>CM062806.1:632160175-633360175 GCA_031772625.1 Pinus tabuliformis
AATAGGCTTATATCTGCCGCCCTATCGATCGCAATGCACTGAACACAACATTCGGGAAGATTGACCGCCGTACCGTAAAAAGTATTCTGCAGTTTTGCGATTGGTTTGGTAATCCCTCTACCTAGATTTCCAGAGTAGTCCCTTTCGTTCCTTTTCAAACTCCTTAACAGAAAAGGTCCATCTGAGCACTTGTCACTTCAGGCTCATTAAAAATCAAAGGAGACTAGAGTCATGTTTTGTTTTTTCTTGACTCTTAAAAATTGAAAAAACAAGTTGTGTCAAAGTGTCTATATTTTAAACGGAATACTCATTACCCTTTCCTACGTTGATCTTGGGTTGAGAAAATGGAATCCACCAACCAAGGAATTCTCCTCGGAGGAAATCCTAGTCCCTTCTCCTCTTGGGGAGATGTTGGTGCACCCCATATGACCACATTATCGCTTCCAGGACTGAAAATTGGCTTGCCTGTATGGATCTTCTCAACCTCTGTCGTTCAGAACATCGCAATTCCTGAACAATTGAACCAGCAAGTAGACGAGTCCAGAGTTACCCACCAACCTTCTACTTCCTCTAATTCTTCCTCTCCTCCCCCCTCTTTGCTTGATGGGGCTGGTAAAGCCAAAAGTCAAGTACCTGAGAAGAATAAGGAAAAGAAGAAGAAAGAGAAGAAGAAGAAGGAGCCAAAAGCAAATGGGGGCAAATGAGCGTAGTCTAGCGAAAATCCACACACTGCACTGACCAGGCCTAAATCTCCATGTGTCATTTGCAAAGGAGACCACTATCACAGAGATTGTCCTTGCATCCCTCGGTTCTTAAGGGACTGGTCTCCTCGTTTGCACAACCCGGTGTCGTCAACCTCTGATGGTCATGTTGAAAACACACCGTCAAGTAGTGAAAGTGAAGCCCCAGGACAAAAAAGAAAATATAGATTTCCTTGTAAACTGTGCGAAGGCGATCATGACGTCCACCGTTGTCCCTTCTTACACAAAGCTAAAAGAGTTTTGGACGATCGTCTGGTTTCACCATTACGACTTCCTCCTGGATATAAAAAACTCTTGCCGAGTCCGTCACTGGTTGAAAATCTGGCTGGCCCGCTCAAGTGGTCGGCTGAAGCATCTATCATTGAAGACAAACCATTTGAATCCATACCAGACGAAAGTCAAAAGGTCGAGGCGGCAGTTGACCCGGTCTTGCCTTCAGAGGTTCCATCTTCAGATGATACAGTCATCGAAGAGAACAAGGATGACACCGTCCAAATTCTTTTCACAAGCACAGACTCCAACGAACATGGCGGCAATTTACCTGTTCCTTTACCACAGGAAGGAAGTTCGTCAGATTCGTACCCGGCCGTCTATTCAGTCCCACCTCCAAGCAACTTAGTTGTCTCCTTCGACTGGAATCAACTAAGCAGAGCCCGCTTACCAGCTAGTGTACCATTCCAAATCATTGTTCAAATATATCGAATGGTTATGGCTGGCGCCATCATAGATGAAGGGGCTTCTGTGAGTATCCTTTCCTCGACTGCTTGGAAATCGCTTGGTTCGCCATCGCTTTCGCCTCAGATGAGAAATCTAATAGGCTTTGACAAAGGAACCAGTCGACCGTTAAGGATCCTTCCAAATGTGCCCATAACATTGAGAGGGAAAACCATTCACATGAACGTAATGGTAGTTCAAGGACCCCTGGATTATAATCTACTCCTTGGACGAGACTATATTTATTGCATGAGAGCCATTGTCTCATCACTCTTTAGAGTGATGTGTTTTCTACACGAACGAAGTGTTGGCATTATGGCTACAGTGTTGGCCTTGATGGCAACCCATTCAGGTGACAGGTCACTGTACTTCAAGTCAGCAGCAGAGGTTGATGATCAGCTATCAAATATTGAAGGAAATAAGGAGGACGCAGGTATACCTTACAGAAAGTGCGTACCCGCAGGTAAACCATGCAGGGACCGCGTCCAGAGACGCAGGCCAGCCGTTCAGGAGGTGCGTCCACCCAGTGCACACATTTTAAGGCAGATAAAAGCACACGTGGGGGTTTCTTGTGTTTTACTCTTGGTATCTAGCCGACGGTATTGTGTTACTATGGTGTCGGCTCGTGGTATTGTTCCATGATTTGAGGAGGAGCTTGCCTATATAAAGCAAAGGAGATCATTTGGTTTATGTATGTCTTTGGTTGAATATCTTATGAGGCTAATTCTGGTCTAGATCTAAAAAGGTGAATCTTCTGAAAGACTGAGATCTCTTTGGCGCATGATCAGATCTGTAGATCTGACTGTTTGGGTTACTCTTGAAGTCTTGAAATCATCTATGCCCGAAGGTACGCAGGAGCAGTAAGGGTTCAGGTGCGCCGGGATGCAGGTGCATAAGGGTTCAGGTGCGTCGGGACGCAGGCGCAGAAGGGTTCAGGTGCGCCGGGACGCAGGCGCAGAAGGGTTCAGGTGCGTCGGGACGCAGGCGCAGAAGGGTTCAGGTGCGTCCGGGACGCAGCGCAGTAACAGGAGATCTGCGTGGGGACGCAGAGCGACGAAGGTTCAGGTGCATCCCTGGAGCAAAAGGACGCGGCGCGATAGCATTTCTAAGTGCGTCTCTGCAGCAAAGTACGCGGTGCGATAGTGTTTCTGGGTGCGTCCCTACAGCAACAGGACGCAGTGCAGTTCAAGTAACAGTGCGTGGGCACGCAGTACAGCAGAAGGATCTCTGCGCGTGGACGCAGGGGAGCAGAAGGTTAACTGCGTCTGGTCGCAGGACACAGAAGGGAAAACTGCGTCTCTGTCTTAAGATGTTCTGTTGATTGAATTTCTCTATTGATAAGGTGTTCTGGGTTAGTTCTGTTATTACTGATCTGATAACTGTAGTGGACCGTAACTGTTATGTACTTGATGATCATTTGATGCTTTATGAAAAGAAGTAGGGGGTTGTAGCTCCCTTTCAGGAGAAGACTGGAAAACAAGACAGAGTTGTAGCTCTCTGCAGGTTGCAGCCTACGTACTGGTAAAGGACCGCACCAGTACAAAATCATTGTAAAAGGAGTTTCTAATTTGAAAGAAGATAGAGACATATTGCAGCAGGTGGATTTCACCCACATTGGGTTTCCACCTTACATCTTGTGTTCTTTGGTGTGGCTATCTGTTTTCTTTGTTCATGCTCATTATTTTATGGTACTGACATGCAAAAATAATTCGAAGATCAAATAAGGAAGATTTATTAAATTGCTAGATAATACTGATTCACCCCCCCTCTCAGTATTATTTCCAACAATTGGACAGAACAATCCAACAAATGGCTCGTGCTATGCTTGATGAATCAGGAACTCCCGCAACTTTCTGGGGTGAAGCTGCACATGCTGCGGTTGTTATTCTCAACAAAACAAATGTCCGGGTGAACAGCACTCAAACTCCTCGTGAGCTTTGGAGTGGTAGGACTCCTTCGGTAAAGCACTTCAAAATCTTTGGGAGCAAATGCTATATCAAGAATACTGATGAGTAGCTTGGCAAACTTGAACCCAGGGCAGATGAAGGCATTCTTCTTGGTTACTCTCCATATAGCAAAGCATACAAGTGCTACAATAAAAGACTTGGCAGAATTGTTGACAGTATTGATGTGGTGGTTGATGAGAAGGGATACATTCCTAGGCAAGTACATCATGAAGACATATAAGAAGATGAAGGCTACCCTCAAAGACAGAATGATGAAGAAGAAGAACCTCAAGCAGAACCTCAAGAAGAACCAGAGGAGCAGACAAGAATAGAAGAGAAAACCCCATCCAGATATGTTCAGAAGAATCATCCAGAATCTCAGATTGTAGGGCAGAAAGAAGCATGTGTACAAACAAGAAGAACAGTTGCAGAAGCCTCAAGCTATTTGGCATTACTCTCCTCTACTGAACCACAAAATGTGAAAGAAGCATGCAAAGATGAATGTTGGGTGAAAGCAATGGATGAAGAACTTGAGCAAATCGAAAAGAACAACACTTGGGAGCTGGTTCCTAGACCAAAGGATAAGAATGTAATCGGAACAAAATGGGTCTTCAAAAATAAATTGAATGAAAATGGAGAAGTAATTAGAAACAAAGCCAGACTTGTTTGTAAAGGATATGCGCAGCAAGAAGGAATAGACTTTGAAGAAACCTTTGCTCCTATTGCAAGACTTGAGGCCATCCGAATGTTCCTTGCTCTTTCAAGTTTTCAAAACTTCAAAGTATTTCAAATGGACGTGAAATCAGCCTTTCTGAATGGAGACTTGGAAGAAGAAGTGTACATTGAACAGCCAGATGGGTTCATTCTTGGAAATGATCCAAATCTTGTATGCAGATTGAAAAAGGCTCTCTATGGTCTCAAACAAGCTCCAAGGGCTTGGTACTACCGTTTGGACAAATATCTTCATCAACAAGGTTTTCCAAAAGGATCAGCAGATAGCAATCTTTATATAAAAGTTGAAAAGGACAAATTGCTAATACTTGTTGTGTATGTAGATGACATTATTTTTGGGAGCAATGAAGAAGCTATGAGTCAAAGCTTTGCCTCGGTCATGCAGAAAGAATTTGAAATGTCTTTACTAGGAGAACTGACATATTTTCTTGGTTTGCAAATCCAACAAAAAGAAGGAGGAATCTTTTTATCTCAAACCAAGTATCTCAAATAGATTTTGAAGAAATATGGTATGGAAGATGCAAAACCAGTATGTACACCCATGGTCACAGGATGTAGCCTTAGTGCAAATGATGAATCTGCAGCAGTACATCAACCAACCTACAGATCTATGATTGGAAGTTTACTTTATTTGAGAGGTACCCGACCGGACATCATGCATGCAGTTGGAATAGTTGGAAAATTTCAGGCAAATCCGAAGGAGACTCATCTTCAGGCAGTGAAGAGAATTTTCAAATATCTTCAAGGGACTCAAAATTATGGCTTATGGTATCCTAGAGATACAGATCTTACTCTTCATGCTTATACAGATGCAGATTGGGCCGGAAGCGTGGATGACAGGAAAAGCACAAGTGGTGGTGCGTTCTTTATGGGTTCCAGACTGGTATCTTGGTTCAGCAAGAAGCAGAGTTCGATTGCCTTGTCTACAGCTGAAGCGGAATATGTTGCTGCTGCATCTTGTTGCACCCAACTTCTTTGGATGATGCAGACTTTGCAGGATTTTCAAATCACTTGTACACCACCTATCCCCATCTTATGTGATAACACAAGTGCAATCAGCATCTCAAAGAATCCGGTTATGCATTCAAAAACCAAGCACATACCAATCAAGTATCATTTTCTCCGGGAACAAGTGCTTGAAGAGAAGGTCAAGTTGGAGTATGTTCCTTCTAAGGAACAAGTTGCTGATATTTTCACCAAACCTTTTCCCAGGGACACTTTTGAATACCTGAGGCAAAAGCTGGGGGTTGTTGATGCATCATCTTATTGTTGAATCTTTTCTGATTGATGGTACAGGTTCAGGGGGAGCATATAATGCATTGTTGGCATTATGGAGGATGGTCAGAAGGAGATCTTGGAAATAGCTGCAGTATGTCTCTATCTCTTTCATGGTGGATTATGGTTCTTTGTTGCAGATCTGGTTCATATTCAGGGGGAGCATGTCCTTAGGGGGAGCATACCCCTTTGCCCTTGATGTCAAAGGGGGAGAATGAAACTGAAGTTTGTGAGGTTGCCATCAAGTCCAAAGGGGGAGATTGTTGGCATTATGGCTATAGTGTTGGACTTGATGGCAACCCATTCAGGTGACAGGTCACTGTACTTCAAGTCAGCAGCAGAGGTTGATGATCAGCTATCAAATATTGAAGGAAATAAGGAGGACGCAGGTATACCTTACAGAAAGTGCGTACCTGCAGGTAAACCATGCAGGGATCGCGTCCAGAGACGTAGGCCAGCCGTTCAGGAGGTGCGTCCACCCAGTGCACACATTTTAAGGCAGATAAAAGCACACGTGGGGGTTTCTTGTGTTTTACTCTTGGTATCTAGCCGACGGTATTGTGTTACTATGCTGTCAGCTCGTGGTATTGTTCCATGATTTGTGGAGGAGCTTGCCTATATAAAGCAAAGGAGATCATTTGGTTTATGTATGTCTTTGGTTGAATATCTTATGAGGCTAATTCTGGTCTAGATCTAAAAAGGCGAATCTTCTGAAAGACTGAGATCTCTTTGGCGCATGATCGGATCTGTAGCTCTGACTGTTTGGGTTACTCTTGAAGTCTTGAAATCATCTATGCCTGAAGGTACGTAGGAGCAGTAAGGGTTCAGGTGCGCCGGGACGCAGGCGCAAAAGGGTTCAAGTGCGTCGGGACGCAGGCGCAGAAGGGTTCAGGTGCGCCGGGACGCAGGCGCAGAAGGGTTCAGGTGCGTCGGGACGCAGGCGCAGAAGGGTTCAGGTGCGTCCGGGACGCAGCGCAGTAACAGGAGATCTGCGTGGGGACGCAGAGCGACGAAGGTTCAGGTGCGTCCCTGGAGCAAAAGGACGCGGCGCGATAGCATTTCTGAGTGCGTCTCTGCAGCAAAGTACGCGGCGCGATAGTGTTTCTGGGTGCGTCCCTGCAGCAACAGGACGCAGTGCAGTTCAAGTAACAGTGCGTGGGCACGCAGTACAGCAGAAGGATCTCTGTGCGTGGACGCAGGGGAGCAGAAGGTTAACTGCGTCTGGTCGCAGGACACAGAAGGGAAAACTGCGTCTCTGTCTTAAGATGTTCTGTTGATTGAATTTCTCTGTTGATAAGGTGTTCTGGGTTAGTTCTGTTATTACTGATCTGATAACTGTAGTGGACCGTAACTGTTATGTACTTGATGATCATTTGATGCTTTATGAAAAGAAGTAGGGGGTTGTAGCTCCCTTCCAGGAGAAGACTGGAAAACAAGAGAGAGTTGTAGCTCTCTGCAGGTTGCAGCCTGCGTACTCATAAAGGACTGCACGAGTACAAAATCATTGTAAAAGGAGTTTCTAATTTGAAAGAAGATAGAGACATATTGCAGCAGGTGGTTTTCACCCACATTGGGTTTCCACCTTACATCTTGTGTTCTTTGGTGTGACTATCTGTTTTCTTTGTTCATGCTCATTATTTTATGGTACTGACATGCAAAAATAATTCAAAGATCAAATAAGGAAGATTTATTAAATTGCTAGATAATACTGATTCAGCCCCCCTCTCAGTATTATTTCCAACAAGAAGAGTGGTCAAGCTCATAGACCAGCTTTCATTCCCCGGATCACACATAGAAAATAGTCATATACCATCCCTGAATGGTCTTTTCATGCAAGAAATGTCTCAATCTCTAGTCCGCCCGCCTAATGAGTGCGAGTGATTAAGGGGACATGACTGAAACCCAGGGGGCATGCATCCTGGTCTGCTTCGGCAGGAAATCTTCAGGTATAGTGTAGGTTTCCGCGAGAGAATATGACTAGTCTGTACTCCCGTCTGTGATTGGAAGAGGGGGTTATTCTAGAACAAGATTCTCTTGTCAAAGTTACGTGAGTGGAGTAGCCTCCTTCACTCACCTTTGTTTATTTCGGTAAACATCGCCGAAGAAGTGTTTTGTTTGCGCTGTGAATAAAACAATCTTTAGGTAACCTTTAAGAGGTAGGCCTCTCTCGGTAAAACAAATGTTTTAACAGAATAAAGAAGGGGTAACCTTGAAATTCTGTTTTATACCTGGGGGCATGCAAGCCTTTTGGCGTGCAAGTGAAGAGCGACTATTTATTTTTTAAATTTGTAGGTCCTCTAACCCTTTAAACTCGTACGATTGGTCGTTTCCTAACTTGCATAAAGAAAGGATGTGGGGCAAAAATCTAAAAGTTTCCATTTTCATATGAGACATTCTTATCACATGACTGGATTAATCAAGAAGTTTTAGTACATAGTTCAAGCTCGTTAAAAAATAAACATAAGCCATGAGCAAATGTTTCCCCCCGCGTTTAAGCTCGTTAAAAAATGAAGTATTCCTTGGTAAATAACCATCGTGAATGTAGTACTTCAGCCATTAAAGCCTTGGTCGTGTTTGTACCGTCACCTCCACTTTTACATTGGCCGATCATTCACCTCCATTTGATTATTTACCCATTTTGAGGAACAGCTGCGAAGAGTGATTTCACTAGCCATCCTTGTAACACTGCCGTGATTGGAAAATTCCAAACCTTACCTGGAATCAGTTGCTATCCATTTTATCACTCGTTCCTCAAAAGACGAGTCTCCTTTAAGCTCTTTTCAACTGACTCGTAAAATATGAAAAGATTGCTGAGCCATTGGCCTCTCCAACTCATTAAAGGGAGAGGAAGTGCTATCCCTCCTCTAAATTTTAATCTTTTTGGACCTGAGGGATTATTACACAAAATGATTGAGTGCTTGTTTTGTTCGGCTCGTTAAAACTATTGAAAATTCATCCCTTCTGTATTGTTTTATACTTTTTCGGACTTAAGGGATTAGATGACGAAAAAGGAATTTTGGACTTACCTTTACGTTCCTTTTCAGACTCTCTAAAAATGAAAAGGACCGAGTTATCTTTGTCGTTAAACTCGTTAAAAGTGTAATAGCGACAAACTTGTCTATAGACGACAACGAGTTTCACTATCGCTAGGCTCGTTAAAACATAGCGATGGGTTTGCCCAAAGGGCAAATTATAGAACAAGCATATGTTATCCTCCTAAAGCGTGACAAAGATAAAGAGGTACTGGTCAGCAATGACTGGGGAAAATTGGGAATAAAACTTGAAGAAACTTTGTTGGTAGCAAGTTGCTCTTGAACATGACACTTCCACTCCACGTTCGAGTCTGGTTGGGTTGTTTCATTCACCGGTCACATCACCATGGTCCCATCATACCATCCACATTTGGGGTTAATGCTACCAATCCATCACATCAGTGTCACCGATATGTTCAAGAGAAGTCATTTAGAGAATTCACCTGTGTCTCACCCACTACCATACATTTATACTCCATTCTTTCATGACCGCCACCCTGAACCTTATATCACTAGATTGTTTTCACCTCCATTAAAATCATTTGCTCCATTCCGTGTCATTGATGTGGGATTCATCAAGGCCCTCCTGTGACGGATCGCTTCTTATCGACATCAGCTCATTATCCAAGAAGTATATCTAGGAACACCCCATTTAGTACTTTGAAGCTTGCATGCCTCAATGGCAAGTTTCTCACTTCCGGCGACAGGTTTACATCAATGGCATTCGACCGAAAGATTTTGTGTGGTGTTCGATGCCAAGTCCTTTATTCACACCACGTGAATTGTACTGTAGTACCTTGAGGGTCATTATCATTATCGGTGATTCCTCTCACGCCTGTTAACAGCTTACATCATTGGCTAGTAATCAGGCGATGTCCTTCCATGTTCGACTCCAGAATAGCTTTCACATGGATCGACTTGTACTTCGAGTGAAGATCGAACGAGATTGAAGACCCCGGATATAGTTTCATCCATCCGGGCTGCGATATATATTTAGGAAAATAAAGAAATCAAATGTACATCATTGCTGCACAGATAATCATCCAATCAAAAGGATGATGGCTCTATCAGAATCATCAGTCTACACTCAGACGTTTGTCTGTCCTATGTACATGAAAATGAATTTATAGAGATGAGCATGGGAATGCCCGCCTCAACTAGATCATGAAAATATTATGAAGATAATTTATTGTATTGTATCTTACTACAGGTCTCCTCCCAGCTTGAAAGAACTTCGGATCCTCATAATAAAGCATTTCACCCGACATCAAAAGAATAATGACCTCATGCTTTAGGGGGCAACTGTTATAGAAATTTTTGGGCACTACAACCCCAAGCATGAAATGTCCATAAACCAAGGGCTCCTAAGTCCCTAAAAGTGTTGTTCTAACCCCTAAAGGAACAAGGTCAACGGATTACAGCTTCTCCCAGATGTTCTCCATGAAAAACTGCTCAGAATTGGTCAAAACAGGATCATTTCAGCTGCTCCACTGGCTAAGTGCCTTGCATCTCACCTAAATACACTGTGAGGGTGCGTTGCATTTCAAAAATCCCTTCTATGGGGTGCGATGGGCGAGAAATGACAAATGGCAGTGTCATTTCGCGAGGTGGAGAGGCAATGGAAGCTTCTAGAATCTTCTCCTGTGACACTTGCCTCTCTGAATTCGGCCAAGGATGAGTAAGAGATCATCAATCTCCAAGTGGAAGCAAGAACTATCAGAGGGAAGACACTAATCAAATCATAAGCTGACTCATCTCCATTACAGATATCTATATATGGATCCCTCACCCCAGAGATCCAGAGGCTGGAATTTTGCATATTGTAAGGAATTGCTGTTGGTTTCTTTAGACAAACATTAGATTGTTGGGTGATCTAAGCTTTGTTTGAGGTGAAGAGGGGCTTTTTGGCTGGGAGGTTGATGCTGGGTCAGAACAACTGGTTGTAACTCCTCTTGGCTCTTTCTTGTTTATCAATAAAAGCTATTCAAGTTTTTCTCCATGCTCTTGTGTCATTGATGCTTGCTACATTTGTATGGTCAACTTACATCTGATCCTAGCTTTTTTATGATTATAGATTCATGTCTTTGTATAGTGCTATGCTACTGTGATCTTACAGGTACTTTGTGAAGCTGGGCGTGTAAGGGAGCAGGTAGCTAAAGACTATCAAAGAAGAGAGGAATCAAATCAGGAGATTAGCACAAGATAGAGGTTGGTCTTTCTGTTCCTCTCTATCTATAATTCATAAAGGAAAAATGAAAGTAGCTTTTCTCTATTTGTTTCTAAGGCAGCTATCACACCTTAGTGGGATAGAGCAGTTCTATATAGACACTTTTCCTTGTAACACAATGTTTAACACTACTGCATGTATCAAAAACTGCTTAAGCTATGCAAAACTAGCCTCACACTCTTCTGTCCATCAAAATTCTTAAGTTTACTCTGCAATGATGTGATAGGATGAGAAATCTATGAGAAGTTCCTGATGAACCTCCTATAATAGCCTACCAACCACATGAAATATCTCACCTCATCTACATTCATGGGGAGCTACCCATTCCATGACAACCCTTATCTTGTCTAGATCTACTATTATTCCCTCCTTGGAGACAACATGTACCAAGTAATGTACCTCAGTCTAAAAGAAACTACACTTGTTGAGCTTAGCATACAATTGATCCTCTCTCAACAACCTCAACATTGCTGCTAAATGTTCAACATGCTCTTCCTGATTTTTTGAATATACCAATATATCATCAATGAACACAATAACAAACTTATCCAAATATGGATACAACACACTATTATTCAAGCACATAAATGTAGCTAAATCATTAGTCAAACCGAATGGAACTACAGCAGACTCATAATGCTCCCACCTGGTCCAGAAGGTTGTGTTGTAGATGTCCCCCTCTTTGTTGTGTACTTGATGATATCCTGATCTGAGATCAATCTATGAGAACATTGTTGCTCCATTCAACTAATCGAAGAAGTCATCAATCCTCGGTAACATATACCTGTTCTTGATGGTCACTTTGTTCAACCTCCTTTAGTCAATGCTTAATGTAGGATTGCCATCATTCTTCTTCCCAAACAATATCTATGCACTTCATGGTGATACAATTGACCTAATTTTGTCCAATATTTCTTGCAGTTGTAGCTTCAATTGCACCAACTTAGGCGTGCTAATCCTATAAGGTGATTTTCATGCCGGAGCTTCCCTTGAAACCAACTCAATAGAAAATTCTACCTCCTTGTGAGGTTGAAACTCTGTAATTTCTTTATGAAATACATCCTTGAAATATTGTAAAATTGGGTACCCGCTCAAAACATTTGCATTCTCAACTTCCTTACCCTTGTCACTAGAAATGTGCACTGCAAATAACACACACCCTTTCCTGCGACTATGCTTTTCTTGCATAGTTGTCACCATCCTAAATACTGTGGATTTCTTCTTTCCTTACAAGAATCTTAGTTCCCAATTATTATCAACACACTCAATTTATTTTTGATAACTATCTACCTTGGTTCTAAGAAGGTACAACCAATCCATGCCCAAAAATGTATTATATGATCCCAATCGTAATACATTCAAATGTGTTGCTATAGGCATACCATTCAAATCAAATGCACAAGCTCTTCCCCAATGATGAACTCACTTCTTTGTACCTATAGCCAACTGCACAAACCAAGATTATGAATGCAATTCCTTTCGCAAAACATACTTATCCACCAACTCAGAACTAACATAGCTATAATTAGTTCCAGGGTCAATCAAAATAGAAATAAATTGATCACAAAGCTTACCATCCATCTCAATGATATATGCTTAATGGTCTTCTTGTTTGTTATCCAATGCTGCATAAATATGACTAATGCTCTGAAAAACATCCCCAATAGTTTTTGCATCATGTGCACTATATATCTGAGCCCTACCACCCTGATTCTATGGACAATCTCTCTTCCAATGGTCTTTTCCACAAGTCCAACACTCCATAGGCTTCCAACCTGCAGCCTTATTTTTCTCCTAAGATCGATGTCCCTGTCCTCTATCTGATGCATTGAAGTTCTTAGATGGTGCAACAGTCTCTTTATTATCTATACCTTGATGTCTTTCTCATTTTCTATCCCATTTTCCTTTGTTCTTTGCATTATCTTTCCAATCTCGCTTAGTCCCAAATCTGTGTTTTGATTGTTAATAGAAATGTCTTAATTTCCGAATGGCATCCTCCAATAATCTAGGCTCATTGAACTCAATCCTCTATTTGAATGCAACCAGTAATTCACTAATGATCCTCTGAATCTTGGCATTTTACTCTGTGAGGTAAGGCACACACCTCAGTAACTCTAAGAACCTCCTAGTGTACTCATCATCTATCATTGATCCCATATTTATCTTGTAGAATTATTTTTCCATGTCATCAAAGTATCTCTCTCGCTAATTATTCTTCTTGAATAGCCACTCAAAATCACTCCAAGTCAAGTATTCCTCATGAATACATCTAATATTACTCATGTCTTCCCACTAAATGTCTTCTTTACCTTTGATATTGAATGTAGCTACTCTAGCATTCATGTTCTCTGAATAGTCATGTAACCTGAATAAATTCCTCATGCCAAACAATCATTCCTTTACATCCTATGATTTCTTCATCTCTCCATCAAAAGTAGGTGGCTTTTCTTTCTTAAACTCATCTGGAAAGTATCCCATATCACTCCTCCTATAAGGATGATAACAATGACGATCATAATGCCTATATGAATAAGAACTAGAATAATATATGTGTCTATCCCTGCTCCTCTTTAGAGTGTCCAAAAATCTTCCATCTCTAACCATGTCATCTCTATTGAACCTATGACCACCATGCAACCTACTACCATACGCCCCATTCATTCTATCCTCATTCTCATAGTTGATTCGATGTGGTCCCTGTCACTGGAAATCTGACAAAATCTGAAGTATCACTACATTGAGCTCTACTTCTTTCTCCTTTGCCTGCATGATTCTATCATTATATGCCTTACAACTCCTTATTTTTTCCTTTAAGCTTCTCAGTGTATCCGCAAAATCAGAAGAGTTTGCAATGCCATACTGCTCATTTGATTCATAGAGAGATTCTTTGTAGTCTACCATCTTGCTAGCCATTTGTATTTCTTCCTACAAGGTATATCATGTCAGCTAAACCAAAACACACTAACCCAACGTACCTTAGTATAGCTCAGGGAGGATACCATGTCTGCAAGATAAAAATATAATTGTGATACATATATAACATAGTCATCACAATAGATAGAAGCATAACACATAAGCATATGACCATGCAACCATCATTCTAGCTAGGGTCTAGTCATCAATGCATGACCTTAACAACAACACACACCACAACCTCATGCATGACACAACTAATACATCACTATGCACTTGACCAGATGTAAACATTAACATGCATAAGAAATGGGTAACCTACCATGCACATGCATAAACACATGTAATGAGCATAAACGAGCAATACGTGTAACCAAAACTACAATAATGATACATGTAACAAAGCATACAAGAATGCAACCAAATATACAAGAATGTAACCAATTATACAATAATGATACATTCAAGTGACATATAACAACATGTAGCTAATTATATAGTCACAATGATGCACTCCACAATAACAACATTGACTTCCACATGGAGGCATTATTACAACCATGATCAACATTATGAAAATGCAACAAGAAAATGGAATTCAAGTGCAAGAGAAAAACATGCAACTGAAATGCATGCATGACCAACACACATTCCATCTAGTCCGAGGGGTGAACTATGCTCTAATACCACTCTGTAACACCCTCCTCCCACCTCTACCCAACCAACCAACCAGTTGAGGTAAAGATGTGACGAGAGGCCACTATGATATAATTCTACCTCCTAAGTCATATTAAGGAATTGGAACCAATGGAGAAACAGCATACAAAAATTCAACATTAGCATTAAGACCCTCACAAATCAATCTAACCTATATTCCAACCAACCCTTCGGTCCGACTGAGATTTTAGATAGCTTGACCTGTGGACGCTCTCATGCTATGGGCATGCCAACATCCAAGGACCACTGGACGCTCACACGGGCCTGCAAGCTAACATCCAGGGACTCTTTTTGCTAGTGTTGTGTGAGCTTCCCTAGGATTTGAGCCACTTTTTTAGCCCCAGAGCATATATCACTGCCTAGAATTGAATCACATCTTCAGAACAATAAAATAACAAGGAAATGACAATATAAATGCAATCACTTGAATGAGACCTTAACTGGAACCCTACTAGCCATGATAGGAATTTCATCAAACATATCAGGAATATGTAATCCACAAGTGTACATAACATATCTGAGCATAGGTGTCTCATACTTAGGTGAGAATATTTAAGAAACATTGATGCCTCAACACATCAATTTCCATTTCATCCATTAGGTCATAGATACATTTTTCATTCATTTACAAGTAAGAACACGATGAGATCCATACATAGATACTATCATAAAACAAATATATAACCAACATAATAACAACAGGAATACCAATGAAATTATAGACATATGATCCACATATAAAACAATATAATACTCATAGAAATATAAGGAAAAATAACCTCATATTGATGATGCCAACTCCAAAACTAGGATGGGGCTTCCATGTTCCACCCGACTGTAGAATGGTTGAGCAAAATCTCTCTTCATCCATTCACCCTTGTGCCATATTCCAAGCATGAATATGGGATTTCATAGAACACATCAATCTAAAACCATCCAGGGCTTCCAGAGGCCATCCACCTCAACCCATAAAATAGTGATTCCACCTCACGGTCGGACATCACAAAACCATAATCAGATTGGTCTCTATTTAAGCATTCCATGGATTCCAGAGCATTTGTTCTGACCAAGGATTCCAGGACTAGTAACTCAACCCATAGCTTCCACCGAGCTTCCAGAGTGTTGGAAATAATACTAAGAGGGGGGGGTGAATCAGTATTATCTAGCAATTTAATAAATCTTCCTTATTTGATCTTTGAATTATTTTAGCATGTCAGTACCATAAAATAATGAGCATGAAAAACAGATAGTCACACCAAAGAACACAAGATGTAAGGTGGAAACCCAATGTGGGTGAAAACCACCTGCTGCAATATGTCTCTATCTTCTTTCAATTTAGAAACTTCTTTTACAATGATTTTGTACTGGTGCAGTCCTTTACCAGTACACAGGTTGCAACCTGCAGAGAGCTACAATTCTCTCTCTCTCTCGTTTTCCAGTCTACTCCTGGAAGGGAGCTACAACCCCCTACTTCTTTTCATAAAGCATCAGATAATCAACAAGTACATAACAGATATAGATCACTACAGATATCAGATCAGCAACAACAGAACTAACCCAGAACACCTTATCAATAGAGAAATTCAATCAACAGAACATCTTAAAACAGAGACGCAGTATTTCTTTCTGTGGCCTGCGACCAGACGCCGTTAACCTTCTGCTACTCTGCGTCCACACGCAGATATCCTTCTGCTCCGCTGCGTGCCCACGCACTGTTCCTTTGACTGCTCTGCGTTCTGTTGCTTCAGGGATGCACCCAAAGATACTATCGCGCCGCGTCTTTCGCTACAGAGACGCACCTGAAAACACTATCGCGCCACGTCCTTCTGCTTCAGAGACGCACCTGAAGCTTGATCGCCCTGCATCCCCACGAAGGTCTCTCTCTACTGTGCTGCGTCTCGGCGCACTTGCCCTTTACAGTACCTGCGTCCCGGCGCACTTTTCTTCCACTGAACCTGCGTCCCTTCAGATATAAATGATATGAAGACTTCAAGACTAACCCAAACAGTCAGATCTACAGATCTGATCATGCGCCATAGAGATCACAGTCCATTAGAAGATTCGCCCTCTTAGATCTGGACTAGATCTCACCAAATAAGATATTCAACCAAAGACAATGCTCAATCCAAAAGAACTCCTTTGCTTTATATAGGCAAGCTCCTCCCCAAAACATGGAACAATACCACGAGCCGACACCATAGAAACACAAAACCGTCGGCTAGATACCACACAAGAAACCCCCACATGCTTTTTCTCTGCCTTGAAATGTGTGCACTGGGTGGACGCACCCCCTGAACGGCTGGCCAGCGTCGCTGGACGCGGACCCTGCATGATGTACCTGCGGGTACGCACCTCCTGAACTGGTTTCCTGCGTCCTTCTTAATTTTCAACAAACTGAGAGCCTTGCCACTGGATTTGCCATCAAGTACAACATCTGTAACATACAGTCATACCAGAAAACATAATGCCAACAATCTCCCCCTTTGGACTTGATGGCAACCTTACAAACTTCAGCTTCTTTCTCCCCCTTTGACATCAAGGGAAAAGGGTATGCTCCCCCTAAGCTCATGCTCCTCCAGATCTGCAACAAATAACCAGAGATCCACCATGAAAGAGATAGAGACATATTGCAGCTATTTGCAAGATCTCCTTCTCCATAATGCCAACAATGCATTATGTGCTCCCCTTGAGCCTGTACCACCAATAAGAAGATGTTCAACAATAAGATGATGCATCAACAACCCCCAGCTTTTGCCTGAGGTATTCAAACGTGTCCCTGGGCAATGGTTTGGTGAGAATATCAGCAACTTGTTCCTTGGAAGGAACATACTCCAACTTGACTTTCTGTTCAAGCACTTGTTCCCGGAGAAAATGGTACTTGATTGGTATGTGCTTGGTTTTTGAATGCATAACAGGGTTCTTTGAGATGCTGATTGCGCTTGTATTATCACATAAGATAGGGATTGGTGGTGTACAAGTGATTTGAAAATCCTGCAAAGTCTGCATCATCCAAAGAAGTTGGGTGCAACAAGATGCAGCAGCAACATATTCCGCTTCAGCTGTAGACAAGGCGATCGAACTCTGTTTCTTGCTGAACCAAGATACCAGTCTGGAACCCATAAAGAACGCACCACCACTTGTGCTTTTCCTGTCATCCACGCTTCCGGCCCAATCTGCATCTGTATAAGCATGAAGAGAAAGATCTGTATCTCTAGGATACCATAAGCCATAATTTTGAGTCCCTTGAAGATATTTGAAGATTCTCTTTACTGCCTGAAGATGAGTCTCCTTCGGATTTGCCTGAAATCTTCCAACTATTCCAACTGCATGCATGATGTCCGGTCGGGTACCTGTCAAATATAGTAAACTTCCAATCATAGATCTGTAGGTTGGTTGATGTACTGCTGCAGATTCATCATTTGCACTGAGACTACATCCTGTGACCATGGGTGTACATACTGGTTTTGCATCTTCCATGCCATATTTCTTCAAAATCTGTTTGAGATACTTGGTTTGAGATAAAAAGATTCCTCCTTCCTTTTGTTGGATTTGCAAACCAAGGAAATATGTCAGTTCTCCTAGCAAGGACATTTCAAATTCTTTCTGCATGACCGAGGCAAAACTTTGACTCATAGCTTCTTCATTGCTGCCAAAAATAATGTCATCTACATACACAACAAGTATTAGCAATTTGTCATTTTCAACTTTTATATACAGATTGCTATCTGCTGAACCTTTTGAAAAACCTTGTTGATGAAGATATTTGTCCAACCGATAGTACCAAGCCCTTGGAGCTTGTTTGAGACCATAGAGAGCCTTTTTCAATCGGCATACAAGATTTGGATCATTTCCAAGAATGAACCCATCTGGCTGTTCAATGTACACTTCTTCTTCCAAGTCTCCATTCAGAAAGGCTGATTTCACGTCCATTTGAAATACTTTGAAGTTTTGAAAACTTGAGAGAGCAAGGAACATTCAGATGGCCTCAAGTCTTGCAACAGGAGCAAAAGTTTCTTCAAAGTCTATTCCTTCTTGCTGCGCATACCCTTTACAAACAAGTCTGGCTTTGTTTCTAATTACTTCTCCATTTTCATTCAATTTATTTTTGAAGACCCATTTTGTTCCGATAACATTCTTATCCTTTGGTCTAGGAACCAGCTCCCAAGTGTTGTTCTTTTCGATTTGCTCAAGTTCTTCATCCATTGCTTTTACCCAACATTCATCTTTGCATGCTTCTTTCACATTTTGTGGTTCAGTAGAGGATAGTAATGCCAAATAGCTTGAGGCTTCTGCAACTATTCTTCTTGTTTGTACACCTGCTTCTTTCTGCCCCACAATCTGAGATTCTGGATGATTCTTCTGAACATATCTGGATGGAGTTTTCTCTTCTATTCTTGTCTACTCCTCTGGTTCTTCTTGAGGTTCTTCTTCTTCATCATTCTGTCTTTGAGGGTAGCCTTCATCTTCTTCGATATCTTCCCGATGTACTTGCCTAGGAATGTATCCCTTCTCATCAACCACCACATCAATGCTGTCAACAATTCTGCCAAGTCTTTTATTGTAGCACTTGTATGCTTTTCTATGTGGAGAGTAACCAAGAAGAATGCCTTCATCTGCTCTAGGTTCAAGTTTGCCAAGCTGCTCATCAGTATTCTTGATATAGCATTTGCTCCCAAAGATTTTGAAGTGCTTTACCGAAGGAGTTTTACCACTCCAGAGCTCATGAGGAGTTTGAGTGTTGTTTACCCGGACATTTGTCTTGTTGAGAATAATAACCGCAGCATGTGCAGCTTCACCCCAGAAAGTTGCGGGAGTTCCTGATTCATCAAGCATAGCACGAGCCATTTGTTGGATTGTTCTGTTCATTCTTTCAACAACTCCATTTTGCTGAGGAGTTCTAGCTGTAGAGAATTCTCTCCTTATGCCATGTTCATCACAGAAATCGAAAAATTCATTTGAAGTAAATTCCCCACCTCTGTCGGATCTGAGGCACTTAATTTTGTGACCTGATTCATTTTCAACCAAGGCTTTGAAGGATTTGAATTTTTCGAAAGCTTCATCTTTGTGCTTCATAAGTCCTAACCAGACAAACCTGGAGAAATCGTCAATAAATAATATCAAGTATTCCTCTCCTCTAGGTGTTCTTTTCCTGAATGGACCACATGTATCTGTATGTACTAGCTCAAGAGGCATGCTAGCTGATCCTTCCTTCTCTGGAAAGTTAGTCCTGGTTTGTTTTCCAAAATGACATGATCTGCATATGGTGTTGTCAGGAATTTTGATATCTGGAAGATCGCGAACTGCCTGATATTTGCATGCTTTCCTTATTTGTGAGAAGCTTAGATGTCCCAACCTTCGATGCCATAACCAGTTCTCTTCATCCTTGCTCAGATAGCATTGTTGTTGTCCTTCTTCAAATATGTACAGATTATTTGGAGTTCTTTTGCCTTTGAGTACTATTTTACCTGTATCAAGATCACGAACAAGACATCCATTCGATCTGAAAATAACCTCGGTCCTTTGATCACACATTTGGCTGACACTTAGAAGATTATGCTTCAATCCATCAACATACAAAACATTTCCAGCCTTGACCTTTCCTTTTAACTGAGCAATGCCTTTTCCTTTTATAGTTGCAGGAGTATCGTTTCCAAAAGAGACTTTCTTTCCCTTTTCTAGAACAGAATAAGATTCAAGTTTTTCTTTATCACCTGTCATATGCTTCGAACATCCACTGTCAATGTACCATAGATTTTCCTGTCCCTCTGCATAAAATGCTATTCCACATCTTTCTGTTTGAGGTTCCTTTATTCTCCATGTTTTGGTGCTTGAGGCTTGCTCCTTTTTCTGCTGAAACCTGCTCCTGCATTCAGATTCTTCATGACCAAAGTTATTGCAAATAGAACATTCGACTTCATTTTCAAGAACCGAAAAGTTGTTATAGGTCCTTTTTGTCATCCCTGTCATACTTCTTTGTTTTTGAGCTTCCCTAGTCATGATTGTTTTATATGCAACACATTGAGCTGCTTTGTGACCAAAATTATGGCAAGAAAAGCATTGTCCATTGAAGAAGCTTCTGCGGTTATTGAATCTTCCTGCCAACTGATTGTAATTTCTATTTTCATCTATTCTTGAACCAAACTGAGAAGATTTTACCTGTGGCTGGTTGTAGCTTTTGTTCACCCTTAAGATGGATTGCCCCTGATAGTTTCTGTTTGTATTTTGTCCCTGCTTTACCTGATTATCTTCATTGTTCTTCTGCTCATTTCTTCTTGCCGCATCAAGATAACTTTTTGAGGTGGATGCTTGAGAGGTTTCTCCATTGTAACCCAAACCTGTCTTGTTTAGAGGAGACCGCTGCACATTGATAATCTTATCCAAAGTTTCAGATCCTTTGACAAACTTAAGATTAATAGCTTTTGTTTTCTCAATTTCTTTTCTGAGACCAACAATTTCACCTTCTAGTTTTTCAAGATGTTTTTCTTTTTCATCAATTTGAAATTGTAGAGTATCAATGATCACATTCTTTTCTTCTATACATCTCTTGAGTCTAGTAATTTCATCATAGAGGTTATTCACATCTACAACATCCTCATAATCATCATCTTCAAATGCCATTAATAACTTATATTTATTACCTTGTTCATCTTCATCACTGTTTGATAAACCATCACTATCTTCATGGGTGTAGTAGCTTTTCTTATTTGCACTTTGTTTCTTGTTCCATCTAGCAGGTTCCTTTCCTTTATCCTTATAAGGACATTTTGCAGCATAATGACCTACTCTTCCACAAGCAAAGCATTTGAAAGGTAGCTTACCTCTGAACCTTCCAGAACCCCTTTGAAGATTTCTGACAAAATTTGATTCTTCTTCCTCTTCTTCTGGAACATGGCTTGCTTCATAGTAATCTTCTTTGCCTGATGCCTTAAAAGCAGCTTCCCTTCTGTCTGATGGACCTCCCTTTCTCATTTCATAAGCAGTTAGAATTCCATGTAGCTGAGACATAGTGAGAACACAGAGATTTTCCTTTTCTTCTATTGCAGATACTTTAGATTCAAACTTGGGGGATAATGATCTTAGAATCTTTTGAACTACTATAGCCTCTTTTATTTCTTCACCCAAATTTTTCATACAATTAACAATCTCATCTACCCGAAGAAAATAATTAGCAACACTTTCATCATTATACATCTTGAGAGTCTCATATTGAATCCTGAGAGTTTGAAGTTTAGCTTGTTTTACCTGTTCGTCTCCTTCATAGCTCGTGACCATTTTGTCCCATATCTCTTTTGCTGATTTGAAGTGCATTACCTTCATGAATTCTGTTTGGGATATACTTCCTAATAGAGTACTGACTGCTTTTGCATTTGTTTCATACTTCTTTTTCTCAGCTGGATCTGTAGGAGTAGCTGAAGGAAAAGCATAGCCTGTTTCTACAATGTCCCAAACTTCTGTACCAAGAGATTGAAGATATGCAGTAACTCTTACCTTCCAATAATTGAAGTTTGTCCCATCAAAAATCGGTGGCCTGATTGATGCTTCTCTCTCGTAGTTGCTCATGATGAACGATCTACCTTCAAGCGATCAAGCTTCTCTGAAGGACCTGCTCTGAAACCAATTGTTGGAAATAATACTGAGAGGTGGGGGTGAATCAGTATTATCTAGCAATTTAATAAATCTTCCTTATTTGATCTTTGAATTATTTTAGCATGTCAGTACCATAAAATAATGAGCATGAAAAACAGATAGTCACACCAAAGAACACAAGATGTAAGGTGGAAACCCAATGTGGGTGAAAACCACCTGCTGCAATATGTCTCTATCTTCTTTCAATTTAGAAACTTCTTTTACAATGATTTTGTACTGGTGCAGTCCTTTACCAGTACGCAGGTTGCAACCTGCAGAGAGCTACAATTCTCTCTCTCTCTCGTTTTCCAGTCTACTCCTGGAAGGGAGCTACAACCCCCTACTTCTTTTCATAAAGCATCAGATAATCAACAAGTACATAACAGATATAGATCACTACAGATATCAGATCAGCAACAACAGAACTAACCCAGAACACCTTATCAATAGAGAAATTCAATCAACAGAACATCTTAAAACAGAGACACAATATTTCTTTCTGTGGCCTGCGACCAGACGCCGTTAACCTTCTGCTACTCTGCGTCCACACGCAGATATCCTTCTGCTCCGCTGCGTGCCCACGCACCCTTCCTTTGACTGCTCTGCGTTCTGTTGCTTCAGGGACGCACCCAAAGATACTATCGCGCCGCGTCTTTCGCTACAGAGACGCACCTGAAAACACTATTGCGCCACGTCCTTCTGCTTCAGAGACGCACCTGAAGCTTGATCGCCCTGCGTCCCCACGCAGGTCTCTCTCTACTGTGCTGCGTCTCGGCGCACTTGCCCTTTACAGTACCTGCGTCCCGGCGCACTTTTCTTCCACTGAACCTGCGTCCCTTCAGATATAAATGATATGAAGACTTCAAGACTAACCCAAACAGTCAGATCTACAGATCTGATCATGCGCCATAGAGATCACAGTCCATTAGAAGATTCGCCCTCTTAGATCTGGACTAGATCTCACCAAATAAGATATTCAACCAAAGACAATGCTCAAACCAAAAGAACTCCTTTGCTTTATATAGGCAAGCTCCTCCCCAAAACATGGAACAATACCACGAGCCGACACCATAGAAACACAAAACCGTCGGCTAGATACCACACAAGAAACCCCCACATGCTTTTTCTCTGCCTTGAAATGTGTGCACTGGGTGGACGCACCCCCTGAATGGTTGGCCAGCGTCGCTGGACGCGGACCCTGCATGGTGTACCTGCGGATACGCACCTCCTGAACTGGTTTCCTGCGTCCTTCTTAATTTTCAACAAACTGAGAGCCTTGCCACTGGAGTTGCCATCAAGTAAAACATCTGTAACATACAGTCATACCAGAAAACATAATGCCAACACAGAGTGTTTGTCCAACAAAGGCTTCCAGGAATAGTAACTCAACCCACCAAGGGATTCTAGAGGATTTGTCCAACTACGGCTTCCAGGAACTAATAACTCAACCTAAGCTAAGGAAACATGAGAAGAAACTAAAACAAAGCAAGAGAATAAAGCCACAATCTCCATGACTATCCAGGAAATGTCAAAGCTAGGCAATCCATCGTCAATCTAGGTAATCCTCATTTCTAGTGACAGATCACGACTAAAGATCCACATGCATGGGCCACACATGCCAAAAGTAATGACGAAAACATACATGCAACCCGATACATGCAAGAAAATCCCACTATAATTCTTGATGCCAATGTCCACTTGTGCTTTCCTTCTCTTCCTTTGCCTTCTTTCTCCAAAAATCCAAGTATGCCACACCCTCCAACAATGCTCCATGAAAAATCTAAGTATCTAGGAGTATGAGAGAGAGAGAATAATGAGAGAGCTTCAAAACTAAATTGAGAAAAGGTTACCAACTGATCCTCTGAAGCCTTTTTATGAATGAGACCTCTATTTTCTTCATTTTCCATTATTTTCCTTCATTTTCCTCCTCACATGCAACATGTGACCTTTCACCTCCATTTTCTCCTAATTTCCATTATTTTGATAAATAAATGTCCCAAAAATGTAATTTTGTCATTCCAAAGCCTTATCCATTTCCTTTTCTAATTTCCTTAGCCATTAAACAATCAAAAGTGATCCTGTCATTAGGTTTTTTCCCAGCATTTGGCTTTGAATAAGTGTCCCATCAACTGTTGTTATTATTTTTCCTTTATTAACTTTTATTACATGGAATTTTCACTAAGGCTATTACAATATTATCAATGATATTGGACACCTAAGAGACATATCAATCTAGATATATCCATGTCCATCCCCACATCTACTTATATAACTTATGCAAGAACCATATAACACTCCAACATATTATTCCCAGGATCTAGATGCAATTACCTTGCTAGTTAGCATGCCACATCACGTTCTAAACCAACACACTAAATCACCTACCCTACTAAAATTCCATGTCACATTTCCTATCAACATTCAATATCACCTACTAAGCTAACATTCTACATAATTTTGCATGTGGATCTAGGGGACACACCATCGACTACATCATAAGAATACAATGATAGTAAAAAAAATCTAAGGCCCGTAAACTTGTGTCTAAAACTAAGAATATGAAAAAATTTATATCACTGTAAATCTCTTAATGAGTAGAGGAAAATGGCATCCTTAAAATTAGAGAATTATGAAATTAAAATAAGAATTTTTTTTAGAAATTACTTACTCATTAAAATAAAATTTTACAACAATATATGGCCTATCACAAGTAGTGAATGTAATCAAATTTAAAACAAAAGAGATCATACTTTCATATCAAATCCGAAAAAAAAACAAGAAAAATTATATAAAATCAAAATACCAATAGTAATTATCATACAAAAAATACCAAACTAAAATAGAAACTAAGAAAAGACAAAAAAATTGATATGTAAAATCAAACATTAGGTTTCTCATGACACAAGTTTATGAAAAAAAACTTTCCAAAACTGCAATCAAGAAAACCAAAGGCTGTCAACAGTAAACTCACAATATTACACATTAAAAATTTAGGATGGGGTGAGGGTGTGGGTTCTTTTATTTTACTTATCTAATAAAAATGAAAGGGATGGTTTTTGTGACCACAACAATTCCTAAAATAATTCTTACTCAAGCATTCATAGTTTCTTTTTTATCCACTAATTAAACAAGGACACACTCTTCTTATAAAGGATAAAGAATGGAATCATTGATTAGAGGAATAACCTTTTTAATTGTATTTCTAGAATTAAAGTCTTGTAGTAAGGGGATGTTACTATCATTCCTCATACTATTGATATATTTTCTCTAGAGTGTTTTTGTAATCTAGAAACCCTATAGACTTACAAATAGTGAACCACTCACACAATAAATAAACACACATTGACATACATATATATAACCCTATATGATAGAATATAAGGATAGAAAAAGTATTTGGAGAGAAAAAAATAAGAACATACATTAATGTAGCAAAAATAGTATAGAATATTGTCTCTTTCTGCTATAACATCATGCATACATATATTTTACACTAATAATTAATAGGTATTTATAGCTATATAATTTCCTAGGTTTGTCAATTGAGTGACATTTCATCCTATTTTATCAACTTTCACTTTTGAGGATAACTAAATAACAATTTCAGTAGATAATTGACAAATGCTGACCATCAAGTCTAGTTGACTAAGTCAACTAACCCCTCTAACATCTCCCCTTGAATCAACTCCCTGTTCATCCTAATAAAGAGGGAGATGCGGATTATAATTATGATACAAAATTTTAGAGAGAATATAATATTCACAATTTTATTTCCTTGATTTCTTTGACTCTTAAGTGTTGGGTGTACAACATAAGTTGATGTTGGTGTTGCTGATGCTAATACCAAAGGTGGACACCAAAATATTCGATTTAATAGTGACTATATAACATTTTTACAATGTAACACTAGGTCCTAAAGTTTACTAAATACTATCTTATTAATGTTTGGTGCAAGTTGCAACAATCACTATTTGAAAACTAACCATTCACGAATACCATATTGGATCACCTTATGTTTCTTGTATAATACTTCCTTTAGAAAGATTATTTTCATGACTTTTTGTTTTTTGTTAAGTCATTTGTTCAGAAAATTGAGGTGTAATGTAGGGTTTCATTTTTTCTATCTCCTATCGCTTGTTTTAGCAATTTTTCGTATTTATCAACAAAAGATGTGAACCACATGGTAATGCTTCCCCACATGTTCATTTACTAGTTTGTGTGTTTATTAATCCATATATTCTATATTCTATCACTTGTATTCATAATATGCATCATCAATCCTTTTTCATCCATCAAAATCTTAACTCAAGGGTTTGACCAACTAATGTTTGATGTTGTATTTTCCCAAGTCTTGCTACTATTTTTCATTTTTCTTGACCACTTTTGTAAATTTCTATGAATACCTTTTCAATCTGATTTCCTTTATTTTTTTCTTGGAGAATGTTGAGCACCCATGTCTCAACCTTTAACACAATGTTTATTACAACTCTTTGCTTCGTCTTTGATACTATTTGTGCTCACTCTCCATGCAGATTTCTTCTCATTCTTGGCATCTTAACAGTCTCTCAAATTTCTAGACATACACCATGCATCCTTGACATAGACATCCGTTAACAATTTGTAGACTCAAAAAATGAATCATGTGATCATTAAAAATTGTAAATAATAGTGGGAACTCAAAAGCATCCTTTTTACTTATAAGTTGATGTGACATGATTGCGCTTATTTCTAGTGAGAAGTCATTATTTTGAATCATTTTCATAATTATGAGTGTTTACTGAACTCTCATGCAGAATTATTGTATAAGAAAAAAAATTTCTTGGTTGATTATTGTGAGGGATTGACTAATTCATTGAGATTCTTTGTTCTTATCAACTTCGTATTATTAGATGATTTCCATCAATTATTAACTTTATTTATTATTGTTTCTACTTCGCAAGTTAGTTTGCTTTCTAAGGTCAATTTTTATAACAAAATCATTTTTACTTTCCATTTGAGTCTTCATTGTCGACATTATCAGTTTGATCTCATAGATCTACCTTATTTGATTTGGTCATCCAATTTATTTTCTTATTTTCAAATTTTATTTTTCTTTTTATCGAATTTATGATTTTGAAGTAAAAAATGGGCCTCAGAACAAAAAATGTACTCACAAAATTAACTTTAAAAACCAATAAGATTTAAGATGATGGAGTTGTCTCTATGGGAAATATTTTAGAGGGAAAAGTAGAAAACTATTCTTTTTAATTATATTTCTGGTTTTTCTCCTTATAAGTTTGCTCAAATTTCAAGTGTATACACCCATTGGATAAGGAATTACATCCCACATCCAACACATACCCACTCTACATACGTCTAAGTAGACTCACAATGAAAAGATTGAAAATACATGAAAAAAGTGTGTTCACCATGTTTTTTTCATGTATTTTCATTTTCTTTAATGTTATTAGGTACTCACTGGATGTGGAATTTAATTCCACATCCAACAGGTGTCTATACTTGAAATTTGAGTAAACCTATAAGGATATAAGCCAGAAATACAATAAAAGGTAGTTCCTTTTTCTGCCTTTAAAAATTCATAACCATTATTTTATTATTTTCACTGTTATTTTATTATTTTCTTGAGGAGACCTAATTTAGACATAAAAGTTTCCCTAATGAACTCATTATTTGTTGATTGAATTCCATTGCAGTACATGCTCTTTTTTTTCTTTTTCTCATCTACTTTTCCTGAATCTCCCAGAGTTTTCTCTTTTATTTCCTATGCAATTTTTGAATCTTTATGCTTTTTTATGATGACGACTAGTTATGAGAGACTTCAATATAGATTGTCTTAATGCAAATTCCCATAATTTAATTTATTAATGATTATTGTTATTTGACTTTCAAAAATTGCATAAAACAAATTATCAACTACCACCAAAGTGGTTTTCATCTTATTATAGATTTATTGGCACCCTAGAAGAGTCTTACGCCCTTATAACTACTCCTATCCATAAATTATAGTAATTTCTATGGTAGACACTACTTACACGCTATTGTATAGGTTTTTGTGTAGTATCCTTAGTTGTATTGCATCAAATGGTTAGATTTCTTCAACAATGTATGAACCTAACCATACATTTTCTAGTTTCCATGTTTTCCCTTTTATTTAGTTGTTATAAATTAGAACCAAGTCTATTTGCTCTATATATTATTTTTTTCACATGTTAGTCACTCTAATATTTCTATTAATTCTTTTGGAATTCTTATGATGTTTTTAATCATTCACTATTCTTCTAGTTCATTTAATTCATATAACATTTCTTTCTTAACTTCATCAATACCATATATAAGTATAAGTGGACATTTTGGTAGTATAATACCAAAATTTTAGTGGAAATATATCTTCCTAGAAATACAATAGCTTAATTAGTGTTTTCCACATTGCTCATATCTATATATCATATATGCACAAATCAATTCCAGTAAAATATCATCTCACTCATCGTAGTCAATTTTGCATATTTTTTCAATCTTGTATATATATAAAAAAATAAATGCCTTGATTGCACCATTTTCTTGTCAATGGTCCATTTCCATCCTTTTTTATCAAATAAAAATTTACTCAACATCACTTTGACTATTCCATTGAAAAGGTGTCCATTGGCCTCACATAGTTGTGAGGGGGAACTCAAATATGATAATGATGTTTTCATGTATACACTTGGTAGCTACTTCTTTGATACATGATTTGACTAGTGTTGCTTTGGCCAACCTTTTTAAATATTTGAGAATGGTAAAATATGTCTTTGTCCAATTATTTTTGGTTAATGTGGAAATGGACCAATTGCATATGTTTCCCATATTTCAAATGGTAAATATGAGTTTACCAAGCACAATGACATTTTGTCTATCTATAACGATATACCCTTTCTCTTGCAAATGTTAGATTTTTTTATCATATTCTGAAAATTTGGATGTAATGTTGGCCACCAAAGACTTGACTAAAGAATTTCCCTTACCCTTGTATCTTCTATAAACTTTCCTCCCATTAGTCTTATGTGTTCCTTTTCCTATTCCTTCTATTTCATGTTTTAGGGCACATATTTTAAAGAAGTTGCCTAGTCCTAGAGTACATTGAAATCCATTCACTATTGTGAATAGTGCTACTATCATTGTCACTATATTCTTTTTCTTCTCAAGAATTTCATCAGGCTTCTTTCCCTTTCTAAGAATTTTTCTATTTCGACTAAATCTTATGGAACTAACTTGTCTTTAAACAAGTGATTTTCTAGAATATTATCATCGATACAAGTTAGTTCTTTCACTATGTTTCTTTTTAACAGAGGGTTAAGTTCATCATTATTTTTTCATCATTAGAATATAATATCAAACTAAAATTCCTAAAATATTATAATATAAAATAAAATTATACTTTGGTGAATCTGTTTGTTCACTAAACATCTAGAATTTGGCGGTCTATATAAATTGAGTGGCCATTGAGTAATGTCAAACCTTTACAGAGAAAGTATCATAGATAATCCTTCTTTTCCCGTAATTGAATAATTATGTTCAATAATATCAAGGTTCTGGTTGGCATAAGCATTAAGATGGTCTTTCATCTTGTTTTTGGGTTGAGCTAATAAATCTCCAACACCCACATTTATGACATCGACATGGATGTGAAATTTCTTTGACTAGTCAAGAAATATCAAGATTGGTACCTATACCAACTTTCTTTTGAGAAATTCAAATAATCCATTGCATTCATTACTCTAATTGAACTCAACATTTCTTGATAATAACTCATCAAAGGGAAATTTTATATTTAAATAATGGTGAATGAAATTCTGCCTTGATGGAGGTGGACTCATGGTCATATGGGGGATGGGGATGTATGTTATCCCCCTACTGTTATGTGAACCAATTTACATGTGGCATATAGGAATCATGCAAAATACATTGCATGGAATTTTCAAGATGTGGAAAGGTAAGATTATCTACAAGATGGCAACTGTAATTTTTGTGTTTGTAAGCTTGGGTATGGATGGTCGTGAAGGTGGAAAATATAGTGAAGTGTTTGTGTAGGTAGAAAACTATGCAGGATTCTTAGCTCATGGAACTCTATGAGAACGAGTATTGTTTGCATGTGGGGATTTCTCTAGGGTATTGTTGGAGGCCAACCGTAGCAAATTTGGGACCTTGCTGAGGCAAATACCTAGGGGTTGCACTACTATTAGGATAGTCGAAAGAAAGAAAGGTACACTCTGAATTGGATAACAAGGGGAGAGGTATTGATTTGATGCACTACTTCAATAATTTTGGTAACTTTATCTGGATATTCCTTCAGCCTTCATAATATAGATTTTTCTTTTAGTTAGGGAGTGGAGTTTTTTAGTTATGTTTATATATTTGCATTCCAATTCCCTAAAAAGGGTAGCCTATATTATAGAAGCTACCAAATCTATTTTGGTTGTATCTATTGGGTAATTACGTATGCTTGGTTTTTAGGGTTTGAGTCAGTTATATGGGAGTCTAGTCTAGTATTTCAAGGCCCTCTAGCTAAAAGTGGAGTTACATGATGGAGGGTTAGAAAGTGTGGAGAATTCAATGTTAATTTAAGGACGCATTTTTGTTTAAGAGATTTTATAGAGATATGGTCTCCCCAAAATTGGGTTGACGAAAGTAGCCTCCCTTTCCAGTCTTGGTGAATTGGGTCTTCTGGTGTGTATTTAGAGATTTTGGAACTACACTTCTTCTCTGGAGTGTTGAGTTATTTTGGTTGGTGCCATGGCCATTATGGGGAGAGGTTTTTTCCTTTCTATGGAAGCACTTTAAAAAATAAAGGAGGTTTCTCTTGCTAGGGGTAGTCTCCCCCAAGAGAGATCTAAATTTGGTAGTATTAGAACTATTTTGTCAAGTACAATGGTTTGGTGGTTTCACTCAGTTGTTGTGTATTATAGGAGGTTAGGTGTCGATATCAGTGTGCTTGGGTTAGTATGAACATGTTTAACCATAATGAAAAAGTACGAAGAGGGATAAAACTTAGAGGGAAGGGGTTGAGCACAAAAGGGAAGTTGTGGCAATTGAGGGGGAAGGAGGTATTGATGTAGAGATAGAGGAGGAGGTGGCCCATAATCCATCTCCTTCTCCTAGTTATGTGGTTATTCCTCCCCTTTTAGATTACTTGGAAGCACAATTACGGCACATCAACACTCTCTTGAAACAACCTGGACATAACCATCATGATGATTGCAAAGAAATAATAAGTTTCATGAATGACTTGCAATGGAACTAATGGAATATGGAGGATCGTTTGACTTCTCTATGATGAGCTCTGAAGAGGTTGTCTTAGCATTTGGAACAAATGGAGTCTTTCAAAATTTCCTATTCATGGTGAATTCATGCCTCTGGATGAACCTACCAACAAATTGGCTAATCCTCCTGCTCATTGTCTTTATCTGAGGGGTATTTTGGGCATACTGGAATTTCTGTTTCTTGGTTCTCAGTAAGTTCAAACATATTTCAATTAGCTTTTGTGCTTCTCTTATGGCCAACAAATCTAGTAAGAGTGAGACTGGTAGATTAATAAACATTGCTTAGGCATGTTGTGATGTTTAAATGAATTAATAGAAATTTTTTTGTGTAGAGTTTTCTTTCGGGATTATCGCATCCATAATTTTTTGAATTGACGTTTCGAGCCATCCATTGTGGCTCATCATCAGTATATATCAATATGTAGATAAGGCATATCTCAATGAAATGAATAAATAAAGGTATAAGATAGTGATGGAATGGGAATGATGGTAGCCGACAAGTCTTAGGTAGGGTTAATTAATAATTAATAATAAAACTTAATAATTATTACAATAAGTAATTTTATTAGAATTAATCAAATTTTAAATTAAGATTGAAATGATTTTAATTATAATGAATTTTAATATCATTTAATAATAATTTAGAATTTTATTAAGAATATTATTAAAATTATTATAATATTAATATTAATATTAATATTAATCCAAAATTTTAAAAATATTATGGATTAAGATTAAAATAAAAATATGATTTTTAATTTATTTTACAATATATTTAAGATTCTTAGAGTTTAAAAAAATAAAAAATAAAAAATATATTCATAGTTTAATAATTTTGATAGAATTAATTGAATTCAACATTGGAAAATAATTATAATTAATTTTCATCATAATTAATTTTAATTTTATTTAATTATAATTTTATGAAGAATATTATTAAAAAAAATTAATTTAATAATATTAATGTTAGTTCAATTTTTTTAAAATATTTTGGATTTAAGATTATAATAAAATAAAAATAATTCTAATCAACTTTAATTAATTTTAATATAGAATTTTATTAAGAATATCATTAAAAATTTTAAAATTCTTAAAAAAAATTCAAATTTTTAAAAATATATAAATATATTAGATTTTTAATTAAAATCAAAGTTGAAAATTAAAATTTAAAATTAAAATTAAAATTAGTGTTGTGACTAATTAAGTGTGAGGTGTAGAGAGAAGTAAGGTTAGAAATGTAGGTGAAAGGTCTAGTGAAAAGAGGGAGGAGAAATGTTAGGAGAGGGCAATTTAGGAGGTTAAGGTAGGAATCCAATTGTCAGTTATTTTCCATCCTTCATCATGATTAATGTCATTCGAGTGTTGCCTATTTCTATGACTTCTCTAAAATTAAAATTAATTATGATTGAAATTAATTAAAATTAATTAAAAATATTTTTCAATCTTAAATTCAATTAAGTCTATCAAAACTATCAAAATATAATATATATATATATATATATATATATATTTCAAAGAATTTTAATTCTATTGTAAAATTAATTAAAAATAATATTTTTTTTTAATCTTAATCCATAATATTTTTAAAATTTTGGATTAATATTAATATTAATATTATAAAAATTTTAATAATATTCTTAATAAAATTTTAAATTATAATTAAATAAAATTAAAATTAATTATAATTAAAATCATTTCAATCTTAATTTATAATTCAATTAATTGTAATAAAATTACTAATTGTAATAACTATTAAGTTTTATTATTAATTATTAATTGACCTTACCTAAGACATGTTAGCTACCATCATTCCCGTTACATCACTATCTTATACCTCTATTTATTCATTCCATCGAGATCCGTCGTATATACTTATTGATCTAACGTGATGATGAGCCATAGTGGATGGCTCGAAATTTCAATTCAAACAATTATGGATACGATAATCCTAGAAAAAAACTCTACACATAATAAAAATCGTAGAATCCTCAAAACAAGAATTTTTTTTACTGACAAAACAAAATGATGGATGGACTTTTAATAATATCTAATATATCTTAATTACTTTTTTATATGATTTTTAATTATTTGGGGTTTTAGGTCAAAAACTATTTTGATTTTAGCCATATAAACCTTAATAGCATCCTTACATATGACATGCCACAATGGAATTCCAATTGGCATTATAAAAATTCACTTCTTAATATTATGTGAGGGGTGTATTTGATGGTTTCTTTACAACATCATTCCTAACCAATGTATATCCTCTTTTAATAGACTATATACAATGTAAATCATCAAAGTACACAACCATGGTCTTCTAAATATATTCTTAGAAATATTTTATAAGGATTTTCGAGAATACTACTTGTGTACTCTTTAAACAAAATGGCGTCACCTAATATGCAAAGGATCCTGGTCTTCTAAATATATTCTTAGAAATATTTTACAAGGATTTTCGAGAATACTACTTGTGTACGCTTTAAAAAAATTGGCGTCACCTAATATGCAAAGGATCCAAATTAAGATACAAATTCCATTTTTCTTTATCTTCATTAGCCACATGTACTTGATTATACCTCAAAAAATGATGTGTGAAAGAATGAGATTAATGTGTTGTGACTTCGTTAATGATGTAATTTGCAAACAATGTTGGACATGGATTGATGGTTGTTATCTTGTTTAAATCTCAAAAGTTGACACAAATTCTTAACCATTTGAGGTTTTTCTTATTTAGTTGAATTACCATGTTGGATTAACACTTATTTAATAGGGGTGCTGTGGTTGAATTAGTATAAAACAATTTCTTACTTTGTTAAACATTGAAGAATTATAACAAAACAGAACAATCTCACATATGGAACACAATTTATAAATGTAATATTTATTATAACGTATTTTTGTAGGATCCAAGATATTAATACAATATTTTTAGGCACCAACTTATAGGAGGAACCATTCCCATTTTTGTGATAATTGTAGGCACCAACCTACAAGACACACCAATGCCCTTTGTTGCAATATTTGTAGACATTAACCAATAGGAGACAGAAATCCATTATTATGCAAATACATGCAGGTTCCAATGTGGTTCACTAAGTCTTGTTTCTACTTCTACCTCCATCTAGTTCATTAGCTACTTTACCCTTCACTAGGTATGCTTGCTACCTCTTGCTTTTCTAGGTCTATTTCTCTGAAAATATTTTTCTTTTGGTCACTTCCCGAGAAAGAATTGTACAACTGCCATGTAGCCAATTTTGCAAATCTAGTTATAATATATTTACCTTAAGAATTTCTATATGTCTCCTTGGATATATGGAATACTTATAGTTTGAAAAGTCTTAGAAAAAGGGTCAAACTAACCTATTTAAAGATGATTTCAAGAAAATTTATTAACCCTAAATTTCAAAGGGCATATATCCAAAGATATAGTGCACCAAAGTAGAAAATTTCTACCACAAGTATCTATACTTCATAAGGAAATTCGGGGAAGCCATAGAAATTAGCAAACACCCGAATAACCTCAACAGAGACGATGGATGGACCATAAGCAAAAACTGGGTTCCAATCCTATCTTCCAAATCTACCACTAACTAGAATCCTCCCCTAATTAACCTAGAACAAATATAAAAGATCTAATCCATTTTAATTTAATAACATACTATGACCTTAATAAAATAGAATTAAAAAAAAAATAAAAAAATCATAGGAATTAAACATCAATCAAATATATCTTAACTATAATAAACTCCTCAACATAGGATAATATATAGGGATCCTTAATAAATAATAAGGACATATAATTAAAACTAATACGAATACAAAGTAAAATTAACTCATAAAAATAAAATAAAAAATAATAATAATAATGATAATAATAATAATAATTAATAAATAAATTGAAATAAATATAATTACAACAATTAAAATTAATAAATAAATTAGAACAAATATAATTATAAAAATTAACAATTAAAGTTAATAATTAATTAGAATAATAATTAAAATAAATAAATAATGAAAATGAATACAATTAAAATTAACAATTAATTAAAATAATAATTGAAATAAAAAAAAAATTAAAATATATACAATTAAAAACAATTATAGAATCAATATAATTACAACAATTAAAATTAATAATTAAAATAATTGTAATTAAAATAAATAATTAATTAAAAATAAAAATAATTAAAATAAATAACAATTAAAATTAAGATTAATAATTAAAAGAAATATAATTAAAATAAGAAATAAGTATAATTAAAATAAGTAATAATTAAAATTAAATTAAAATAATTAGATAATTAGATAATTAAAACAAATACAATTAATATAACCATAAACCTAAAAGTAAAAAGTAATATGTAAATTAATTATATTTGTCGGCTAAGCATCTCTATATAAATAATTGGAAAAATGAGACCAGTCTTTCAATATTCTTTCACATCCTGAAGATGAACCACCTTTGTTGGTTCAAAACGTCGATAAAAAAGAATCTGTATGCCATGGATCCGGAAGATAATCTAAACAATGATGAAACTCGTAGAAACCTGCAAGACAAGGTTTTTTTTTATGAGATCTATTTATGAATAATAAACATGTGGAGTATATGGATTATGTTTCTAGTAAACCTTTTAATTATTTTCCTCAGATTTTGGTAAAGAAATTGAATTGATTTGGGCAATATTTTCTTCCTAGTAGAGATCATATTAATATATTTTCAAATTCATGGGTTAGTTATGCGCATCCATGCCTTCCCTTTTAATTTCATGATTTTTTTTTTTCCTTGAATTTTCTCTATAGGCTACAAGTTCCAATTTTTTACTCTAATTCAGAAAGATCTGAGGTGTGAAAAAGAAGTTGGGGAAGTTAGGTTTCTTGAACGATTCTTTAAAAAGGTCAACTTGCCATTTTGACTATAATTTTTCTTCTAAGATATTTTTAGAGGAAACATTTTTAACCAAAATGTGGGGACATCTCACTTAATATATGGTTCAATATTTAGATCATGGTCCACTATAATTTTGAATATATTCACTAATGAATTCATGGATCTTTAAGGCTTCTGAAATTTGGGTTCAAACGAGACAACATGGTATTTTAGCTATAATTTTATTTCTTTGAGGTATGAGAGCCTAGAAATTACAGGAGAAAGAGAATATATCTCAAGTTACCTGATGAGGCTCATTAATTGGTACATCATAAGGGTCATAATGCCACCCTCCAGCTTTATAATTACCTCTTTCTTACATTTATTTACATTTTTTGTTATAGTATGCTTAGTGATAGGGGTAAAAGATGTTTTGCTATATCATGAGGCCTACTATGGTTTAAATGCGGGAAATGGAGAATTTTTTAAATGATTTTAATGAAGGATCCCAATGTAGATAGCAGGGAGATATTCTAGGAGCTCTTCCACCTCCTTACCCCCCTCAATCAACAAAAATCACCAGACTCTCTCTCATCAGCTCAAGGCCATTAGTAGCCAAGGAGGATGAGGCCATTGGCAGCTAGGCAAGTGAAGCTAAAGAAGATCAAGATCAAGCCTTCTCAAGTTTAGTGGGATAAACAATCCTATTTTCTAGGGAGTTGTTAGTAGCTACCCTCTTCTATAAATAAACATGCCAAAGAGTGAAATAATATTCAAAATTTGTTTTCAGCTAGGAAGCTATTGAGCTTAAGCACTTGATATTGTCATTTTTTACTAGTTATGTGATGTATTTGACATTGATGCAATGATAATGATAAGTCTTTTTTTGGTTAACCACTGAGCTAGTTCTAGAGGGTTGAGGGTCTTGGTTTTGGTCCCAACCCCGTGGATTAGGTCCCTCTGATGCATTGGTATTTCTGTTTAGCTTAGAATTCTTATTCTTTCTCTGCATTTCATTTGAAAATAACCCCTCAAAATCTTGTCATTGCAACCCTTATCTCAGCTCCCCCATGGGAACATTAATGGAAGGATCTACAATCACAGTCCAAAAATACTATGTTTATGATTTCATGGAAGCATCTTTATGTTAGTCATGTTGCTTTGCATGTGCTTACGATATGTTAGGAGTTGATTTATTGACTAAATTAGAGTTTTTGGCATAGATTAGATGGCATTTATATTAAACTAATCTTTTTAACTATTATTTGTTTCATTTTTTAAATGATAAGAGAATATGTGCATGTTATGTTACAAGGATGATTGGATATATATGCAAGGGGAAATTCACCATCTCCATCCTGGACTTATTCACCATATTTGATGTATCCCAAATTTTGTTCTTGAGCTCATTCCCTTAGGTCACAGTGAGCATCTCTCTTAGTTCAAAACATGCCTTCCTAAGGTATTGAGCATGGCTAGGGATTTTGGCCACCTTTTATCCAATTTCCACAACCTCCATCCACCTTACTATCCCTTGAACACATCATTCCTACCTACTAAACCTTCCCAGCAACCTTCATATAACATTACAGGCCTTCCTGTAGAAATACAGGGCACTTGTAGCAGCCTCCTATAGCATGCCTACAACAACCTGTTTCACCATTTGTTTTGACTTGTGATGCAAGTTTGACTTAGTTGAGAAGTAGTTTGACCTACAACTGTGACTCTATGATCAAGGGCAACACCTAGGTCATTCCAACCATCCTTTCCTTGATTGCAAAATAGAATAGCATTAGTTTCTTAATCACAAATTTAGTACAAATAGAACATTGATTTATATGCAAGTTTGAGATATATAGATAATGCATGAAATATTGAGTTATGATTTGATAGGTTATATTCCTATCCGCAAGTGGATTTCTAGCTAGATGATTGATTGCACAATAGTGTAGTTCCCTTTCTGCAAGTAGTGTATCTCTTATCTTTTCATGAATTGATCCTGTAGCATTTACAAGTTAGTAGCATCTATAACTTGAAGTTTAAAAATAATTTTCCTTTTTTTCATTAGATCTAGGTTATGAGTTTCACATTCAATAGTTATTTTCTTCTAATTCAGTAGAAATAATGGTGTTGAGCACTATTAATCAAATGTCCTAGTTGACGATGGCATGAATAGAATCCCATCTAATGTGTAGATAGCACTGTCACCTCCAAGTTTGTATGCACCCTAGGTTGATAAATAGATTTGAGGAGCCCTTAGGAGTTGCAACACTCCTAGTGCACTAGAAGGGCTCAACACTTTTTGGCATCATTGTCGGGGATGTGTCTAGGTAGATGCTATTTCTACTTAAGAATTTTTTTTTGTTTTACATTTAGTTTTGAAAAAATCATATAAAAGGAGAAAAAAATTCTTTCATGTCTCCTAGGAATAGAGATACTTAAGGAAAATTCTTACCAAAAATGCCCACGCCCTCAAATAGTTGACCTTCACTCTTCTTCAGTGACTATAACCTTCCCACTGTGACTATAGGAGAGTTAGAAGACCCTTTAAGAGAGGAACCTGAGATCTTTGAAGAACCTATTAGGGAACAACAAGAACCCATTTAACCTACCCAAACTGATCCAAAAATGGATCCTAGATAAACCTCTAAATCTAAAAGACTTCATATAAGGGGTAAAAGGTTCCAAATGGCACAAATCCTTTGTAAATAATAGGAAATTTAAAATCACATGTTGCTCTTGGAAATAGTCCCATTGCAAAGATCTCCTCATTTTGAATCTAATGCAACTTGAATGGGCAAAAACAGACTTCAGATGAAGAAGTTATCATAAAAAGAAGATCCCCCTTTGTTCTTTGGCAAAGAGGAAAAAACATGAGAAAACAACAAAAATTGAGCCCATCGGAGGCTTAAACCAATAATGAAAAAGAATAGTTGGATCTAGCCAATCATTGGTCTAGATCTAATCAGCAATCGCAATTGGCGATGGCAGTCGGCAAATATCAGCACATGGTATATGTTTAGTGCGATTATGATATCGCAATCGGTGGTTACAATGGAGTGCATAATAAATGGCCGGGGTACATGCGATGTGTGATTGTGACAAGTTGCATCGCAATATCGCATCATTGAAACACCAAAGGGAAGGGTTATAGTGACCGAAGACCGAGTGACTTGCGATTACGATATCGCAATATCACATGGTGCATTATAGAGGAGCAGCTATATGTTATATATAATTATATATGTGATGCGATTTTTCGGACATGATAAGATTATAAATGGTATTCCATATGTTTTGAGATCTGCCCAATGACAGTCTTGTGTGTATTTTCAATATTTTTAATGCAATTCTAAAATACAAAGGGGCAGGCCCTTGTGACATGTGATCGCGACTTACGGGTGGACCCAATAGGAAAATAAAGTGCATTTAGGGAAATTTGAAGTCTGACGAATAGTGTTCTTTGCAAATTTTTCCCGTGTTCGGTATGTTTTCCTTTGTAAGCCGAGAATGGCTATAATGAGGGATTTCAAGTGTCGATTTCCCCTTCTGTTACAGAATAGGTGGCATCCATCCATGAGTGCATTTAGCAATGATTGATAATGCTCAGAGAAGGGATTTTACCAAACTGTGGATGGAAGACAGAGGGTTGCAAAGAATGATTATGCAAATTGAAAATGGCTTTGGAAGCCGCAGAGCTGGAATACTGCCTCAAAGAAGCTAGAGAGCTCAATTGATGGGTAGAAAGAGTAGGCTGAGTGAACAACGAGTAAGAGCTGAGCACGTAGAGAGTCTTTGGAGTCACTCGAAGGTTGAATGAAAAGCCAGAGAGCTCAATTGACAACACCATATTGTTGCTAAAGCTTGTTGGAGTTGCTTGGAGGTTGAGCCACTCACAGAGGCATGTAGAGGCTGAGTGAAAGAGCTCAGAGAAGCTAGAGCAGAGAGCCACGAGCCCAGCCAGAGCCGAAGAGCCAGAGTGAGAACTGAGAGCAAGAATCAGAGCCAGAGTTAGAGTTATAGTTGAGAGCCAGAGCCAGAGCGAGAGCCAAAAGCCAGAGTGAGAGCCAGAGCCAAAAAGCCGGGAGCTTCAGAGCCAGGGATAAGAATGGTATTTGGACCCACTATTTTTGTATAAAACTGTAGGAGTTAAGCCAAGAGCTTGTAAAAAGGACATATACCATAATCCCAGAGAGCCTAGTCTAATTGACTAGAGCTCATGGAGATGTAGCCCAAGAGTGTGGGTGAACTCTTAATTAAATTGTCGTTTCTATTTGTGGTTTACTGCTACATTGCTTCTGCTGTTCATTTACTGTTATATGCATTTATATTTCAGTTTCATCACATTAATTTACATCACTTTAACAGTTAAAAATCAATACAAGCATACACCATTGTTTTCAAGCATTTTTAATTCCGCATTGGTTAATCAATAAGACTTGGGAATATTTAAGCTTTGGAAGTGGGAGAGGTTCTTGTAAGTTAGACAAGAAGCCTAAGCACCCCATTTTTAGATCTAGTGGTATCAGAGCTTAAGATTGATTAACCACACTCTCAAAGAAGGTTATATCAGAATGCTTGATTGACAAAGCAAAGATTGCTTGTCTAGAAGGTGTTTGGGCAGTCAAGGATTAATTTTCTGATTGATGTATGCTTGTTGCAAACTGACTATTGTTTAAGTTTGCAGAAGTCAAGGGAAAAGCCCAAGTGTTTGGGTCTTGGCTATGGACAAGCTTATGGAAAAAGTTCCAAGGCTGCCATGAAGGCCATTGAAACAACTCCAAGGAGGGGTTGCATTACAGAGTGTGAAGATTGTCTTAAGGAGGAATGCAATAGTTGAAACATCAATTGCAGGATGTCGGTGTTCAGAGTCACACACTTGAACCAGAGAGTTGGGGAGACTCTAACATCCTTGAAGAGATTGATGGTGTTCGAAAGGGAGCCACTTCTTCATTTGATTCACCTCCTCATGAAGGCAATAAAGGTGAAAGAGGCAGGTATAAATTTGGTTCTAAACATTTCCCTTTTGATTTTGCAAAGCATGATAAATTCCCAAATATGTATGGGAAAATAATTGCATGTTCCTTTGGTGGTTTGGATAACCATAATGTTTCTAGATGTTGGAAGAGAATGGGCACACATAGGAAACTTTTGAAGGAAAAGAAGCAAGAAGCCAAAGATCCATTGGACAAGGAAAATCATGTTGTCAAGATGATGCACATGCCGTGCACTTACTGCCATAAGCAAGGACATCTTGCTGCAAAATGTTTGACTTTGAATCCAGCAATGCTTACACAAAAGCTAAAGAAAGTGGAAAGAGAAGATGGTAGAAATGGAAGTGAAGATTCGATGAATGATGTGTCTCAGAATGATTCACATGTTGATATTGATGTGCAGAGAAAGGTAGTACCTTTGGAAGGGATTGATAAGGAATGGTTAGAGTTCTTATCTGATTAAGATTTCATGTCTATTGATGCATCTACATTATATTTCATTTTAGCTTCGAAAGTATAGTGTGCTTAAGTGAAAGTTGAAGGATGAAATGCATTCATGAGCATGAGATACATGAACATAGGGTTGTTGATGATTTCCTTTTTTTTGAACATGTATGTGTAATTAACTTGTAGGGTTGATTGCTTTGACATGCATGTGATGCCATGTCGACTTGGAAGAAGTTAACTTGGTCTCCAAATGGAGATAATGATGAAGTGTTTCATCTTTTGAAAAAGAGTCCTAATGGTCTTTTTCTACATGATTGAATTGAAGGGTCATTTGTTTAAAGGCATGTTTGGTGGCTTGTTATCTAGTCCATCATTTGTATGCAGATATAAGAAATGGAGGTGTTCACAAGATGTGAAATCTGTTTCTTTTGTTGAAGCAGGAGTTTAGTACATCCAGTTGTGTCTATATGCCCGTTGTTGTTAATAGTTGTTGTTGGCATATTTTCAAACAGGTACAAATGACAGTTTTGTGGAGAAGATGTACTTCACATTTGTTTGAGCCACCTTGGATCAATGATCAAGGCAAAGAAGTTCAAAGCACCTTCTATGACTAGTTCAGTAGAAGTTTTGCAGAAAGGCAAGGAGGAAGATAGTTCGTCCCACGAAGACCAACCCATCCAAGAAAGGAAGTGGTCAGAAACTATTGGTTTAGAGGGACTATGCAAAGGCAAGTGTAGGGAGGCTAAAAGAAGAGGGTGAGTCACTCTCATTTACTATTTAGATTAGTATATCAGTCTTTTAGAGACCAAGAGTTCTCTTAGTGGGAAGGCGTTATACAAAAATGGATCTTGGATAAACCTCTAAGTCTAAAAGACTTAATATAAGGGGTAAAAGGTTCCAAATGGCACAAATCTATGTAAATCAGAGGAAATTGAAAATCATAGGGTGCTCTTGGAAATAGTCTCATTACAAAGATCTCCTCATTCTAAATCCAACACAACTTGAATGGGCAAAAATGGACTTCAGAGGAAGAAGTTATCATAAAAAGATCCCCTTTTACTCTTTGGGAAACAGGAAAAAACATGAGAAAACAGCAAAAATTGAGCCCATCGGAGGCTTAAACCAATAATGAATAGGAACTGTCAGATCTGGCCAATCAACAGTCCAGATCCGATTGACAATCATAATCGGCAGTGGCAATCAGTGGATATTGGCATATGGTATATGTTTAGTGCGATGGCGATATCGCAATCATTGCTTACAGTGGAGTGCATATTAAATGGCCGGGGTACGTGCAATGTGCGATTGCAACAAGTCACATCGCAATATCGCATTGGTGAAACACCAAAGGGAAGGCTTACAGAGACCGAAGACAGGATAACTTGCGATTGCGATATTGCAATATCGCATCGGCGCATTACAGAGGAATGGCTATATGTTATATATATATATATATATATATATATATATATATATATATATATATATATATATATATATATATATATATATATATATATATATATATATAGATATATCTATAGATAGATATATATATATATATATATATATATATATATATATATATATATATATATATATATATATATATATATATATATATATATATATATATATATCTATATATATATAATGGGATTTTTTGGACCCGATAAGATTATAAATGATATTACATATGTTTTGAGATCCACCCAATGACAGTCTTGTGTGTATTTTCAATATTTTTAATGAAATTCTAAAATACAAAGGGGCAGGCCCTTGCAACATGCGATGGAAACTTACGAGCAGACCCGACAGGAAAATAAAGCACATTTAGGGAAATTTGAAGTCTGGTGAACAGTTTTCTCTGTGGATTTTTCCCGTGTTTAGTATGTTTTCCTGTGTAAGCTGAGAATGGCTATATTGAGGGATTTCAAGCGCTGATTTCCCCTTCCATTACGGAATAGGTGGAATCCATCCCTAAGGGCATTTAGCAATGATTGATAATGCTAAGAGAAGGAATTTGAGCAGGCTGTGGCTGGAAGACAGAGGGCCGCAGAGAATGATCATGCACAAAGAAAACGGTTGTGGAAGCCACAGAGCCAGAAGACTACCTCAAGGAAGCGAGAGAGCTCAATTGATGGGTAGAGAGAGTAGGCTGAGTGAACAGCGAGCAAGAGTTGAGTGTTCAAAGAGTCTTTCGAGTCACTCAAAGGTCGAGTGAAAAGCCAGAGAGCTCAATTGGCAGTAATGTATTGTTGTTGAAGGTTTCTAGAGTTGCTTGGAGGTCGAGCTACTCATAGAGGCACATAGAGGCTGAGAGAAAGAGCTCAGAGAGGCTAGAGTAGAGAGCCATGAGCCCAGCCAGAGCCGAAGAGCCGGAGTGAGAGCCAGAGCAAGAGTTGAGAGCCAAAACCAGAGCCAGAGCCTAAGAGCCAGAGCCAAAGTCAGAGCCAAGGGCCAGAGCCAGAGCTAGAGCGAGAGATAAAAGCTAAAGCGAGAGCTAGAGCTAGAAGGCCAAGGGCTTTAGATCCAGGGATAAAAATGGTATCTGAACCCAATGTTTTTGTGTAAAATAGTAGGAGTTGAGCCAAGAGCTTGTATAAAGGACTTATGCCATAATCCGGAAGACCCTAGTCGAATTGACTAGAGCTCACGGAGGTGTAGCCCAAGAGTGTGGGTGAACTCCTAATTAAATTTTTGTTTCTGTGTGTATTTTACTACTTCATTGTCTCTGTTGTTCATTTACTATTATATGCATTTATATATCAGTTTTAGCACATTAATTTACAACATCTGAACAGTTAAAAATCAATACAAGCATACACCATTGTTTTCAAGCATTTTTAATTCCGCATTGGTTAATCAATAAGACTTGGGAATATTTAAGCTTTGTAAGTGGGAGAGGTTCTTGTAAGTTAGACAAGAAGCCTAAGTGCCCCATTTTCATATCACAAACCATGGCTGAAAATAGGAAAAATGAGGTTTTCCCTATCAGAAAGACTAATGGAGAGGATAGAATGAAGAATATAAGCCCTATTTCCCTTCCACACTTCCATGGCTTAACCTCTGAGGATCCTGATACTTTTATGTTTGAACTTGTTATTGTCTGTAGGACCTATGCATCTTCCTCTAATGACTAGAAGCTAAATTTATTCCCATCTACCCATAAGGATGTAGCTTTGCGCTGGTCTATGGGTATGTCTAGGGATAACATCAGTACTTGGGCTCAAATGCAGTAAGCCTCTAATAAAAACTACAGGGACTACTGTAGGTAAAAAAACTAAAGAAGAAATCTTTAGAATGACTTTTGAACCTGATGAATCCCTATAAGGCTATGAGGAGAGATTTTAGCTCAGTTACAGAAGGGCCAAATGAACCCTTGATTCTAAATCACTCAAGATAGTTATTTTATGAGGGATCAAGGAAGACATGATGGAAACCCTCAACATTCTATTTGGTGGAGACATCTATCAGTTAACCTGTGATGACATCAAAATAGTGTTCAAAAATCACTCTAGGGATGCTAGCAAGAAGGGTAGGGCTAGTCAAGGCTTGGTCAGTTCCTCTCTCTCCACAACATCAAGAAATAATCAAATGGGGAACATGTTAGAGGACTTTAAAAGTGAAATGTTGCATACCTTTTCTTTGAAAATGGATACCATGGATATCAATAGGTGAAAAGAGGAATAAGAGATAGACATAGCTATTTTCTACCCTAAATTCACTGGAAGGCAAGCCAGAAATGAATGCCCATTAAATGTCATAGAGGTCTGCTTAGTCTATGAGGAAAACCATGCCATAGATAAATGTCCTTCTTTACCTAGTTTAAAATTTTTATACCAATGGGAAGAAGGTGGGGATGAGCAACTCTACTTTATAAAGAAAAGGAGGCCTCAATGACCGTGACCATATGAGTAGGGCATGCAATTGGTATCTTACTCTTATTACCATCCGAACCAGAATGCACCCTTTCCAGCCTGGTACTCTTCCACTCATCCATCATGGTCCACACCTCCTTCATGGCCTTATGCTCCTCAATATCCTCCTCAACCTGTCAATCAAACATTTAATCCATATGCTTGTCAACCTCCTTAATGGAAGAACACATCACAAGGATGAAGGCCTCAACTCAATCAACCTCCTTCTTTACTACCTCCACCTCCACCTCAACCAAAAGTCACTCATCTTTCTCCACCCAAGAAACCTCAGATGCCTTCTTAGCCCAATATGAACCTAAATAACATGCCAGCGTGATAAGTCTATAATGGAGAGACATCTTACCCTGCCTATGCTGTGGAGATTCAAGAAATAAACCTTAGGAGTGGAAGAGTACTTCCAGATAACGGACCTTCATCTCCACCTGAAGAACTTGAAGAGGAAAAGGAAGAGAGTACCCATCAAGTAAATACACCTCCTTTTACTAAGATATTGTTCCATCCTAACTAGCACACCACATAAGAGATTGATCTTCTGGGAGAATTGAAGAATTTGTGTGTTAAAATACCCCTCCTCCAAGCTATTAAGGATGTTCCCATATATAATAATATTATCAAAGATAAATGTTTAAAACACCCTGTGAGGAAAAAAGGAGACACCCCTACCATCAATTTCATTGGTCAATTGCCTGATTTAATGTTGGGGAGAGTGATTTGCCCAAAATATTTAGACCCTGGAAGACTAGTAGTAGATGTGCACATTGATGGCATCATTGTCCACCATAAGTTGATTGATATTAGGGCTACCTTCAATGTGATGACTAAAGAGAGCATTCTAAAACTAAATTTCGAAGGTGACATAATAAATACCACTATAATTTTGATACTTGTAGATAGATCCAAAACATCTCCTGAGGGAGCTTTTGAGGATGTAATGGTCGCCATTGACTTATGGGAGTATCCTACTGACTTCTTGGTTCTCCACCCCAAAACCAAATTCATTGGATATCCTCTTATCTTGGGAAGGCCATGGTTAGCCATTGTTGATGCTCACATTAGTTGCATGGTCAGGAACATGACCATTAAGAATGGGAATTTGTCCAAACAATTGGTACTATACCCTCCTCCTCAGCCATTCATTGAGCATAGCTTACCCCTATGGCTAGAAGAGGAATAGGAAGATTAAGTGTATCATACAACATCCCATATAATATGTACCCTAGATGTTATTATAGCAGGGGTGAAACCTGATGAAGATGACCTCATTAACCAGATCCTCCAAAACCAAACCCCCAATACCATGCCTCTTGATGAGCTTGTGAAAGAGTATAAGAGTAGTCCTTGGACTGAATTATGCTTAGTTTACCAAAATCCTTCCCATGTCAAAGTTGTAGAATTTGGTCCATACAGAACCTTGAATATTAACCCCTCTCTCTCAGATAATCAAGAAGAAATTTTTTGCAATATGCTGAGAGGACACTTAAATGCCTCTGCTTGGAACTATAAAGAAATGAAGGGGGTGTATCCCTATGTTTGTACTCATCACATCTACATCAAGGAGGGATGAAAACCTATGCACCAACTTCAAAGGAGAATCAACCCAGCCCTCAAGGACATAGTAAAGGAAGAATTGCAACATTTTTTGGATGCAGGGTTGATATACCCCATCTCATATAGTGAGTGGGTGTCCCCTCTATTTTTGGTCCCAAAGAAGAATTGGAAGTGGAGAATCTGTTTGGATTACAGAGAATTGAAAAAACCACCAAGAAAGACCATTTCGCTTTTCCTTTTGATCAAATTTTAGATGGTCTTGCATGGAAGAGGTTCTTCTGTTTCCTAGATGGATTCAGTGGTTACAATAAGATCCAAATAAGCCCTTAGGATCAAGAGAAAACTACATTCAAATGTCCTCAGGGTACCTTTTCTTATAGGGTCCTCCCTTTTGGTCTATGAAATATCCCTGCCAACTTTTAAAGGGTAGTTCTAAGCATATTTTATGAGCTTGTACATGACTCTGTAGATATTTCAAGGATGATTTCACTCCCAATGTGCGTGACTATTCAGAGGCTTGTAGTTTTTAACCCCATACAGAAATTACCTACATACGAATTCTAAAACATGGAAAATAAGCAATGCAAGAGAATAACACATAAAACACATATACACAAAGATTTTCCCCTAGATCTCAAAACTGGGACTACCAACTTGATTTTTTATTATGTTCCTTTGAATGTTACAATACATATTTATACATGCCAACGCATCCAATACCATGGACCAAAAAACCATCGCGTCCAAAACCATGGACCAAAAACCATCGTGTCCAAAACCATGTGTGAAAATCATGCACAAAACCATAGGTAGCTCTGCCCAACCTAATATAGGGTCCAAAACAAAAATTTTCCAAGGTGCTGCCCCAAACCCCATAAAGGGGGGCTACCTGCCCCCCTCAAACCCCTTGTGACCCCCCCCCCCCCACGCAATCGGCACAACAAAGGGGGGGCACCGTCCCCCCTCTAACCCCTTGGTTAACTATGTGGGCTAGTCATGGAAAGAGTATAACACAATCCAACAAGGCTCTCTATAGCATCATAAAAGTCCTAAGGAAATGCATTGAAATGAACCTCTTTCTTAGTCCTGAGAAATGTGAATTCTTAATGAATGAAGTGACCGTCCTTGGCCATTCAATATCTCAGGAGGGAATACAAGTGGACCCAAACAAGATTGTCATAATCAAAAGGGTCCCTACTCCTCAAAAGCAGAGGGATGTTAAGAGTTTATTCATCTTAGCTAGATATTAAAGGAGGTTTATCAAAGAATTGAGTAAAGTGGCTTCACCATTGTTTGAATTGCTGGCCAAGGACTCAAAATTTTGTTGGACAAACAGCTACCAAGAGGCCCTTGATATTTTGAAAGAGAAATTAACCACTACACCCATAATTAGGGGCCCTAATTGGGCTCGGCCTTTCCATATCCATGGTGATGCATCTGACAAATATATGGGGGTAGCCTTGGAACAAATATATGGTAAGTCACCTTATGTCATTTACTTCATTAGTAAAAATATGTCTAAGGCTAAACTGAATTACACTGTAACTAAGAAATAACTCTTATTTGTTGTACACTCCTTAAACAAATTTAGACACTACATCACTAGATACCAAGATTTTGTGCATATTGATCATGAATATATTAAATATTTGATGGATAAGCCTGATGTGAATGCTAGAATCATTAGATAGTTTCTATTGTTACAACAGTTTGATTTAACAATCATTCACAAGTAAGAAAAATAAAATGTAGTTGTGGATTTTTTGTCTAGACTTGATTTTCTTGCAGGTGATGAAGGGATGGTTGATGATTAGCTTCCATATGAGCACGTATTTTCTATCTCATTTTTATCTCCATGGTTTTATTACATAGCCAACTACCTAGTTGTTGCAAAAATTCCCCCAAATTTTTCATCTGGGGAGAAGAGAAGAATTGTAAGGAAAGGTGCCCATTTACTTCGATTGGGGGAAATCTCTTCAAGATGGGACCATATGAGATCTTAAGGAGATGTTTTAGGGAAGAGGAAACCCTTGAAATCCTATCGGATTGTTATGATGGGCCATGTGGAGGTCATTCTCTTGCCAAGAGAATAACTTTCAAAGCTCTACAAGCTGGCTCTTATTGGACTACTCTCCACCAAGATGCAAGAAGATATACTAGTAGATGTGATTAGTTCCAGAGGATGGGAAAATCCACACACAAGGATGAAATGCCTCTACAACCTCAACTTGCCTTGGATCCATTTGAGAAGTGGGGCATGGATTTCATTGGCCCAATTGATCCACCATCAAGGTAGAAAAAGAACATCATTGTGTGCACTGATTACTTGACAAAATGGGTTGAGACAAAGGATGTCAAAGCAACAACAAAGGATAAAGTGGTTAATTTCTTAAGGGAGAATACCTTCTACAACTTTGGGTACCCCAGGGATATAGTCACTAATCAGGGAGCTCAATGCACAACACATTTGATTGAGAATCTTCTGAGGAAACATCATATAAAGCACAAAACATCTACCACCTATCACCCTCAGGAAAATGGAAAAGTAGAGGTTACAAATATGGCATTGGAGAGCATCCTATCCAAGGTTGTGAGCAACAAAAGGAGATATTGGGCAGCCAAATTAATGGAGGCCACTTGGGCCTATAAAACCACTTGGAAGACAATTACTGGGTTAACTCCATATGATCTAGTTTATGGAAAGAAAGCTTTTCTTTTTATTGAGTTTGAGTATAATATTTTAATAATGGCAGCCCAATTGGACTTAGATCTCACCATAGAACAACAAGAGAGGATCATCAAATTGAATGGCTTGGACGTGTTTAGAATAGAGGCCCTCCTACACACTGAAGCTATAAAATTGCAAAGGAAGGCCTGGCATGATAGGCATATCAACGACAAGTTTTTTCAAGAAAGGGATTGATCATTATTATATGATTCTATGTTCAATTATTTCAAAGGAAAGCTAATGAAAAGATGATTAGGCCCATACTTGATAGAGAAATTTCATGAAAATGGAACTATTCAAATTAGGACCATTCATGAGGAATCAAATTCCATTGCTTGTCAATGGCTATAGGTTGAAGGCATATAGAAAACCTGTGTCTAAGGAAGAATTCATTATTACAATCAGCAAAGAAGTCAATGTGATTGGAAGTGTCATAGCTTTGAGTCCAAAACATTTCTATATATCTATATCTGTCTTTGTTTGAAAAAGGAAAAAATATTATGCCTGGATGAAAATATTTGTGAGGCATTTGAGGCCAATTCCTAGGTTGAAAAAATCTCTTAGGCAGTCTAAGAGAAAAAAATGAAGAAAAATAATATAGATCCTTAGATGAAAACCTCTCTTGAGGAACCTAGGGCAAGCATACAAGTTGAAAACCTTCTTTGAAGCAGCCTGTGTGTCTCAAAAAAAAAACAAACAAATAAGAAAAATAACACAAGAAATGGGTATACACTAGGGTTGCTAATTTTTTTTCATTTTGGAGGATTAAAGAGAGTGTAATATTCCATGCATACAGGGCCAAATTTCTCAAGACTCCTTTCACTCCCTCATCTATCCACTTCAGATACATCATCCACGCTGATGCGATTACACCTCTCCGCCATACCATTTGCCCAAAATTCGATTTTTAACACCTCTCTATACTTCTATAGGAAGAACCTGTAAATGTTATAGGAAGGACATGTAAATGTTATAGGAAGGTCAGGTAGTGCTATAGGAGGTTTCTGAAAATATATAAGAGAGATATCTGAGGAAAAGTACAATCCAACGTGACCTCAAAAGGGATGAATAAAGTTCCCCCACCATGGTCCACCATCGATCCATCACTCATCCATCCCATTTCATAAAAAAATAACAATTCACTAAAATTCCTCCACTCTATCCTACCCCTATTAAATTTTTGTGGAGAAACACCCAGAGGACATCCTCTTCATTCTTAAAAATTTAAACCACTCCCTCAAATTTCTAGCATTTTCCTCTAGACCTTCTACATCCTCTCCCATCAACCCCATAAGGCTTGAAGGCCCCCGAGGAAAAGGAGACGACTGCTACAAGAAGAAAACATCCTCCTGTAGAAACCTATGCTCACATCACATAAATCAATAATATTTCTTAGTCTCATCAGTAGGAGGGTGATGAAAAATTATGAGGCCAATCTGCACTAGTCATATCACTCCCAACCAGACTCACCAGCAATAGTAGCAACTTGGACATCAACAAGGTACCTGCATAGAAATCAACCATAACAGTCAAATATCATGAGGAGAAATGAAGAAATACACAGGAAAGAAACATAGTAAGTCAACCCCCTTGATTATGATAATGAGGTCCAGCTCCAACATTCAAATCCCTGCATCAGTTTCATCGTGAGTTAATCATAGGTATGGAAAACTCTCATCTCCTCCCTATGTTTATATAATGAAAATGTGTGAATGTCGAGAGGATGTTTTTCAATAAGGTGTAGGTGGCCAGTTAACTTGGCAACTCTCACCTAGTAAACTAAAAGTGACAGTAAGAACTCATGCAATGTGGAGGTGTGACATTAGTTGAGTTTGGATCATAGAGAGTGGGTGGCAATTACGTGGAACAAGGAAATAATTACTCCAAGTGGGGACAACGGTCTACAAGAGGAAACCTCGTGTGATTGCTAGGTCACCACAACGCTCTAAGCCCAAGCTAAAAATGGCATATTATGTACTAGGGATTGAATTCATTTTCATAATCACTCATTCCAAAAAGAGTTAAGGACAGGATGAGCTCAAGGTGCCATTGAGGAGTTTCGAACCCTATTCTTCCATTTCTATAGGAGGGAGTTATAGACAAGCCTACAACTGCTACAGGAAGGCTGAGACACTGCTACAAGAAGACTGAAAGGGTGAAGTAATGCTCCAGAGGGCTGAATTTGTCTCCAAATTATTACCTTCATCGTATAACCCTTGATCAAAAGTAAGTGCCACCATCTCCTTCATCCATCCATAAATTATATGCAAGGTGCACTTCAAATTCTATAGGAAGTAGTAGTCAAATTATGAAATTGAAAGATATTTTCAGGCTGCAGAGTAGATGGAATGTAGTCAATTATCATCAACAAGGAATTTTAACTCACTTCTACCACTGAGTTATACACCAAAGCTATTAAAACAAGTATCCCTCCTTCACTTAACTAAAAACATAGAGAAGAGATGGGGGGAGGATTTAATTGAAGGGAGCCCTCAGATACCAAAATAATCCATCTATAGCCTCCTATGGTAGACATTCTTAGAAGACACCAGTGGCTAGGATTCTTCAAGTTATTGAAAGGAAATGATGATGGCATTGCCTTTGAATTTCCCATGGCCCTAAACTCACAAACAAAATACAGTTCCACAAATTTGGTGAGGGGATTAGCTATCTCACTCAATGTTGAGCTAATTAGTAGAGTGATAACCCTACCTCTAGGGATCAAATGGGGCAAAGAAAAAAAAACCACCAATGCCACTGCTAAAAAGAGCTTCTTCATTTCCAATGAAAATGTTGTTGAGGACAAGAATGTAGTTAGGAGGGAGATCCTACCTTATCCTTCAGATGAAGTGGCGTACCATATCATGAAATGCAACTCCTCTGAGGGAAGGCTGAGTGTGGTTTATGCCTACGACTTTAGATTACTTCATGAACTCATATTTAAAACAAAATTTACTTTTGCTCAATGACATAGTGTGCCACACTTCCTCCTACAGTCCATTTGGGACATGAGTCAAAAAGTGAGAGAGGGAAAACACCAACAGGTAGGCCACCATGGCCTCATTAAAGCGATAGTGGTGGATGCCTTGAGCAAATTGAGAATCCATGTCCTTTGGTCCAAATTCATAGACATGGATAGAGAGCCCTTCATTGACACAAAAACCCTCACACCATGTGAGACCCCATCCTTTACTGTTAGAGGAAGAGAGGGGAAAGTAGAGGAAGAATAGGAAGGGGCAAAGATAGGAGAGGAAAAAACAGTAGGGTCAGAAGAACAAGAATGGGAACAAATGAAAAGAGGACAGTGTAAGAAGTAGAGGTAGGAGTAGGAAAAGAACAAGATGAAGAGGAAGAGGGGGAGAGATAGAAAATAGCAAGTTTTGAGAAGACTATTGATCCGAATGGAAAATCACATCAACCCATGGTATTCATCCACCCATGGAATTTACCCATGGTATTGTAAGTGGCCTCCCCCCAAGATCCATATCAATGGTATCAGAGCAGGTTACGATTCCATGGGAATGAGGGTTTCATGCATATTCCAGTTTCAATTTTTTGCAACAATATTCAACAAACTTCAAGCATGCACTGCCACCTCCATAGAGCACTTTCTTGGGCCAAGCAGGAACTTTCTTTTTGGGCAGCGAGTTTGTAGATCACATCTTAAATGTTTGGTGCATTATTTAAAAGAACAAATACCAGATCTAGATTCCTTGCAAAGAAATACGAAAAAAAAAAAAAAAAAAAAAATCAGTTGAATCGGTGTCTAGATGAGGGAGATATCGCTGATTTAAAATCAGCTATGTTGTAGAATTTTTTTCTGATGACAACGAGTGGACGGTGAATCTCCTATCGTTTTTTGAAGTTTTTGTGCAAAATTTCAAAAAAAGGATTGTAGATCTGAGCTCCTCTTGAAAAATCACCCAATTTCATAAAAAAATGGGTCGAATTGGAGTTCGAATGTGGGAGATATTGCAGATTTTAAAAACAAGTATTTTTTTCAGAGCTTTTGTGATGATGGAAAACTGCAATGTGAATCTGAGATTCTAGATTGTCCAGATAAGGATTTCCAACACATGGGAAGATGTAAAATGGTCCTTCTGCTTCCAGAAATAGGTACATTCTGAGTTATATTGACCGAGTTATGTCCATTTTAATTCTGGAGCAGCATTCATAGTGCATTCATGTTGAAGATGTGGCCTCCCACCCCAAGCTAGGTAGGCCCTTCTTACTTAATCAACAACCAACGTCACGATTATAGGTCAACTGCACAAAATCCTTGTCATCAAAGTCCATTTCCTAGGTCACACATTGTTAGTATCACAGTTGGTCACAAGCATTACGGTGTATCTCTATCCTTGGATCTTCATTTTTCATGGTTATGGGTCATCCACAAACCCACACTTCATCAAAGTTCATTTTCTAGGCCGCACACTATTAGTATCACAGTTGGTCACAAGCATTATAGGGTATCTCTGTCCTCGAATCTTCGTTTATCATGGTTATGTGTTAACCACATAAAACCCTTCTCTTTAGTGACTCTTCATATTCAACAAAGGCTTCGTAGGAGGGAACTTCATGCAATGGGGACCATTGCTTCTTAAGGATGGAGGAATGATCCGAATGGAAAATCGCATCAGCCCATGGTATTCATCCACCCATGGAATTTACCCATGGTATTGTAAGTGGCATCCACCCATGGTATTTATCCACCCATGGTATTGTAAGTGACATACACCCTTGGTATTCATTTTCCCATGGTATTTTCCCATGGTATTGTCACATCCACCCATGGTATTCATTCACCCATGGAATTGACACGTGGTATTGTAACATCCACCCATGGTATTGATTCACCCATGGAATTGACCCATGGTATTGTGACATCCACTCATGGTATTCTTTCACCCATGGAATTGACCTGTGGTATTGTAACTAAAAAATACTATAAGTAACAAGTTGCATTTTGTAAAAGGACAATTTTTCCACTACAATGTAGTCTTTATAGTTATTATCTGTTTTAATAAAAAAATTCTTTCTGGTTTGGTTTATTGGGCATGATACTCTTTTTCTTTTCGTAATTTTAAACTTTTAGATCTTGGGGGCCTTCCCACCAAGATCCGGATCAGTGGTTGGGTGGATGAATACCATGGGTTGATTTCATTTTCCATTTAGATCAACTATTGAGCCCAGAGAAATAGAGATATCCCGAGAGCAGGCACGTTTGTCTCTAGGAACCACTGAAAAAGAAGTAGTTGCAACTTTAGGTACCTTGAGCACCTAAGTCAAACCTAAAAGGAAGATACAAAGGAAATCCCCTATATACTTTAAGAGCAGGGAAAGCATCAGGATAAAGCAAGGCAGGCCACAAACTCCCACAAAGGCCCCTATCACAATTGAATAATCCCTAAGTAAGAAAGAGGATGTGGGGCCCACTGAAAGAAAAAATGAAGCGATCACCTCTCCAAAATCCATAACAAAGACTCCTATAGAATATGTAAGGAGGCCCACCACTAGATCAACCTCCTTCAAACAACCCAAAACACCTACCACCCTCCAAAAAAAATAAAAGGGGAAGCTACAGGAGCGACGTAGTATGGTATAGGAAAAACAAAATGTGCTATAGGAGGAACAAAGGATGCTTCAAGAGGGGAATAAAGAGCAACGAGAGGGGCATAATGTGACACAACAACTACAGGAGGTAGCATCCACCCCACAAATATTTGAGAGGGACTTCTGAGATCCCTAGGAGCCTAGTCCACAACCAAGCCTAATCTCCTATTATAAATTCATGGAAGGAGGGTGAATTGTTCACCAAAAATTTGTAGTCCCACTTTTCTTTGAGCTAGAAGGAGAAGGAGGAAGAACCCGAAGATGGATGCATATTGCTAAGTCTAAGAAGGTGGAAGATGTGGACCTCATGGAAGAAAAGTTCCTTGAAATGGGAAAATAATTAAGTGATATAAGAGAGAGGGAGTCCACCATGAAGGAGAAGCTACAGGAAGAAAATACATGGTTGAAGGAGAAGATGCAAGGGAATGAAACTCAACTAGCCACAATGGAAAACCTATCCATGCAGGCATTACGGTGCACACAACCATCCAATTCTTATGCACTCTTTCTCAAAGAGTGGTGGTTGTAATTCCAAATCAAGACCTTAGCACAACATGGATCTATGCCATTTAAATACTACAAACAATTCATTGAATTTTGCAACCAAGTTAGCATAGAAGACAAAGAAAAATTGGTTGAGTTGTACATTCATAACCCCACCATGACTAATGTGAATATTTTGGATGCCAATGTAAAATTGGGGGATACACAACTGATGACCCTAGCATCCTCGATGACTCATGAGGAGGAAAGAGCTAAGGAAGTAAAGAGAGTCACGGAAAAGGAATAAAAGGAACCATTGGATATCAAGGCAAAGCTAATAATCCAAATGGTTTTCATTCGCAATCATAGCATCATCTCCAATGATTTTGACCTAACACCCAAATACCTTTCCACCTAGGAACAAACCATCTCACGTTTTGAGGACACACTTTGGTTATTAGGGGTAGAAAGCCAGCAAGCCTTCTAGACGGGATGGAATGCCTTACCCCACAGTCTTCAAATTAGGGAATATCACTCTCCTGAAAGGCTAAGCAATGCATAGGAGATGACACCCCTTTACAAAAGAATCATGTAAAGGTTAAAGGTCAATTGGCTTGGACTCAAGCTTAGTCCACCCATGTTACTAGGCCTACAAGAAGGAATAAATGAGGAAGAGGATAAGGAGCAAACAAAAATAAAAAAGAATGCAAGATTCTATCCCTAAGAAGGCACACCATCTGAGGAGCCTTTGGATCTCAGCGAGGTCACTAGGGCCATGAAAGAAAAGGAAATATATGACTGAGTTTTGTAGAGGATGAGTAACAATTTTAGTAGGGGTTGATGATGAGGCTCATTAATAGGTACACCATAAGGGTCATAATTCCATCCTCCAGCTTTAGACCAATCTCTTTCTCACATCTATCTAAAATATTTGTTATATTATACTTACTGAGATGGGTAAAATATGTTTTGCTATGTCATGTGTCCTAATATGGTTTATATGAAGGAAAAGGATCATTTTTGAAATGATTTCAATGCAGGAGCTCAGGGTAGACAATAGGGAGATATTCTATGTGGTTGTCCACCTCCTTAACTCCATCAATCAGCCAAATTCACCACAATCTCTCTCATTTTCTCGAGGTAATTGGCACCCAGGCAGGATGAGGTCGTTTGTAGTCGAGCAAGTACAATTAAAGAAGATAAAGATCCACCCTTCTCATGTTTTGGGAGACAAACATTCCTATTTTCTAGGGAGTTGTTAGTAGCTATCATATTTTATAAATAAACATGCAAAATATCTCATTAGGATTCAAACTTTGTTTTCAACTAGGATGCTATTGAGATTAAGCACATGATACTATCATTTTTGACTAGTTATGTGATGTATTTGGCATTGATGCAATGCTAATGAGAAGTTTATTTTTGGTTAATCACTAAGTTAGTTCCAGAGGGTTGAGGCTCTTGGGTTTGGGCCTAACCCTAGTGGCTTAGGTCATTCTTATGTATTGGTATTTTTTTTAAGCTTAGTGTGCTTATTAGTTTTCTGCATTGCACTAGAAGATAACCCCTCAAAATCTTGTGATTGCAACCACCATCTCATCTCACCCATCGGAACATTAATCGAAGGATCGATAGTCATAATCCAAAAATACTATGTTTATGATTTCTTGGAAGCAATTTTACGTTATTCCTGTAGCTTTTCATGTACTTATTGTAGCTTATGATTTTTTTTATTTACTAAATCAGAGTCTTTGGCATAGATTAGATGGCATTTAAATTCAACTCATATTTTTCACTATTAGTTGATTGATTTTTTCAATGATAAAATAATATGTGAATGTGATCTTACAGGCTGATTGGATCTGCATGAAAGGGACCATTCACCATCTCCATCCTAGAATTATTCACCATCTTTGATGAATCCAAAAATTATATTCTTGAGCTCATTCCCTTAGGTCACTATGAGAAGCTCTCCTAGTTCAAAACATGGCCTTCCTAAGGTGTTGAGCTTGGCTAGTAGTGTTGGGAACCTTTCATCCTTCTAAAACAACCACAATCCACATTACCATCCCTTTAACTCATCATTCCTACCTCCTAAACCTTCTCGGAAGCATTCCTGTAGCATTACATGCCTTCCTGTAACAATACAGGGCATCTATAGGAGCCTCCTGTAGCAGCCCGTTACACCATTTTTTTACCTATGATGCAAGTTTTACTTTTAGAAGTAGGTTGATCCCCAACTATGACTCCATGATCAAGGGTATCACCTACGCCATTCAAAAAGTCCTTTTCCTTCACTGTAAAATAGGATAGCATTAGTTTCTTTATCACAGATTTGGCATAAATAGAAAATTGATTTATATGCAAGTGTGAGCTAGATAGATGAAACATGAAATAATGAGTTACGATTTGATAGGTTAGTTTCCTGTCTGCAAGTGGATTTGGTAGCTAGATGGTTGATTGCAAGAGAGTGTAGTTCCCTTTGTACAAGTAGTGTAGAACTAGTCTTTTCATGAATTGATCCAGTAGCATTTACAAGTTAATAAAATCTACAGGTTCAGGTTTTAAAACGTATTTTACATTTTTTTTCATTAAATCTAGCTTCTGAATTGCACATTCAATAGTTAGTTTCCATATAATTTAGTATAAATAATGGTCTTGGAGAACTATTCATCAAATGTCCTAGCTGAGTGTGGCATGAGTAGATTCCTATCTAATACGTATATAACACTGTCACCTCAATTTTTTTACGAACCCCGCCTTGACAAATAGACTTGAGGACCCCTTGGGAATTGAAACACTCTTGGTGCAATACCTGGGCTCACCATTACCCATGGTAGAAGTTTTAAATATTAGTTTATAGATATTTAGAGATATCCTCTAAGGAATTTGGGTATCATGAATACTCCTTAAATCAGAACTAACTTTTATATTAGCAAACCACAAAATAAAGAAAAAAAAATTGATAACCCATATCCTTAATCAAGCATTAAGGGACCAAGCTTGCAAAAAATGTGGTGCCTAGAATCCCTAATGAAGGGTTAAAGACTAGGGTTACTTACAAACAAGTATCAAAGCTAAGGTTTAGATTGAACCTAGATGGGATTTATTATAGGAAAAAGATTAAGTTTTAAGTAAATATATATCCATGCATGTGTAATTATGTGAAATTATTTGACTGTATTTATTAATACACTAGTTTTATTTGAACATTAATTTGAGTTTGATGCAACAAGATAAACATGTGGGTTAATGTATTCCTAGAAAAAATGAAAAAGTAATAGACATCTTTAATTATTATGATTTTAATGGAACTAATAGTTTTATTTTATTTTAGCACATAAGCAGACTTTCTAGTAGTGAAAATAAAGGCAAGGATGTTCATCATAAAGGCACATCTTAATATTGAAATTATCTACTCTAAGGAAAATGGTAGAGAAGAGACAACATCTCCTGAACTTATTGAGATGGTGAAGAGTTTGAAAGAAGACATTTAGAGTTGCAAAGTAGACAATGAAAGGCTAATTAAAGAATAAGAAATATAGGGAGAATTAAATGCAATGTTCCTACAAATTTTTCTCGAACTTCAAGATATTTTTTATCACAGACCAAACATTAGAAATGATGCAAAAGACCTGTCTACGAAACTGGATATCCCTTCAAAATATTAGAATCATGAATTGAACAACATCAGTACAAGGAAGAGTACATATGAAAAAACATCAAAGTAGTAATGTGGCTACTTCCAGTGAAGAATCCTTCTTGTATTCCTCTAGCTATGGGACAACTAGCTCAGATAGGATGAGTAGAAAAAAATCACATAAGGAAAAGAAGGACTCTAAAGTTGCATTGCATTGTTATGCTACCAGCTCACAAATAGATAGATCAACGACTTAAAATTTATCTTCTTCGAGGGGGAAGCCTCCTTTACATTACATAAATGAACAATTATTGGATTATACAAATGAAAATACCTCCTTTGTATATATAGGAATCTAAGGGGTCACAATATAATTAGAGCCTACATAACAATAATAATGTAAGGGCACAACAATAACAATAATGGGCTTATATGGGTAACAAAAATAACAATATGGGGGCTACATGGGAATAATAATAACAATAAGGGAGATACAGTAACAATAACAATAAGGGGGAAACACTAATATTATAGGGACCTAACATGCCCTTCTCCTTCAAAAAAGTGGTGTCCTCAATAGTTGAGTATTTCTAGATGCTTTTGTATAAAATCCTCATCCTCCCATGTGGAATCTTCAGTGATTAAGTTCTTCCACTTAATGAGAACTTTGAAACTGATCAATTTCATAGCTATCGGGTTCTTGTTTCCGTGACTACTTCAAGCTCAAATATTATTTTTCCTTCTTCGTCAAGTCCTGGAAACACTATTTGAACTAGAAGCTTGTCATTGATAAACTTCTTTAAGCCCGAAAAATGGAAAATTGGGTGTACTTGGAAAGATGTAGGCAACTCCAATTTGTATGCCATAGTACCAATCTTTTGCAACAACTTGTAAGGACTGTAGTAATTGGGTGATAATTTATTATCCTTCTTAGCTTTCTTGAAGGACATTTTATTGTATGTTTGTAGCCATAAAAATACTCGGTCACCTACCTCAAAGCTTCTTTCATTGTGGTGTTGGTTTGCTTGTTTTTCCATTTGATTATGCACTAGAGTGAGGTTGTCATTTAAGAGTTGGAGAACTTGTTTTTTATGCTCAATGTGATCTTCCACTTCTTGAAAGTTAGACTTTGCTCTTAAATATGATGTGATGGATGGTGGATGATATTCATAAAGTGCCACAAATGGGGTTATTTTTGTTGTAGTATGGAAGGAAGTGTTATACCACCATTCAAATAGAGGTAACCACTTGACCCATTGTGATTTTTTGTCAGACACAAAGAAACAAAGATATCCTTTCAAGCATTTGTTCATTATCTCATTTTTCCCATCAGATTGAGGATGATAAGATGTGATATGAGCTAATTGAGTACCGAGACAAGAAAATAATTTCGTCCAAAATATTTGCTATGAAAATGGGCTCTCTGTCACTTATAATTATCTTTTGGTTTCCATGAAGCTTTTGAATTGTTTCCATAAATGCAATAGCAACTGTACTAGATTTAAAAGGATGAGATAATGCACAAAAGTGCACTTACTTGGTAATTATATCAACTATTAACATGATGAAATTCTTTCCTTTAGACTTGGGTCAACCTGTGATAAAATCCATTGAGACCTCCTCCAAATGCTGACCTAGAATGGCTAAAGGTTGTAATAGACTTGGGGTCTTAGTTGTCTCAACTTTATTTTGTTGGCAAACAAAACATTCTACCACAAACTTTTGATATCAGATTTAAGCCTATCCAAAAAAAAATTATTTTTGACCTTATGGTAATTTTTTTAAAATATTTAGTTCCCTATTAAGGGAGAGGAGTGAAATTCCATAAGAATCTTTTGTTTGAGTTTTGAGTTATTACAAATATATAAGTGATATTTGTACCATAATGAATCATTTTTCTAACTAAATGTATAAGATGTACTAGGATCTTGCTACAACTTTTGAATGAGTATCAGCACCTCTTCATCATTCTTCTATTCATCCCTTGATTCTATTGTCCACTCAATTTGGATAATAGAAATGGCACAAATCAATTCTTCCACGTCCTCATTCTTTTTTGAGATTTCATCTACAACAACATTTTTCTTCCCTTCTTTGTAGATGATTTAAAATTCATAACCCAAAATCTTTATGACCCATTTTTTATGCTCTTCTAAAGATAATATTTGTTTCAGAAAGTATTTAAGGCTATCATGATATTTTTCTACCTTAAAGTGTCTTCCCATTAGGGAAGGTCCCCATTGTCTTAGTGCATGTAATATTGCCAACATTTCCTTCTCATAAATAGGTTTGTGTAAATACATTCCTTTGATTGGGCGACTTTCAAAAGAAATGGGTCTTCCTTCTTGCATTAAAACAACACCAATTCCATTTCTAGAGACATCACATTCCAAAATAAAGGTTTTTGTGAAGTCTGGCATAACTAAGACCGATGCTTGACACATTGCCTCTTTAATATGTTCAAAGGCCTTAGTTGCTTTTGGAGTCCAATAAAAATGCATCTTTCTTCAATAATGATGTTATAGGTGTCACTATTCTCCCATAATTCTTAATAAACTTGCGATAATACCCTCGTAACCCGAGAAATCCTCGAAGATTCTTTATTATTGTGGCTATTTTCCATTCCTTAATGGCTTTAATTTTGTTAGGTTCTACCTTAACACTCTCATGAGATACAATATGAACCAAATATTCCACCTCCTATACTCCAAAGAAATATTTGGATGTTTTTTTCATATAAGTGTTTCTCCTCCAACAATTTGAGAACCTAGTCAACATGTTGAACATGATCCTTCCAAGACTTGCTATAGATTAGTATATCATCAAAAAATAATAACAAAAATATTGTAAGGAAGTATATGAAAATGGAATTAATCAAACCTTGAAATGTTGAAGGTGCATTAGCAAGGCCAAAAGGCATGACCTTGACCCTCATGAGTTATGAATGTTATTTTCAAAATGTCTTCATTCTTCATTCTAATTTGATGATATCCTGAATGAAGATCCATCTTGTTGAAGTAAATTGATCCATGTAATTCCTCCAACAATTCATCAATAACAGGAATGGGAAATTTATCTTTAATAGTGAGCTTGTTGATCTACCTATAATCTACACACAAATGCCAAGACCCATGCTTCTTGTGCACCAATAATACTAGAGAATAGAAAGAACTTTGACTAGGTTGAATTATACCAGCCTCTAGCATTTCTGCAACCATACATTCAATTTCACTCTTTTGGGCATAGGGATATTTATAAGGCCTGATATTTTGAGGAACACCTCCTGGAATAACATGAATAGCATGATCATGATCACGAATAGGTGGGAGACCTTTCAGAGTGTCAAACACCTTGGAATCATTGTCCAAGACTTTTTGGAAATATGGAGAAATAGATGATTCCGATGTTTGAACATCTACTGAGCATAATTGTGCAATTACACCTCATTTTTCTTTCTTTAGAATGTTTGTTATGCCATTAGAGTTGCTTATCTTTCCTGATTTCCCTACGATACCCCTTAATTCAGTTTCCTTTCCATCCCAAATAAGGTTCAAGAAAAGTTCTTGAAAATTAAAACCTATCGTCCCCAAATATTGTAAGCATTAGATTCCTAGTACAACATCAATGCCACCCATTGGAATGGAAAGAATTATACTATTAAATACATATTCACCAATGGATAGCTTGTTATTATAACACTTTCCATAAAAAATTATAGTTCCCCCATTTGCAACCATTACTTGACACTCTGGTACTGCATATAGGAAGCAATTCAATTCCTTGGCTATCTTACAATGAATAAAAGTATGGGTACTACCCGAATCAATCAATACTATTACCTTTTTCTTCTTGGTATGTCCTTCTATATTGAGTGTTTTAGGAGTGGTAATTCCTGTCAATGCATTGAAAGTTATGGTCGGATACATTTATTCTTTCTCTAGGGTTGGTTCCTGGTGTATATTGTTATTTTGATGTTACTTGATCCTTTTCTTCCTCCTTTTCAGAATCTATGTAAAATAATTTATTCTCAACTCACTTATGACATTCAATTTGTTTACTATCACAACCATAATATAGCCCTTTAAATCCTTTTTCCTCCAATTGTTGTGGTGTAAATCTTGTAGGTTGTGGGAGGCTAGGAGAAGAAGAACTTCTATATTTATAGTTGTGAGTCATATACTTCCTTGCTGCCATAATTTTTCTTTCCACTTTTATTTCCACCCTAAATGCCTTCTCCAATGAATCAGGTTCCCAAAGGAAAACCTCATGTTGGATGTTATCCTTTAAACTACCTATGAATACATCAATCCTATGCTCCTCTCGAATATCATTTACCCTAATATTTAATTTTTGGAAGTCCTCAATGTGCTTCATTATTGAAATCGTTTGTTTTATATTTATCAATTGGCTAAAGAATGTGTTGTTCTTTGTATCCCCATAATGTGCTACCATTCGATCCATAAAAATTGGCCAAGTAAAAAGATTTTTACGAGAAGAAATCCATCGATACCATACAAATTTGTTGGACTATAAATATGAATATGAATGCATACCATTTGTGTGTGTAGCACATTATGGAGATCAAAATATTGCTCCATCTGTAATCTCCATGTTACCGGATCCACGCAATCAAACTTCCTCATATCGATCATTCGAATATGGTGGATCTTCGATCCAAAATTAGAGTCTATGATATCATGATTAACATTCATTTTGTTCTCATAATGAGTTTCATCTAATAAATTTTCATCATTAGGAAGCATATCTTGTAGCCACTTTGTCAAACCTTCCTTCAAAACATCCATGTCTACTTTTAAACCATTCTTCCAATCTTCCATGTGACATTTCATTTCTTCTTTTGTGACATCTTTCAAACCTTCCATGTCTTCTTTTAAACCATTCTTCAAATTATCCATTGCTATGGGGTAAAATGCACGAGATGAAAACTACCCTCAGAGGCCTTCTGGGCACCTTCGACAGACTGTAAGATTATGTACAAAAGCTACCAATTACACACATGTTCATCTATCAAACATAAATTTGTAGAAATTTTGAATAATAAACACTTATTCACAAAGATTATCCCGATTATAGACTGTTGAGGAATACATGCATAATACATAACCTCCACTATGTTGGTCATCAATTTAGAAGCATTAAAAACAATGAAACATCAATCGCATGTGCACATTAACACAGTATGTAACTCGGGGAAAGCATATAGCTGAAAACCCAACACTATCTGTATATTATAATGATTGAGAACATGTAACAATACATAGTACAATACTCATAAGTACTCAGTACTATCTCCACCTGTTACACACAAAAATAGCTCAGATCCAAACAAGTCACAAGTTCAAATCTCCTTCGCTGCTTTGCCTGCCTCCACTGCACAATCCAAAGTGAAAATCACGTGAGCACAAGCTACAATTACCTTGGTATTGGCCCACACTGTGCAATCCTCATTGCCATTACTCAATACATGCATGTGCAAATCTCATGCACAAATATAGTCACATCTATAGTCACAACTGATAGCAATCTCAACCTCTAACACCTGTCTCCACTGAACTGTACATGAACTGAGTTAACTAATGTATTCTTCAGTTTCTTTATGAGTTAATAACTAGTGAATTAATTATAATTAATTCACACAACTCATCACTAGAGCATTCTCTAGTTAGACTAAAATACAACTAGTTCATCCAAGTCAAACTGAACACAACTCCATCAACTCCACAATCAACTCCACCAAACTCAACCACATGAGTTCTAACTGAAGTCCTGCATGCAATAGCTCAACTCACTCACAAAAAAAGTGTATTTCCTTCTTACAGCTGCATGTGCCACATCTGTAGCTCAAACTAAAGTGCTCCAAGAGGATAAGATAATGTTTATAGTCCAAATATTATTAAGAGCTAATAATATTCGACTGTTCTATTTTTAGCCTGGCAGTCTAAAAGTAGAATCCGCCCATATGTCTAAAAATAGAAGTCCATCTATTTTTACCAACATGAGCATTCATCCAAAAATAGCATACTGCAACTCATAGACCATGATCCATATGTCTAAAAATAGACTTTGCGCCAAAAATAGCCTGCGGGCCCACTTAGTGAAGTTGACTCCTTTCCAATAAGCTCCGTCATCTTGTTGCATTTTCAACACTCCCTCTCAACAAGATATGGATAATCTACAACCCCTATCTTACAACTCTGGAATGTTCTGCATGCAACACATTTTCCCGGTCCACTTGCTCCAACAACACTTGGAACAAAAACACTCCCAACTGACCACTCTATTGGGCTAGGAACATACTCTGGTGCTGAAGCTCTACCTGCTGCTGACAAGCTGACATCTACACTTCTGCAACATCTCCATGTATCTCGCACCATTGCACACCTCTCTATGCCACCTAGCACTGTGCAAAACACTTGTGCCTCTCGCATTGTTGGAGCCTGCTAGCTATGTGTTGTCCTGGGATTCCCTACACTGTCGCTCTCTCTGTCACTCCATCCACATCTGTCTCTACCTAATCAGTCAGTTCCTGCTACTCCACATCAGGGCTCCTATAGAAAGGTCTCATCCAAGAGGTCGGGTACCTCAAGGATCCTCCCCCTCCTCCTTCGGACGATCAATCCACATCACCCCACCTCCTACCTAGAGGTATGGCTACATGCGATCCCTCAGCCCAACTGGCTCGAAGTTTCCCCCTACTGGAGGTCTCTGCATGAGTAGATGTCTCTACTCGATCTCCTCTTAGCTTCCCTTGTTGTGGCTGCTCCACAACCTCCTGAAGCTGCTGCACCAATCGTGGCTCCTTCACAATCGTCTGAGACTTCTTCTGGCTCTGCATGTTTAGAGGTAATATATCCTCCCTCTCAACCACCAAGTCTCCATCAGTTGCCTCACTGCTCAAGGCTTTGCATGCATCTTGAACCTCAAGAGCATACAGGTTCTTGATGCGTGAACCAATCCGCTTCACCTGTCTAGTGATGATGTGTTTAAGGAAAACCTTTCCCTTACTGAAGACTACACCATAGCCTCTGTCCTCCAGGATCGCGATCGAAACCAACTTTCTCTTCAGTCCTGGTATATACTTGACATTGGTCAAGGTAAGGCAAGCTCCATGTTCCCTCTGAAAAATAATTGTGCCTACACCTGAGACACTATACTTCTCATCATTACCCATCACTATGAGTATCTAGAGATCATTCTCCTCCAAAGTAATGAACAAACTTTTGTCACCGATCATGTGGAAAGAAGCTCCACTGTCAAGAAACCAACCAATTCCCACCATGGATGAAACCATGCATGCAAAGAGTGTGAAATCTAACTCAAATTGTGAAGCAAGTGCCTCACCTTCAGCTCCTTCCCCGAATCTCATCTTGGATTTCTTCTTTGGCCAATTAGTAGCATAATGGCCCAAATCATGACAACGAAAGCATCTCACTTTCGATTTGTCAAACTTCTTCCCATCATTGGAAGAACTGGATTTGGAAAGAGAACCCTTCTCCTTCCCCTTCTTTGCTTTGATAGCCAAAGCGGAATTTTCTTCATCAGATGCCTTTGATGAAGATCTATCCCTGGTATTCCACCTCATCTCCTCTTGCACAAGATCTAACAAAAGTCTCTCCCATCCTGGCAATTTCTCCTGACGATTGACAGAGTCCTGATAGGAATGCCAACTCTTCAGAAGACCAATGAGAGCCAAGCTCACCAAGTCCTCATCATCAAAAGTCACCCTTACACTTCCCAGCTCATCCCGGCATTGGATGAACTTCGTGAGATACCTGGGCATACTGTCTCCCTTCTCGCATTTAATGTTTCTGAGTTTATCCTTGAGCGCCAGCTTCCTCTGATCGCTCTTGCTTTGGAATAGATTTGTCAATGCTTTCCACATCAAGTATGGAGAAGCCTTTCCATGTAGGCTGGACACAATGTGATTCTTCACGCCCTCCAACAGAATCCTTCGACACTTTGCTATCTTCTTTTGCCAAGCATCAACTTGCACAGTATCAGTAGGCTTTGGGACATCAGCCTCTATGAACTCCTTGAGCTTGTTATCATCTAACACTGCCTCCATCCTGTCCTTCCATGCAATGTAGTTTGAGCTGCCCTCAAGAGCATACTCCAATTGCAATCCGTTGAAAGACATTGCCACGTTGATACCAAGAAAACACTGCTGCAAATTCGAATTCCACCAGCTCCAAACTCAATCGCCTCTAATCTAGAATTTGTGAGAACAAAGTATTTCTCGTACAGAGATTAACTATATGGGTTTTTACCGGATAACTCACCTTCCAAAAGAAGGATGAATCCAAAGGCTACCTGGCCCGATTACAGACTCTGCCTAAAGAAATAAAATGTAAACACCTTCTGAATAATAGATCTGATGATCAACTCTACTCCAATACCATGTAGAAATTTTGAGTAATAAACACTTATTCACAGAGATTATCCCGATTATACACTATTGTGGAATACATGCATAATACATAACCTCCTCTACGTTGATCATCAATTTAGCAGCATTAAAAACAATGAAACATCAATCGCATGCTCACATTAACACAATATGTAACTCAGGGAAAGCATACAACTGAAAACCCCACACTATCTTTATATTATAATGATTGAGAACATGTAACAATATATAGTACAATACTCCTCACAAGTACTCAGTACTATCTCCACCTGTTACACACAAAACTAGCTCAGATCCGAACAAGTCATAGGTTCAAATTTTCTCTGCTACTTTGCCTGCCTCCACTGAACAATCCAAAGTGAAAATCATTTGAGCACAAGCTACAAATACCTTGGTATTGGCCCACACTGCGCAATCCTCATTGTCATTACTCAATCCATGCATGTGCAATTCTCATGCACAAATATAGTCACATCTATAGTCACAACTGATAGCAATCTCAACCTCTAACACCTATCTCCACTGAACTGTACATGCACTGAGTTAACTGATGTATTCTTCAGTTTCTTTATGAGTTAATAACTAGTGAATTAATTAATAAATAATTTATGCAACTCATCACTAGAGTATTCTTTAGTTAGACTAAAATACAACTAGTTCAACCAAGTCAAACTGAACACAACTCCATCAACTCCACAATCAACTCAACCAAACTCAACCACATGAGTTCTAACTGAAGTCCTACATGCAATAGCTCAACTGACTCACAAGAAAAGCGTATTTCCTTTTGACAGCTGCATGTGCCACATTTGTAGCTCAAACTGAAGTGCTCCAAGACGATAAGATAATGTTTATAGTCCAAATATTATTAAGAGCTAATAATATTCGACTGTTCTATTTTTAGCCTGGTAGTCTAAAAATAGAATCTACCCATATGTCTAAAAATAGATGTCCATCTATTTTTACCAACATGACCAATCATCCACAAATAGCATCTTGCAACTCATAGACCATGATCCATATGTCTAAAAATAGACTTTGCGCCAAAAATAGCCTGCGGGGCCACTTAGTGAAGGTGACTCCTTTACACTAAGCTCCATCATCTTGTTGCATTTTCAACAAAATTGACAAGGTATGGAAAGAGGATCACCTTCCATTCCTTCTACATTTTCTTTGGTATCTCTATGCGGAAAGAAGAACTCCTTCAAGGCCAGCTCCAAGACAATTCATCCGCAAAGGACAAGGCAAACGAATCACAGCATACACTCTTGAAAACTAATGTAAGAATCCATAACAAACATGTATTAATGTATAACAAAACTACTCAACTCAACAAGCGTCATAATGAATAAATAAATGAACAATATCACCGACACTTTGGAGTAGGGAATACAACTACAGTTCTATATTCATAATGGAAGAGTGATTACAACGATCCATTGTATAAGCTTTCCTTACCCCTTCCTCTCTCTCTCTCCTTCATTTAGCTAGCTTCTTCACTTAGAATACGACAATTCACAACATCTCTATGGGATATCCTTCTAAATGCTCTGACCCCATTTGAAATGGTCGTCTTGTTGCTTATGTAGCAATCAAATTAGGGCTACCAAGGTCCACCTAGAGTTCATTAGGGAAAAAGCAATGAACTTGCCCTATTTACAAGCTTTTTCCCATTTGCCTTCATTCTCAGAATAGAATTTCTCTAAATATCTTGATTTTTGAAGTTTCCTTGCTTTTCTTGAGCAAATTTAGGGATTTAATATCTAGATATTTATGAGTAGATACGTTGGCATGACCTTCTGAACATCCCTTAAGTTCACTAACAATCCCCCTGGTCTAACAACATGAGTTAGCAAGGTGACTAATGCTCCTTTATTCTTGGTAACAAGCTTTATAAAGCAGGTTGACAATGTATAGAGAGCGTTAGTGTGGATTCATAGCCTGCAATTGTGGTCTTTTCTTAAGTCATCCTGTATTTCACCTCTGTGTTGATGAGGAGGTCAATCTGTCCTATAATAGATGCCCCCCAAAGTATGAGATCAAAGGCAGAAACGATAGCCGAAATACTTTATGAGAAAACACTGTAATTCGCTGTCAAAATCTTTGTAGAGAGAGAGAGAAGTTTCGAGCGGGAAGGAAAACCTAATACAACATAGATACATATATATAAACTACTGAAATCATGTCCTGAGTCGGGCATTCCCATGCTCAGTAGCTATGTTAGACTATTTTCTCATCTGAGATATAACAATGCTGGCTGCCAATATGGCACAGGGCAGATCCAGTGCCATAATAGATCATGCTGAAATAGTTGTCTCCAAAGAACAATATCCACATCTTGGGAGAGGAAACAAGGTGGAATGATGCAAGCCTCTACCCAATGTCTTGATTCCCACTTCACTGAACAGCATAGATCAGTACATGTGATAAAATGTGTTGACGTCGAACATCCACGAAATCATCTGATTACCATTCAATAATGGAGACTGTTAGCAGATGCGAGGAAGGCCACCGATAATGGTGATGGTCTCCAAGAAGTACAGTGCAAACTAACAAGTGTGAAAGATTTTTTATCGTCGAACACTCGTAGAATTGCTTAACCAGGAGCCAATAATGAAAGCCCATGATCAAGCACAAGGTAACCTGCCACTAATGTCTGCAAGTACCAAGGCACTAAATATGTTTCTGGGTTAGCTTCCTAGATATAGTGTTGAAGTCGATAGGAAGAAACCTATCGAAAGGTAGGTAATGACATTTCCTACATCACTCGACACGAAACTGAACAAGAATGATTTTGTTTTTTGAAGAATACTTTGAGCATTTGGGTCTAAACAACGGAGGGCATGATGAAACTATATGTAGGATTGGTTGATAGAGGAAACAAAAGGGGACCCTTGAACAATAGAAGGCACGACAATGGTTTTAACCAGACAACACTAGACTCATGAACACTACAGAATGTTTAAGATACAGAGATGCAATTACATCAGGGTGTATAGGCTAAAAACTCATAGGTTGGTAGGGTTCATATTAAGAGGCTATCAAAATGAAGGTTTATCTGAGGGAGTGCCATGTTCAAGTGAACGATTGTTGCCAAATCACACTTTCGAATATGGAATACAGGTGTATTGTCCACTTTCCCCATCTGATTTTTTAATGAATCCATACGAGTAAACTCATTGATCTTTTCATGTTTAAAGAGTCTGAAAATGATCACAAAAAGAATGATTCTTTGCCCTATATGATTAGTTTAATGAGTCCAGACAAGAAAACTCATCAATTGTTTCATGTTTTAAGAGTCTGAAGAGTATCGTAAAAAGAATGACTCTATATCTTGTCTGTGTATTTAAAGAGTCTAGACTAGACAACATGGTGGTCTTTTCATGTTTAGAGAGTCTAAAAAGATCGTAAAGAGAGACTCCGTGGTCGTCCCTTTGTCATAGTTGTTAACCGGGTGCGACAAAAGGTTAATAGTATACTCGAATCAGTTACTTTTCCGTATTTTAATCTATTAAACCCAGACAAAGAGAAACATTTTTCTAATAGATGTCGACCTCATTTTGTTACTAGTACGAGGCAATGGACTAAACTCATGTTTTGTCGTGACATTTTAATGAGCTCAGTAACAAAAACTCAGGATTTTTTAGTTTTAACAAGCAGGAAAAGTATCTAAAAGAATGCTCAGATCATCTTTATCATGTTTAACGAGTAGCAAGACATAGCTCGGGATTTTTTCGTTTTAAAGAGCGAGCAAAAAGTGCCTAAAAGGGATGCTTCGTTGGTCTTTTTCAAATTATGAGTTGGAAAAAGATCAAAAAAGAGTTGCTCAGAGCATTGTTTGCATATATTTAACGAGTGCAAATGATGAAAAAATCAGATATGTTTATTATTTTTTAAAAAGAAATAAAATATCACAAAAAGTGCTTTGACCATCATTGCATATATTTAACGAGTGCAATGATGAAAACTCGTGGATGTTTGTATTTTTTAAAGAGTGATAAAATATCCCTAACAGTGCTCTATTGATTGTGGTATATATGTTTAACAAGCCCTACTACGAAAACTCGGAGATGTTTATATTTTTTAAAGAGCAATAAAATGTCTCCAAAAGTGCTCTAATGTGAATTTCATGCAGCTTTTACAGCTCTTCATTCCTGAAAGTACTTTCATCAAAAGCAGTAAAAAGTATAAAAAAGCAGCAATTCCTATTATCTAGGTTCATGCAAGATAAAAAATCATGGAGAATGGACTACTTCTTCTTTAATGATTTTTCAAAAAATAATGTCTCTCAAAGTTATATAAGGAGATGCTTTGAGCTTTCACATGCATCATTTTCACTATTTTGAAGTTTGTGAGAACTTGTTAGAGCTAAAGAGGAGTAGATTTTCCACAGACCATTGTAGGAGATCCAGGAAATTATTCGACGTGCTGTCAGTCCTAGGTGCGAATTAAAACCTTTCTCTATGCCTTATTAAGACTTTTTTAACAGTTTTATGGGTGGAAATTTGCATATCTGAGGTGCCCTAGAGCCATATTTTCACACTAACGCCCTTCAAATGGCCAGTAGGGAGCATTAAACGCTTTGTACGAGTAACTGGAGGGCATTAATCCTCCCTGTGCAGCCCTGGGGGGGCGTTAGGGCTATAGGGCGCAGTTGAAATCCTCATGCATGGATTCCTTAAGTGATTTTGACCCATTTTAACTGTTTTTAGGGTTATTTTATGCAGGTTTCAGGATGAAATGACTCAGCTATGGAGAGAACGGGCCCATGATAATGAGGAATTACTGATGTGAAATGATCCAGCTTGCATACTTGCATTGCACCATTGTGGTTTGTTGAAGTATGCAAGGCTAGATTTGATGAAGGATAAGAGGATTTGCTGAGATGGATCATACAGCACTGAGATGAACACGAGCAAGTGTTCAAGTTTGGAGATTAGGAGTTGGCGATTGACCAGGATGACATTTAATTTTTGACTGGTTTGTTGTGCCATGGGGCACAAGCAAACCTTACTGGTGGCAGGTCAGATCCATTATCTACTTCAGAGCTGGTACAGATCTACTGCATCCCTGAGAGTGGACTAGTCAGCAATAGAGTCCCTATAGAGAGGATTTGATCTCGATTTATGAGGGCAGTTTTATGGTTATTATGTGATTGGCGGGCTCAAAAAGTCCCTACATAGTGACAAAGGCCCAACTGTTGCTTTCCATTGACTGTGTTCACCCCCAAATATTCAACTGGTGTGAAGAAGTGCTTCGCCAGTTGAAGGCAGAATTGGCAGCATGTAAGATCGGTACCCAACACAGTTTTGTGTACAATACTATCATAGTCTCATTTTTCCTTGAGAGAGTACCTGTCATGCGCCCACGAGTGAGCTTAGGTCCCTTTGATCCGATGGAGCTAATGCAGGGTCGCTGGTCATCACTTGATCCTTGCACAAGAGAAGGACTGCTCCAACACTTCTTTGATGAAGACTTCTTCTAGTGGCTTCATAGCCAGATTGTGATTTTTGATGACTATGACTATGAAGGCATGGACTTTACTAGTGATCCAAACATGATGCTACCGCCCAAGGCCAACTAGGGTCCTCAAGGTGAGAGTAATTTTTATAATACTTAAGTATTTTTACACTTTTGAATATATATGTAATCTTTTTTAACAATGGAATAAGAACTGACATGAAACTTTTATGCTTAACACAGATGTGGCGCCAGTACGACTTGTAGGTGAAGGTCACTATGTGCGACAAAGTGGCCAAGTACTTGCTGGAGGGGGTAATGCCGACAGTCTCCACGAGGTTCTGAGGAACCCAGAGGGTTTGACTTTGGGTGTCCCCCCTTCCTATGAGAGAGATTCCCGCTCATATGCAGTGACACAACGTTGGTGTACCTGAGTGGTTTCTGGTTCCTCTTCGGAGGGTAGTTAGAGATGTTTTAGCTTTTCTGGAGCAATAGGATCTCTTTAGCAGGTGTTCTGGCATAGCCATATGAGTTTTTCTAGCTGGGATTTGAGCCATTTTATACTTAAATTATCCAAGTTTTGGAATATTTCGATGTAAAAAACTAGATTTTGATCTATATATATATATATACATACACATATATTTTTGGTATTTTGGTGGTGTAAATGTATTTTTAAATGTTTTTTGTAACAAATTTTTAACTCTAATAAATGTTTTACTTCTCATGCATTCTGCTATAAAAAATGAGACAAATGCAAATCCAATACATAGTTAGCTAACGAATCAATGAAAATATTTAATTCTCGAGAAACATGCTCATATGTGATTATTTCAAATCGATGTTCCAAGAGTTGAACCCTTAGATAGTTACGTAACAAGGCTAGATTACGGATGTGATAATGGTTTGTCAATTGCATAACGACTAGCAGGGAGTCTAACCTGACCACCGGATTGGAGATGCCCCTTGATGACACTTCCATGAGAAGCAAAACGATGGACATGTACTCAGCAATATTATTGGTGGCAGTATGGAGAAAGACCCCCCTAGAGAAAAATAGTTCCTACTTGGGTGTATAGATGACCCAAGCAGCTGATGCAATGTGTCGTTTGTGACGACTGGCACCATCCTCGTATCCTACGTATGATAAGGGCAACGAAGACATCTTCATTGCAAGAAGAATGCATGAGACAAGTGCTCCACTAAATAACAAAACAATCCAATCACATAAAAAAGGTAAGCAAAACCTATGAATACATAAAATTACAAAGCACATGCCTAGTGTGATACTAGGCACAATACCTTTTCAGATAGAGCCCGTATGTGGGCTCTTCGAGTGGGATTCCATCCCAATCCTATAGTTCATATGCCCCTGAGAGGAGGAATTTCATTATGACATAAGGACCTAGCCAAATGGGTTGAAGCGTGCATGACTCCAAGAGGTTATCTTTTGGATGATAGAGTGATATGAGGTTGCCTTCTTAGAAAGAGCAAAACCTAACCTCTTTCACAAATTGGGTTTGTACCTGCTCCTTGTGAGCTGCGAGTGCCAAATCGGCATCTCAATGGGTTTTATCTAGCTATTTGAAGTATAGTAGGCATTCTTCTTCAGCAATGGGGCTGGGCATGGGTTCAACGACTATTTCGAGGGAAGGAATTGGCCACCATTTCATTTTGCTTCGTCATAAAGTTGGATCTCATGTGCAACAAATAACGGATTAAATTCGGGCATTTCCTCATGAGACCAAATAAATTCATCAAGGAATTCCTCATGTAGGTAGGTGGATCTTGCAATTTCCTCAGGACTACAATCTGCTTGCATCTGGGTGTCTTCCACGATGCCTATCATGACTAAAATGTCTATGGGCAATGACCTGGAAGTGTCATCCATATTTTCTTCCACCCCAAAAATTTGGATGCTTGTATAGGGTGGGGAAATGATTTCGTTTGTGTCAGAGGACAAGACTTGAAGAGGCATCATGTCCGAATTAGATGTCAGACCCCAAAGATGCAAATCCTCCCAATGTTGCTCTCCAAAACTCATGATTTCAAGAACGACTTCGTCCATAAATGGGAGTTGACCGCATGGATCTAAAGGAGTAGCGGTGATGGGAAGGGGGGTGGTACCGTCAGTGATAGCCAACATGATTGGAGATGTGGATGTAGATTGAATGCCTTGGTAGGCCAATTTAGCTGGTGAAAGTAGCATCTGGTCTTCGAATGTGTCAAGGCCTGAAGGCACTATTAAGATCCAGGGATCAGTCATTTCATGAGGAATTGATGAAAGCATGTTGACCAATTGTGGAACCTATGGAAGCTGAAGAGGAAAATAACCCATCAGGGAGGAAGACTTTAACAAACCAGTACCTATACTGACAAAACTGTGAGTTACACCTCCTACTAGGGGTACAAAGCCACTCGGTAATGGTGAATAATTGGGGGTGTAGAAAGACAACTAATCCACTGTAATGACCTTTCCATCCAATGGAAATAGGATGACATGAAAGAGAGTGGATACGACGGTCGTCATGGCATATGTCCAAATATGACCCAGCAACAGATTATAGTCAAGTTTCCTTTCTACGACTTCTACATCCACCATTACTATTTTCCCAGCCAAAGTGATGGGAAAACTGGCTAAGTATCCTTTTGGGACAAAGGTGTGGCCGTCGAAAGCTTTAAGGGAGTTCGACGGTGGGGATAGGGTTGGGGAACCCAGGGTGAGCCAACATGAAGCCGACATGATGTAGGTTGAAGCACCTCTGTCGATGACAGCTTGGTGTATACCTTTACCTTTCGAAGTGATATGCACCTGAAATGCAAGTTCATCGGAAAGGGGAGGTTTACACTTGTCCATGTCGAAAATAGCAAGCATGGAATCCGTAGGGTCAATACCCCTGATAGCTACAAGAAAAGCTTTTCGTTGGTTGGGGCATGTTTGTAATACTTCGAGCGCCAACATAGCCAATGGCGCTTGCGCCAAATCCTCTACGATGTTGTAGTGTTGGGCGGCACATGTAGATGTATTGTGCATTGTGCATCAAAGTACCCCCTTGGGGGGTCGAATTACAAAGTCCTCAACTAGCCTTTCGATATGCAGATCATTGGGTAGCAATGGGTTTTGACTTGAGGATGGTTCTGTTGTCGGAGCGATAGGAGCTCCATAAGATTTGGCTCTTATGGTTAGTTCTATCGTTTCAAATGTGTAAACGGTAGAACTTCCTTCACCAGCTAATGCATGTTGCAAACTGTTGCTGCCCCCGAATGTGGGTTGTGGTTGGTTAGCAACGAGATTTTGCTACTATTGAGTAGGAAAAGGATTTCTAAGGACAACAGCTGCCTTACCAGAATCTCTTTTGGCAAGGTAATTTGTGCATTCTTCAAGACGTGGACAATGCGAGGTTACGTATTCTTCAAGGCAGAGTTTGCACAAATATTTGGTGCCTTTATCCTTTTCCTCATCAGTATGCATAGCAGCCTTCTATTTGGGGTTGGGCTGCTTAGATGACTAATCTTCAGAAGGAGCGGTCTTGTTCTTATTCTTCTTGTTCTTGCCACCGAATTTCTATGTAGACTGCATAGAGTTAATCACAGTCGCAGCAAGAGCAGTCACTTTCGTAGAGGGTTCCACTGCAAGCTTGGCAATGGAACCACTGAGTTGTTTTATAGCGACCCCAGAGGTTGCACTGAGAATCCCGTCGGCGTGCGCTCCATGGTGCTGAGTGGTGGGAGAATTATGGTTACCGGGAGCATAGAGGATAATGTCGTAGAGAGTTACAGACTATGAATAAATCAAATCTAAGTGCAGGGAACGATGTATGGATTGGTCTTCTGTGACCACACCACCTAGAGTGACATATCTAGAGATTTGTGGGAGCAAGGACTTACAGAACCAGTCTGTTAAGAGAAAATCAGGGATGGGAGCTTTGACTAACCTCCACCTGCATCTCCATTCATGGATATGATCAGAGATGTGGATGGAAGTATCCTAAAGAAATGAAGTAAGGAGCTCTGTCCCTATCTCATAGCGGATAGGTAACTAAAAGTGCTTTAGGAACTCCATTGCTAAAGCATCAAAGGTATTCACTGATGCGTGTGGTAACTCAATATACCATTTTGCGGCATTGCCAGTGAGCGTGTGGGGAAAAAGATGTAACAGGACACTATCATCCACCATAGAGTTAGAAACACACTAGAGATGGTAGGTGGTGACATGGGTGGCCGGATACTCCCATTGTTTTCTGTCAAACTTTGGAATGTCTGTTAGTATTTTATGCGGGATCAACGACCATTATAAGTTGTGGTAGATGGTGTCGTTTGTCAACTTGTATAAGTCGGTAATATCCAATGTTGCCAAAAAAGGCAAATTGTTGGGTGCCCCCGATTTGGACCATGGTGATGACGGATGACTTGAGATCTATGCTCCTCTGATTGTTTGGTTCCCTATGGTGTACACGGGTTGCATGGTGTAGTAGTTTCTTTGCGGTATGGTGTTGTAGAGTGAATTTCCATGAGGATTTTGATACTGGGGTATGAAGTTGCCCCCAGTATAAGCAGTGCCTCCTTGAATCATCTGAGTTTGTGAGTAGGGTGCCCCCATGGATTGGGTGGGAATCCCTTGTGGATTACCAACTGACACAAAACTAACCATATGGCCTTGGTTGATATATGGAACACTCATGTCAATCAGTGACTGTCCATGCATTCCTGAGAATAGAGGGGGAACTATGACATTTCCCACTGGCATGTGCATATTGGGAACTGCCCCGGATATTTTAATATGGGCGTTGGAACTGTACATTGGCAGCCGATCTTGTTGTTGGTAAATTGGAACCGCACCCATAGTGTCGCATTGAGTGTTATATGGAGCACTGTATGTGGCACCAGTCGAAGGTATGCTTTGTGGCACCATAGGAGTGGAACCTGGCATCTGCTGGGTTCCACTTATAGAGTGTGTTATGTGAGTTGTAGTACCTGGGACAAATGGGATAGCAAGATTCCACATTACCGGTGTTGTGATGACCATCAACTGGGGAAGAGGTAGAGGACCAACAATGTCTCTATAATTCCAAAACCCTTGAGGCATCGACTAGATAGATGGGAAAGTTCCACCTACTCAAGAAGGAAGTACAGGTACCACGAGAGAAATGATAGGTTGTGACAGATATGTAAGTGGAGTGTTAAAATGAGGAAGAAATCCTTCCATGAAGAAATCCTCCAGCAAACTAGAATCGTTGGTCATCCACACAGGTCCCGTGTGTGATTTAGGAGACTGATTCCTCGAGGATGAAGAATCCGAGTAAGTGGAACTCGACGAATCCTCCACAATGAGTGGAGGAAGTCCTAACAATCGTCTAGACTGATGATGAGGGTTGGATGTAGCCACAGTGACTGTTAAGTTTTATCAAATAGATTTTAATGTGATAGTCTTTAAATTCTCGAAAATAATAGCACTTAGGTACCTAAAAAGAAAAATACACTAAATATGTTAATCAGAAAACAGAGGGAAATTACCTCATCTGATATGCACCGATTACTGGAGATGAAACGAAGTCTCTCAATAAATAACAGAGAAGGATGGCCAAATGTACAGTTACGGTTACTTTTTAGCTTCACTTGAACCTCAGATTGAGGGGCCAAGTACTCTTGTGAAGAGAAGCACCCTCCCAAAAACTGAAGATAAAGTAGATCTGTCCATTTTAGGTACCAGGGCAGGCCGTCCTAGTCACCTTGTGTAAGTACCTAGAAGGTTTGGCCACTAGAGATACCTCAAATCACAGAAATTACCAGGGGGGACATAGTTGTAGAGAGCATGTTGTGTGGGCAGGATACCTGAGTCCCCGACTCAGTTCTGAAATCCCGGAAGGGACCCCCAATACATAGAATTCCCAAAGGAGTTGTAAGAGAAGGTATGCTACCTTCAATTATAGTCCGATGTTGTTTCGTAATTCACTTTGTTGTTAGTGGAGTGGTCCTGGTAATATGAGTGCAGAAGGATTTTTCACTCGTTAATGACACTAGTTTTGATTTTCAACCATGGGCAGTTCACTCACATGCTTATCCCAAGGTCCTAATCTAGCTAATGTAGGTTTTCTCAAAAGAGAGTAACTGATTGATTTTAATGTAAATTTTAGTGTACTTGCTTATTTATCTTTGGTAGGGGTGTTGACGTATGAATATGGTGAGACTCTTGACTCAGTAAACCATGCAGAATAATGCTCAGATTTTTTTTTCAATTTCTTATGCAAACAAGTCTTATTCTACACATGTGTCTTTTCATGTATTCATGGATTCGTTAGTGCATCTAAAGCCATTCAACACTTGCATAACCGAAAGATTCTTTTCCCAATATTCTCTAACAACTACTGAAAACCAAAATGAAGCAGCTTACAACTATTTCAACAGAAGGATTTGTACAGTTTATCAGTTTTTCTTTAAAAAAAAATGTATTTTAAGAGAGAAAAACTAAAACATTTTGTTAAAATTAAATTTTCAAGACACCAAATTTGTTAACATGATACTGTTGCAGATCTCACTTTAGCCCATGAGACAAGTTCCCCCCCACCCCAACCTTTTGGTACACAAAATATTTTGGAAAACATGGAAATGGGTAACTAATGCTCTATTTCTTTGTAAACGGAGAGTTAGTTGGGCCACTAACACTCCCTGTGCACAATCAAAGAGCTTTCTAAATCTCTATGTAGACTAGCAACTTGCGTTAGTGAGGGAAATAGCCCAAACAAAGAGTATTTGGGATCAGTTTCTAAGGAGAATGCAAACTTGCAAGATGTAACAAGATAGATGGTGGATCAGAAAAGGATTTGAAGAAGTGGGAAGCTCTTAGAAGAAAGAGAAGAACTGAGAGGAGTCTAGGATGACAGGGAACTAGATGTATAGTGCCCAACGGAGTAGCCAATTTTTTATGGGGTAAAATGCACGAGATGAAAACTACCCTCAAAGGCCTTCCAGGACCTTCGATAGACTGTAAGATTATCTGAAAAAGCTACCAGTTACACACATGTCCATATTTCAAACATAAATTGACAAGGTATGGAAAGAGGATCACCTTCGGTTCCTTCTAGATTTGCTTGGGGATCTCTATGTGGCAAGAAGAACTCCTTCAAGGCCAGCTCCAAGACAATTCCTGCACAAAGGACAAGGCAAACCAGTCACATCATACACTCTTGAAAACTAATGTAAGAATCTGTAACAAACATGCATTAATGTATAGCTTAACTACTCAACTCGACAAGCATCATAATGAACAAATAAATGAACAATATCACCGACACTTTAGAGTAGGGAACACAACTGCAGTTCTATATTCAGAATGGGAGAGTGATTACAATGATCCATTGTATAAGCCTTCCTTACCCCTTCTTCCTCTCTCTCTCTCTCCTTCTTTCAGTTAGCTTCTTCAAGAATATGACAGTTCACAATAGCTCTATGGGCTATCCTTCTAAATTCTCTGACCCGATTTGCAATGGCCCTCTTGCTACTTATGTAGCAATCAAATTAGGGCTACCAAGCTCCACCTAGAGTTCATTAGGGAAAAAGCCATGAACCTGCCCTGTTTACAAGCTTTTTCCCATTTTCCTTCATCCTCATAATAGAATTTCTCCAAATATCTTGATTTTTGGAGTTTCCTTTCTTTTCTTGAGCAAATTTAGGGAGTTAATATCTAGATATTTATGAGCAAATTCATTGGCATGACCTTCTGAACATCCCTTAAGTTCACTAATGCTCCCCCTTGTCTAACAACATGAGTTAGCAGGGTGACTAATGCTCCTTTATGGTTGGTAACAAGCTTTATAAAGAAGGTTAACAGTGTATAGAGAGTGTTAGTGTGGATTCCTGGCCTGCAATTATGGTCTTTGCTTCAATCATCTTGTCTTTCACCTCTGAGATGATGAGGAGGTCAATTTGTCCTATAACATCCCTCTCAACTTTTATTTCATTTTTGGTTACTCTTTGCACAAGCAGAATTTATTGCACTTGGTCTCATAATTTTGTTATAAGAGGTTGCAGTTCTTCCTCTTCTCTATGTGTCATAGACAATATTTCTAATTGAATTCTAGATGTATCTATTTTTCTATTTCAATTAATTCTGAAATCAACCAATGATATATATGCTTCATTATGCCCTTTGAATCACTTCAAACTGATTTTTCAAACAAAAATTATGTAAATTTAAAAAAAATACAGACCTTTTTCTTACTTTTTAGGAGCTCAATATTCCAGTTGTTGTATCTATGTAATTGTGAATATCCAAGATCTGAAATTCCATCTTGTAGTATCTCTCTGAGTCTTGTTTCCAACCCAACAATTGAGAACAATATTCGATTCTTCAAGAAATATTTATGCGCAATATCCCATGATGACTAGATTATAGACTGGTTTAGTATAGTGAACTTATACAGATCACCATGTGTCACTGTTTCGACCTTCACCTAAAAATCATACCCAAAAAAATTCACCCTATCCTCTTTCCATCACATTTTACAAAATTCAAATTTGATACCTAGAGATAAAGTTATGACGATTTTACTTAGGTCACCCATTTGAGATGGAATTTAGGAACCTTCAAAAACCCTAAATTCCTCAGATCATACCTCTGCAAATATAGCAACACAAGATCTGAAATTTGTACATGAGGCTCATTGAGATTTAGGCTTTACATGGCTTCATTTTAGATTCTGAAGCTTAGTAGAAAAAAAGTTACAACGAAAATTCCATGATGACCTCTTTGAAGCAGCGAAACCCTAGAATCCAAAGCTCCAATACCAAATGTTTTGCGATGAGCTCACAAATAGATAGATTAACGACTTAAAAATTATCCTCTTCAAGGGGGAAACCTACTTTACATTACATAAATGAATAATTCTTTGATGATACAAATGATAGTACCTCCTTTGTATATATAGGAGTTTAAGGGATCAGAATACAATTAGAGCCTGCATAACAATAATAATGTAACAACACAACAATAACAATATGGGGGATACATGGGCACAAGAATAACAATAATGGGGCTATACTAGTATTATAGGGACCTAACATTCATGAAGAATTCAAGTAGGAAAGACTACCCACCTTCAATGTTGAGATGAAGAAAGGTGAGGAAGTTAAAGCATTGATGTTAGGATTGAAGAAACACTTCAATGTGCATAATTATTCAGTAAACATGAAGGAGAGAGTAGATATATTTAGCTTGCATGGAAAGGCATCCATATGGTGGTAACATCTCAAAAATGTGAAAAGAATTAGAGGAAAGGACATCTTTCCAAAGAAGTTCAAAATTTACCTTAGAAAGAAGTACTATGAGAAAGGTACTACAATTAAATGGTCAAAGGATTTAAAAATTTAAAGCTTGGACAAGTCACTATAGAAGACTATGTGAGAATATTTTTGGAGTTGTTGCATTATGTGCCATGTATCAAGCACGAGAAAGTGAAGATTCAAATATTCATTATTGGATTGTCTCAATCTTACCAAGACTGGATATAGTTTGATGAGCCCAAGAAATAGGCTGATACCATAAGAAAGGATAATTGTTGTTATGAACAATCAAAGCATAGAACAAAATAGAAAAATTCTTGGAATAAGATTAAAGCATCATAAGGATGGAAACATTTTGAAAAAGAGTCTTCCAACAAGAAGTAAGCTTCAATAGATCTATCCTGTGCAAAGTAAGATGAATCCAACAAAAAGTGTGGAAGCAAAGACATGGGATTAGAAATATAGGAATTTTGAATTTTGAGGTTGTGTAGAAGAGCACATACATCAATATTCCCCCCCCATAGGCAATAGAATAATAAGAGAAAGATGCTCCAAGTACAAGTTTCTACTGCAATAATTGATGTAGACATAGAAATGTTTAACATTCATGTGACCTTGGATAATAAACAAGAAAATCATCAAGAGTTTGTGGTTAATTTAGAGGAGATGTAAGCATAATAAATCATGCCTAGCTTAGCTACCTATATGCACAAATAGGTCGATAATTGAAATGGTTAAAGCACATCAATTTTTTATGAATATGTATTAAAACAAAGTATCTTTAGATATATTTATTTTAGTATTATATGATTTGATTGGCATGGATTTGTTAGAGGTCTATTGAGTGAAGTTGGATTTCTATCATAATACATTTAAAGGTGTGGATAGGAATGTGAATCCTATAACTCTCAAAGGCGTGGCCAAACTTGTGGCTATAAGAGAAGTATTTACAATTCAATGGAAGGAATGCTACATAAAATGATTTTAGTTGTATGCCATGCATATGTTGGAAACAATAGGTAATACAAAAGAAAATATTGAAGACTTAAAAAATTTGCAATAATTTCAAGATTTTCTCGAGGAAATACCGAGACTTCGATTTAAAATTGATATAGTTTTATCCATAAATATTATGGTAGAAATTGTATATGTGTCCAATGTACTTTACATGATGAGTACTCCTGAATTAATAGAGTTAATGCTTCAGTTTAAGAAAATTTTGCCAAAAGTGTATATCACACCTCGTTTAATTCCTTGGGGAGCAACAACTTTATTCGTGAAGAAGAATGGTGGAATTCTCAAGTGGTGTATATATTACATGAAGCTAAACAAAGTAATTATTAAGAACATGTATCCTTCCACTCAGTATTAATGATTTTTTTGACCAGCTTAGAAGAGATAGAATGATTTCCAAGATATACTTAAGGTCTAGGTGTTAACCGTTTGAATCAAATATGAATACATACATAAAAAAAAAATTTGAAGTAGATATGGCCATTATGAGTTTGTGGTAGTGTCTTTGGGTTAACTAATGCACCAACTACACTGGTGTTTTTGATGAAAATCATCATCAGTAAGTACTTGGATAAGGTTTTCTCAGTTTTCATTGATGATATCCTTATTTATTCAATGAAAAAACAAGAGAGTTAGGAGCACCTTCAAATGGTATTGTAACAGTTGAGAGAGCATAAGTTATATTCCAAAAAATAAATATATTATTTGAGACATATAACTTTAGAGAAATATTTTTTTGTGGATCCTAATAAGATAAATGGCATCAGAGATTGCCCTGCCCCAACAAATGCCACAAAAGTGAGATCATTCATGGGACTTGCTAATTATTTCCATAGACTTATCAAAGGATTCTCTCAAATTTTTCATCCAATTACTTCATTACATGGAAAGGGGGTGAAGTTTGTTTGGTGCAAGAAATGTGAAGACAGTTTTCACAACTAAAATAGTCACTTACTAATGCACTTATGTTAAGAATTCCTGATCTAATCAAAGAATTCTTAGCATGCACTGATTCTTGCAAGAAAGGATTCAGTGGATTTCTGATGCAAGGTGGGTATGTGACTTGTTATAAGTCCAAAAAATTAAATGAGCATGACTGGAATTATGTAAATCATGATTTAGAGGTGGCTTACATTGTTGATGCACTCAAAATATGGTGACATTATCTACTTGGGCGTATATTCATTCTGATGTGAGATCATAGTGGACTGAAGCATTTATTTTGCCATCGTCACATGAATGTTAGGAAAACTAGTTGACTAGCACTAATCAATGAATTTGAATTCAAACATAGGCACATCAAAGGTAACAAAAATCATGTGGAAGATTATCTAGGATGAACATTTCAAGATAATCAAATCACATCAATTAATTCCATTAAAACTAGCTCAAAATGTATGATAAGAGATGCCTTACTGCATTGTGGATACTCTCATCAAATTAAGGAATGTTTGTAGTGAGGAAGAAAAGGCTTATGCTATGTGGAATATGAACTAACATAGGATGTAGTTATTTTAAATGAACAACAGATTGCATGTGACAAATTCCAAGGAATTAAAGAATTTGATCATAGATGAATTGCATAAAGAAGCATATTTGGGACACATGCGATATTAGAAAATGATAATAATAGTAAGAAAGCATTATTATTGTCCCAGAATGTAGAGACAAATGGTAGAGTAAATTTTTAGATGCTTGGAATGTCAATAAGTCACGGATGAACATAAGCATACAACAAGTTTGTTGCAACCTCTTCCAAGTCCACGGTGGTAATGTGAGACTATAAGCATAGATTTTCTCACTGGACTTCCCAAGACATGTAAACAACATGATTCTATCATGATTTTGGTGGACATGTTAGGTAAAGAATATAATTTTAATATAAAGAAGTCCCCTCACAAAGAAATTTATATTGCTAAGATATTTATGAAAGAAATTTTTAGGTTGCATGACATGTGAAACATAATTATGTCTCATAGAGATGTTAAATTTACTTCAATATTTTGGAAATATTTCTTTAAAGGAATTGGGAAAAATCTAGAATTCAATATATCTTATGATCCTCAAGTAGATGGAACATTAGAAATGAAAAATCAGATTTTAGAAGATATGCCTCATATTTATGTAATGAGAAAATCAAGTAAATGGTAGTACTATTTTCCATTGTGTTGTAGTGGGTACAACCACCCTCCAAAATTGTGCCTATGGTTCGTTTTGGAGATTCCCTCCTAAATCTCAACAGTTCATCTCCCACTAACTTAGGTATTTGTGCTTTGATTGAGCTTCATAATTTTCATAATGGCTTCAGTTGTCATGCTTGGTTTAATATCTAACCAACAAATCGACCTCTTGACTTGGTTTTCACCTAGTTGTGGGCTTGCCTTAGTGAATTACGTAATCCTTCTAGGAAACCAGCCTTGCTCTCGAGAATTATGGAGTCCAAGCCGACAGTGAGCCTTCAGCTCCAAAATTGTGCAGAGCTAGTTGACATCCAACCTTTAGCTGGGAAACTACGTAGAGCATGAGAGGTATCCCAGAGCAACTCAGCCCAGAAACTGTGCAGAAGGTTCTTGCTTAGGAGCTGCTCAATGCAAGAGCTGGTGGGTTGCCCAATCCTTCCCTGAACTGCACAATATATTCAGGAAATGCATGGAATCTTTTCGCAAAAAGGAAAAGGAAGAAAAAGTGAGAAAGCATCCCTAGAAAATAGGGATCTATTTTTAGTAGCCTGAAGGAGACACTTGAGTTATTTTGGAAACTGCTATCAAGTGTCGCTTTTTCCCTGATTTTTTGCCTTCATGTCATAAACCCTAAATTGACCAAATCTATTAATCGCCGCTACCATATCTCATTTTCACATATGCTCTTGGATCTATAGCATTACCTAGGAGATCAAGGAACCTTCGTTGTGATCATTGTTACTTTTCTGGGTAAGTCTTGCTTTTCTAGTCTTTTGTTGCTTTTTTTGTCACTTTTGTTTGTTTAGCTTGTGAGAGTGTTTTTTCACTTGTTTTTTTGAAGGACCCTTGGCATTTTAAATTGTTTTATCTTGTAGAACTGTTTTTTTTTAGTTTTTCATTGCCTTTCCTAGGTGTTGTATGAATTACCTAGTTTTTGCACTAATGGTCATCGTTGCAGCAACTCCGTTCACATGCTTCGTTTTCCTTTAATTTAATCAATTGTTGCACTCATTTCACATGCATGCATAAAAAATTATTCATATATGCACCCAAAATCACATCATCCTTTAGCTATTCTTGATTTCCACACTCCCCATGGGCAGATTTTGCCTCCACTTGTTCGTGTCTCACACTTCAGTGCATGCACTGCGCAATCTGGGAGCTCAAAGCCTCTACCTTGGCTTTTGGAATTACACAGAGCATATCCTAGCCTAGATCCAACTGCGCACTACACAATTACACAAACCAATATCCCTGCTTGGCCAATGAGTTTGTGCAATGCGTAGTCTCTCCCAAGCCCTCACCCAGACTGAACTACACATTATGTAGTTCTAGTCATCAAGTTTCCACACTGACTATTGGGACTGTGAAGAGTGAAGTTCCCATAGTCAATTAGTCACCCCTTTCAGTTAAAATTACGTAATCCCCCCTGATTTCTGTTTGATCATGATGTGAAGTTAGATTTGTAAGAGCTAATGTTTTCTTGCCATGCATGTCCTTTCTATCTTACAGGTACCACACTCATGAAGCACTTATCTCCAACAATAATTGTACCATGTAACCAAAGGGAGCTACTTCAAGAGATACCACTAGAAGAAGCACTAGGGAATTAGTTGAGAAAGCGGCAATTTGCTCACCAATATATGCAGACACTCAACTATTCATAGAAAAGGAGTCAACACTAACATGGCAACAAGCCTAGGAGCAGTGGAAGAAGGCAACAATCTAGTACAAGATCAACGAAAGATGAATTTTTTGACATAATAAAGGGACAACAAAGCTACAGAGTGAAAGTGGATTCAATTTCATGGAGGAAACTTTGGTAGGAAAAATAAAAAGGAAGTAGAGGACATGAGCAATAGAGCAAAGGAAGAGAGAAAAGTAGATCTTGCATATAGAAGAAATGAGATCGTAGCAAGAAGAAAATAAATGAAGGAAGGAAGGAGCTAAGGAGGAAAGAGCAAGAAGAGAAGCAGAAGCAAGAAGAAGAAAGGAAAGGCGTGATGACAAAGAAGAAAACAAACTTAGAGGTTGAGGAGTCAGAATAACTGACAACTGAAGAAGAGGGTGAATAAATGCAATATCAGGATCTTGCTCAATAGATTGAGCAACTGATTGAATTGATGGACATGGAGTTGGGGCAAAAGCCATAGGATCAAGAAACTGACCTCATGTCGAAAGCATTTGAGGTTACCTTCAGTGTAAGAAGTAATCTTAATCGAGCAAGGAGAGGTTGTTCTCTTCAATGATGATCCAGTCATGGATGTGTAGAAACTATCATTTGACGAGTTGTAGGAGAAGATTGTACAGGCATGGAGAAAGCACTTTCTAGATGATCACATGTCACCTGCATTCATGAAGGCAAGGGTGATAGTGTTAGATGTCAGAAAGCAACTAGTTTCCCTTGTTGATGCCACCTTGGCTTATGTAGGAGCCATGAGTTCAAATTTTAAGTTCTTGTTAGTGTAGAATGAATAAATGAAAAATAACTTGCATGCAATCAGGAAAAAGGAAGAATAGTACAAAGAGAAGAGTGCATTTTTTGTAATGGTAGAGATGAGAAAAGTGATACTTCCTAAAGTATCAACACTTGATACTACCATGTGGAATCTCTATGATGGATTCACCACCCTACATAAATCAATTGTCCGTGTGCATGGCTTACAATAGTGGTGAAAATATTTTTTTCAAACTCTTAGAAACATATGTCTTGACATTGCCCATGTGCAAGAGTGGACAATGCGATACAAAGGGGCTCTTCTTCACTTACCGAAGATCATGAAGCCATAGATAGAGCAAGCCAAATCAATGGTTTGGATGTTGATCCAAAACTATGAGAAACTCGCCTCATTCATCAACAACATACATTCCTTAAATGCATAGTTGTATAAGAGTTTGAATGTCATGATGAGAATGCATAGGATCCCATCAATCAGTTCCCTCACTGAAGTTAAGCACAAGAACAAAGTCTGACTAGATTTCAATAGGTATATGGAGTAGATAAGGTGAGAGGCCACAAGGGATGACTTGGAGCTGAGCAAACAAAACATGTATAAGTAAATTGCTGGTCCTGTCATGGTCAACACGATGTTGCACATGCTTCAAGATGAGTTGGACACAGGTTCCAAGACCATATACCTAGAAGCTATGGAGGCAAGAGTACACTATCATAGAGACACCATCAAGAAGTTTGGGGACATCATAGCACAATACTAGGCTTGACATGAGTACATGACCAAGTAAGTGGAGGTTTCCAAGTTGGTATTTGTCTAACATTTGGAGTCATATTATTTTTCCTTGTTAGGATGTCTGTAGCCTATTTTGTCTCACATGGGTACATGTGTGAAATGTAATTTTATTTGTCAATATGTTGTAAGTAAAATTCCAAGTGTCATTGGTGGAATGTGAACAATCACTATGTAATCTAATGAGTTATTTGTGAAGGAGATGAAGAGTCATGAGGGTAGTCAAAGAATCACAAAGGAGAATGTCAAGGGTCACCCCACCCTTTGTTATATATGGAACCTCATAAGTCATAGAACAGGGTTTTGGGAACCAAGATTGTGGCTAAGATTAGGCTTAGAAAATGTTTGGGAGTATTATGACGAGCCTTGGCTTCTCCACAATGTAGAGTGAGTACACTTCATTGCAAGAGTAGGTTTTCTTGACTGTAATGTTCCATTACTGGGGCTAGTGGTTGTCAATGTTGTATGTATGGATGGAACTTTCACTTATAATAATAATAACAAAGCTAGCACGCTTTCATGCATATGTTGATATTGTAGTTGGAATATTATGGTTGCTTTAGAAATGTATGTTGTTTATCTTGTGCATTCGATTATGAACTGCTTTGTATGGATTTGTATGAATCTTATTGAATGAGTTTTGTTCGATTAACCTGTCACTGTAATTTGTGGACTATTTGGAATTTTAGCTTGTGATTTCATTCAAGTCATGTATTCCTTTCAGGCTTCATACTATTATAGACTTCTAAGGGGCACACTCCCTTTACTCCTCCATGTGTTAGAACCCCCATGCATCGCACCTGACTCACTGCAAGGTCACACACTTTCTTCCACCCAAAGTCATCATATTTATCTCTGCATGCTACCGTAGTCAAGGCGCTACATTACGACCCACTACAGGGACTCCTACTCCAATTGATCTGAGATCTAGTTGGGACATCCTACTGGGGAGATCCCCTTGAATGTTAGTGGGTCCAACACCATCAACATTTCTTGCACTTTAAGGAGGAAGAGATGACAAGCTGAGCCCTTGAAATATGCTTTCAATTTATGCACATTATTCATGACTTATGTCTCAATCACAACCCCATCATGTTTTTCTCACCCTATTGATTTTGATGTCTCGGCGGATGTTATAGATGACCTATCAGAATAAAGATTCAGTGGCGATATCATAACTCCCTTATCAGGCACACAGTTGACTTTGTTGGCTGCTGTGAGACGCATGATTTCCTCAGACGACATTGCATGTGGGTTTTTCACTTTCACATTTGAAGGGCATGCAAAGCAATGGTGTCACACATTGTCTGCATCCTATATACACTATTTTGATCACATGTTAAGAGAATTATGTCGTGATTTAGTTTTGTATGACCATAAAGTACTTAATCAAAAAAACTTGAAATTGCAAAAATCACCTGACGAATCTCTTAAGAACTTTCAAGACTATTTTCTTCATTACTGTTATGAATTTTCTTACGATGAAGTTGACTATAATTTTTTGGAGGAAATATTTCAATATGTTGTTCACATTTCTGATAATCCACATGAGTTCCAATCTTTCCAACCTCTCCCAACATATCTCATTATTAGAGCTCCTAAATCTAAGATGGACAAGGGTTTCCTCCCAAGTGACCCTCTGTCCCCTTCTCATCAAACAACTATAGCTCTAGAGGTTGAGGTGGGAGAAGTTGAGCATCCACATATTGAGTTGTCACCATCTCCTCCCACCCCACCTGTTTAGGATTTCTACATAGGTTTGGACTACAAGCCTGATGGTTGTCACAAGGTCTCATCTCCTCAGCCTCTATCCTCTAGTTCCTTTGATCCTTCATCTTTTGGTGTTTTGTGTTCATCCATCTCTAATATCACACGTGATGTTCTCGAGGATCAAGTTTTGGATGGAGTTGGTGTTGAAAAAACAATTTGTGCTATTATTTTTTATGAGTATGTGTGGGAGTCTAAAAAAGAATCTGCAGTGAAGGATGACCTCCTTACATCCCTCCTCATCTACTTTATCCTGACATCTTCAACGATTCTTCCATTTTTGTTCCATATTGTGAAAATTCATCTCTGGATGCTTCCACTTCCAATCATTCACATAACACGTGCGATAATAGTATTTAATTTGATTGCAAGGAGGAAAAATCTATCTTCTTGGATCCATCCAATGTCTCATCTTTCATTTTCAGAAACTTTGAGGGTGAAAATTCTTATTTTTCATCGCCCCTCTTTATGATTTGTCATATCATGATGATGTCATTGTCCATGATGATTTTTTTGATCGTGGCTATTGTGATACTTTCACTCATTCATTACATCACGATCTTGATTCACCTACTGTTGATTTTTCTAAGCCATTGTCTTTGATCATCCTTCTTCTGATGGAGTGGAAACTCCTCCAGATATCAAGACACTTTAGCTTGAGTTGATGGTTATGTCAGGTTCTCATAGCCTTCAAGTTTGGTCCACTTCTCGTTAGAAATATGTTGAATCTCCCTAGGCTCGTCATCACTATCTTGTCGACATTGAAGGTCAAACCAATTAATAGTTTTCACATCCTCCACCAGAATCACATGATCCTATAGCTCATGCATTCGAGGACTCATACATAGAAGGAACTTTTGTGAAATGAAAATTTCTTCTTTCTTCATGTTTGCTCAATTTCTGATATCAAAGGTATGTACATGCTTGTCTTCCACACATAATGTGACAGAACACCATGATACATATGTAGAGTTCCATTCATGTGCTTCAATATTTTCTCTTTTGTGGATAAATTCAAACTTTGAACAATTTTTTTTTTTCATTGTTTCATATTTCTTGTCTGTTAGTTTTCTTGAATATATTTCTTGCCAATCATGTTGTTGCCTACATGGTTCAACCAATGCATCGATGGTTGCATTCGAAATAACACTTCACATGAGTTGGCCCATGATTTGTTTAGCTTAGGAGTAATAGTAGTGTTTTCTTTCTTTTTTTATTTTTCTTACTTTTTTTTCCTTTGTCTTTTTCTTTCCTTTTCTTGTTTTCTCATGCACCTGTAGGTTAGTTTCCACATGAAACCATGTTTGGCTTCTTAAGAAGAGTAGGGTGAAATACAAGAGGAAATTGTACAACTATCAACACTTCGTTATTGTTCTATTCCCTCTCGTTATGTGAATCTTTCATTTCTTCTAGTTAACGATACCCTTATGGAAAATGTGTTCCTTTAAGAGAGAGTCATGGTGAAATACGATGCTTGCACTCTTAAATAGTACTGCCTACTCTGATCAGTTTTATCTATTTGGTTAACCCTTGTCAACTTATTCAAGTACAATAAGGAGAGGGGAAAAACCTTAAAAAGTATGTCAGATGTATATATACATATCCTTAACAAAAGGGAAAACCTCTTCTGCTCTCAATAAGTTGGGCTCCCTCTTCCACCTCATGAAATAAATAAGTGTCTATGCACAATTCTTTGAAAAATGAAAACAATAAAATAAAAGTGAAAGAAGAGAAAGAATTGGTGTGTAGGGAGGTGAAGAAAGTAACTTTGTCTAGGTACTATCTAGGCAAGCTCGCAACGGAGCAATGCTTGTGTTCATGAAGTGACTCCACTGGGGTACTGTCTAGGCTTGTTGGAAGTGGAGAACCACTAGAGATGAAACTAAAACTTTGACAGTCTATATCACTTGTGCATTTATATAGCCCTCGTCCCAAATTGAAACAACTCAGTTTGACTTGGCTTGGTATGTGTGTTGTTGATAAAGATAATGGTAGGGACTACATCCTTAACTCAAGCTAGTGAAGAAACCATGACAATCAAAAAATTGAACAATACTTCTGGAAGAGTTATACTCGATTTACATGAGACAAGGTCCATAGAGAGAGTTGGAGTTCTACCATTGTGTCTCCAATGTTGTAGCAGCGACAACCACCCTCCAAAATTTTGACTATGCTTAATTTTGGAGCCTCCCTCCTAAATTTCAACAACTCATATTGCAATGACCCAGGTACATTTGATTTATATTAAGCTTCATGCTTTGCATAATGGCTTGTGTTTTCTTACTTGGTTTACTGTCTAACCCACAAGACGATCTCTTGACTTGGTTTTCACCCACTTCTAGGCTTGCCTTAATGGACTGTGCAATCCTTGAGGGAAACTAGACCTACTCTTAAGAATTGTGCAGTTTAAGCTAATAGTGAACCTTCAGCTCTAAAACTACACAAAGCCAGTTGACAACCAACCTTCAGATGGGAAGTTGCACAAATAATGACAGGCAACCCAAAGCCACTTAGCCCTGAGGTCGCGCAGAAGCTTCTTGCTCATAAGCTACTCAGTGCATGAGCTAGTGGGTTTCCCAGTCCTTCCCAAAATTAAGAAATATCTTTAGGAAATTCATGTAAGCTTTTCCTCAGAAATGAAAAGGAAAAAAAGTTTAAAATAAATCCCTAGAAAATAGGGATCTATGTTTAGCAGCCCGGAGGAGACACTAGATTTATTTTGGAAACTACCTCCAAGTGTCTCGTTTACTTTGATTGTTGGCCTTCACATCAAAAACCATAAATCGACCAAATCTATTTAATCGACTCTTCCATAGATCATTTTCACATTTGGTCTTAGATCTATGGCATTCTTGAGGAGATCATGGAACCTTCGGTGCAGCGACTGAAATTTCTTTTTAGTGTAAGTATTGTTTTTATAGTCTTTTGCTGCTTTTTCTGTCGCTTTTGTTTGTTTATCTTGTGAGAGTCTTGTTTCACTCATGTTCTTGAATGATCGCTGGTGTTTTAATCTTTTTTATATTGTAGAAGTGTTGTTTTAAGTTTTTCATTTATTTCACAAGTGTCGCATGCATTACCCAGTTTTTTCACTAACGGTCATCGTTGCAGCGACTCCCTTCACATGCTTCATTTTCATTCATTTTAACCAATTAATGCACTCATTTCACATGCATGCATCAGCACTTAGTTGGATGTGAACCCATAATCACATCATCCCTCATATCTGCTTGATTTTCACACTCCCCATGGGCATATCTTGGCTCCCCTTGCCCAGATCTCACACTTCATTGCATGCACTTCGGAATCTGGGAGCTCAATGGCTCTGCCTTTGCTTTTGAAATTGTGTAGAGCCTATCTTGGCCTAGCTCTAACTATACATTGAACAATTCTACGATCCAGTCTCCCAGCTTGTCCACTGAGACTGTGCAATGCATAGTCTCTCCTAAGCCCTCGCCCAGACTAAAATGTGCATTGTGTAGTTATAGTCATCAAGCTTCCACATTCACTATTGGGACTACATAGTGCGTAGTTCCCACAGTCAGTTAGTCACCCCTTTCAGTAAAAATTGTGCAATCCATATTATCATATGCCCCAATTGCTAGTTGATCATGTTGTAAAGTTACAGTTATAAGAGCTAATTTTTTCTTTCCATGAGTTTCCTTTCCATCCTAGAGGTACCACACTCGTGAATCACTCCTGCCCAACAGTAATTATACCATGGCACCAAAGAGAGCTTATTTAAGAGAGACCATTGAAAGAAGCACTATGGAAGCAGTTGAGAAAGTACCAGTTTACTCAACAATATGTGCAGACACTCAATTGTTTATAGAAATGGAGTCAACACTAACATGGCAGTAAGTCCAGGAGCAGTGGAAGAAGGAAGCAATCTGGTACAAGGTCAGGGAAAGAGGAAGTTCCTGACATCATAAAGGGAGAACCAAGTTGCAGAGTGAAATTGAATTCTATCTTCATGCAGGAAGCTTTGGTAGCAAAAGGAAAAAGGAGTACAGTATGTAGTCAACATAGCAAAGGAAGAGAGAAAAGTAGAACTTGTAGGTAGCATAACTCAAAAGGTGGTAAGAATAAAATGAACCAAAGGAAGTAAGATTTGAAGAGGAAAAAACAGGAAGAGAAGAAGAAATGCGAAGAAGGAAGGAAAGGCATGATGATAGAGCAAACAAAAACTAGACAGGTTGAGGAGTCAAAACAACCCACATCTGAAGAAGAGTGTGAACATATGCAAGATCAAGAGCTCACTCATCAAATTGAGAAACTAATTTAAGTGACAAAAATGGATTTGGGGTAGAAGCCCATAGTGAGCTGATGCGGAAAGCACCAGAGGTCACCACTTAGTCTCCACCATCTCCAGCATCAGAACCAATCCTGAGTGAGCAAGGAGAGTTTGTTCTCCTTGATGATGGTCTGGTCATGGATGTGTACAATCTATCATTTAAAAAGTTACAGAAGTATATTGTAGAGGCATAAAGAAAGTAATTTATAGATGATCAAGCATCACCTGCATTCATGAAGGAAAGGGTGATAGTGTCAGATTTCGTAAAGCATCAAGTTTCCCTTGTCGATTCCACCTTGGCTTATGTAAGAGCCATGAGCTCAAATGCTAAGTTTTTGTTAGTCGAGAATGAACAAATGGAAAAGAAGTTGTATATAATCAGGCAAGAGGCAAAATAGTAGAAAGGGAAGAGCATAGTTTTCACAATAGAAGAGATGAGGAAAGTGGTACTTTCTACAGTATCAACACTTGAGACTACCATGCAGGAGCTCTATGACAAATTCATCATCATGCATAAAGCAGCTGTTTGTGTGCATGGATTACAACAATGGATCAAAGAGTTTGAAAAAATTCTCAGGAACATACGTGCTACCATCACCCATGTGCAAGAGTGTACAATGTGGTACAAAGGGGCCCTACTTCACTTGCTGAAGATGATGAAGCCACGGGCAGAGCTAGACAAAGCAAAGGTATGAATGTTGATTCAGAACTATGAGCATCTCTCGCCATTCCTCGACAATATACAAGCTTCATATGCATGGTTGTATAAGAGTTTGAATGTCATGGTGAGAACGTACATGATCCCATCAATAGATTCCCTCACTGAAGGTAAGGACAAGAACCAAGTCCGGATAGATATTGATAGGTACATGGAGCAGCTAAGGCGAGAGGCCACCAAGGACAACTTAGAGCTAAGCACACAAAACATGCAGAAGTACATTCGTGGTCTTGTCATGGTCAACACCATGTTGCACATGATTCAATATGAGTTGGACACAGGTTCAAAGACCATATACCCAAAAGCTATGGAGGCAAGAGTCTGCTAACAAGAAGACACCATCAAGTAGTTTGGGGAAATCATCGCACAGTACCAAGCTTGGCATTAGTACGTGACCAAGAAGCATCAAGTGGAGGTTGTCGAGTTAGTATTTCCAGAAACTTTGGAGTCATGGTGTTTTTTTTGCTGAGGGTGTCTCTAGCCTATATTGTTTCATATGGGTACATGTGGAAAATGTAACATTATTTATCAATATGTTATAAGTGAAATTCCAAGTGTCATTAATGGAATGTGAACAGTCACTATGTAATGTAATGAGTTATTTGTAAAGGAGTTTAAGATTCATGATGGTAGTCAAAGAGTCACAAAGGGGAATGTCAAGGGTCGCCCCACCCTTTGTTATAAAAGTAACCTCATAACTCATATAACAAGCTTTTGGGAGCCAACCTTGTGGCTACGCTTAGGCTTACAAAAGGCTTGGGAGTATTCTAATGAGCCTTGGATTGTCCACAGTGTAGAGGGAGTACACTTGTTTGTAGGACTATGTGTTCTTGACTGTAATGTTCCACCACTGGGGCTAGTGGTTGTCAATGGTGTATGTATGGATGGAACGTTCACTTATAATAATAATAACAAAGCCAATACGCTTTCATGCATATGTTGTTATTGTAGTTGGGATATTGTGGTTGCTTTAGAAATGTATGTTGTTTAACTTATGAATTTTCTTATGAACTACTTTTATGCAAGTGTATGAATCTTGTTGAAAGTGCATTGTTGGATTACCCCCTCACTTTAATTTTTGGACTATTCCTAATTTTAGAGTATGATGTCATTCCACTCGTATGTTCCTTTAGGTTGTGTACTATTATATCCTTCTCAGGGGCACACTCCCTTTTCCCCTTCATGCGTTAGAACCCCCATGCATCGCACTTTACTCGCCACAAGGTCACACACTTGCTTCTACCCAAAGTAATCATACTTATCACTGCGTGTTACCATGGTCAAGGCACTACATTACCACCCATTGTTGGGACTCTTACTCCAAATGTCTGAGTTCTAGTTGGGACTTCTTACCAAGGAGATCCCCTTCAATGTTGGTGGGTCCAACACCATCAACAAAGTGGTAGAATTTTCTTATAATAATAGCTATTAAGAATGATTGAATATGAATCCCTTCAAGAATTCAATGGCCAAAAAATGATACACTAATTAGTTGGGATCATTTAGTGGATAGAGTCATTCATGGACCTAATATGTTACAAGATATGGAGAAAGAATATTTATTGATTAAACAAAATTTGAAGGCTACCCAAGATCATCAAAAGAACTGTGCAAGAAAGAACAAAGTTCACAAATAGTTAAAATTTGGAGATAAAGTGTAGATCTAGATTAAGCCAAAGATAAGTTCCTTGAGAATGGGAACCTATTTCAAATTATCACATTACTATTTTTGACCATTTAAGTTTTTAGAAAGAGTTGGGATAGTGGCTTCCATGATTTCCTTACCTCCAAACATCAAATCCCATGATTTATATCATGTATTTCTACATAAAAGGAATGTTTATGATTCTAATAACTTTAGTGATTGGGTTGTGATATAGGTGGAACCTAGAGGAGAGTTCAAATCATAACCAAAATACATACTAGGTAGGAAAGAGATGTATTTGGAAACAAACCATTTTGCATGTTAAGGAACAATGGAGGCACTATGGAGCATAAGAAGACATTTGGGAATTGCAGGATTTCATGAGAGTGGCATATCCTTAATTCTATTTTGCATAACAATAGAGTTTTCCCAATATTTTTATGTAATTAAGAACTTATAATGTTGGGGTACTAGCATTAATTCTGCCAGTTAAAACTTTGTGATGTGATGCAAAGTATATTTTTATTAAGAAACACGTTAAAATTCTAGATCTGAAGGAAGGGGGATAGCTAATAGTTTATGATGCTTTTGAGAGAAAAGACTACCTTGATTTAATTTTCCCTTTGGGTGAGATGGTTAATCTTCCCAAGAGGCTTCTAGTAGGAAGTTGGGAAGATGAAGGGTCAAGGTGTGATTATAAAAACAAGAGGGAGGATCAATCAAGATGTTATTCTTATTTATTTAGTTTTATATCCTATTCCATTTTATGTTTCATATATTATTTCCCTTCTCACTCAGAAATTTGAATTGGAAAGCGAGTTAGTGGTAGAACCTAGAGAGGTTCAAACCTTGTGAATGGTTAAGAAATGTGAGTGAAAACTTATGTGACAAGAAGTGAATCATTTCCAACATGTTTTTGTTGCAATACATGGATTTTTAGATTGGGAATGTACTTCTTTATGTGTGCCATTGAAAGGACTGAAGTGGGGAGGGTGAAGGGACCACAAAGGTTAAAGAATGACTCCATTATGTTGTGCAAACCTTGATAGTCATTTTTTTGAAATTTTATGAGCCTAGTAAAGCATGGAAAGGCTAAAACTAACTTTTTCTCTATGTGAAGGATTGTGACATTCAATTCTATGTTAAATCTGGTCTAAAAACCATGTGCTAAATCCCTGATTTTAGTTCTATCTCAAGGAATCAAGAATATGGCTTGTCGGTGACTAGCTGTGAGATAGAGTACAACATAGTTTATGCTATCATTAGGTGGAGAGTGACTCACCTTCTTCAATTCCAAATTCACTTGTTCTAAATCAATTAGATATTGTTGCACTTGATAAATTAAATTGATTATTACAACAATATATGTATGAATTTTAATAGCTGAAATTGTTTATTCTTGGAAAGGTTTCTTTTATTTTAATGAAATCTGCTTATCAAAAATAAACATGAAAAGCATATGAATTTTGGTGCTAGTGGACTTGCTAGTTTTTTTATTAACCTCTAAGTAAAGTAGTTGAATTTATTTGGCAAATATTTTCTTCCTAGTAGATATCATGTTAGTGAATTTTTAAATGCATGGGTTAGATGTGTGCATGAATTCCTTCCCTAATAATTTCATGCTGCTTCTTTCCATAATTTTCACTATAGGATGTAAGTCACAAATTTCTCCTTTAATTTTAAGAAATCTAAGATAAGAAAAAAACTTTGAGGTTGGGCTTCCTAAATGCTTCCTCAAATAGGTCATATGAGAAATTTCACTATAGCTTTATTTCTAAGAGGTTTCATAGCTTGAAATTTGAACCCCAGTGAGGGGAAATCTTAGTAAAAATCTATTTGGTTCGCTATAATTTTAGAGATATGTTATGAGGATATTGGGTATCTTGAATGCTCCTGAAATAAGGCTTCAAACAAGTCAACATGGTAGTTTTTCTATAAATTAGTTCTTTGAGTTTTCAAACACAAAATATTAGAGGAGACATCAAATATATCTCAAGATGCCTGGTAGAAGTCTAATATCTTGATTCGCTATAACTTTTGATATATTTCGTAAGGAAGTTAGGTCTACTCAGTGCTCCTGAAATAAAAACCAATTATTTTGTTAGCAAATAACAAAAGAAACAAGAAAAAAAAATTGATACCCCATATCCTTAAGCACGCTTCAAGGGATCAAATTGATAAAAATGTAATTCCCCATATCTAAAATGAAGGATTAAGGGGTTGGGTGTGTGATGAAAACAACTCATAAAAAATTTATGGTTAAAATTCCAAGCCGACATGACTGAATTCTTTTTCCAAAGCACTCAAGAACCCTAAATTCATCAAAACATATCTCCAAAATTATAGTGAACCAAAGCCTAAAAATTATGCCACTTATATCTCTCACAAGTTTCATAGTCTCAAATATCATAAAAAAAAGTGATGGTGGGTGAATCATTTCATAAATATCCATTAGTAACCAACAAGACACATGAATGATATCACTTACGTGTAATTTCTTGGGTAAAGTTGATCTTCAATACCCTTATGTTATCAAGATCCAAAAAACGCTCCTTTCTCTAAAATTACATGTTGCAAATAATGGATTTATTTTCATTGGAAATCACCCTTGCTAAACTTGTCATATAACTTTTTCTTTCTCATCTCTTACAATGCCATTCAAAGAAGATCCTTATGCTCTTTTTTTTCTCTTTGAGTAAATAAGGATATAATCAATGATGACTAAAAAAACCTGTCCAAATACTTACTAAGATGTTGTTGATCAAAAACATGAATGTACGAGAGCCTTATGTCTATCTTGGAGAACATTTTATCTCCTATCAACTGCCAAATGATTCTTAGTATAATATACTTGTTTTTAATTGTTACTTTGTTTAGCTTCCTGTAATCTATACACAATCTAAGAGTGCCATATTTATTCTTCATAAATAAAGCCAATTCTCCCTAAGGAGATACACTGATCAAATATACCCTTTCTCCAAAATGTTCTTAAACATAAGATTTAGCTTTAATAATTTAGGAGTACTCATTATTTAAGGTATTTTAGAGAGCTGTACTACTCTTGGCATGAGATCTATAGAAAATTCTATATCTCTTTAGGTGATATTCTTTCTATTTATTCTAGAAATAAATCTTGAAATTCTTGCAAACTTTTGAAGACTTCTTGATTTGCTTTTGTATTACCTATTAATTCCAACTCATGTGCGCATACAACTGACATCCTTTTCTATAACATTTATTCAAATGCATTAATGATACTTCTTTTATAGCCATAGTTTTTCCTATAGCTCTGAGAGTTATGGGTTGTCCATTCTCATCCACACCTTCCAATGTCTTATGATAGTAATCTAACTTAACTCAACATCCTTTTAACCAATCCATGCCAATTGATAAACAATATGATATTAAAGGCAATATATTCATAGTTAATTAGGTTTGATACCCATTGACAATAATTTGACACACTTCCACCATTTTAGTTGCATGCCTCTTTATGCCTGTAACTAGCTGAACTAGGCATGATTTCTTATGCTTAATTCTCTTCTACTTCAACCATAGATGCTTCATGATTTCCCTGTCAATTATCCAAGGCCGCATGAATCCGAAGCACTTTGTTGCTATATTATTAACTATAATAGCCTATTGTACTTGGTATGCCTTTCTATTGATGTCCTCTTGTATATGCAGGTAATCATAGAGTAAGTTCTTTTCTCCATAACCCCAACATTTCAAAGTTCTATTTTTTTTACCCCTTGCCCTTCCTTTTGTTGTAACCCCGAAGATTGTTCTTGGCTGTGGGGGAAGTAGAGCCTCGGATATCCACAAAGACGGATAAAATATTGTAAAGGGATTATTTCCTAGAGTATAATCACCACTAGCATGTAATGTTGGCTTAGTCTTGGAAAGTAATAAAAACACAACAGACTGACCTTTTTCTTGATGATTACAAACTTTTAAAAGACTGAGGTGAAAAGAGGAATAGAAAGATGAATAAGGTTTTCAGTTGGGCCTAACGGAATCCAACATTCAAACCCTAAGAGGGAATAAGTGAATATAACAAAGTAAACAAAAGAGAATGACAAGCAGGAAGTCGATGGAGCTATTAAGGCTTCTTAAAGAAGGAACGAGTATTTTATATTTTCAATTGTCATGTTAATAAATCTAAGTCTATCTTAAACAAGAACATATTGCATCGTACATCAACTTCGAATAAAGAAAAATAGATTTTGAAAAGAGTAGAGTGAAGAATAAACAGAACACACTATAATACACTGAGGAATATGAAATCAATCTATTAGTGTATTCATTGAGTCGAGAGGCTCATTTTATAGCCGAGTGTGAAGATGATGTGTAAGTATCTCAGTGCTCAACTTAGAGTTAACATTTGTCCTCTTAAACTAAAAATAAAAATAAAATATTCTCATAAAGCAATGTTAGCCATAATAAAAAAGAAAAACCAATATGAAATGCATGTTTAATTAGTTGTTCATATGACCTAATATAATTTTATATAAAGTAATTATAATTAAAAAAATATGAGTAAGATGTTTAAACCTTATACTTTTCAAAAATATTTTAACATGTATTTAAATAAATTATTCGAAGATCTATGTTAACCAACTTATATGAATATCAACTTAATATATATCTATATGTAAGAAAAAATGTTAAAATAAAATATTTTAATGTTATATAATAAAATATCTAAAGTAAGTTATAAATAAAATATTTTAATATGAATTAATATTTGCACATACTTAAAAATATATACCATTCAAACATACAATTTAAACGATAAAAAATTACAGGTTGTTTTACAAGTTTCCATTTGAAGAAATTTGATTCCCTATGAGCACATGTTACATCCGTGCTTAAAATAGATCCATGTTGATTATTCTTCAAAGAAGATTGAGCATTAGACAATTAAGTTTGGATTTTGGAATCTCTTAACCGTTACAAACTCTTCATTTCTAAGTTTTATCTTTCTCCTAGACCAATTGCCTTAACCCATTTCAAAAACTAATTTTTGAAATAATTATAATTTTTTTTTTTTCCAAAATTACCAATAAAATAAAATCATATATATATAATATTTATTTTTCACTGGGAACACGGATCGAACGCTGCGAAAAAACTGCTGAGAGAATGGCAGAATCCCGGAACCGTTTCGCAGTTGTGACCCTCGTCTCTGCACCCAAGCGGCCTCGCAATTTATATGGGTTTCTGATATCTGGTAGCAGCGAGGGCTCTGGACATCTCCCTCGAGAAGCAACCCGAAATGATGATGGAAGCCGGCGATTGCTGAGGGGAGCGGACCCTTTCGAACCTACATATACGGCAGCTGTTAAGAAGAACAGACAAGAGATCAGCCCAGACCTGCGATTCCAAACCTATGATGCGGCCGTGTGGAGGGGGAGAACCCTGAACGCAGACGAAGACAGAGCACGCAATTTACAAGGTACTGTTATTGTGGTAAGGGAAACTTCGTTTTTTCCTTCCTACATACCCAATCTTGCCCAAGATGCATTTGCAGGGTCAATGCAAAGAACTGGATCGGGCATCCCATCCACAGCAGGTAATCAGTTGCCCAGATCTGCCATTAAACCACTAGATCAGACACCCAGAAGAACAGGGAGCCTTAAAAGAACCCAGATCTGTGGACATGCAACCGTCAGGCAGCAACCTCAGACGGGCTCAAACCCCAGAGAAGCGGACTTCACTGTTATATACCTAGGGGGGATAATATGGGGTACCAAGGGTGGTACCCAAGGTAATAATGTAATAATGGGATGGGCCATAGTAATAAATAAGGTGGTTAACCCATGTCATGTAAGGGACCACAAGTAGTTAATAATAATGTAATGGGCACATGGTATTAGTTGATGGTATGAGGGAACCATGGTAATGACCCATGGTATTGTATGTATGAGGCCTATATAGAGGCTAGAGACTCCACATGGAGGATATGAAGAGAAGTATTATTGTATGAACAGGCATATGGCTTGTGGAGTGTTCTCCTTCCTTAAGGAGTGAATGTATGGTGTTGCCCTACCATAAGGGTTTTGATAATAAAGAAGAATTTCTATCTATTTTGATCTTGTTGTTCTTGGGTTATCTCTATTCTCATATATCTTTTGGATCAGATCTACAACAATTGGTATCAGAGCACTTTCTTGGGCACAAAAGTGGAGAATTTTTTTTTAATTTTTTGCAGGGATTTTTGGGTGGCAAATTTGCAGATCAGATCTATACGTTTTGGTGCTAGATCTACAGAATCTAATTACATATCTGTATTCCTTGTGAAAAAATACCCAAATTCAGAAAACAAATCAGTTGAATCGGAGTCCGGATGAAGGAGATATCACTGATTTAAAAATCAGTGGGGTTGCAGACAATTTTCAGGGCAGCGAGTTTTGCGGCGCAGATCTAGACGTCTTGGTGAAAGATCTGCAAGATCTAATTGTAGATCTGGAATTTTTGTGAAAAAACACCTAATTTCGAAAAAAAAATCAGTCGAATCGGAGTCCGGATGAGGGAGATATCGCTGATTTAAAATCAGCTCTTTTTGCAGACATTTTGGGTGACGGCAGTAGAGTAGCAGAGCAGATCTGGAATTCTAGTGCCTGCATCAGGATTTTTATCACATGGGCAGATGCAGAATGATTGTTCCATTTCTAAAAACAGGTTATAATAGGGATCCTGAGCAATATTGACGGACCTGTGACCATTTCAATTTTTCGCCAATATTTTTGTGATGGCGGGCCTAGATCGCTTTGAACAGGAAGACTCTTTTTTGGGTCGTCTCACTAAGCTCCGACAGACTGGTACAGTGAAGGAATATATTACTGCTTTTGAAGCCTTAGCCTTCCACACTAGGGGTCTCACAGATACATTCTACAAGGACTGTTTTATCTTCGGTCTTAAAGAAGCCATCAAAGCTCAAGTTCTACTTCACCACCCTTCCACGTGGACGGAGGCTTGCCAGTTAGCTCGTCAGGTCACATTGCCTAGCAAAGATTTTATTTTTACAGAAAAGAAGGAAACTATGGAACCTAAAGGGGTACTTCCTACTGGTATATCCTTATGCAGATTCATGGATTGATTCAGAAAGAGAAGATCATTGTTTCTATCAATCCTAGTTGTAAACATAATTTTATTAGTGTTAATTTGGCAAAAGAATTGCAAGTCCTAGCAAAACAAATTGAACATACACAGGTTGATGATAAGGATGTTCAAATCTATAAGGATTTGAAACTTTTTATGGATAAGTATGTGCTTCATGGTGATTTTTATGCTTCAGATATGGATAATATGGATCTTGTTTTGGGATATCCTTGGATGGAATCTGCGGGTACAATCAATATTAATGTGCAGAAGAAATTCCTGAAGCTATGGTATAAAAAGAAGAAAATTACATTACAAGATATTTCCATTAATAAGTAGGTAGAATCCAAGGAGGTTGACGCAGAAGATGTTCCAGGGACTGACATATCAGATGATGAGAAGTTGATGGTCGATAATCAAACACAAATAGAGGCTGAAGCAGAACAGGTTACTGGTATTGACACATCTGATGAGGGTTCAGTGGTTGGAGTCATATTGGAAAAGAAGACACCACAATAGGCACCACAGCAGGGTGAATTAAAGAAAAAGACATCGTGGGTTAAAACTTCAACATATCATCACCCACATCACCCCGCAAGACAACCATCAAGATGGAAACCAAGTAGTCACATGACGGATAGCGAGGAGAGAAGATCCACCCACTACACATCAACACAGAAGAGCTGCCACGGTCAACTTCCATCTCAAGCGAGCGAGGCACCAGCGAGATCGACGATTCACCTTTCTCTTGGATGGCTAGATGCACGTGCATGGTACCAGTGGACTACTCTTTTGAGTAGATCTTATTATTTGTGTTCTTCCCATGTTTCGGGGACGAAACATGCTTAGGGGGTGGAATGTTATATACCTAGGGGGGATAATATGGGGTACCAAGGGTGGTGCCCAAGGTAATAATGTAATAATGGGATGGACCATAGTAATAAATAAGGTGGTTAACCCATGTCATGTAAGGGATCACAAGTAGTTAATAATAATGTAATGGGCCCATGGTATTAGTTGATGGTATGAGGGAACCATGGTAATGACCCATGGTATTGTATGTATGAGGCCTATATAGAGGCTAGAGACTCCACATGGAGGATATGAAGAGAAGTATTATTGTATGAACAGGCATATGGCTTGTGGAGTGTTCTCCTTCCTTAAGGAGTGAATGTATGGTGTTGCCCTACCATAAGGATTTTGATCAATAAAGTGAAGCATTTCTATCTATTTCAATCTTATTATTCTTGGGTTTATTTCTATTATCTTATATTTTTGGAACAGATCTACAACATTCACACAGCTCCTTTTGAAAGCACCGGAAGGAAGAAGTTACTGCTTGAGATTATGGAGGGGAAGTAGTATCCTAGAACTACGGAACATAATACAAATCCTTCTTGGCATCCCCGAACAAGGGCAAAATCTGATCTACAAGGGGCGCAGTCTACAGGACCACTACACCCTCCAGGATTACAATATAACCACAGATTCAACAATCATCATAAACCTTCATCTGAGAGGAGGATGCTCTGGATCCAATTCAAAGAATACAGGCTCCTTCAAGGACGCGGTGAAAGGTAAAGGGGAAAACATTCAACCCAAACCAGCACCAACACCAGAGCTACCAGGTCCCTATATTGTGGAACAAACACTAGAATCTCCAACGATCCAAGTAACTTCGTCGGAGGTAACTAATCTACCCACTGATCTAGCCACACATGCTGTTATATGTAGATTCAATGGGTTCTGGCCAAAATCAGATGCACTGCATCACTGGATCTTATCAACATGGTCACCTGACTGTGAAATTCACCTATGCTCAAAGGGTTTCTTCATAGTTAGCTTTACAACAGAACAGGAACGTGACAATATTATCAATCAGGGGCCTTGGTTCTGGGGCAAAGCTGGCCTCTTTACCACCCCCTCGTTTCCTGAATTTGATGCAAATACTATGAAAGTATCAACAGTTCCTGTTTGGGTGAGGCTTCATAACCTCCCTCTCCACTTATGGCACTACAAAGTTTTATCAGCCATTGGAAATTCTTTGGGGAAATTCCTTAAAATAGATGGAGAAAGAGTTAACCAAAGAATATTCACCTATGCTAGAATATGTGTAGAAGTGGATCTGAGTCTGGGGTTACCTGATCACATTACATTGAACTATAATAATACACAGAGGATACAACCGCTTGATTATGAAAATACAACATTCAAGTGCCAAAGATGCATGCAAACAGGGCATCTTCAAAACACCTGCCCACTGGGCAAGAAGGACCCCAAAGTGAACAAGAAGAAACAAAAAAAGCCGAAAGGATGGCAGCACACCGATTGGAGGGAAAAAGAGGATATGCAGACAGAACCTACAGGGAACCAATCAAAACCTGACACGCAAATGGAACATAAATATACACAGGAAGGAAATGCCCCAGACACACAATTGGGGCCTGACAATATGAAACAACAACAAGAAATACAGTTGGAAGTAAGCGGCATCAAACATACTCATGGATCGGAAGGCTCAGAATCTGACAAGGAACAACTAATAAATACAACGGAAAATCAGCTGGCTATCACTGCAACCAACTCCAACTCTGATGGCTGGCGAAGGGTGAAGAAGAAAAAGGGCAGGAAATCATAGGCCTACTGACATTTATTTTTTTTATTATTTTGTAATGTCTGTTCGCTTGTGAATACAGGGACAGTCATCTGCATATGCTTAAGCATCTACAAAATGTAATTTTTTTCATATGAATAAAATTACGACTTTTTCTACGGGAAAAAAAAAATATTTATTTTTCACTTCTTACCGATTATACAATTCACAACATTGTGTTTTGGGCTTTAATTAGACCCATACAATATCTATAAAATTTAAATGCAAAAAATAGACGTGTGCCCGACTCTGTCATACATACGTCATCAGTCAGAGAGGGTTTTTGAAAACTTTGACCACCTCTTCGGGGCTCCTTGGCAGTTTGTGGAGTAAGAGATGAATGGCCCCAGGATAAATTGTCTGCGTAGATCACTTGGATGGTGGTGGGAAAAATTGCTCCTCGACATCCCACAAGCTGTTAAACTCCACTGGGCCATGAGCGGTAGCATAGAATGGTCTAACCGTCTATTGGTTTGACTGTAACGTTAACCGATGAAAGAGTCAAGATTGCTACTCAGAAATATAAGCCTTCTCCTCGACTATTCATATTTCCACGTCAACGGTTAAATATTTCTCATTATGAGGAATCCAGGCCTTGTTATATTGCAGAGAATGTTGAAAACGTTCCTTTAAGAATCGTCTTGTCTTCTGCGCTGAAGTTTTCTTCGAATTAGATATAAAGGCGACCCTTTCTCTCCTTTTATTTTGGTAATAACGTTTTTCATGATGGTAATAATGTAGCAAATTCTTTGCGATAGATAATAGAGTGACACCCGGCCCAAAAACTTCAAAAGGTTTTAATAAAAGATCGATCGGGTCACCGTCTGGGTCAAGTGGTTTTGGAAATCACTGGAGGTCAAGAATCAGAGAATATCTCTCTCGCCATGGGGCACTATTCGCTAGAACCAGTCAAGAAATAAATTACGTTTCAGTATCGCAATACTATATCCACTACCTTGTTGACGCTTGGTTCAGTGATTAGGCATTCACTAGGAATGAAGTCATGCCTTTTAATTGGGCGCCTAACTTGTGTTTGCTTCTGTCCACAAACCTGTCAAACTGACGTCACCACGGATGCTAATAGTACGAATACTTTTATGGATCTTGTGTCACTTTCACATCCAAATATATATGAAGCCATTCATCCGTCGACTTCTCTACCTGGCGTATATGGCAAAAATTTGGTTATGGATTAAAGATGTGATGCGCACAACTGCATAGAATTTTTGGTTGAAGATTTTTTCTCTGTTCACTATTAGATCCCTCAGGGCATGCGTAACGACATTATTTAGTTTATGGCATCAAAAGCGTCATTGGTAAGAAAAGAGACCTCCTTTGACAACTTATTTACTCCATATATACTATTGCATTTTTTGTTATAGGGTTGCAAGTCAAAATGCTTGCAATAGTTATCATTTCCATGAATTAGCTGGGAATTCTTTGTCAAACGCACTTCTCCCATAAATGTGTATGGTGTCTAGAACAGAGAACATGAAAAGAGAATGCTACAGCAACAGATTTGACATTTTGCCAGTGCGAGATTAAGTTACAACCCCTTCCACTCTTCTTTGGTTGTTGGCTTCATTTCACTTTGCATAGGATAGTTCCCTTCTCTTGTTCTTGGCTTCATCTGACTAAAGTGGTAGGATAGTTCTAGTGAGGGTTACATATTATAGGAAAACTCTTATTTGAACTCTTTCTCTCAGTTTTACAATGTTGAAATCCACAGAAAATTTTAAGAATGGAAATCTATCTTAAAGTTTAGAAGCATTGACGAATCTTACTAGTCCCTAATATGCAAATTATAAAATGTTTGAGCATATTTTTTGTAAAAATACTTGGATCTATAATGATTTTATAATATTCTATATAAAAGTTTGGAGATTTTTTAGGTAAAACAATTTTATACTATAAAATTTGGGCAAATAACTTTTAGAAAATATTGGAAATTAGCGAAACTATTTGTTGGAAAAAGCATGGAAAATTAACCTATTTGCGAATATTAGCCCCTAAATTTTCCCTATTGAAATCTTAACTTCCTTTACTTCATACCATCTTTTTATTTCCTCTTCCAAGTATTTTGTTTTTCTTTTATATTCTTTGATTACTAATGACAACACTTAGCCTTTCCTATGGTGTCATCCAGAGACTTTGGCTCATCACACTCTTTAATCTTGCTAATATTGAGGCAATCCACTGAAGAATCTTTGAGTCTTCACTTTCTCATCCTTGATATAAGGCACATAGTGCAACAACTCCAAAATTATGCTCATAGAGCATTCTATAGTGAGCTTTCCAAGCTTAAAATTATATAAGCCTTTGACCTTTTCATCATAGTACCTTTCAGATAGGTACTTCATTCTAAAGTACTTCTTGAAACACTTCCAAGATATGTCCTTTTCTTGGATTCCTTTCACATTCTTCAGAGCTTCACATCATATGGATGTCCTTCCATGTATGTTAAAATATTTATACTCTAGCATTCATGTTTGTTAAATAAACATGCACAAGAAAGTACTTCTTCAATCCTAACATCCATGCTTCAACTTCCTCACCTTTGTTTATCTCACAATTGAAGGTGAGTGATTTTTCCTTCTTGAATTTTTCATTCAATACAACCTTAGAGTGCTTCTTCTTCTTTTTCTTATGTGAATTGCTACTACACATCCCATCTGAGCTAGTTGTCACATCATTAGAGGAATCAAAGGAGGAGTGTTCACTAGAACTAACCACATTCCTACTTCAATGTTTCTTCTAAGATGTTTTCCTACTTGTATTAATAATGGTCAGTTCATGCCTTTGATTTTTTAAATGGATATATATTTCCTTAGATAGGTATTTTCCATCATTGCCATCATTTTGTCCTTGCTACATCTACTTTTGAATTTTAGACAAAATTTCCAACAACATTGCATTCAACTACACCTTTGTTTCTTGTTCTTTAATCAGTCTTTCATTATCTTTTTTGGAACTCTGAAGGTCTTCCTTCAAACTCATCATTATCTCAATAAAATCGGGAGATGGTCCTTCTTATGTCCCCTTTTCTTTAGAGGAGATCATTTTAGTACTAGGTTTTTCCTTTATATTGAACATCCTTCTCTTTCTATTCGCCACTAGAAAGTCTTCCTATGTGCTGAAATAACACATAGCTATTAGTACCATTAAAATCATAACAATTAAACACGTGTAGTAAATGTACTTTATTTGTTCCAAGACTATATCAACCTTCATGTTTGTCTTTCTACATCAAAATCAATTCAATATTCAAGTAACATTAGTGTATTCATATATACTATTGTGACTTCTATTTTGTTGTTTGTTACATTTATTATTTCATTCGAAGAAAACTTGAAAAGTATTTTAAAAAAAGAGGGCATTAAGATATATACTGGAATCCAAATACATGAAAGAAATAAAGAAAAATGTTAGCACTTAACAGGCCGGACCTGAAGCACATATATATTATGCTTAAAGTTCGTCGGGTCCGCAATATGGGTCGTTAGCTCCGCAACGCCGATTGCGATGACTGATTGGGTTCTGCACCCGAAAACTTATATGGCGTATTTTATAAAGTTCGGCGGGTGCACAGTTATATGTATGAATGCGTATAAAAATTACCAATTGCGATTAATTGTGGCAGACCCGAAAGCATATATGTTCCGTCTTATGATTGTGGTGGGTCTGCCATATTAGTAACATAATAGATCTATATATATATATATATATATATATATATATATATATATATATATATATATAGATATATAAGCGTCGATTGCGATTTATAATGGAAGTCTATGCAGCACTAAACAAGCGGATTCAATAGGTTCATTAAATCAGAGTAATTCCTTTTTAGTTCTGCTTCATGCCTTTTGCATCAATTTTGCTATGCAAATGGAAAAATTGGCGTTAAAGCTAAATTTAAATGAAAAGGCAATGGTTTGGTTTTTTTGTGTTTTGACTGATTAAAATGCATCCGATATACATGTAAACCGAGGTTTAAATAAAATATAACACAGTGCATTATGATTTAAGCATATTAAGGTATTTGACAACATATTAACAGGGCAAGTTAGCGATTATTGTTTTCTTTAAAATTTAGTTGTTTTCTGTTATGTTATGTTCCTTGAGGTGTATTTAAACCTCTGAAAAATTTTGTAATAGTTTTTAATTTATATAGTTAGAAAGCAGTTTAATAGTTTTATAGGTTTAATAACTCTTCCACAAATATATAAAGGTGGAAAAAATTTACTAAGTGGGGGTCGGAATTTTGGAGAACTAGGCCACTATATTTCTGATAACATCATTGATTAATAAAATAACCAGAGGTTTCCAGGATTTGTTACATATAATTTATAAGATTCACTATCATGTGTCATGCAATGTTTTCTTCTTTTTAAGTGTAGTAATGAAGCTGCAGGGTTAAATCCCTTAAAGAGCACTCCTATACTTAAAGTCTTCATTTCCTTTCCAAGTTATAGATAGTAGTTTATGTGAGAGATCAACATATTTTATATGGTTTATTCCTCATGATCATAATTCCTCTAAGTTACAAATAATAAATCCCGTGAGAGATCAACATATTGTATTTAACTTCTCTTTCAAACTTTCCTCATTCATCATTTATATTTAGTAGCAAATGGAATTCTAAGAATTTTTGATCATACATGTATTAAGAGTCTAAGGCCAAGTTGTCCAAGTCCTTCATTTGGTAATCTAATAAAAAATAAGTGATAGTAAATAATCTTTATTAATGACTTAAAGCACAATTTCCCTATAGCCAGGAAATTGGTTTCTTAAGGAACAACGTTAATTGGCAACATTGCCGGGGATTGAAGACAAGAAGGTTTTTCACTGGGTTTTCAATATTTTCCTCTAGTTGTTGAGTAAGGAGGAAATATTTGGTTGTTTTGAATCAAAACAATAACTCTGGCTTCAAGAAGGCCCCATACAAGATCAAACACTTCACAAAAGAAGGCTCATGTTTTTTCAGATCATGAAAGGCTGTTTTCAAGTAGGGCTAGGAAGTCTAGGACCACAAATAGACCAATTCCTATATTGTCTGCATCAAGCAGCAACTTATCTGAACATTCATTTGATATAGGGTCATCCTTTTAATCGTCTGCATTTCAAGAACCTAGCTGTCAAGACCAGTCTTTCGAGTCTGTTACTTTTCATTTACCTGTTGTGATTATTCAACCTCAACCAATAACCACATTACCTCTTTCATATAGTCCATTTGCATTTCAATGAAGTTCCACATCTGTATGTAATCAAAGTTTAGTAAATATGGTAGCCCATGCATTCCAAGTCAATAGGTATGCACCTCTTCAACTACCAAAACCTTACAATCAAATGCCAGAGGATTACCTCAACATTCTTCCTCATTTTTCAAGAGAAGATGTACAAACAACAGAGAATCATGTAGTAGTATTTTGTAATTTTGCAGAAAGCCTAAATGTTGAACATTTAGATGTTGTTCTAAGACTTTTTGTTCAATACCTGGATGGGGAAGCAAGGAAACGGTTCAAAGGTCTTCCCAATAATTCTATTCCTTCTTGGGAAGAGATGGAACGTGTGTTTATTCTGAGATGGGGAGAAAAAGAGACCATGGATATTCATTAACATAATTTAATTCCATAAAGAAGAAGTCTGATGAAATTGTGGCTGAATTTGTTAAAAGATTCAACAAATTGTACAATAGTCTACCAACAGAGATAAAGCCTCCTCCTGCTGGCACAAAAATCACTTTTGCAGGGGCTTTTGAATCAAATTTTGGATTTACATTAAGGGAAAGGAGAGCTCCAACCCTTGCTCAAATCCAAATAGATGCTTTAGAGATACAAGCGAATCTGTTGGCTGCAGGAAAAGCTCCAGAAACAAAGCTTTCCCAAGACAAGGAAAAGAAAAGATGGAATCCTCCCAAAGTCAATCATTGGAGGATATGTGTAATATAATTAAAACCATGTCAGATAAGTTAGATAGACTAGATTTAGAAAACAAGAACTCTCAGAGACAAACACAGTTTAATAAGAACTTTAATCCCCAATTTAGAAGGCAACCTTTGCAAATTTTTCAAAAGGAAAGAAAAGTTCAAAATCAGATTCAAGCACCATTGTACATAGAAGCAGATCCTGGCGAAGAATAGTCTGAAGATCAAATTTCTACATTATATGCAGTTGATGAAGATGAACTTGGCATTGAAGGAGAAGAATACGTGTATGGTGAAGTAGATGCTATTCATAATGAAAATGAAATAAATGAATATTGGAAACAATTTTATGATTTTATGCAAACTGAACTACATAAAAAATATGACCTGAGATCTAGGAAAAGATCAAGAAATCAAGAAAATGAAGGTGAGCAACAAGTTTCAACTGCTTCATCAAAGGCGACTCCACAAGAATCTCAGTTTGGGAAACAAGTAGATAAAGGAAAACAGCAGTAAAATATGAATAGTAAACCATAGATACTTCAAGGTGAGTCTTCTCGAAATCAAGATGAAAAAATTCATTTGGAGAAGCTTGTTTCAGTTCATCAACTAATTCCAGTCAATAAGAAAGGTGAAGATGAGCATGAAAGGATTTCTAAATAGGGTCACTTGTTTAGTCTTACCAAGGAGCTAGAAAAGTTAGGAATGCAAGTTCCCCTTACAGAATTGGTGAAAACACCTACTTATCAGAAGGAGATTGCTGATTTTATTAATTTAAAAGGAAGTGAGAGTGATACTGTAACTCTGCAAGAAGATAAACTAGTAGTGGTTTTTTGCCCGCATGTACAGGAAGTAGATTCCTCAATACCTCCTTTTTATATTTCCCTATTGGTTCATGATTTCCTTCTACATAACTGCATGTTTAATTTAGGAGATTCACACAATCTTATGCCTCTGTCAGTAATGAAGCAATTAAATCTGCAAGTGACCAATCCTTACAGAGATCTGTATTCTTTTGGTTCAAACAAGGTGAAGTGTTTGGGGGTTATTAAAGATTTGGCAATGTCATTAGCCCAAATTCAATCTAGAAGTTTGGTCACGGATGTTGTTGTAGCAGATATTCCTGCCAGATTTGGAATGCTTCTGTCTAGGTCCTCAGGGGCTAAATTGGGAGGTGTTTTGAAGTTGGATTTTACATATGCTGTTATAACAGTTTTTGGTGGGTAGGAGAGGAGATTGTATAGAGAAACTAGGTTTGTAAAGACAATCACAAAAAATGGAGCAAGGAACTCACTGCTGTATAGTCATGAGAAAGATGATTTTACTTGTTTCACACTACATGATAATGCAGAGCTGGCTGAAGATAATTAGAAGTAGCTTGCTTCAGGCAATGTAATTACAAAGCTGCAATCAGAAGAAGTGTGGAAATGTTTCTTTGATGGAGCTTATTCAAAAGAAGGAATAGGTGCTGGTTTTCTTCTAATTGCACCTGGTGGTAATCTGATTCCTTTTTCTTTCAAATTAGAGTTCAAGGCAACCAACAACGTGGCAAAATATGAGTCTCTGATCATTGCGCTACAAACAACCAAACAGATGGGAGTCAAATCCATTTTTTCTTTTGGAGATTCAGAGCTAATTATTAAGCAGATAAAATATCACTACCAAACAAAGCATCCTAAACTCTGAGCACACAGAAATGAGGTATGGGATTTGATTGAAAATTTCTTTGAAGCTTTTAACATTCAATTCATTCGAAGGGATGAAAATAGATTGGAAGATTCATTGGTTGTGGTTGTTAGCACTTTCAAGCCTCCTATTAATCCAAGATTAAGATATGAGGTGGAAATGAGACACAGGTCTTTTGTTCCTGATAATGTTATGAATTGGAAAGTTTTTGAAGATGACCAGCATATTAAGGAGTTATTGACTATGGTTGAAGAATTTCAGGGTACAAAAATTGATCAGGACGAAGAAGAGACAACACGAAGTGCAGGAGCCAATGGTTTTAAAGATTCAATAGCCAATCAAAAGATTGTTCAATTGAAAGATAATTTTCTGCCAAGGGGACTTGTTCCTCTTGAAAGGATTTTTAATTCCAGTGATGTGGCTGCGGACTCAAGGAAAACCTCAGAAGAAGAACATATTCAAGATGACAACATTGGCACTCAGGAGAATCGTAGGTTAGTGAAATTATATGCTAGAGTTCCACCTAACTTTCAAGAAAGATATATTAAACTTTTCAAGAATTATGTTGATGTCTTTGCATGGTCCTACGAAGATCTCAAAATGTATGATGTAAATATTATTCAACATAAAATTCATTTGAAGGAGGGGGTCAAACCCTATAAACAGACGCTTAGGCAGATAAATCCATTACTTCTACCATCAATTGAAAAGGAGGTCAAGAAGTTGTTGGATGCTAAAATCATAGTCCCACTCAGATATTGAGATTGGGTGGCTAGTCTGGTACTTGTGAGAAAGAAAAATGGAGAAATAAGGTTGTGTGTTGATTTTAGAAATCTAAATAGAGCTTCTTTGAAAGATAATTATCCTTTTCCAAAAATGGACCATGTGCTGCAAAAGGTAATAGGATCTTTCAGAATGTCAATGCTAGATGGCCTTTCTAGTTATAACCAGGTGGTTGTGGACAAGGAGGATCAAAAGAAAACAATGTTCACAACTCCATGGGGAACATTTATGTATGCGAGAATGCCTTTTGGATTGATGAATGCCAGAGCTACATTTCAAAGGGCTATGGACATCGCTTTTGTTGGAGATAAGTTTGTAGTAATATACTTGGATGATATTACTATTTTTTCTAAGTCTCATGAAGAGCATTTAGATCATTTGAAAAGGACTTTTGAAAAATGTATAAGATTTTGATTTTCTTTAAATACCAAGAAATAAATTTTTGCTATGGAGGAAGGAAAACTATTGGGACACATTGTTTCCAGAGAAGGAGTGAAGATAGATCCAACCAGAGTACAAGCTGTGTAGAAAATAACATTGCCTGGAAGTAAAAAAAAGATATTCAAAAGTTTCTAGGAAAGATAAAATTTCTGAGAAGATTTGTATCTAATTACGCAGGAATCTTGAAAGAAACTACCAATATGTTGAAGAAGGAGAATGAATTACGCTAGAATAAGGAAGCTAAAGAATCATTTTCCAAAATTAAAGAGGCATTGTAGGCAGCTCTAGTTTTAATCAGCCCTAATTATCAGAAGCCTTTCCAAGTTTTTTCATTTTCCTCATCAAGTTTGATAGCTGTTGTCTTACTGCAAAGGAATGATGAAAGGAGAGAAAAACCAGTTTTATTCTTTAGTAAGATTCTTAGAGATTCTGAGCTGAAATATAATATTCTTGAGAAACAGTTGTATGCCTTAGTAAAAGCCCTGAAAGATTTTAGAACTTATGTGTTGCAGTTCCAAATCATTGCTTATGTGCTTAATGTTGCAGTGAAAGAATGTAGAAGGCAAGAGAGGAAAGTGGATTGCCAAGATCTAAGAATATGATTTAGATATAAAACCCATGAAGTTGCTAAAAAGACAAAGGCCGACGAAAATGTTAACAGAATCAAACTTTTAGGCATTGGGAATTAATTTGTTGGCACTGGTAGATGAAAAATCAGCTAAAGAAAATGAAGGAGAGCAAGACCCGGGAATGAAAATCACGTATAAATTCTTATGTTTATAATTGTCTAAACATATAATTCATTATTTGCACTTTCTTTCTTGTCCTCAATCCTTAGACAAAACAAAGTATAGGGTGCTAAAGATCAAGGCACAACCATAGGCGATTGTAGAAGGTAGATTGTACTAGAAGGATCATGCTGAAATTCTATTACTATGCTTAACATAAGATAAATTTACAGAAACAATCAAAGATTATCATGAGGGGATTTGTGGGGGGCATTACAATTGGAAAGTAACTGCACAAAAGATCATTCAAGCTAGATTTTATTGGCCTACCTTATTTGGTGATACCTACAAGTTTGTTAGAAGTTGTAAAAAATGTCAACTTTTTGCTGAGAAAAAGATATTAGGTCCTTTACCTCTAATTCTAATATTTATAGAGGAGCCTTTTAGACAATGGGGATTGGACTTTGTTGGAGAAATCAATCCACCTTCAAGTGGACAACACAGATGGGTTCTCACAGCAACAGATTACTTCACCAAATGGGTAGAGGCAATTCCTACTAAGAGAGAAAATTATTAGACAGTAATGAAGTTCCTGGAAGAAAATATTTTTAGCAAATTTGGATGCCCTGTTAAAATTATAATAGACAACGCTCAAGTTTTCAACTCAAGTAATTTCATAACTTTTTTTCAAAAGTATAATGTTATTTTGTCCCGTTCTACAGCTTACCACCCTTAGGGAAACAAACTAGCGGAATCCACTAACAAGACTTTGATGAGGATCCTAAAGAAGACTATTGCAGAAAATCAAAGAGATTGGGATGTTATGTTAAAGTTTTCTTTGTGGGCTGCTAGAGTAACTACAAGGAGATCCACAGGGAAATCACCTTTTGAATTATTATATGACACTCAAGCTCTATTTCCAAGTCAACTCGTGAAGCCAGTGATTGTGATGATTCAGGAGGCAAAGGAAGAGCCAAATGCCTTAGTGAGAAGAATGAACAAAGTGATGGAGATTAGCGAAAACTTGAACAAGGTAAGGGACAATTTGATTACATATCAATCCAAAATGAAAAATATTTTTGATAGAAATGCCAAGGAAATCAATTTTAAATTTGCAGACTTGGTATCCAGGTGGGATACCAGAAGAGAAGATAATGGTAAGCATGGGAAGTTTGATCCTCTCTGGAATGGTCCTTTTAGAATTTCTGAAGTGAAATCCAATAATACCTTCATCCTTCAAAATATTGATGGCGAGACTCTGAAGCTGCCTGTTAATGGGAAATATTTAAAGCACTACTTCTGGTTCTAAAAGCAAGCATCATTTCATTGTGAATACCAGAGTGAATCCATTCTAAAAATACCATAGTATTTCACTTTATGCATAGTGATATATGACTCCATGCCCGAGGTGAAGGCACTAATCTGCGGTTCTTAATGCTTCTGTGGCAAAAGCACTATCCCCAGGTGGAGCCAGATGTTGTGACTTGTATTTTTTTGTTTGTTTCATTTATTATTTCATTTGAAAATCACTTGAAAATCATTTTAAAAAAGGGGCAATAAGATATATACCGAAATCCAAATACATGAAAGAAATAAAGAAAAATGTTGGATTTACAAGAGGAAAAAGTATAAAGGAAATGACCCATGTGATAAAGTCAAATCATAGTTATATGGAGCGGGCCTTATATATATGTGTGTGTATTAATGATGTGATTAGATCGCAAACACAAAAGGTGTAGCGAGCAATTACATGAACTATACCACAAGAATTTTCGATCGCTGATTGCAATTCTTGAAAACTATAGGCGTAAAAGGTTGCGGTTACATGTTTTATATGACTTTCTATGATAAAATATTATATCATAAATATGTTCTTAACAGGCCAGACCCGAAGCATATATATATATTATGTTTAAACGTCAGGTTCGCAATATCGGTGGTTAGCTCCACAACACCAATTGCGATTACCAATTGGGTTCTGGACCCGAAAAATTATATGGCGTATTTTATAAAGTTTGGCGGGTCTGCAGTTATATGTATCAATGCATATAAAAATTTCTGATTGCGATTAATGGTGGCGGACCCGAAAGCATATATGTTTAGTCTTATGATTGTGGCGGGTCCGTCATATTAGCAACAAATTTTCTATATATATATATAAGAGTCGATTGCGATTTATAGTGGAAGTCTATGCAACACTGAACAGGTGGATCCGATAGGTTCATTAAATCAGATTAATTCCTTTTTAGTTTTTCTTCATGTGTTTTACATCAATTTTGTTGTGCAAATGGAAAAAATTGGTGTTAAAGATAAATTTAAGGGAAAAGGCAATGGTTGGGTTTTTTGGTGTTTTAACTAATTAAAAGGCATTTGATATACGTGTAAACCCAGGTTTAAATAAAATCTAACATAATGCATTATGATTTAAGCAGATTAAGGTATTCAACAACAGATTAATAGGGCAAGTAGCGATTATTGTTTTCTTTAAAATTCAGTTGTTTTCTGTTATGTTATGTTCCTTGAGGTGTCTTTAAACCTCTGAGAAATTGTGTAATAGTTTTTAATTTAGATAGTTAGAAAGTAGTTTGGTAGTTTGACAGTTTTAGTAACCCTTCCACAAATGTATAAAGGTGGAAAATTTTACTAACTGGGGGTTGGAATTTTGGAGAACCAGGCCACTGTATTTCTGATAACATCATTGATTGATAAAATAACTAGAAGTTTCCATGAGTTGTTACATATAATTTGTAAGTTTCACTATCATGTGTCATGCAATTTCTTCTTCTATTTGAGTGTAGTAATGAAGTTGCAAGGCTAAATCCCTTAAAGAGCGCTCCTATACTTAAAGTCCTCATTTCCTTTCCAAGTTATAGATACTAGTTTCTGTGAGAGATCATCATATTGTCTATGATTTATTCCTCATGATCATAATTCCTCTAAGTTACAGCTAATAGTTCCTGTGTGAGATAATCATATTGTCTTTAACTTCCCTTTCAAACTTTCCTCATTCATCATTTATATTTAGCAGCAAATGGAATTTTCAGAATTTATGATCATACATGTATTAAGAGTCTAAGGCCAAGTTGCCCAAGTCCTTCATTTGGTAATCTAATAAAAAATAAGTGAAATTAAATAATAATTATTAATGTCTTAAGCACAATTTCCCTATATCTAGGAAAGTGGTTTCTTAAGGAACAACATATACAACAAAATATTTTCACATAAGTGTACATGCATTCATAGATATAAATTTAAAATTGAAATTCCTTCCTATACTTGATCCCTTCCAGGTTCAATATTGAACCATTGCTCTGATACAAACTTTTCTCAAGGCAGACCTGCGTATATGTAGTTTTGAAATGCCGAACCATTGTGTATACATGCCTTTGCTATACTGAACCTGCGAACAGATCTGTAAAAGATGATTTAACCTTTTTCACTATTTAGACATTAGCTATAACCAGATCATCAGATTTACAGATTATGACATGCACCAATTATCCAAATAAAATATCAAAACCACACAAAGATACTTCTCTTCAAGCCTTAAGATCTTGAGCCATCAATAGAACTTATCCTTCTTTAAGCGCTCAGGTTCCTCGTTGATTCAGATCTAGTTATGCACTATAACCCAATGACCAGTATTTTAGATCGTGCTCTTCATTAGATATTAAATCCTTGAGTGCATTTTCCTAATTATCTTCTCCTCCTTTTATATTCTTAGGCCTTACTCAATACCATGGTCCAAAACAGCTTAGAACCAATACCCTGGACCAAATATCTGGGGTCAACACGTCGGACAAGATACCTTCAACCAATACCATGGATCATAATACCATGCTCCAATTACCACGGACCAAAACCAAATGTATGTGCCTTTCCTTGCATGAAAGTGCATGTATATGCATACGCATCTTTTGGTCATCGAACCCACCTGTATACATGGCTTGGTCAAGGGAAACCTGCATATATCTCTTTTTCCTTCATTCTGTGAGCTTGAACTGTGATCTGTCATCTGAGTGAGTTACCATCAAGGACAACACCTGTTCCATAGAGCCAAACATGTGTCATAATGCCAACAATCTCCCCCTTTGGACTTGATGGCAACCCTGAGTCACTCTCCCCCTTTATCATCAAAGGTAAAGGGTTATGCTCCCCCTGAGTACATGCTGAAATATCTGATATGTTGAAGTGTGATGTTCATGCTCCCCCTAACTATAAGAAAGGTCTACAAAAAGATATTCTGCAAGAATAACATGACTCTATACAACATAAGTGACCTTCTTATCACCAAATACTCATACATACATACATCTCCCAACCAGGTGGGGATATACCAAAACAAGAACATGACATCATCCATCCCAGGCATAGTGTCGAAACATAATAGGTCATTACATGACCTTGATAATAAAATATATACATGGCATAGAGACAAAATATGATAGTCATTACCAACTATCATCAGCAGCATCTATCAATCACCATCCAAAGTAGCAACCATGATCTCCCTCTGCATCTGTTCCACCTAAATCAGAAACAACTATGAAACTATACCAAGATAATGCCAACAATTATATGCTCTCCTTGATCCTGTGCTAGATGATCACTGTCAGACCCATATCAGACTCTTTTCATCCCGATTCTAGCCCATTGATATTTTTCAACCAACATATACGCGGTCGTATCTATAGAAACTTGCGTATGTATGTAGATACGCTTCATGAAACTCCCGTACAACCACTGTTATCTGAAACAGATAAATGTCAACAGTAATATGATGCATCAACTACTCCCAGCTTCTATCTGAGGTATTCAAATGTCTCTCTGGGCAGAGGTTTGGTGAATATATCAGCCACCTGTTCCTTGGAGGGAACATACTCCAATTTGACTTTTTGTTCAAGCACTTGTTCACGGAGAAAATGATATTTGATAGGTATTTTCTTGGTCTTGGAATGCATGATTGGATTCTTTGAAATACTGATTGCACTTGTATTATCACATAGAATGGATATGGGTGGAGTACATGTGATCTGAATGTCTTGCAACATTTGCATCATCCAAAGAAGTTGTGTGCAATAAGATGCAGCAGCCACATATTCTGCTTCAGCTGTATATAATGCAATTGAACTTTGTTTCTTGTTGAACCAAGACACTAATCTAGAACCCATATAGAATGCACCACCACTAGTGCTTTTCCTGTCATCCACGCTTCCTGCCTAATCTGCATTTGTATATGCACGAAGTGTAAGATCTGTATCTCTAGGATACCATAAACCAAAGTTTTGTGTTCCTTGAAGATATTTGAAAATCCTTTTGACTGCCTAAAGGTGTGTTTCCTTTGGATTGGCTTGGAATCTTCCAACTATTCCCACTGCATGAATGATGTCTCGTCGGGTACCTGTTATATATAGTAGACTACCAATCATGGATCTGTAGGTTCATTGATGTACTATTGTTGATTCATCATTTGCGTTGAGGCTGCATCCTATTACCATAGGAGTACATACTGGTTTAGAATCTTCCATGCCGTATTTTTTCAAGATCTACTTGAGATACTTGGTCTGTGACAAAAATATGCCATCTTTCTTTTGTTGAACTTGTAGACCAAGAAAATATGTGAGCTCACCTAGCAGGGACATTTCAAATTCTTTCTGAATTACCAAAGCAAAGTTTTGACTCATGGCTTCTTCATTGCTACCAAAAATGATATCATCAACATACACAACAAGTATTAGCAATTTATCATTATCAATTTTTATATATAGATTTCTATCAGCTGATCCTTTTGAAAAACCTTGTTGATGTAGATATTTGTCAAGACAGTAATACCATTGCCTTGGAGCTTGTTTTAGACCATAGAGGGCCTTTTTGAGTCTGCATACAAGTTTTGGATCATTTCCAAGGATGAATCCATCTGGTTGTTCAATATATACTTCTTCTTCTAAGTCCCCATTAAGAAAAGAAGATTTTACATCCATTTGGTATACTTTGAAATTCTAAAAACTAGAAAGAGCAAGAAACATTCTTATGGCTTCAAGTCTTGCAACAGGTGCAAAAGTTTCTTCAAAGTCTATACCTTCTTATTGAGCATACCCTTTACAAACAAGTCCGGCTTTGTTTCTAATGACCTCTCAATTTCCATTCAGATTGTTTTTCAATATCCATTTGGTTCCTATGACATTATTATCATTAGGACTAGGAACTAATTCCCAAGTATTATTCCTTTCAATCTACTCAAGCTCTTCATTCATGGCCTTGACCCAACATTCATCTTTACATGCTTCATTTGCATTTTGTGGTTCGATGGAGGAAAGCAATGCAAGATAGCTTGAGGATTCTGTAATAGTTCTTCTTGTTTGCACAACTGTCCCTTTCCGTCCCGGAATTTGAATCTCTGGATGATTTTTTATTGGACATACCTGGATGGAGTCTTTTCTTTTGCAGTTTTCTATTCTACTGGTGCTTCATTAATTTCTTATTCTTTAGAATTAGTCTAATTTGATGTGGAAGGATTATCCTCATCTTCTTCACAATCTTCTATCTTTACCTGCTTTGGATTTTTTCCTGCTTCATCAATCACAACATCAATACTTTCAACAATTTTCCCAAGTGTTTTATTATAACATTTATATCCTTTACCTCGGGAAGAGTAACTAAGCAGAATGCCTTCATTTACTCTAGGTTCAAACTTTCCAAGGTTTTCATCAATCCTTTTGATGTAACATTTGATTCCAAAAACTTTGAAGTATTTTACAGTAGGAGTCTTACCATACCAAAGTTCATGAGGAGTTTGAGTGTTGTTTACCTGAACATTTGTTTTGTTGAGAATAGTGACGGCAACAAATGTAGCTTCACCCCAAAAGGTTGTAGGAGCTCCAAACTCATCTAGCATAGCATGAGCCATTTGTTGAATAGTTCTATTCATCATTTCTACCACTCCATTTTGTTGGGGAGTTCTTGCGGTAGAGAATTCCCTTATTATTCCATGTTCTTCACAGAAGTCGAAGAATTCATCCAAGGTAAATTCCCCTCCTCGATTAGACCTGAGGCATTTGATTTTCCAATCTATTTCATTTTCAACCAAGGCTTTGAAGGCTTTGAACTTTTCGAAAGCTTCGTCTTTGTGCTTTAGAAGTCCTATCCAACACATTATTGAAAAATCATCAATGAACAATATAAAATATTCTTCTCCACGAAGTGAATTTTTCCTTGATGATCCATATAATTCAGTATGAAAAAGTTCAAGAGGCTTACTAGTTGATCCTTCCTTTTCAAGGAAATGTGTTTTGGTTTTCTTACCAAATTGGCATGATTTGCATATTGTATTTTTTGGAATGTGGATATTTGGAAGATCACGAACCACCTGGTATCTGCATGCTTTTCTTATTTGAGGGAACCTTGGATGCCCCAATATTCTATGCCATAGACAGTGTTCATCATTTTTGCTTAGATAGCATTGTTGTTGTCCTCTCTTGAGTATGTACAAGTTGTTTGGAGTTCTTACACCTTTGATCACTATTTCTCCTGTATCAAGCTCACGAACAACAAATCCATTTGATCGAAATACTACTTCATTTCCTTGATCACACATTTGACTAACACTCAATAGGTTATGCTTTAGACCATCAACATACATAGCATTTCCAACTTTAACCTTTTCTTTTAAGAGAACAGAGCCTTTACCTTTTGACTGCTAGAGTGTCATTACCAAATGAGACCTTCTTTTCTTTTTCTAAGGCGTTAGATGAGTGAAGTTTTTCTTTATCACCTGTCATGTGTTTCGAGCGTCCACTGTTGATATACCATGTATTTTCTTGTCCTTCTGCATACAAATCTATTCCACATATTTCTATTTGTGGTTCTTTTTTTCTCCAAGTTTTGGGGCCCAATGAAGCTTTCTCCTTCTGAGATGTTTGCCGAAATTTACTCCTGCATTCAGAATCTTCATGACCAAAGTTGTTACAGATAAAGCATTCTATTTCATTTTCAAGAGTAGAAAAGTTATTGTAGGTTCTTTTCGTGATCCCAATCACATTCCTTTGATTTTGTGCTTCTCTGGTCATGATGGTCATGTAAGCAACACATTGAGTAGCTTTGTGTCCAAATTTATGACATGAAAAACATTGGCCATTAAAGAAATTCTTGTGATTATCAAATATACTAACTTGATGATTGTAATTTCCATTGACATTCATTCTTGAAGCAAATTGAGACTGATTTACCTGTGGTTGGTTATAGCTTTTGTTCATCCTTGAAGTAGATTGAACCCGATTTACCTGATGATCTTCTTTATGCCTTTGCTGACAATTTTCAATCTATTCACTTCTCCTTGCTACATCAAGATAGCTTTTGGAGGTTGATGGCTTCTGTGCTTGAGATGTTTCTTCAGTATATCCAAGACCTGTCTTTATCAGAGGAGAACGCTGCACTTTGATAATTTCATCTAAAGTTTCTGATCCTTTCACAAATCTAAGAATGAGTGCTTTTATTTTCTCAATATGTTTTCTTAGACCCACAATGTCACATTCTAACTTTTCATTTTGTTTTTCCCTTTTAGCGAGTTGGAATGTCAAAGTATCTATAATCATGCTCTTTTCTTATAAACAGATTTTACGTTTAGAAATTTCTTCATAGAGACCATCTTCATCTAATGCATCCAAGAAATTATCGTCTTCAAAAGTCATCAAAAGTCTATAGTCATTATCATGTTCATCTTCATCACTATTTGATAAACCATCACTATCTTCAAGCGTATAATATCTCTTCTTATTTACATTCTGTTTTTTATTCCATTTTGTTGGTTCCTTACCTTTATCAAGCTTATCTTTATGAGGACATTTGGCCACATAGTGATTGACTCTTCCACATGCAAAGCATTTGAAAGGTAGCTTACCTCTGAATCTTCCAGTACCCCGTTGAAGGTTCTTGACAAAGTTTTCTTCTTCCTCTCTTTCTGAATTATGTCCTGATTCATTGAGTTCTTCTCTTCCTAAATCTTTGAATGTAGCTTCTCTCATATCTGATGGACCGCCTTTTCTCATTTCAAACGGAGTTAAGGTTCCATGCAGTTGTGTCATAGTAATACTCTGAAGATTCTGCTTTTCTTCTATGGCAGAAACCTTTGATTCAAACTTAGAAGACAAGGATCTTAAATCCTTTTCAAGTATAGCAACTTCTTTTATCTCTTCACCCAAGTTTTTCATGCGATTAACAATCTCATCTATACGTAAGAAGTAATTAGCTATACTTTCATCATTTTGCATTCCAAGAGTTTCATATTGAATTCTAAGAGATTGTAGTTTTGCACATTTTACCTGGTCGTCTCCTTCATAGCTTAGCATGATCTTGTCCCATATTTCTTTGGTGGTTTTGAGCTACATAACCTTGACAAATTCTGATTGTGACAGACTCGCCAATAATGTATTGATAGCCTTGGCATTTGTTTCATACTACTTTTTACTTGCCGTATCTGTAGGAATTGCTGATGGAAATGTGTATCCTCCTTACACGATTTCCTAAACATCTGTTCCAAGAGATTGAAGATAGGTTGTGGTTCTTAACTTACAATAGACAAAGTTTCCCCCATCAAAGATCGATGGTCCAATGGATCCCTCTCTTTTGTAGTGACTCATGAAGATGCATCTCTCTTCAAGCGATCAAGCTTCTTCTGAAGAACCTGCTCCAATAAAAAAATTTGGAAATTATACTGAGAGCGGGGGTGAATTAGTATCACCAAGTCAATAATATTTCATTTCCATATTCTGATTCATATATGCTACTTCAGTTAATTAAACTTGCGTGTATATGCAATCGTATATAAAGAAACTAGTGTATACCTTGTAAACTTATAATTTAGTTAATTATTCATATGTTGATCATTAATATGTGCATCAGAACCATATAAACAGTAACTAGAAGCAATAAAAACATATCAGATAGTGACACACATGAACACAAGATATAAGTTGGAAACCCAATGTGGGTGAAAAACTTGTTGCGATCGTGTCTATCTTTCTTTTAATACGAAACTTCTTTTACAATATTTTGTATTGGTGCAGTCTTATACCAGTACGTAGACTTCTACCTACAGAAGGCCACAACCTTATCTTGTTCTCTAGATTCTCCTAGAAGGGACCTACAACCCCCTATCTCTTGTACTAGTTGATGTACTAGTACGTAGGTGCTAACCTACAGAAGGCTACAACCTTCTCTTTTCTTCCAGGGACCACGTTTCATTAATTTTCACACTGGATCCATCAATAACATCAATCAAACATCAAATATATCTGCATCAACCAATCTCCTTTGCACCAACCAAAATTGAATCAAACAATCACTTTTTTGAATGCTGTAACCAGAACACAGTAACAATAACCAGCACCCAATCCAGAACCGAGAACACTGCAACCGTAAACAGAAGTAGCTAAAACATATTTTATGAGTTGTACGCTACTTCAATGTGTCGAACCTGCATGCATACGCACTTTTCTCAAGGCGGACCTGCGTATATGCAGTTTTGAAATGCCGAACCAGCGTGTATATGTGCCTTTGCTATACTGAACCTACATACAAATCTATAAAAGATGATTTAACCTTTTTCACTATTCAGACATTAGTTATACCTAGATCATCAGATTTAGAAATTACGACATGCACCAATTATTCAGATAAAAGATCAAAACCACACAAAGATACTTCTCTTCAAGCCTTAAGATCTTGAGCCATCAATAGAACTTATCATTCTTCAAGCACTCAGGTTCCTCCTTGATTCAGATCCAGTTATGCTCCATAACCCAATGACCAGTATTCTAGATCTTGCTCTTCATTAGATATTCAATCTTGGGTGCATTTGCCTAATGATCTTCTCCTCCTTTTATATTCTTAGGCCTTATTTAATACCATGGTCCAAAACTGCTTAGAACCAATACCTTAGACCAAATACCTGGGGTCAACACATCAGAAAAGATACCTTGGACCAATACCACGGATCACAATACCATGGTCCAATTACCACGGACCAAAACCAAATGTACGTGCCTTTCCTTGCATGCAAGTGCGTGTATACGCATACACACCATTTGGTCGTCCAACCCACATGTATTCATGGCTTGGTCAAGAGAAACCTGCATATATCACTTTTTCCTTCATTCTGTGAGCCTGAACTGTGATCTGTCATCTTAGTGAGTTGCCATCAAGGACAACATCTATGCCATAGAGCCAAACCTGTGTCATAATACCAACATTCCAGGTTCAATATTGAATCATAGCTCTGATACCTCTCTTTCACACAGACAACACCCTAATACTTCTTTAGGGATATGTAGCATCATATTCCTCTCACGAACAGTCCCTGAAATCCTAATTAAGGATATGGGGTATCAATTTTTTTTCCTATTTCTTTTGATATTTGCTAACAAAACAATTAGTTATGATTTTAGGAGCATTCAAGAGACCCAACTTCCTTAGGGAATATCTCTGAAATTATAGAAAAGAAAGATCTGAAACTTCTACCACATTTGCATTTAAATATCTTGTCCATCTCCTTTATGCTTCATCCCTCAATGAAATAAAGTTATAGAAAAAATACCATGCTAACATGATTGAAGCCTAATTTGAAAACCATTTAGTATACATGGCATCCTATGAGCATATCTATGAAATTATTGTGAAGCAATGTCTAAACATAAAACTGGATTTTTAGCAAGGTATCCCATGATCATGCTACAATTTTCACCCTTTAAAACCTCTAAATAAAGAAGTTATAGTGAAAAATATACTATGACATGCTTGAAAAAAGCACTCAGGAAGCCCAACTTCCTCTAATCATATATCTAAAAATATAGAAAAATAAAATATTAAAATTTAACCATGTATTCAACAATATTTCCCCCAAATATGTCACAAGTTCCAACCTCTAAAAACTTCAAGAAAAAAATTATATTTGATAAATCTGAGATGAATTGTTTAGCCCATAAATCACATTTTGGCTTCCACCTTTCAACTCCAAAAATGACCCCAAAACTATTCCTTTGCTTATTTTTAACATGTCTAGTCTCTTTACATAAGAGGAAAAATTTGGGACTTAAAACCTATAGAGAAAGTTAAAGAAAAATTAGCATGCAATTCACAGAGAAGGCATGTGTGTACACACCCAACCCGTGAATTTACAAATTTATTTAACACGATCTATATTGGATAGAAATGATTGCCTAAATCATTTCAATTGCTTTATTCAGAGGTTAAGAAAACAATTAACAAGTTTACCAGAAATAGAATTGATATCCTCCATAAGTTTATTTTCCATAAAAGTATCTCATTAAGAAAAGAAGAAAACTTGTTGAGAATAAATGATTTCAACTATTACAATTTCATACAAATATTGCTACAATAATAAACTTCATTTAACAAGTCCAAAAGTACTTATCTAATTAACAAAAAATTGAATCTAGAACTAAATAAGGGTGAGACACTCAACCTAACCATAGGAAACACTGCACTATATTTTTTCTCATATCCAACCACCCCCAAGCTAGATTCTTGATTCCTTGAGAGAACTAAACTCAGGGAATTGTCACACAATGCTTAGACTAGATTTAACATAAAAGTGAAGGCCAATATCCTTCACACATAGGAAAAACTTGGTGTTTAGCCTTTCCATGTTTTACCATGCTCTTAAACATTCACAAAAATACCACGTAGGTTTGCACAACAAAAGAGAGTCCTCCTCTTATATTTGTATTCCATTGGACCTACCCTCTTCAATGTTTTATGTCCCACATAAAAACAGGACCATTCATAGTCCTAAGAGTCATCTGGTCCAAAGAAAAAGTGTTGAAACACATTAATTTTATGTCAAATAAGTTGTAACTTAAAATATTTAACTAGTCACAAGGTCTTAACCTCTCTGAGTTATGCCACCAACTCTCTTGCCAATTCTAATTTCTGAGTGAAAGGAAAAATAATCTATGAGAGTGAAAATGGAATAAGATGAAAAATTAAATGAAGAAGAACCCCTTGAATGATCACCCCTCTTGTTTTTATAATCATACCTTGACCCTATATCTTCCCAACCTCTTGATAGAAGTTTCTTGGGAAGATTAACCACATCAAAAAAATGGAAAATTAAATAAATTTTTCCTCTAAAGGCATCATAATTTGTTGGATATCCCTCTTCCCTCAGCTCTAGATATTTTTTTATTACTAAAATAAACATTACATTGAATCATGGAGTTTTAACTCATTCCATCAATTTGGGTAACCTAACATTATAATTTCCCAACTGGGATGTCATAGACTCTAACATTGCTACTACAAGTTCAACAACTCTACTAAAATACTAGGATACTTCCTTCTTGTGATTCCATGTATTAAAAGAATTCATAACATATTGATGGGCCACTTATGTGAAGAAAAATAATATTTTTGGGAAATGGATGAGGATGTCGAAATATTGTGACTATCTAGAGTTCAAACCATCATTTACGAAGAAGGACAAATAGAGGATCAAGTAAGAATAAAATAAAATAGGGATAATAATCAAAGGTTAGATGATATCATGAAGTTAGAAAGGAATGGAGGAACATATATAAGACAAATTGCTAGTTGTATCTGGTGGTGAACAGATGGTGTGTATGAAAAGTCATATCATAGAGTGGGAACATGCATAGATTGCAAGAATAAATTTATGTATCTATATATAAGAAATGGAAAAACCATTGTTATCCCTTATGTATTTTCTTGTAACTATAAATTTGTCATTGCATTTATTGTTCTTTAAATTATGTTAATTGTAGCAATTGGTTGTGTATGGGGCTTTAGGGTCAACTACATTAGCGATTCACAACTACCTTCAAATAAAAATAAAAATTTTGATCTAGAGGATGAATGTTAGGAACATTTAGGTCATATTCCATTGGTTTTAGGATATTCTGACACATAGGAAATAGTTAAGTATAACTTGATCTAGTGTAGAGTTAGGTAAAGTGTGTTTCTTTACTATGTACATTTGTAACTTACAATCCCATGGTCACGATATGTTCTAGACATGAAGTGATCCGATGGTTCATTCTCTCCTTAGTATTACTGACACTTGATACATGGATTAACACCCAATTGGTCCATGATCTCTATTTAAGGAGTATGGTGGGTCATTTGTAGGGTGACTATTCATGAGAGAAGGTTATGTCAATTTTATTTCTCTTATTAATAAATTGCCTGAAGTGGCCGCATTGGCTCAGGCAGTGGACTGTTTCCCTCATTAAGGGTTTTAACCATGTCAAGAATACTAGTGTATTGATCTGTGATCTATCTGTGAGTGGTGTCCTACATGGTGTCAGAGCTATTTGAGGATCGCATCTACTATTTGTGACTAGCTTCGAGCAGAGAGGACTGTTTTGTTATGTTATGAGCATATGTTCCAGTTTGGAACCCCTTTCGTTTCACGCGAAAATTTTTATGGTAACCCTAGATACGTCATTTTTAAGATTTGTAGGCATACAAATATTTTTGCAGTTCTAGTTGTTCATCTCTCTATTTATTTCGGTTTATTTAGCTCTCTAATTTTTATTACTAGATCTATACCTTTAATTTCTACATATGCTTTTTGCCCTGCGACTCTGTGCGATCTGGGAAAATTAGAAACAAAAGTGAAGGATTTTTCTCATGTGTATGCTCTTTTCCATCGCGCCTTACTGTGATCTCAAAAAATCAGAAAGATTTAGGAGAATATTTAGTTTCCAGCGAAAGCTAACTTCAAGTCATAAGGTTTGGTTTTTATGGATATCCATGGGTTGTGTGGTTTTTTGTTTTGCAGGGAAAAAAATTTTTTTCAAGTAAGAATGCATCGCAAAGCTTCAGTGACTAAAAAAAAAAAAAAAAACCCTTCCTCTTTTCCAAAAATTACTAACCTTCTAAACTAGCTCACTTGATCCAAAGTTACTTTATTGGAATAGAGGCATTGGGTTCAAGTGTTTCTTTTTGTTGAGTTACTTTTTCAAAAAGCACATTTAACTTATGTTAAAGTTACTTTATGTAAAAGTGTTCTCACCCAATATAGAAAATGAGTCACTTTTAATTCTAAAGTCTCTTCATCTTTTATTTAAGTTACAATTTAGTGAGTAGCTCATAAAGTACCATTGTAAAAATGACTTTCACTTATTTATAAAAGTGGGTCACATAAATTCTTTTTTAAAGTGAGCTAATTAGATTAAGTTTGGAAGGGGGGTGGAGATATTTTTTTTTTAAATATAACATTATAATTCACTTCCGCACATTCACGCACTTTGTTGGCATCTTCAACAACTCTTTTTCAAAAAGTCATAACTTCTTCATCCAGAAGCCATTTTCAGAACCATTTTTTTTTAATCAACCTAATTTCTCAAGGTCTTTCCATTGGAATGATTAGTTTCAAAATCTACAACTTCTGATTCTATTAAAATGGAAAGTCAATGCCAAGTTATTCTTGACAACACCAACTACTTCCAATGGTGGTCCTACATTGTGGATTTACTTAGAAGTAAAGGTCTTTACAGAATAGCCTCAGGCCAATAAACTAAACCTAAATATGAAGATAAGGTAGACAAATGGGAAAATAGGCAAGATCAAGCATGTGGGTTGATAGGGATGTCTATTTCTCCAAACCTTAGATTCCATATCGCAGAACTTGATACTCTAATGAAGCAATGAAGCAAATTACTAAAGTTTTTGGAATTAAGAATGAAATTAGAGCCCATCAAATCGAAAATGAGTTACTTACGTTGGACCCCAATAATTTTTCTTCCATTGAAGATTTTTTGTCCAAGTTCAAGACCCTTAGACTTCTCTTGGAAGGTGTTAAGGTTAAGAAATAAGATGGTAGCCTTATCTATTCCATTCTTACTAACTTGGGACCAACCTACTCTATGTTTATTTCCACATTCCATTCTACTAGAGAAGCATTTATTTCTCAAGGACAAGACCACAAGTTCCACTCTTTTGATGCCTTTTGTGATTCTTTAATAAGAGAACAAGAAAAACTCTTACATCTTGGTCTTCTTAAATTTGGAAACTCTTCTAAGAAATCCTTAGCCACCCAATAGAAACCAAATTGAAAGAATCCTACGAAGAAGTATCCTAGAAAGAATGGTCCTAAACCAAACAAGGGTCTTAAGCAATTTCAGTCTCAAAATGAAAAATCAATTTAACAAAATGATAAGGAAAATAAAAACAAAGGGAAGAAGATCGATAGACATTGCAACATTTGTAATCAAGATGGCCATTTCGAATCCAAATGCTTTAAGAAGATGGAAGCCTTGGAAGCAACAACGAAGAAGCATAAAATCCATTTGGAGCACTCTGCAACTTCAACTTCATCTTCAGAAATTACACGTTTTGGATGTGGTTGTCAAGCATCTCGGTCTTGTTATGAACTAAATGTATCTTCTTCTTCTCATTCTCATGAGTGGCTCATTGATTCTGGAGCTTCTTATCACATGGCCAAAAACAAAGCCATGTTTTGTTCTTTAAATGATTGTAATACCAAAAATATATATGTTGGTGATGATAGATCCCTTAGTGTTGTAGGGACTGGAACTATTCATCTAGACAATGGTCAATTTAATGATGTACTATGTGTTCCAACCTTATCCTGCAAACTTTTATCTGTATATTAAATAACTCATTCAGGTGAAGGTAAAACCTTTGAATTTTCACCTCACAATGTTGTAATTAAGGACCTAAGAGATCCTAGACAGATTTTAGCTACTGGCATTGTTGATGATTCTACAAGGTTGTATAATTTTAACAACTTTGGGTCATCAACTCTTCCCTCGATATTTTTTGTTCATAATGATGAAGTGAGTAAACTTTCACATGAGTGATTTGGTCACTTAAACTATCACTCCTTTCAAAATATATGTAAAGAAAATGTGGTGACATGTCTTCCTATGGTATCTTGCAGAGATGGTGTTTTTTCTCGATGTGTACTCAAAAAACATCATCAGGATAGTTTTGAAAAATGTGCCCCTTGGCATGCCTGAGCCCCTTTACAGCTTGTGCACAGTGATTTATGTGGTCCACTTCCAGTTTTTTCATCCTCTGGCTACAAGTATTTCTTAATTTTCATTGATGATTTCTCCATACACACTTGGGTATACTTCTTAAAACTCAAGAGTGAAGTATTTAAGATATTCTTTGCCTTTGAGGACTTTGTTGAAAAACAATTTGGACATCAAATTCTTAAGTTAATATCTGATAATGGCAGAGAATATGTTAACAACGAATTCATCAACTTTTGCATTGAGAATGGAATTCAAATGTAACATATTGTTCCATATACTCCACAAAAAAATGGTGTAGCTGAAAGGAAGAATCAGACCTTAAATAAAATGGCTAATTGTATGCTTCAATATAAAGGACTTAGTCTTAATTTTTGGGCAAAAGCAATTAACTGTGCAAATTACATAGTAAATCACACTCCTACTAAGGTTTTAAAGAATATCACTCTATAAGAAGCATGGAGCTCAATTAAACCAGATGTAAGTCACTTTCGTGTTTTTGGAAGTGAAGCATGGGCCCATATTCCAGATGAGAAACATAAAGCTTTATAACCTAAGAGTGAAAAATGTATTTTTGTTGGATATTATAAAAATGTCAAAATATATAGACTTGTTCCACTTAAGTCCAAAAATGTTATCATTAGAAGAGATCTAAAGTTTGTTAAAAATATATTGGCCTACGAGCCTAGTTCAATGGATGTGCCACCTCTATCCATCCCTTATACTTCTGAAAATATTTCTTCTTCATATGATGAGTTCGAGGATGACAATCCTCCCCACCTTCTTAGGATCCTCCTTCAGCTCCTCAGTTTCCAAAATGGATCCATGCTACTCAGGATGCAACAAGTGCTCTTGCAGGTGATCCTACAGATCATCGATGTACACATTCTCATTTTGATAAAGTATCTTCTTTATTGGCTCAAGCTTCAATGAATTGTGATCCTGACACCTTTGTAGAAGCTTTAGGCCATCTAGATTGGGATGTAGCTATGAATGAAGAATATTTTTCATTATTGGAAAATGATAAATGGGATCTTGTTCCTCTTCCAAAGGGACAAAAGCTTGTTAGATGGAAATGGGTTTACAGAACCAGGTATGGACAATATGGAAAAGTTGATAAACATAAAGCTCGTGTTGTTGTTAAGGGTTTTTCACAAGTTTAAGGCATTGACTATATTGAAACCTTCTCCCCTATTGCCAAAATGAACTCTATCTACCTTCTTCTTTCCCTTGCTACCTCATTCAAATGGGAAGTCCATTAGATGGATGTTAAACATACCTTCTTGCATGGGGACTTGCATGAAGAAATCTATATGGAACAACCTACTGGATTTATACAAACAGACTTCAGCCTTGTATGTCGGCTTAGTAAATGCCTTTATGGTCTCAATCAAGCCCCTCGGGGTTGGTATGCCAAAATGTATAGCTTTCTTTTAGAGATTTTCTAGGTGTCATTTTGACAATATTGTTTACACAAAGAAAATGAGTATGTCTCTTATCATTCTTGTTCTTTATGTTGATGATATTATCCTTACTATTAGTGATCCAAACCTTATAAACCGTGTGAAGTCTAGCCTTAAAAAGCAATTTGAGATGACAGAATTAGGACACTTGCATTATTTTCTTGGCCTTCAAGTCTTGCAATCCAAGGAATGTGTTTCGATTTCCTAGTCCAGGTATGCCTGTGATCTTCTATGCCACTTTCACATGAAATACTGTAATCTAGCCCCTTATCCCTTTCAATCTAGAGCCAAACTTTTAGTCACTTGTACTTCCCCTGAAGTTGATGCTACCTTATACAGTCAGCTTGTAGGAAAACTTTTGTATCTCACCCATACCCGTCCCGACCTTTCCTTTGTTATTGGCCTTATTGCTCGGTTTATGAAAAACCCACATGGAAGTCATTGGAAAGAAGTTAAAAGAATACTTCATTATGTTCGAGGTATAGTTCAATTTGGGATTCATTACAGTGCATAAGCATCTCCTCTATTGGTTGGTTTCACTGATTCCTATTTGGCTGGTGACCATGATGATAAGAAGTCTACTGCAGGTTATGTCTTCACTCTTTTTTCTGGACCTATTACATGGGCTTGTAGGAAAGAAAGTGCCATTTCTCTTTCCTCAATAGAAGCAGAGTATCGTGGCACTATAGAAGCTAGAAAGGAAGCCCTATGCCTTCGTCAAATCATGTCAGAGTTTGGCTTTCAGCAGCAACATCCGACTACACTTTGGTGTGATAATCAAAGTGCCATTCAACTATGCCAAGATCCAGTCCAACATAACAACATCAAAAACATTGAGCTACACATGCACTTCATTAGAAATGTCATTCATGACCATTTTCTTGAAGTGAATTGTTCAACCGATGATCAAGTTGCATAAATCTTTACAAAGGATCTCATAGAGGCGAAGTTTACTAAACATTGATTTATGGTTGGAGTTTAAGAAGTTTTCACTAAGGTGGGATAGGCTCTAATGACTCCTTCCTTGTCCTATTGTGTCATATTCGTACATCCTTCAATTGTATCCCAAGTTGTTCTTAAGGGGGGATGTTAGGATATTTTAACACATAGGAAATAGTCAAGTATAACTTGGTCTAGTGTAGACTTAGGTAAGTGTGTTTCTTTTCTATGTAAATTTGTAACTTACAATCCGACGATCACGATATGTTCTAGATATGAAGTGATTCGACCATTGATTCTCTCCTCAGTATTACTGACACTTGATCTATGGCTTAACACCTGATTGGTCCATGATCTCTATTTAAAGAGCATGGAGGGTCATTTGTAGAGTGACCATTCATGGGAGAAGCTTACGTATATTTTCTTTCTTTTATTAATAAATTTCCTAAAGTGGCCACGTTGGCTCATGCCGTGGATTTTTTCCCTCTTTGAGGGTTTTAACCACGTCAAGGATACTGGTCTATTGATCTATGATCTGTTTGTAAGTGGTGTCCTTTGGTGTTCTATCTAAGGAAATTACCCTGTAAATTCCTACAATTCGGAATCATTTTCCGAAGTTAAACATAATACTCATTGTTTGGGAGGATAATGACATTCGAAAGGAATGGACACGAGGTTATAATTTTCATATGACTTGATATTTCAATACTACTAAAGAATGTTAGCCATAATGTAGCAATGGTGTGTCCTTTTCTAGTTTTACATGACCATCAACTAGAAATATCACCAAGAATATTGCTAACTAACATGTCCTGAGAATCCTAAGCCAAGCACCTTCGACCATGAAATATGTCAAAGTGCTCAGTTCACCATAGGTATTATTGCATCATCACCGCATACATGTAAATTTAACCTAGCAATCTAAAACTTCAACATCAAATAAACAAATCCTTTAAGTCATATGACATGTGCCATGAAATATATGTATGTGTGTGTGTATCTGTATATACATACATACATACACTCAAAATTTTCTCAACTATACAATTTTAATAAAATGACATAATGTGCCCAATATACAAAATAAAACCTCATGCCCAAACATGGAATTATGGCATATGGCTCTGTATATAGAAAACGCCTTTAGTATACAATTGGCATGTTAAGCCAAAGCATGAAAGTACTTATTATGATACCCTATATACAATATGGATTTCATTTGTCACTCATTAACCACTATCACCCTCACAAACATTATTTGCATCCCAAAATTTGATATGTCTCCTGTTATAATAAGAATAGGATTGATGTTTTTCTTTTTGGGTGTGCTTCTTCTCTCTAAGGAATGCACAAAGAAATAACATTACCACAATGAATTATCACACTTACAAGCTAATAATTTATAACCCAAGCGAAGAAAACCCACTACAGATCATAAAATAAGTTGCAAGGGTGATTCACTCATTTGTACTCCCAACCTCCTATTATACAATCTTGTGATGACTAAAGGTATCAAAGAATGGAATTTAAATAAAAAATCTAAAAGTAATTACAATGATGACACATAAAAAATTCATCAATGAATGATCTCATCATAAGTGACTTGAGTGATAATGGATATTCACTAGCGAGTGGAGTAACTAGCTACATGACTTGCTCAAAGGAAACATCAATTGGCATGTCTATTGAGTTTTTGTCATGGGATGATGGTTGGGTTGTGCGGTAAATGGGGGGTATGTTGAGAAATCATCAAGGATGAAATAATAGTTGTGACAAGGGGCATTGTTGAATGGACTATGGATTTATCCTCTATGGATTATTGGAATGGAAAAGATAGTGGAGGTGAGTATAAATTAATCCACATGCTTTGTAGAAATGATAGAAGTTCGCTAATAGAGGTAAGTTGAATCCAAAAAGGTGGGCCAATGTGATGGTAGTGAGAGAAGAATAATGGGGGAATAATGGATGGTGATGAATGACATGTCAGTAACATAGTTGAGAAATGTGAAAATGAATACATATGCATACACATTTATAATTTATAATTATTTAATCATAACAACATAACAAAATTTTATTTGACACATGATATCATAGGAGGGAATGATATGCCCATTCTAGGTGGGCATGGATTCTCACTTAGGGTCATTGTAATTTGTAGAAACAATAAAGGAACATCACAATTATACCTAAAATAAAACCATCTATAATATGGAGTTGAGACATATGAAAAGTTTTGCAATGAAGCATCATTTCAATTCATTATACCTTAGTATGTAGTACATGAATGAACAAGCATCTTCACCTATAGCATTAGCTAAAGAAACTAGCATTAATGCATGTACAAGGGTGGGGAAGTAGTATCAAGGCATAACAACTACAAATAAGATATAATTAGTTATTTAAAGAAAATACACAATTATATATATATATATATATATATATATATATATATATATATATATATATATATATATATATATATATATATATATATAGATAGATAGATAGATAGAGAGAGAGATGGTCAAGATAATAATATCCTCCTCAAATCTTTAATCTCTACTACCCTCCATTGACCAAAAGAAACTTTATCCATAGTTGTTTCATCTAAGATGCTCACATGAGCATCAATAATGCCTCCCCTACTCAATATGTGATTTAGAATCTAATGGTTCAACACCTCCAACAACATCACCTGGTGGTCACACCTATGACAATGATGCTACAAAGGTGTCATGTTGTACAAATTTGTGAATCATGGTGGCTATTGCAATCTAGGTTTCAATAATGTTTTCTAGTATTGGAGGATGCTGGGTGGAGACTTAGGCTTTCATCTAGGTGGGTGAACACCAAGTGTTTGGTTGTTTCTAACATTCTCCTTATTTTTCATAGAACCATGATTCACTCTCTGGAATTCTCCTATTTCAGAGTAGTTGATATAGATTCGTAGCCTAAACTCTTCTTGTAATTTTCGTAAGAACTATAAATGTATCTCCCTATTATTAGAATGAAATTTATCAAAAATATTAAATCACCTATGTATCTAATCTCCTACAGGTTATTATTAGGTGCAAAAATTTATACCAAAGTATTTCTTGTTGACTGGTACATCCTACTTTCTTCTTGGTTCAATGAACAGTGATAAAAAATTATCGTTGGTAATCACAAGTCTCTAGTTGATATTTATTTTTAAAAAAATATAGTATTTTGACATCATCACCTTATAATTGGAAATATTATTCAATAGGAGGTAGGCATTACAAATTGGTAATAAAATTGAATCTAGCAAAGTTTATAGAGATAAACATGATGGTTCCCTAGTGTCTTAGTGAAAATGTATGAGTGCATCAAAGAAGTCGAGGATGCATTCATTTCAACAATGTTATTTATTTGTTCTAGGTTAGGATTTGGTTGCTCTAAATTTGATTTTCATGATGGTGGATTTGGGTTCTTATTATGCTCCATGGTAACCAAGTCTCCTATAGCTCAATAAGATGCTTGTGTTTAAGGCATCATTTAGGTTTTCTGCGAAATATAAACTAGATTCAAAAAAGAAAAACCAAAGAAATTAGATTGGTATGCTTACCTGGAATCAAAAGAAGAATGAATTCATTGACATGGAAGTTGATGTAGACCAAGGAGGAAATATTTGGTTAAGCCATGCAATCCAAAACAAGGAAAAATGGGTCCATGTGCATATAAAAAATATCATGCACTAAGGACACATGCGTATTTGTAAGAACACCCATGGTTATCCATGACATGTCTACTTAGCACCATAGCTAGAATTTGTTTCAATTCTTGATGCTAAGGAGGATTCACATGTTCTTACAAATACAAATTCTTTATGGCCTCACCTCCAGTTTTGTGGCAATCCTTACCATTTGAGTACCTTAGTAGTTGTTATGATAGAGATAGCATAGGCTCAAATATCCTTGATTTTGGAGCCTTATTTCCTCCGATAACCATGAGGGCCTCCAAGAAATATTAGCACTTGAGGAGGGATGATAGAAAGAAAGTTGATGAAATAAGACTGTCATGAAAGGAATCCAAGGGGGAGATACTCATCCCCGACTAGACCAAATGCAAGCCCCAAAATTCTCTAAGGTAGAGAGTCCCCCACAAGCAAAAAGTGACTTCCTAAAGATCATGCCACCGTAAATGACCACCAGAGTGATAGGTTCTGACCAACGAAGTCACCAAATTGAAGAATGTCCATTTAGAACCACAAGTGTGCCAACACCAAAACCACCAAGCCCATGACCAACTTTCGTGAGATCCTAAATAGAAAATAGCATATGCAATGGTTGCTAAAATTCATGCTCTTATAGGTAAGTAATTTGAGATGACTATAAAGAAATCCTCAAAGAGAGGATACCTAAAACTACCAACAGAGTCAACAAAAAATAGGGAACTAACCACCCTTACACCGTATCAAATCCTAATTGGTTCTAGATGACTAGAATGTTTGGACCACTAAGATTAAGAAACTGAATCCCTTGTAAATAACATATAATAATTGTATCAACATCATGCAATTTAGGGTTGATGATTTCATAGTTGAAATTTTGAATTTGCAGGAGATAAAAGATGAAGATTCATCACACCACCATGAAGCAAAAGAAGTGATATTTATGGCTTTTAACAGGATCCATTTTTATAAAATTGAGATGTGAAACTATTTGAAGGTCATAATTAATAGGTATGTTAAAAATTAAGTATCCCATTAAGATTTAAAAAACCGATATCTTTCCATAATGATAAGATTCTCCTAGAGATCCACCTTTTATTTTTTTCTTGGTATGTGTGGTAAAATTCAACATTCAAGGTTCTCTATACTACTTTTTGCATCCTCAATAGAATTATGACATATGCTTCGTTGTATTTATTCCTAAAACCGTGTGTTGAACTAGAATAAGCAAATTCTCCACTATGATAAACATAGAGATCTACAAAAAGGTTTCTATTCAAATCCTTAAAGGAGATAGTATGTTTTTCTAAGTTATTAGAGAGAATTCTTAGATTGCATGTATATGTGATCTTGATTGCACCTCTTAGGTTAAAGAAAACAAAATAAAATTAAAATATTATAAAAAGATAACCAAATAAAAAAAATTGGCAAAATTACATCTTTGTTTTGAATATTATCACTCAAATAAAAGCAAACTCTTAAAAAATTTATATGGACAAAAAATATTAGGTATTTCTGAAGAAAAACAAATAATTATTTGTGAAGTATCAATAAACCAAATTTTATCATTGTAATTGTCATTCTTATCATCGTCATCTTCGTCATCATTAAATATAGACTAACTTGGTATATTTAATTTTTAATTTAAATGGATAAAGTAGGAAGATTTTAACACATCATTATTAAATATAGAATTTAATAAATTGAAATGATGTCAAATTTATATAAATTTGGTTTTTATAAATACGTAATTGTGAATACGTAATCCATATTTACGAAAAAAACACATTCTCGATGATAATGGTGACTATATTAATTAAATTAATAGATGTGAAATCTTTTAAAAGATTTCACATCTATTAATTTAATTAATATAGTCATCATTATCATCGAGAATGTGTTTTTTCGTAGATGTGAATTACGTATTCACAATTTAGTTTTTAGGATATACAAACTAAAAAAATAATATATAGAGTTAAAATATTAAATAAGATCATTTTGTCCAGCATAATTATATATATTTAAATTTATGTATCATCTTTATAACACTCATAAATTAATTTAAAAAAATATATAAATTTAAAATTAACTAATTATAATTATATATTTTAAATTTAGATTAATTTATGTCTCATTTTGGAACACTAATTAAAAAACAAATTATAAAAAATAGAATATTATAATAACATAAAATTAGTGATTTGGGATGTACGATATATATAAACTAATTTTTTTGCTGAATAATTTTTTTTATTAGTTTATATAAAAAAAATAAAAGATAATCATGATTCTCACTATTTTTCTTGTTTCACTTTGATTGGAGTTGTTAGCAAACAGCTCGGTACAAAAGCTGAGAAGGAAGTGTCATTTTTTACATGATCCCCACAAAGAAAAGAGATTGTCCACAATACATAAAGAATTAGAAAAAAACCAACAAATAACTTAAGTCAAGGGTGAGGGTCTGCTGCTTGAGGAGCACCTGGTGCTGGAGCAAGGCCAAGATCCCTGTGTGCATGGAATTTAATGTGAGCGAGGCATGCCTCCACTTCTTCTAGTCATTCAATATTTCGATGTTGGCTCTTATACAAGGACATCAGATGTTCGAATATATCCCATTGGTTATACTGAATGCCATTAAGAAATGTGAGTACCTCATTCCTGTCTTTGTAACTCTATTGTCGAAGGTCTTCCATAGCTTCCAGGATGTTGTGCCCCTGCTCCAAGATAGAGTACAGAGTGGAAGACTACTCCACTCGACTCAGTGACTAGGCCCGAACCTCGGCCACTTCCCCTGCAATATCTACACCACCAACCATGTCTGCATTCACTGCACCTGCCCTACCAGTCCACTCGCTTGGATGGCCTCCAGGTCTTGCTCACCACTAGGCTTGATCTCGTTGGAGCAGCATGGACACAATATCTCCTAGACACCAGAAATGGGCCTTCAAATTATAGGAAATTTACCCACTCCCCTACATCCCATTGCTCCATACCTTAGAGTAAGACTAAGCCACATTGAGGGTCCAATGTCTCCTAACACATCTGATGGACTTAGGTTGACACCAACCCTTACACAGAGTCCAAGTAAGACCAACGTGAGAAAAAGATTTTTCTATAGAATCTCCAAGACAAAAATACCCACCAATTGTGTTCCTTGAACACCCCAAATTAAAGTGTTGCAACAAAAAATCACAATCTCATAACAACAACTGAGATGAACACACCAACCATGTTTCCATCATATAACAAAAATGATAATTAAAAAAACAAAAAGTACCATTGCGCTATCGAAGGTTACAAAAACTCCATGAGGGCTACACTCAATAGAATGAAGTCGCACAACAAAAACTCCCACACATGATTCAGAAGGTCATTTCAAGCATCCACGAAACCCCTCCCCTGGATCCCACGCCACCCTAAAATACACTCGAACAAACATTGAGTCAAGATAAATACGCCAGCCACCATCACCAAGAAAGACAAAGCTTCCAAAACCAACGAACATGCATAAGCGATCCTATGCATACTCATTGTTTGTAAATCCACCCTCCCTATTGTCCATAGCAAGAGACGAAAACATATGTAATTGCATATCATCCAAGGTTTTAAATGGTTGTTCCCTTTCTTGATATTTCAACCATTTCGAAGCCACATGTCATGGAAGCTCCACGACATTCAAGCATGTGTCAATCTTCATTAATCGGCCCTCCGGGAACCATACGTCGTCCCCTACGTTCATCTGCACCCATCAAGGTCGATGAAAATATTAGTAATATATATAATTTTAAATATATGTAATTAGTATTTTAGTTTAACATATTCTATAATTTTTTAATATGATATATATAATATCGATCATATGTATAAAAAAATTGTAAATATTAAATTTTTATATATTTAAATAAATTTAAATATAAAATTTTAGAATATGATAATTATATATATGCATTATTAGTTAATTTATGGAGTTATATCACATTTTTATATATATAAATATTTTTATTTTTAGTTATATATTTATTATTTAAATTTATTATGTTTTTATATTTTCTTGTGTTATTGGGTCCTTTTTATGGAAGAGATGTAATGTTCTATTATGTTATGTTATATTATCTAAATATTTTGACTAAATCGAATAAAAATAAATCAAATAATTAAATCAAATAATTTACAGTTGTTATGTTTAAACTCGATATTAGACAACTTAAAATATTTTTTCATAATAAATTATTATGATAAAACCTATTTAAAAATTTTAAGAAATCCATGTAAGGGTTTTCGTATATTTATAATGCATATATCTTAGTTATGTGTGTTAAAAACAACTGTGTAACTATAATATATTAATAATATTAATTACAAAATTATGCAATAAAATTATTATAAATTCAAATAATAAATAAAATAATTAAAACAAATAATTTATGGTTGTTATTTTTGAACTCGATATTAGACAACCTAAAATATTTTTTCATAATAAATTATTATGATAAAACCTATTTAAAAATTTTAAGAAATCCATGCAAGGGTTCTCATATATTTATAATTCATATGTCTTAGTTATGTGTGTTAAAAACAACTGTGTAACTATAATATATTAATAATATTAATTACAAAATTATGCGATAAAATTATTATAAATTCAAATAAATAAAGCACTATAAGTTCAATTTTTGCTAAGTCTACAAAGACATACATACTCTACCCCTCTAGTTTTGAACCTATAACCTCTTAGGAGGAAACACATGCTCTTAACCATTAGGCCCACTCAAGCTATTTAACATATATGTTTATGTGGTTTTTTTTAAACTATGCAATTGATGAAAACAAATTATGCCGCGGAATTCTATTCATGTTCTTTTTATCCATATGTATCTTAACCAAGTTTAATAAATATCGATAAACCTAACCATATTTATTAAATATTGGCTCACATGCATTTGTAAATTTGATAATAATTAATATAAATTTAAACAAGTAGAGTAGATAATTTATAAGTGTTAATATTTATATATTTTATATAATAATTTATTCATAACATAATATAATGAGATAAATTAAAATATTTTATATAATAATTTATTCATAAAATAATATAACGAGATAAATTAAAATTATAATAATAAGAATTTTGGTTTGGAAAAATGAGTTATTAGAAGAGCAATCTTATTTACTATTGGCTTCCCCAATATTAAAGAGGAGTTGGTATGGTCATTTCTCACAAGTCTCAATCTCCAAGCACATTAAGATGTCATTCTCTACATCTTTGGTACTTTCTTACACAACCTATTGTTAACCCATGCTTTTTTGTTATACATGTGTCCATTTAAGTTATAGGTGGGATATTTCCCCTTGCAATGTCTAGCTCTTCTGTAAAATGGTGAAGGAAGGCCAAGGCCCTCCTTGACTTGGACTTGTATAATTTTCATTCTTCCACAAGGCATGGAACTTGTAGCACTACAATGGTATAAGGGAAGAGAAACTGGCAAAGATATCAACCTGGTAGTGTGGACGGTTGTAGCTACCGGCAGACAAAGCGAGGAGGGTTGTCAATAGTTTAGTAAAGTGATATCAATCCAATACCTGCACTATTATAGTACAATTTCCTATACATAGTGGCTTCAATATCTTGTAAGCATGGTGACCTCATGGATTTAGTTTTTCTGCTATAATTTGGTTTGGTTGGGCTCCTTTCCACTCGAAAAGCTTCCACCTTGTGTTCCTCCCCCTTTTCCGTGTCATTGCCATTCCTTTTGGTAGGCACTAATTCCCCCTCTTCACATTGCCCTATTTTCACTAAACAGTTCTTGTCTCACCAATCCTCACCACCCCCACAACTTCTATCAAGTCAGGTTCTTGTCTTTACTTGGATGGCATGGCAAGATAGAGGATGTGATCTCATTATGGGATTGGAGTCATGGCTCTTTATGAAGATTGTGAGCCCAAGCTCAAGCATATTCGACTACGACAATTTCCACTTTATCACCCCACCTGAAATTCAAGCGGAAATTCAACTATTGGAAGCCTTGACCACCAATGACCATAAGGCTTATTCAGATGCTAAAATTCAAATTCAAATTTCTAGTTGGGTCCCTCATGCTAGTCACATTAGAGGATGGAAAAAACAATACTTAAACTCTATCACCAATAATTTAACTCCATCACTTTTCCTTGGAAAATGAAGACACTTCTAGGTCATAGCCTCAAAGAAAAATATGAGGATCACAACGAGATATTTCCTCCCTCAATAAAATCGAAAGGGTCCAACATCACCAACGCTCTTGCTTAGTTAGACACAAAGCCTGCCTAGCACATATCGAGAGACATCTTTAGTGTTGACACGAACCTCCAACATACACATGTCCATAATATCTAGTGCGAAAAAATCCTCTCATAATTAGTGCCTCCATAGTTCTTTTGTTTTATGCTTTCAATTATGAAACTTTCTTTTATATTAATAGATAAATAGATGACAAGCTACATGTATATAACAATTTTGACACTGCTCTGTAAGATAACTTAACATAAACTAGAATTTTGAGTATTTTGATAGACAACAAGTAGTAAGTTGTCTCCACAATCAATGGTATAGTTTCCCTTGCTACAAATCACCACAATGAATAGGAAGTGATGAGCTCTACCTGCTAAATGCAATTTTTGTGATATAATATAAAAATTTAATTAAAAATAATAGTTAATTACAATAATGGTGTTAAAAATGAATAAATTATACCGGGGTGGTTATAATTTATCCTCGTAGCAACTATAATTGTTATCGCCATGATTCATTCATAGTTATACATACATGATTCATTCATAATTATACATACATGATGATTAACAAGGATAAATTACAGCTCCCCCTTTAATCATTAAGAAGTTTTAATAACTAATAGTTGATTTATAAGATCTACTTTATCAGATTTTTTTTTTTATATTCCTTTGCTTTGTAAGAATATCAAGAATATCTAGTTGATATTTACATATTCTAAGTCGCATTGACTATGAACACATATTCCTGTTTCAAAAATCATATACATTACACCTACAATTTCCCAGCCAAGCTCTCAATCACCTTGCTTCGTTGTGGAATTAAGAATCAAGATACTGTTGCTTTCACATCATCTGCAATCTTTTACCTTATGAGAAAGTAGAGGTTAAAGGGTGTGGAATAAGATTGTAGCCAAATGTGACAACAAGATCACTATTTCTGAAGGCCAATGAAATTGAACTGCGTAACTGGATTCCATTGAAGTATTTAATAATACTTTGAACTGTGAATTTTCACTAATTTGTCTAAAAAAAATTAAGTGGGTGGACAAACTCTAGAACCGTGATGCTGACGAGATCTCTGTGAGGACATATGATCCAAATGCAGAGGTCATGGATGATGCAAATTCGCAATTTCCGTCTTTCAATGCATAATTTCAGCGCGGAGTGGCACGGTTTGCCCTTTCTCTTTAATTCCACATATTTTTAAACCGAAAGCCCAATATTCTATATATTTTCCGCAGGCTGATGTGAAATGTGCCATATACCCTGACCACTAATTCGGAATTTTGTGAAACTAGGTGGCCCCTTTCCTGTCGATTAACAGTCTTCGGCGCGGTATTTCCTATTGTAATCCGCTCACGAGTTTCTCTTGGCCTCCGCCTTACTGAAAAATTTCTACTCTATAACCCATTTCTATGCTTCTGGTTTACACATTGTTGGAAAATATAGACCTAGATTGTTCTCTATCAGCTTTTTCCATGGGGTTTAACTGAATTACGTGCTGGCTTCGCCTCTAAAGTTTGGATGTTCAGCTTATGATTTCTTTACCGTGAACTCTCGATATCACTGCCAGTTTTCCCCAATATTGGTTGGTCTTTCAATAAATATTTCCATGGACTCCTGCAAGGGACCGAAGCGATTGTTGGAACTGGAGTCAAGTCCTTCAGGTCAACAGGAGGCCTCACAAAAGGACTCAGAACGAGAAGATACAAAACGCCAGCGCAAGGAATTAGAGAGTACTGAAGACGATTTCGAGGAATTTGTTGCTTTGTTGGATAAAATTCAATATATGAAAGGTATGGACAAGCAATTAGGTATTCCAGACGAGGAATCCGTGCCGCAGGACTCGGGTGTCAAAATTCACAAAACAAAATCGCCATGCATACCCTCGTTCCAGTGGGAAGACTTTTCTTTATCTGCGCCCCAGAAAACCATGCCTGCAAATACGAGTAGGTGCAGCCTTTCTACGGAGGAAAATCGAAGCCGGTCCGAGGAAAAGGGAAAACAAACCATTCAGCCTGCTAACTATCATAAAATGGGTTCTTCTTCTGATGCATATGACAAGAGTCCCACCCGAAGTTTTGATCTGAACGTGGAGGCTTCCTGAAACGATACGTATTATCTATTATAGATGGTTAAGTGTTTTTATGTTTTTAATTAATTCGAGTTAGGGTGAGAGATAGTTTTTTTTAAGGGAAGAAATGGTGTTTAGAGTAATTTTCAGGTGTATATAACTTTAGGTATATATAGTCTTGTTCAATATTGGACTCCGTCTCAAAATTGGACTCCATGTTTGGGACTGAGGCCTAATTTATTTATTAGATAGAAAAGAAACTATTGTCCACATTGAAATGTTTATAACCAAAATTATGTAAAGTTAGATGGAATTTGGAAGCTCTTCAGAATGTTTATCACAAAAATGATGAGAAAATTGTTAGACTTGAAACCTTTTATAGAGATACTATACCCTGTATGCTGAAAACACGTCTGTTTATGCACAAAAATCTACAGCTGCATCTTTCGTCTATGTATTAGGTATGTCGTTTAAATAAAATTGAGGCATGCATCCTGGAATGATTAATTTCATCGGCACAGTTTCAAAACCGATTTTTTTCTTGAAACCATGGGAATTTGCCAAACATATTTTTTTTTTTAACCATGGAATCTGCAAAAGCGAACTTTCTTTACGTAATACAATTCATCGTTTTAATGTTTCAAAAGAGAATTTCGTAGTCCGTTTTAGTCTTTTCATTAAACCACGGGAATCTGCAAAAGTGAACATCGTTCACCCACTACATGGAGACGACATATAGGAGTACTACTTCCACTCCCACCCTAGATCCTTTTAACCTGGATATACCGGTCACTATCAGGGTTTGGGAAAAAACCATATCTGAGTTCAAAAAATTGTGCTTGGGTTTTGGTCTGAGTTTGGCTGTGGTGTGTAACTGAAACCTGCAGAGATGGTAAAATATGCGATACCTCGAAACACTTCATCTTTGGAATTGGTCTTAAACCTGTGGAATCAGACCACCAATAACTCTTTCATCTTTTTGCGTAACGGTACAGGTTTCTGATTTTAATTTTTGGGAAATCATTTTTATTTATTATTTAATAATATAAAGGCATATTTTCTTCTTTTATATGATAAATGAGAGACCTTCTTATATAATATAAATGTACTTTTTAAATATCATTTTATAACTTCTATAATTTTTATTCAAATCAAATTTATTTTTAAGATTTTTAAATTTTATAAAGGATATTTTTTACGGATTAAAATTAGATATAATTTGTTTAATTAATTATTTTAAAATAATAATAATTTTATTTCAAACTTATGTTAGGTTATGCATCAAATCATTTTAAATCAGTATTTAAGATCATGTGATGGCTAGAGAAAAGATACATGTTTTTAACCATTGAGCATATAGCCTTTGATTTATGGTTGAGCTAAGTTTCGAATTTAAATATATTTTTTTGCTATATAATATTTTATATTAATTTTAATAATATTTTAAATTTACAAATTTGCTTAACGAATTTAAAATTTTAGGTCCAAATTTTTTATTTTTCCACAATTTTATGGGAAAATAGCATTTCAATCCTTATTTATCATCAATTTGGTAGTTTTTGGTTTTAAATGATTTTAGATAATGGGAATATATATTATAGTTAATTGGGTTTATCTAGAATTGTTGTGAATAGTGATTGAGATTCTTTGCAAGTAGATTTAATTCCCCAAATGATATGATGTAACAGTTTTGAGCCTTACCATTAAGAATAAATAGTTCCTTGAAAACCATACAAGTTTGTTTTAAATTATCCTATTTAATTATTTTCATTCCATTTCAATTATCCTAATAATCTTATATTAATTAATCTAACAATTCTATATTATTTAATTTATTCAATGAGCATCTATATTAAAGGATAATTGGACACAATTTTTAATATTTTTAATAATCTACATTTTTAGTTTTAGTTATATATTTTGTTAATTTATACAATTATATTAAAATTATGTTACAAATCATATTAAAAAAAATTTACATGTTAAAAATAATGTCATATATATTAAACTAGCACAACCACATCAACGAACTGGTTGATATACATTGATAGGCATCATTTTACACTCATAGGGGCACAAATTGGTGTATGAAAGGTGGAAAATGACTAAGCATATATCAACCACTTTACTGATGTGGTTGTGCTAGTTCACGACCAACATGCATGGGTAGATCAGTAAATCATGGTTGACATTGTCTAACTATAATTAAAATTTTTGATGAGTGTTGATTATGGTTGACCTTCATTGACCATTAATGTAACAATGGATTTATGTTACGTTAATGTTGAGCATTGTTAAATTAATGTTTATCAACTACGATTTATAATTTTCAATGTTACATTAGAGTTAATGATAATGTTACATTATCCTTTACATTAAGGATACATAAATGGCTAAAGATGGTTAACAAGGTTGCCCATAATTAACCATGGTCAATCATTAGTGTAACAATGCATTTATGTTAGACTGCTAAACAAGGATGATCATGACTAAACTTTGTGACCATCTTTGATCATATTGACAATGACCAAATTATCATTGCCAAAGGTTGTTGATAGTTAGTAGTGGTTGATTATAGTTAAAGAGGGTTGATGGGGTTCATAATGGTTGAACATGGTGAACCATTAATGTAATAATGTATTCATGCTATATTAATATTGACCATTGTTACATTATTGTTTGTCAACTATGCCAGATAGTACATTAATGTTAATCTTACATTAATGGTTGAACGAGATTGATGAGGAGAAAAATGGTTACTAGGCACATTAATACAAGATTATGTGTTTCTATTTAATGAACCACGTTAACGATGTAATATTTTATATATTTATTTATTACCATGATTTGCCTTGGTCAACCATTAATGTAACAATGTATTACTACTACATTACTGTTACATTGTTGAACAAGGTTTATTATGGCTAAACTTTGTGACATGTTTGATCATGGTTAGGCTTTCTTAACCATGTTTTAATATGTTAGACTATGGTTAGATATGGCCAAATTATATTTTACCATGAACATGGTAGCCCATGTTGTCCATCTTGACAAAGTAGACAATTACTACCCCTAGTTTGGCCATGTTTGATGTTCACTGAGCATGGTTGGCCATCATGACCATGTTAACCATGTTGACCTTGTGGTCTACAATCACCCATGGATGATGAGATATTACCATGGTTGATCTTGTTTGTTTGTACCATGAATACGGTAGTTCATGTTTTCCATGTTGATCACAGATGTTTGTGTTGACTATGTTTGGTTAATTTAGATATATCTCCCAAAACATGATGCCCATGTTGGCTACAGTTAATTATGATTCACTTTTTTACTGTGGTTAACTTTTGCTAACTGTGGTTGACTAATGTACATATAATTTTTGAAACATGATGCCAATGCTGAATTTTGTTGGCTATAATTTACTTTTTTTGATTAACTTTTGCTAACCATGTTGACCATGCACACCATTGTTGATTGTGGTTTCACCACATTTGACCTTAGCTAAACATGCTTATCCATATTGATCATGTTGATCATGGTTGACCTTTCTGTCTATGATTGTCTATGGTCAACCACATATGATCATGGTAAATCATGTTTGACCTACATAGTCAAACATGATTAACTGTGTTTGACCTACATCGTTAAACCTTAATGACCATCATTGTTAATCAATTTTTTTTTGTTCATTGCAACATCTTTTTTTGTCTAATTGTAATGAAATTTGATGTTCATCACATCATGAATACATTTGTGGTGCAATACATTATGACGACTTTTATTGTTTATGAAATTCTGATGATATATGTTTTTCATTAAATTATGCCCCCATTTCTTTTTGTTGTTGTGACTGTGAGTAGTATTCATCACATTGAGATGAAATATATTGTTTGTGACATTATAATGATGTTTTTTTATTTGTTGGTTTATGACATTTTTTATTGTTCGTCACATTGAGATGTTGTTTATTATTTGTCACATTGTGACACCGTTTATTGTTCATCATCTTTTGATGATGTTTGTTGTTTCACACATTGTGACATCCATATTGGCCATGGTTGGCAATCCTAACCATGCCCACCATGGTTAGACATGGTTTTCCATCTTGACCATGTTGACCATGGTTGAACTTTTTTCCTATGATTGTTTATGCTCGACGACATATGATCATGGTTCACCGTGTTTGACCTCATTCAACCAAAGAAAGGTCATAGTTACGATAGTTACTCATGACTATCCATGGTTGTGAATGAGTTTTCTTATTGCATTATAATGTTGTCATTTGTCTAGTTGATATGATGTTTGATGTTCATCACATTGTGGCATCATTTATCATGAATTACATTACGATGACATTTTTTATTCATCACAATGTGGTTTTCTTTATTATTTTTCACATTCCTATGACATTAATTTTTCATAAAATTCTGACCTCATTTGCTAATTACTGCATTGTAGTGTCATTTGTTGTTCATCATATTGCGACAATATTTATTGTTCATTAAAATGTAGTGAAATTTATTATTTGTAATGTTGTAATTATGTTCCTTTTTCATTAGTTTGTGACATTATTTATTGATTGTGATATTGTGATGTGTTGTTTTTTGTTCATCACATTGTGACATTATTTATTGTTCATCACATCTGGATGACTTATTTTTGACACATTCTAATATCCATGTTCATCATGCTTGAGCATATCAACCATTCCCACCATGGTTAATCATCCTAACCATGGCCACCATGGCTGTCCATGGTTCGCCATCTTAACCATGGCCACCATGGTTAACCATGGTTGAACATAGTCAATGACGTTGACCATTGTTGGCTATGTTCTGGCCATCTTTTACTTTGGTTGAATATGGTTTTCCATGTTAACAATGTTAACTACATGTTTACATATTGTTATCAATAACTAATAATGCTCATCGACATATGACCACTGTTGATTGTGTTTGATCTCAATCAACGAAGAGAATATCATGACCGAATTAATTAAACATGGTTGACCATGGCGCTCAATGGTTTTGTTTATTCCATTGCAACATCGTATTTTTGTCCAATTTGAATGAAATTTCATGTTCATCACATTATGACCTCGTTTTTTACACATCACATTAGAACAAACTTTATTGTTTATCACATTGGACATTGTTTACTATTCAACACATTGCAATGATGTTTATTATTCATCACATTGATATCTTATAATTTTTGTCAAATTATGACATCCTTTTTTACTCATAATATTGTGATGACATTTATTATTTCTCACACTATGACACTGTACGTCACATTCCAATGATGCTCACTATTCATTTCAAGCGGAAAATATTTTTTGTCATCACTTCGTGACATTGCTCATTTTGTATCACATTTTGAAAAAATTTATTGTACATCACATTATGATGACTTATATTATTCGCGACCTTCTCGCAAATTTTATGGTTCATCACATTGTGACTATGTTCATTGTTCCTTAGATTGGAATGATGTTTGTTGTTCATCACATCATGACAAAATTTGTTTTTCATCACATTCCAACTTTTTGTCCAATTACGATGAGCCTTTACGTTCATCACATTATGACATTGTTTTCATGAATTACATTATGATAAAGTTTATTGGTTTTAAATTGTGACATTGTTTATTCTTCGTCTCATTGTGAGTAATTTTATTGTTCATGGAATTGAATTGATTTATTGTTTGGCGCATCGTGACATTGTTTTTTTTCCATCATATTATGATGATATTTATTGCTCATCACATTAAAATTTTATTTTTATTTATTACATTGTGAATTGTATATTACGTATGACACTGCGATGAGTTTTATTTTTCATCACATAGTAACAAATTTCATTGTTCATCATATTGTGTTAACTTTTATTGTTTTTGAGATTATGAGAACATTATGTTTCCATGACGTTTGTTATTTATCACATTGTGACATCCTCTTTCACCATTGTCAGTCATATTAACCATGCACACCATGGTTAATGATAGTCAACAATGTTGACCATTGTTGACTATGGTCTGGGCTTGTTTTACCTTGGATGAAGATGGCTTTCCATGTTGATTTTGTTAACAACATATTTCCATTGTGTTCTCTATGATTAGCTATGCTCAACCACATATGGCAATGGTTGACTTTGTTTGACCTTGATCCATTAAGAGTATATGATTGTTGACTTATTTAAACATTGTTGACAATGGACTCAATGATTTTATTTATTGCATTGCAACATCGTATTTTTATGCGATTGCAACGAAGTTTGATGTTATTCACATTATAGCATTGTTTATTATGCATCAAATTACAACAAAGTTTATTGTTCATATCATTGGAATGTTCTTTATTGTTCATCATATTGCAATGATGTTTATTATTCATCGCATTGGCGTCAAACAATTTTTGGAAAATTTCAACATAATTTGTTGTCATCATATTGTGATGACATTTATTAGTTATCGCATTACAACATTTCTTATCACACTGCGACGAATTTCATTGTCCATCACATTGTGATGAATTTTGTTGTTTCCCACATTGCAATAATGTTTATTGTTCATCACATTGTGACAAAATTTGTTGTTCATGACACTGCAACATCCTTTTTTTCCAAGTGCAATAAGATTTGATGTTCATCATATTATGACATCATTTTTTGTTCATTGATAAAGTTTATTGTTCAAAAAATTGTGACATTATTTATTCCTCTTCACATAGAAATGGATTTTATTGTTCATGGCATTCACTTGATTTGTTGTTTGTCTCATTGCGATGACATTGGACTTTATTCATATTATGATGAAATTTATTTCTCGTCACATTATTATGTTTTTCTTCACATTACAATGTTGTTTGTTTTTCATCACATTGCAATGATGCTTATTTTTCATCACATTGCAATGATGCTTATTGTTCATTACATTGCAAAAATATTTGTTGTTCATCATATTGTAAATTTTTTACTCATTGTCACATTGCAATTATTTTTATTATTCATTACATAGCAACAATTTTTTTTGTTCATCACATTGCAAATAATTTTGGTGTTTGTCACATTGGAATGACTTTTGCTATTTGGAATATTGTGAGGAATTTTGTTTTACATCACATTGTGACGACGTTCATTTGTTTTCATGTTGTGATGATGTTTATTATTCAATACATTGTGATGATGTTTATTGTTAATCACATTACAACTATTTGTTGTTGTTCATTGAGATGATGTTTGTTGTTCATCATATTACAATATTATTTGTTGTTTAACACATTGCGATCACATCCACATTGAAAAGAATATAAAAGTTATTAAAATTATATTGAAAACAACAAAAGGTGTAATATTAATGTTGTATTACAAATTATAGTGTTGAATATTAAATTTATTACATGAGATTATTTAATTTAAAGTTAGTGACTTTATTGACTATATGTTGGCACTATGATGCATGTGTTGTCCTTGATGGAAACTCACTTGTAACAGAGAAAGTATATGGTAACTAGATGAATCTACAAGACTGATATCAGAGGTGACAGAATGATGGAACAAAATAATAGTCAAAGGCTTGATACATGGATATTATGTTAGTGTTTTCCTTGATAATAAACCTACTTGATGATTTGTCCTTAATCACAACCTATTTGATGAATGGACTACTTGATAAAGGTATAAACAGGATGTGACAAAATGCAGGGCATTTCAAAGGAATCAGTTCATAAGTGATGTATGATGGCACTCACACTGTAACAGGTCAATTCAGAGGTAACAGAGTAATGGCATAGAAGAACAGGATGATGGGACAAAAGATTACAGACCAAAATCAAGAAATTGAAGAAAAAGAATGATTTAAGCTGAATTAAATTGTATATGATGGTTCAGCTAGTCCAAGTAGCATATACAAGCGGGTTCACATAACAAAAGGGGTGTATACATATGAATGCATGTTCACAAAAAGAAAAGCATGTATGTGATGGAAAAGTAAGGTTAAAAAATACCAAGGGTCAATACCATGGTATTAGCCCATAATATTTAGCGGAGTAACAATTACTTGATCCCATCTAAGAACACCACACATTCTAAGTGTTGTTTTGGTCCAAGGTATTGAAAAAGGCTCTAAGTATAACGAGGTGAAGATCAAAGTATGAGTGTGTGCAAGTAATGAATATCTTGTGAAGAGGTAGATAAAAGGAAAATATGCATGTTATGGGTTTCTGATGCTTTGCATGATCTGGACTAAGTATGCACTTGAGTGCTTGATGATGGATGATATCTAGCGATGGATTGGGATGATAAGACCTAAAATAACTTATCATTATGTGATCTAATAATGGATAGGCTAGATCTGCATGCTAACAATTTTGTTTTCCTTTAAATGTTATGATATGGGTATATCTAACTTCTAGAATAGCTATGAAGTTATAAGTTAATATATTCATATCTATACGCTCATTTGCCTTGGTGAAGGCATGTATACACATTGGTTCAGTAGTTCCAAGTAGCATATGTAGAAGAAAAGTTTGTTATGACCCATCTATCTGGTCAGTGTTGCTATTTTATTGTTATTTTTCAATATAAGAAGATTGAGATTGGTTGATTGATTGATTGAGTAAGAAGGGTGATATTTGCTAGAATGTTGTAATATGAGAGTAGATCTTCACAATGTCTCTGTTTAGTTAATTTTTTGGTTCAAAAGTTTGATGATTCAATATCTTTAGAGGTATACGCAATTTGGGTTGCATAAAGTAGAGTATACATGTAGGTTGGCTTCATTGAAGTAGTGTATTCATTGAGGTTACAATTGATTCTGGTTGTTGTTATGAGTTCAGATCTATGTATTGGTTACATTGATTCGACTGTTCTAGTTGATTGGTTAAAGTTTGATTAAGTGTAAATTGGTTGTGTTTTTAGTGATTAATTGGTTAATTTGTGGCTGATTCAGAAATTGATGATTGGGTGATTCAGTTATGTCATAGGTTGCATTAATTGATTGATTCAGTTGTGGTTGATTTAGAGATTGATGATGGAGTTTCAAATTTGATGACGTTAAGTGATTATGTGATTTAGTTGAGTCCGAAGTTTAAATGGTTGGTTGATTCAGAAAGTGATGATTGGGTTTCAATTATATCAGGGATTGATGATTGGGTTTTAGTTGATTGGTTGATACAGATGTATTTGATGGATGTATTGCAGTGGCGATTGAATTTTGGGCTTCAATGTTACTGATGGGTCCAATATGAAAATTTGACAACACATTGCCTACATATTGTGTTGTTTGGTACAAGGAGTATCGAGTTTGAAAACTTATGAAACATGGTCCCTGGAGGATACTAAAGGTTTGAGCTTTCAGTGAGGAAGTTGAAGCTTCCTGCTAGTATTGGCTGGTGATTAGATTAAGGGGTTAGAGATCTCTTCTAGTAGTAGATGGAGAACGAGTGAAGTTTTGTAGCCTAATGTAGGTCGATGCCTACATACTAGTAAACATATCAACCAATACAAAATCTAGGGGGTTGTAGCTCCCTTTTAATAGAAGTTGGAGAATGAGAGAAGGTTGTAGCATTCTACATGTGGGTGCATGCGTAATGGTATTAGTTTGATCCAGTAAAAGATTGTAAACATTATTTTCTTTGTACTAAAAATAACACAAAGACAACAATAGCATGTGGTTTTTCTCCCGCATTGGGTTTCCACCTTAAATATTGGTGTTCATGTGTGCTTCTTATGTGTTATGTTTTATTTATTATAGCACATGGTTAGTGTTTATCTAATGGTTAATAAAGTACTAATCCATTGGCTGAACACAAACATATGATGTATTAACTGAATTGCAAGTTCATTGGATATATGCTAGTTATCTTAACAATAGTTGCATGCACACACAGGTTTGATTCAGTAAAGTCGCATATAGAAATATGAATATGAGATGTGAAAAGTTATTGATTTGTAAATACTAATTCAACCCCCCCCCCCCCCCCCCCCAATATCTTTCCCAACGATTGGTATCAGAGCACATCGTGTGGCAAAAGCTTGATCACTTGAAGGAGATCTGTTGAGAAAATGGGAAAGAAGCAAAAGAAGAAATCACCTCAGAAAGAGAAGACATCTCAAAGGAACAATGATAGTAGGAGAGATAATTGACTATTAGGTGGAAGCAAGAATTTAGGTTTATAATCACCTTAGATTGAAGATGAACAAGCAAACGAAGTATTAGGTACTAATTTTTGGTCTTCTAGTGATACATTTCTTTGTTCATGAAATATTGAAGATAATGGAAGTGATAATGAAAGAAATAAATATGCCCTTATGGGTGAAAGTGAAAGAAATCTAATAGAGAAACATGTTAAAAGGCTCACATATAAAATTAGAGGTCAACAATATCTATTTGACAAAAGGGAGTCTACCTTCAAAGAAGAAGTTAGCAGGTTAAAAGCTTAGTTGGAGGAAGGAAACAAAGTAGGGAAGCAGTACAAGGAAAAGAAAGATCAATGTCAAAGGCTACAGGATGAAGTGGCATCATTGAGAAATGAAGTAAATGAAAACGATACAACAATCAAGAAACTTAAATATATATCTAGTTACTATGAAAGTATTGAAGCTGAGGTCGTATCTTTAAGAGAAGATCTTGAAAATTCAAATAAGCATAATGAAGAACTACCTCAAGTAGATGAAGAACAAGAAAATGAGATCCCCAAACTAAAAGAACAAGTGGAAGAAGGAAGAAAAGCTGAAGAAATCATGAAGAAGAAATATCTAGAAAAGGGAGAGTAATATCAGGTTGAGGTAAATATCATAAAAGATAAATCAGAAGAAAAGGATAAAATTTTGAGATTTCAAGATAGTACTAAGATTTTAGATAATATTCTTAGTAATCAAAGGTATCCTACCATCAAATCTAGTCTTGGTTTTCATGAAACTGTTAAAGGTGAATCTAGGTCACTAACTGAAGCAAGGAACTCTAATGCAAAATATGAAATTCTCAACAAGGAGATAAGAGGTCAACCCCATCAACAACCAAGGAAAGAAAGTCTTCAAAGAAAATCATTTACTCCTAACTATGGACATGTTAATCAATCCATTCCTTTGATGAATAATGTTGAATGTTTTAGACGTCATAATTTTGGACATGTTGAAGGTAGATGAAAAAGTAGAATGTTTCAATCTAATAACCATCTCACAGAAAGGTCATTAACTTCTAGGTACTTTAAGGGGTATTGCTTTTCTTGCAATATGTTTGGTCACAAAACCATTGACTTTTATGGAAGGAATATAAAACATGTAAGATGTTATGCTTGTAAGAAGTTTGGGCATATAGCAAAAGAATGCAAGGACAAGTCTATGGATCATCGTAGACAATATGGTAAGCAATCAAATAAGCAGATTTATATCAGAAAATCTGAAAAAGATGAATCCATCGAGAATCAAGAAAAGGAAGATCAGATATGGTGTGATCTTGAGCTCTACTCATTCGAAGACAAAGATGATAGTGGATGTGCTCATCCCTTGACTGCAGATAAGAGAAAAATGGAGTCCCAGATGAAGAACCATCATGGTAATGATATTATTGGAACTGATGCTTTAGCAAAAGTTCTAGGACCAGGTACAGTCAAAATAGAATCAGGGGAAACTGAAAGTATGAAATTTCATTGTTCCAATTTTCATATATAAAGCTTATGAATATAAGTTGAGTATATAGACAAGTTGGAAACTGCACAATCATGTATATGTTGGTTTGATTAAGAAGTAATGGGACAAACTTAGGAAAATGGTCCGATATGGTTCAGTCAATGATCAATTGTCTTTTTTTTCTTGATGATTGATGATTACAAACTATTAATGTTATTTAGAAGTGCTTTTGGCTCTCGCAATTTATTGATGACTTGATGTGTAACTAGTTGATGATGATTCCTTGATGTATCTTACTGACATATGCAATAACATATCTAATAGTAAACAGTTGGCACAGGTTCAGGGGGAGAATATGGTATGCTTCTAATAATGCATTATTAGCAGTATGTTTAGAAGTCTTTTTCACATAATCATTTGTATCAATGATGAGGATGCTTATGTTGTTGAAGTCCTTAAATGATACATCATGCTATGTTGGGGTCATGGATGAAGTCTCAGATGGTACTTATTCTTGCTTGGGCAACATAGTTGTTCAGATCTGATTTTTCGATGATACAGATGATTTTCTTCATGATGCATATAGTACATATGTTATGATTTTTACATGAAGATCTTCATAAGTTCAAGGAGAAGAAAAAGCTTGAGTACACATCTTCATTATTTGATGATGTCAAGTGTCATTCATTTTTGTCATGTTGCTGCCACCATTCCTTCAAAGATGCATAAACTTCAGATGGTGTAGTTATGGATGAGTATTCCTATAGTTCTTGGATCTCGCATGGTATATTGGTTAAGGATTATTGATCTTGATCATATCAAGCCAGTTTGACTGTAAGGTCATGATTTTCTTTTCTCATTGATGAGAAGCTATGTACACATTATGTTGGATACATGGATGATTACCAAAGTTTCATAGTGGTAATATTGTTGGCTAGCCAAGAGAATGGCGTTATTGCAGGTTTCATGAAGACATAGCTATTTGAAAACATCGATATTTAGAGACATGGCTTACTTAGTCACATAAGGATAATGAATTCTTACTTTATAATGATAGGTTTGATACTCACGTATGTTTATTTTCATGGTTTATTCTTATCAGATGCGGGATGTTGGAAAAATCCCTAGTAAAGATAAATGGTTGAAATATTAAAGGTTGTTATGGAAAGATCATGCAGTTCTTAGTACGAGGATAATGGTATAGTCATGGATGATGACTATGGTGTTTTCACATACATATCATATGATGTGAATGGCTTTATGTTACTTCTTGGAGATATGACATATGTTTAGTTGATTCATGGAAGGCTACATTAATTCTTTTTCTGCTAAGGAAACAAAGCAAGCTGATCTTGATCAAATCAAGAGTATGATTTGATATCTATATGAGACATACTTTGTCACAGGTTGATGATATTAAAGGTACAATGTCTTATCTTGCAAACTGGTGATGGACATATACATGTTGTTTTTCTAGATGCTGTTGACAGATGCTTATGGTGCAAATCATATATGGCATATGATAGTTTCTTATCACTATCATGGTGTTGTTTAGATATTTGGTCTTAGTCATGTAAAGACCTATGATGTAATAATTGGCATATTCAGTCATGTATGAACTTTTGAGATCATGTCAAATATGTAATCCCACGTGGTTGAGTGGTTGACTTATGTTTTTTATCCCCATTTGGCTGGGTGATTGATCTATGTATGAGTCATTGGTCATAGGAAGGTCAATATAGAGTCATGTTATTATTTTGAAAGATATTTTGCATACTCTGCATGTGCTCGGGGGGAGCATGGACAATATAGTGCATCTCAACATGTACTAGGGGGGAGTTTGATCAGAGAATTCAATATGTGCATGATTAATGTTCATATTCAGCAGTTCAGATATGAAGTCCTCATTTAACATTTGACAACCCTTTTCCCTTGATGTCAAAGTGGGAGAGTAGCTTGGTGTTAGAGAATAGCTTGATGTTTTGAAAATATTTGTGCTTATCTTGATGTTTTTATAGGTTGTGGTGAACAAACATGAAAGTGGTTGCCATCAAGTCCAAAGGGGGAGATTTTTGGCATTATGATGCACGTGTCTTCCTTGATGACAACTCATTTATAACAAAGAAAGTATATGGTAACTAGATGAATCTACAAGACATATATTAGAGGTGAGAGAATGATGGAACAGAATAATGGTCAAAGGTTTGATACAAGGAGATTGTGTTAGTGTTGTCCTTGATAAGAAACCTACTTGATAAGTTGTCCTTAATGAAAAGCTATTTGATGAATGGAATACTTGATAAAGGTATAAACAGAATGTGACAAAATGTATGGCAGTTTAGAGGAATCAGTTCAAAAGTCATGTATGATGGCACTCACATTTTAACAGGTCAATTCAGAGGTAACAAAATAATGGCACAAAAGAACAGGATGATGGGACAAAGGATTACTAATCAGAATCAAGCAATTGAAGAAAAACAATGATTTAAGTTGTATTAAGTTTTATACATTGGTTCACCTAGTCCAAGTAGCGTATATAAGCGGGTTCACATACACACACTTCCATATAAAGAGAAACACGTATGGGATGGAAAATTAAGGTTAAAGAATACCAAGGGTAAATACCATGGTATTAGACCACAATATTGAGTGGAGTAATGATTACTTGATCCCTTCTAAGAATACCACAACCTCTAAGTGTTGTTTTCATCTAAGGTATTGAAAAAGACTCTAAGTATATAAGGAGTTGAAGATCAAAGTGTGAGCATGTGCAAGTAATGAATATTTTATGAAGAGTTAGATTAAAAACAAATATGCATGTTATGGGTTTTTGATGCTTTTCTTGATCTAGACTAAGTATGAACTTGAGTGTTTGATGATGGATGTGATCTAATGATGCATCGAGATCATAAGACTTGAATTGACTTATCATTATGTGATCTAATAATGGATAGGCTAGATCTGAGCGCTAACAAATATTTTGTCCTTTAAATGCTATGATATGGGTATATTTGAAGTCTAGAACAACTACAAAGTTATAAGTTATTATTTGCAGATTTATACACTGGTTCACCATGGTGAAGGAACGTATACACACTAGTTCGACACTTCCAAGTAGCATATTTAGAAAAAAAGTTTGTTTTTCAGAGATGACTTATCTGTCTAATTAGTGCTACTATTTTACTATTGTTTACCAATGATTTCTTCATTAGATTTAAAAGTAAAACTAATTGTATAAGGAGATTAATTCCGGTTGATTGATTGATTGAGTAAGAAGGATGATATTTTCTAGAACTTTGTAATATGACAGTAGATGTTCATGTCTTTGGTTAGTTCAGTTTTTGGTTCAGAAGTTTGATTATTCAATATCTTTAGAGGTATATGTGGGTTTGGTTGCATAAAGTAGCGTATACATGCATGTTGGCTTCATTGAAGTAGCGTATACATTCTGACATGTGATTTTAGAAGTTGCAGTTGATTCTAGTTATTGATGCCATGTTCTGAGTTCAAATCTGTGTACTGGTTACATTGATTTGACTATTCTAGTTGATAGGTTAAAGTTTGATTAAGTGTAGGTTGGTTTATTTTTCAATGATGGATTGATTCAGTTGTGGTTGATTCAGAAATTGATGATTGGATGATTCAATTATGTCAGAGATTTGAGTGATTGATTGATTCAGTTGTGGTTGATTCAGAGACTGATAATTGAGTTTCTGAGTTTTAGAGTTTTAGTGATTATTTGATTTAGTTGAGTCAGATGTTTCAATGATTGGTTGATTCAAAAAGTGATAATTGGGTTTTAGTTGATTGGTTGATGAAGATGTATTTGATGGATGTATTATAATGGTGATTGATTTTTGAGCTTCAGTGTTACTGATGGGTCCAGTATGAAAATTTGATAAAACGTGGCCTACTTATCTTGTTCTCGTGTACAAGGAGTATCTAGCATGAAAATTTATGAAATGTGGTCCCTAGAGCAGACTGAAGGTTGGAGGTTTCAGTGAGGAAGTTGAAGCTTCCTCCCAGTAGTGGTTAGTGATTAGATCACGGGGTTGGAGATCCCTTCCAGTAGCAACTGGAGAACGAGTGAAGGTTGTAGCCTTCTATAGGTCGACGCCTACGTACTGCTAAACATATTAGCCAATACAAGAGCAAAGGCATGGTAGCTCCCTTTCAGTAGAAGCAGGCGAATGAGAAAAGGTTGTAGCCTTCTATAGGTGGGTTCTTTCATATTGGTATTAGTCTACACCAGTACAATATTGTAAACAATATCTTCTTTATATTAAAAAGAAGTTAGAGGCAACAACAACAGGTGGTTTTTCTCCCGTGTTTCCACCTTAAATCTTGGTGTTCATATGTGTTTCCTATGTGTGATGGTTTATTTATTGCAACACATGGTTAATGTTTATCTAATGGTTAATAAAGTACCGATGCATTAGTTGAAGACAACCATATGATGGATTAACTGAATTGTATGTTCACTGGATATACACTAATTATCTTAATAATAGTTTCATGCACATGCAAGTTTGATTAAGTAAAGTCACGTATAGAACTGTGAATATGAAATGTAAAAAGTTATTGATTAAATACTGATTCACCCCCTCCTCTCATTATTTTTCCCAACACTATATTAATGTCTATGGCCATGTTTACTATAGGCATGATCTTTATAGCTGACTATGGTTGAACATGATGCCCATCTTCACTACAATTAACTATGGTTGAATTTTGTTGTCTATGGTTAACTCTTGTTGAACGTTGTTGACTATGCTTGATTAATGTACATATAACTTCCAAAACATGACGCCCAACTTGACTATAATTGACTACGATTGACTATGAATTACTTTCATTGGCTATGGTTGACTACAGTTTAATTTGGTTTACTATGGGTATTTAATATAAAATATAATTTTGAAAACATGATTCAATATTGCTCTTGTTGATTATAGTTGACTTTTTTAGATTACAGTTGATTAGTAAACATTTAAATCCCAATGATGATGCCCATATTGAAAATAGTTGACTTAGTTTTTATTTTTTTACTTTCGTTTATTAACTATGTTTGATTGATATACATAAAATCATCGAAACATGATGCCTCTAGTGATTATAATCAACCATGGCTTATTTTTATTGAATATTGTTCACAATGATTGACTTCATGACTTATTTTTGTTGAATATTGTTGACAATAATTGACTTTTTGTTAACTATTGTTGACTTTTCTTTATTTGTAGAACAATTTAATACAAGTTTTGTATAATAAAACCTAGACTGCAAGTTCACCTTGATGAATAAATAATAACCACTTTCATACTATTTATATTTCACCATCCTAAATTAATGTAAACCATAAAAAATAATTAGTTCAAAAAATAAACATTATTTATCTTCTAACGCATTTATTTAAATTATCAATCCTTTTAATAATATATTGAAACATTTCGAAACAACTAATACCAATACTACATTCATTTTCAATATAATAATACACTGAAACATTTCAAAAACAACTAATACCAATACTATATTCATTTTCAATATAGTAACTATATTAAATATTTAATAAATTTTATTAAATAAATTAAATTAATTAATAATGCATATCTATTACCCTTCTTTTTTATGTACAATCAACTGTTTGCGATTAAAATATTGAACTATTTTCTTCTCTTTTCATGCAGGACAAACTGTCGTTGACCAGGAAAAGATAAGTGAAAAAAATTTACTCTGAATACAGAGACAGTATTTATTCCGAGCATCTTATAAGATTTGGCATTTTAATTTTTATATATTAAAATTATTTTATTCCATTTGATTTTGAATTTTGCTTATTTTATGATAAGCTTATCTAAATATCGAATCTTCTTTTGAATATGTATTGGAATATTTAAAAAAAGCGATAGAAATAAGATTAAATATTTTAATAAAATTTAATAAATAAGTGTTCATAACTTAAACAAAGTTTTTATATAAAAATTATATGAAATAATTTTTTGGCTAATGAATTTCAAACCAAATTTTTAATAAGTTTTAATAAATTAATAACATATATTTGTTAACCCTTTTTCACACAAACTCTTTGTGGTTAAAATGACCATTATTCTCCTCTCTATTTGTATGCACGAAAAACTATTGGGCTATAAAAAAACATATGTGAACATAATTTACTCTCAATGAAGAGACATTATCTATTTATTACGATCATATTTTTGTACCGTAAATAATTAAATCTTTTTTTTTACCGTAAATAATTAATACATTTATTCAGACATCGAACAAGTCTATTATTAGAAGCTCAAATCGAAAATAAATTTCCTTATGAAACGCTTTAAAATCACATGCAAAGCTTGATGTCCTCCGTATATTTTATAAACTGTGAATCTGCAAACAAATTTTAGCAAACCATAGCAAACAACGGCAAAAGAAAAATACGCACTCTCTGCCTTTACCTATCTTTAGAGGCACATGTAGAAAGTACCAAACAAATTGAACGCATGAATCAAAACATATTCTTAGTTAAGAGGTCATCTGGTTGTCCATGATTCTGTTGTCTCTATTGGAATCTGGGTTTACACTTTTCTTCTGTAAATGATATTCTTCATTCTTCATTCTATCAATTTGTTTCAATTACTTTTACATGGTGTACGATATTCAGTTTCATCTATTTCTATTTATATTTGGTGACAAAATTGAAGAGCACAAAATCTTAGCAGAGGAATTGCTTTTCTCAATATTACAAATCACTTAAATAAAATTACATTGGAATTATCAATAATAAACTCGACTAACTCAAACTGAACTGGGATACTTGGAAGGACATTTTTGACACCTAACAAGTGGTTGGGATTAGATTCTCCAACACCCCCCATTAATTACAACCACATAAAAATTCAATTAAGATACTTGTTAGGTCTATGAGGCAGCTAGGTTTACAATTTTAAAAAATTGACTTCAACTTTTCTTCTTCTCTTTTTCCAGATCCTATAGCCTCTAAACTATTTCAGCTTTTTCTCTTTCTTATATCCTTGAAATGTAAGTTTTTTCATTTGTTGGTGTAGGTTTTCCATTCTTCTAGGTTGTTTAAGCATACCCTAGACTTATTAAAAAAAAATGACTTTTATGTGGGTTGCTGCCATACATTATCTTATGTAGTGCGAGTTTCATCATCAATCTACTGCAACATAAGATTATAATAAAATAATATTTCTTCAGGACTCCAATACCTGAAAATTTCATTAATTTCTTGATCATGCATGTTATCTTCAACAACCATTTCTGCAGCTTCTATGTAGACTTCATGTAGACATGGTGTTGCAAACCATGCCTCAGGGAAATTTAAGTCTTCTTCACATTCATTCTGTGTACCTACACATTAGAAATCAATGTTAGAATAAAAAACATTTGCAGAACCACATTGGTTATGTTCCTTCTGCTTTGTAATGAGAGGTTCCTTTGTTGTACTTCCAAATTTACTTCTACCTTTGTCTTTGTTTTCTCTTTGTTGGCTTCCTTCTTTGTCTTTGCCTCTATCTTTGTTTTTGTCTCTTACACTTATGTACTAACCCATGTTGGTGCAAATAGGTTGTCTTCCACTTGGATTTCAGATTCAAGTGAGATTATCTCACCAAATAACATCACAACAATATGATATTTTTGTTCCATCACCTGCAACCATTCATCATTAGCCAATAATTCTTCATCCAAATTTACATAAGCAATATTGATTGTTGAATTCATCATAGCATTGACTTCTCCAATGACAGCTTTACTATCATCAACAAGCTCTGTTGTTGGATTTACCATATCTTCATTAGCAAGCTTCATTGCTAGAACCATCATATTGTCATCACCAAGCTCTATTGTTGGATTCATCAAATTTTCATCAGCAAGCTATATTGTTGGAGTCACCAAGTTTCTAGCTACTTGTGGTTGTGAAAAGTGGGGTTCATGAGCATCTACATGCTTCTTCTCTGCTACTTCTGCACCTTCTTCACAGACATCATCCATTTGTGGTTGAGCATAGTGGGATTCAACAAATTTCTCATCTTGGTGTACATTTGTTATTGCAAATTCACCTTCATCTTCAATTTCAACTTTAGTTCTCCCCTTTACACCAAAACTCCTCTCAAGGGTATCCCAAGCCTCCTATGTTGTCTTGGCTTCTGAAATCAGGGGTAGAATGTTGTCATCTACAGAGTCTTTTATGCATTTTAATGCAAATGTATCATTTTTCCTTTTCACTTCCAGATCTAAAAAGATATGAAACATCTCATTTAGTTGCTTTGACTTTCTCAACCTCTTGACTTTTCCCATTTGTTGAGTGTTCACTGACTACAACTCAAAAAGAAAAATAAACTATAAACATTGCATCTAACTTCAATAAAAAGTATTGTCGCTTCTTGGTTTCCAAAAACCAAAAACGCTTTCACAAAAACCTACAATCCCCAAAATTAAATTAACAATGCCCTTCTTTTAATCTCCTTTTTTCTTTAACAAAAAAATGTAGCTCCTTTTTTTTTATTCCCTCTTTTAAAAAAAACCTCTTTTACACAATATAATCCCCTTTTAAAAACATGACATCATTTCCTTTTTCCAAATCACGTGGAGCTTATATAGAAGTTTACATGGGAAATAACCTCATTTAAATAATTTCATAAGCCCTTTTAAAATATCACATGAGCACTTTATTTTTCAAATCAAAAGGCTTTTCAAATCATATGAAGGACACATTACATGATCCCTCCTAAAACCTTTTTAAAAAATAGATGTTTCACCTTACGCCTTAGATTTCCTTTTCACATGAATGAACCATGGATGAGAATGGAACGTGTTGTTAAGTGTGAAGCCAAATTCATGTAGGATTCTAGATCCTTCTACACCATCATTAGTTTTTAGCTCTCCATTTAAATCACATGAAGAATTCTAGATCCTTCTACTGCGCCATTAGTTTCTAGATCTCCATGCAGGATTATAGATCCTTCTACACTGCCATTAGCTTCTAGATCTCCATCTGAATCACATACAAGATTCTAGATCCTTCTTTTGCCTCTATAAATTTGTAATTTCTCTGGCCAAGGAATGTAAGCCAAGGTCCAGGCCTGTTACGTAATGCTAAGTGATTTCCATTCTCCAATGATTTTTTTATCTAGTATGTTGTGTTTGATTGAGTAATCTTGTTGTTTCTCCATTTGTTTGTCTTTGAAAATATTCTTTGCTATTGTTGTCTAAGTCTTTGAGTATAAATCGGTTGTGTGTGTTGTATGCTCTGAACTATCAACTGGTATCGAAGCTAGGGTTGAATATCCATTGTGCAAGCCGCTTAGTGCCATCACCTTACTCAAGGAATGTTCATTAAAATGTTGGTTGTTACCTCTGGAGCTATTGAATGATCTGTCGAGGAAATCATAAATCACTGCAAAAAGGAGAGTCAAGGAAAAAGATTTGTTCTGGAAATAAACTGAGGAACTAGCTGAGGAATGTTAAGGAAATGGTTGCAAGAAATAAAAATGTCATGGGCATATGGTGAAATGTGCCATGAATCCTAAAACATGTAGTGTGGTCACTAAGGTTTGATGATGTTAGTAGCAATTTAATGAATGAGGAACTGCGACAGAAGTCAATTGTGGAAAACCAGGGAGGAGAAGCTCTAGCTGTAGCTAATCATGGTAGGAGAATGGATCAAGGCTGGCAAGGGTGATCAAGATCTAGAGGCCGATGAAAATCAAGGAGAAGAAGGATCATCTGCATTGATTGTGGCACACGGGTCACATGAAGAAAGAATGTCGATTCTGGAAGAAAGGAAAAAAGGATCAAAGACTGTCCAATACAAATCACAAGTCAGCCAACACAAATGAAGGTGAGACTACTGCTGTGGCCAAAGATTGTGATGTGTTGTTTACTATTTTAGTAAAGGATGCATGTGTATATACATCTAGCAATGGCTTTGATTAGATCCCCGACTTTGGGGCATCTCACCATGTAACCCGATGCAAAGGTAGTTTTGTTTCATATAATCTTGGTGATTATGGTAGAGTACATTTGGGGAATAATCATTTTTGCAGTATTGTTGGAGTGGGAGATGTTCAGATCAAGATGAAAGATGGACAAGATATATTGAGAAACAGGTCAGGCATGTACCAAAAATGCTCGTGAGTTTAATCTCTATGGGACGACTAGATGATGAAGGATATTTGACAAGCTTTGGAAAAGTAGGCTAGAAAATTAGCAAAGGTGCATTGGTTGTAGCCAAATGACCCAAGACAGGAACATTATACACATTGAAGACACTAATAGTAAAATTAGATTTGGCTATTCTAACAAAATAAGGAAATTCAGCAGATCTGTGGCATAAGTGTTTGAGTCACATGAGTGAGAGTGGCTTAAGAATTCCTTCTTGGTAAGAATTTATTGCCAGGTTTGAAATCCTACAATCTTGATCATTGTGAGCATTGTATATATGGTAGACAAAGAAGGGTTTTATTCCTTACAGGTGGCCATGACATAAAGAAAAATGTGTTAGAATTGGTAGACTTAGATGTGTTTGGGCCTGTTAACATCAAGTCATTAGGAGGAGAATCATATTTTGTAACATTTATAGATGGTGCCTTTGGGAAGGTTTTGGCATACTCTATGAAAATTAAAAGTGAAGTGTTTGGAATATTTCAAAAATTTCATGTTGTTGTTGAAAGAGAGACTAACAAATTGCTCAAGTGTTTAAAAACAGATAATGGTGGAGAATATTGCACAAATGAATTTAAGGAATATTGTAACAAGCTTGGCATAAAGCATGAGAAGATTGTGCCTAGTACTCCTCTACAAAATTGTGTCACAGAAAGGATGAATCCCACAATTATGGAAAAGTTGTGAAGTATGTTGTCCAATTCCGGTTTAGAGAAGAATTTTTGGGTTGAAGTAGTCAGGACTGCTTGGTACCTCATAAACAGATCTCCAACTACAGCCTTGGATGGCGGTATCGCTAAAGAAGTTTGGACTGGTAAGAATTTGAATTATTATCACTTGAAAATCATTGGATGTGAAACATTTGTACATATTCCCAAAGAAAATAGAACTAAGTTAGATGATAAATCTATGAAATGCATTTTTTTGGGATATGCAGATGAAGATTTTGGTTATCATCTATGGGACCCAGTCAAACATAAAATTATTAGAAGTAGGGATGTTATATTTAATGAGTCAGAAATATTCAAGAGGACTGTAGGTGTGTTGGAGGTCAAGAAGGTTATTGACAGGTTTGAAGAGTAGAAGGAAAACATACCACCAATACAAGAAAATGAATAGCAAATTCTGGAGCATGAAAAACAACAAGCGGAAAATGATGAACAACAAGAACAGGAAATCTTGCAGGAACCTTTACAAGAGACTCAACTTGATAATGCCTCACCACAGTTGATTCAAAGATATTCTAGGCCTCATAAGCCTTCACAAAGGTATCCTCCTTCAAACTATAATTTGTTGACTGATGAAGGTGAGCCTAATTTTTTTTAGGAAGCCTGTAAAGTTGAGCACAGTGAAAAATGGAAGAAGAAATGAACTCTTTGATGGAAAATAAAACTTGGGAGTTGGTAAACCTCCCAAAAGGTAGAAAGGCTCTACAAAAGAAATGGGTTTATAGGATTAAGAATGAAGGTGATGAAAACAAGGAGAGGTATAAACCAAGGCTGGTGGTGAAAGGTTTTGCCTAAAAAGAAGGTATTGACTTCACCAACTTTTCTGATATGTTGTTAAAATGTCATCCATTAGAGTCATTCTTGGTCTAGTTGTTGCTTTAGACCTAGAATGTGAATAATTAGATGTAAAAATTGCATTCCTTCATGGTGAATTGGAGCAAGAAATTTATATGGAGCAGCCAAAAAGCTTCATAGAAAAAGGAAAAGAAGACCTTGTTTGCAGGTTGAAGAAGAGTCTCTATCGGTTGAAATAGGCACCTCGATAGTGGTACAAGAAATTTGATTCATTCATGTTGGAACATAGTTCTTAGAGGTTAGAAGCTAACCATTGTTTCTATATCAAGGGGTATGATCAAGGAAAGTATATTATATTATTGTTATATGTGGATGACATGTTGATTGTTGGGCATGATAAGAATAAGATCAATAGGTTGAAGAAAGATTTGGTTAGCAAATTTGCAATGAAGGATTTGGGACCAGCACAACAAATATTGGGCATGCGGATTATGTGCGACAGAAAAAATAAAAGGTTGTGGCTATCACAAGAAAAATATATCAAGGAGGTGCTTGACAGGTGTAATATGAAGGATACCAAGCTAGTTGGTACACCCCTTGCAGCCCAATTCAAACTGAGTAATGAATGAGGTCCTAGTGATGACAAGGAGAAAGAAGAGATTAGAAAGATTCCTTGTGCTTCAGCAGTTGGCAGCTTGATGTATGCCATGGTATGCACATGACTAGACATTGCATATTCAGTGCGAGTAGTGAGTAGGTTCCTTGTCAATCGAGGCAAACAACATTGGCAAGCAGTAAAATTGATTTTGAGATATCTCAAGGGCACTAGTCATTATTGTTTATGTTTTCTTCATGATGAGACTTTGCTTGAAGGATTTACAGTTGTAGATATGGTTGGACATATGGACTCTAGAAAGTCCACTACAAGTTACTTGTATACATTTGCAGTTGCAACAATATCTTGCGTGTCAAGGCTACAAAGAATAGTTTCCCTCTCTACAACAGAAGCAGAGTACATAGCTGCAACAGAAGCTTGTAAAGAGATGTTGTGGATGTAGCAATTCCTAGGAGAGATAGGAATAAAGCAGGAAAAGTATGTGCTATATTTTGATAGTCAGAGTGCTATTCACTTGGCGAAACCCTAGCATTTCATTCAAAAACCAAACACATTCACTTAAGGTACCATTGGATCTGACATGTGTTGGACGAAGAACAATTATCCTTGGAAAATATCCATATAGATAGGAAACCTGCTAATATGCTCACTAAGATTCTACCACAAAATAAACATGAGTTATGGAGAGGCATGGTAGGACTCGGGGTGACTTGATTCATGACTCTTATTTGGCTTCAAGTGCGAGAATGTTAAGTGTAAAGCCAAATTCATGCAGGATTCTAGATCCTTCTACACCACCATTAGTTTCTAGATCTCCATCTAGATCACATGCAGGATTCTAGATCCTTCTACTATGCCATTAGTTTCTAGATCTCCATGCACGATTCTAGATCATTCTACACCGCTATTAGCTTCTAGATCTCCATCTAAATCACATACATGATTCTAGATAATTCTTATACCTTTATAAATTTGTAATTTCTCTAGCCAACGGATGTAAGCCAAGGTACAAACATGTTATGTAATGCTAGGTGATTTCCGTTCTCTTGTGATTATTTTATCTATTTTGTTGTGTCTGATTGAGAAATCTTGTTGTTTCTCCATTTGCCTATCTCTGAAATTATTCTTTGTTATTGTCGTCTAAGTCTCTAAGTATAAATGTAATGTGTGTGTTGTATCATCTGAACTATCACATGCTTGGCTTGCTTTTGCATGATTGTCCTTGGTGTTAGGGAAGAAGCTTCGGCTTCACTCTCGTTGCTTGTTGGTTGGAATGTCCTAAGCACTCTTCTGGATAGAGGTCAGTCTTTCTTTTGAGCTGATGGAAGGAACTGGACATTACTACTCCAGTCTTTTACGAAATTCTTAAAACTTATTTCCTCAATGAAATTGTTGCCCCAATCCATAGCGGTCTTTTACGAATGAACTGGATGAATTTTTCTCCCTCAACACTCTTTGGGATGAGCCAGGTCGTGTTAGAGTGAAATCGCTATGAGTAAATGAAACTAATGCAGCACTTAAACCTTCTCTGTTGCGCTATCATGTTAACACTTTTGTTGACTTTCTGAGTTACGTTAATAATGCACTGGATTAACCTCTCGAATGCATCAATGTGGATGTATTTCGATTTGCTTTTTAAATTTCAGCCTTCCTATTCAGAATTGGCTCTCTCTCTGCTACTTCTTCGTAGGCTCTTTCAAATTTTTGTTGCTCTCTTAAAGAGTCTTAAGCTCTCTCTGCTTCTTCGTTGTAGGATTCTATGAATTTCCGCTACTCTGTCAAACAGTCCTATGTCGGCTCGCCTATTCTCTCTACTTCTCTATTCTCTCATGTTGCTACTCTCTCATGGAGTTTTATGCACACTAGCCTATCTTATCTACTACTATTCTCAAGGACTCTCACATAGTCTAAGATCTGATACCATGAGAAAAAATGAAGAGAAAAAAATATGGACCAGAGGACTTTCTCTTCTTAGTATTACAAATCATTTAAATAAGATTATAATGGCAACATCAGTAAGAAATGACTATAGATAAAATTGACTTAAACTTGATTAACTCAAACTAAACTGGGACACTTGAAAGGATAGTTTCGACACTTGACAAGTGGTTGGGATTAGATTCTCCAACATATAGAGTGTTGGCAAACACTGTGCAGCAAGAAAACAAAGATGAACTAAAAGCATAACTGGAGGATGAAGAATATCATAGAAAGATGGATCTCAAATTCCATTATAGAGGAGAGATTTCACGAAATCTAGATACTTCACACCACGTGTGCAACAATAGAATACAAATAAATCTCATTATCATATTCCCTATTCCTAGGAGACATAATAGATACACAACTGAAAATAGCTTGTTACTATTGCTGAACATGATTGATAGATCTGCTCTGATGGGGGTGTATAGCTGGGGAGATTATGTAACTTGAGGGCAAGCACCGGAATAACACTTTTCTTTTTTTTCTTTTTTCTTTTTACCTCAGGTGGCTATGGACGAAGGTGGTTAATGTAATTTTAATTAGATATGTGTGCCATAAAGTGTTCAAAGGTTGGTACAGATCGATGTTTGTTTATTGGCAGAGGCATCGGGTGTATGGAGGTGAGGTTGATACCTCATCATCTAGCTCTAGTCACTCTTTGTGTTGGAGTTGGTGGTTGGCTTCTCGGTATGTTGGTGTTATGTTTAGAGATGGGATTCCCTGAGCTAAGGGGTGGTGCTCGCGTTTTGTACCTCTTCATCTCTTGGTGAGCCTTACTTTGCAGCTCTGTGTGCATCACCTTAATTTATATTTCTTGTGGTGGTTATTTTCAACGCGTGTATTTTCAATTTGTGGGTGTAATTTCTGCTCATTCGCGACTGTCATTCTAGGTTTTTTATACTTCCAATACTTATTTTTTTTAGTGGTCTTGCTTTGAGTCATGTCAATTTGTGTCGTAGGATTTCTTTTTCTGTGGCGGAAGTTGGGTCTATTGTCTTCGTGCCATAGTTTAGTGGTCTATAACTTTTCCTATGTTGAATTCTTAAGGAAAAGTGTGTGGGTTTCGCACTTGGGTCTGTCGTCTTGGTGCCATAGTTTAGTGGTGTATAACTTTTTCTATGTCGAATTCTGAAGCCAAAGTGTGTGGGTTTAGTAGTGCATGTGTAGTGAATTCCACAATCATGTGTAGTAAATTGAAAATTCCACAATCTATTAGTCCTGGCCCCCATGGAATTGTTTTTCATGGATGAACTTCTTTTTTTCAGGTCTAGTCTTCAGAGTATTCCTCTTCGTCTCTAGGTGTCTTTTCTTGGATGGGGTCCTTCTTAAGGTTGTCACCATTGTTTCTCCTATGTAGTGTTCATGGCGCCTAGGCAAAGGATGACCAGTCATCGAGGGAGTGATGATTTTGTAGAGAAGAAAAGGTCGTGTCACTTCTCATATGACTCTGTGGCTACTGCTTTTGACTACCTTTGGAGGTTCGTAGATAGGTATTATACCTGCAAGGCATGGAGGTTGGTGACCGCCCCTATGTCTGAGACTCGAAATTGGCTAGTGATAAGATGAAATGGCTTCCAAACGTTGGTTGTTTTTGGAAGAGGAGATTGAAATTTTTAAGTTTCGTGGCATTGAATCAACAAAGTACTATTTTCTTTAGACTCATCTACAAGGAAAAACATGAGGAGAATTCAAACATTTTCTCCTCCGTGGAGGACATGAAGCGTATGGTAAAAAATATCCACTTTTGTTTGAATAACAAGGATTCTCGCATGGGGAGAGTGGAAAGTTTTCTAGTTATGGATTCAGGTTCTTGTGACTTTAAATATCCACTATGGACATACTCCTGTTTTATTTTCTTCGGAAAACAACTTGCATGAAGAGGACACGTCAAGGTATTTGTCTATCTTCTTTTACAGGTTTGTTTTGTCTTAGAATTTTGGTATCTGATTTTATGGTCTTAGCTCTAAAGAAGACGGTGTGTGTCTGATTTTGTGTTTCTTTTGGCATTGTTGTAATGTTTTGTGGAATGTTAAAGTGTTCCTAGTGCGCTAGGTCTACTGGATCTTCTTTCAAGGACGATTATACTCCTGGAATTCATATAATGATGCTTTTCTGTAATTTTTTTTAGCGTCCCATATGTTTCGGCCAGACAACAAACTGGTCCCATATGTTTCGGCCAGACAACAAACTGGTTTTTATGATCGTTTCAATAATTCATTTTGGAAAATGTATCATAGTAACCACATAACCATGCAACATTTTTTATTTACCTTTGCGGTTATGTTCATTATTATGGGCAACAAAGTGAACTAATGTTTTCCTTAGTGTAGTTTTGGTTAGCTTCTCGCCTACACTTTTGATTTATATCTGATTTGGATAATGAAATATATTGCTACTAATTTACAAAAAAATAAAAAGAAAATCATGGATAGATTTGCAATCAAGAACGCTACTGAGATCAATGTGGGAATTTAAAGAACATAGATTTTGAAAGGGAAAGGTCAACAAAAGGTGCAAGTCAAATTGGTGAAAATGTAGTGGGAAATCAATATATCGGACAAATTGGGAAAATCTAGTAGCAAATCAATATATTGGACTAAAATATTAACATTTTATTCTGCATCAAGCTAAGCTATTATTGTGTTTAACAATGTTAAATTAGAATATGGACCTCAAGAGGTCATTTAGAGATATGCTTCTCTCGTAAATTAACTCTTACATGACTCATCCTTAATTTCCCACCCATAACAACATGATAGAAATGTACACAAATCAACTTTTTATTTATATATATATATATTATTTTTGAATTTTATAATTAACTTTTCATTGATATACATATAATAATTTAATATTTACAATAATCTTATTCTATATATAAAATATATCATAACTATATTTATCATCCAAGTTTTTATATTTATATATATATTCAGAGAAAGAGTGTGCATAGATCCATCTTAACTACAGATCTTTTGTTTTTGGTAGATATGGAGTAAATATGGATCCATTTTGGTTTAATTATCAATAATATTAAGTGGATGGTATAGACATAGTCTCCATGGAATATTCTAGAATATTCTTAATAATAATCACAAATGAAACGTTCAAGTTTATCTCAAAATTATTTATGTTTTTTCTCTTTCTACTGAAATTGATTAATTATGAAAAATTGTCACATAGACATGAGTTATGGTTTTTTGAGCATGTGATATTAGTAAGCCATGATATTGACCGATGGTATTATAGCAAAGCCTAATAGTTTTCATAGTAAAATCGGAGTGAATCTCCATATTTAAAAATCTTGTTACATGTTTTTTTAAATGTATATATGTTCATCTCTTATTTTTTCTATTCTTTTTATAATAATAATAATAATAATGATATCTTTTAGTTCATTTTTATGATTTGTATATCTTGGGAATGTGAAATGCATTATGAAGTAAGTGTTTTTCTATGTTATTAGCTATTTCATTTATATGATTGTGCAAATATATTATGTTTTAAATATATATGAGATCACCTTCATTTTGTATTCTAGAGAATTTTATAAATTAAATGGTTCGCAAATGTTAATGAGAGACAATCTATTTAAAAACTATGTAATAGGATAAATTTAAAAACAATGTAACAAGATTATTAACAATGAATATTCACCTCAACTTTGTTATGATGGAGTTTTATTACAATATCATGGATTATCATTACCATATACCTAGAAAAATAGAACATGTGCAATTTCTTTTCTAAATTAATCAATTTAATTAAAAGAGAAGAAATATAATAACTACTTTCTCATCCTTTTTATTTATAACTATTATTAAGAATATTATATGGAAATTAAATCTCAACTATCTATCTAATAATTATTGTCATTAAAATCCCAAAAACTTATACAAAAAAACACACCTCTCAATGTAACAATTATTATATTAATTATTTCATATAAATATTATATAACATATTGATTAAAAAAATATTTAAACAATAACTTAAATAAATAAATTTAAAATAAAATATTTATTTGTTTACTCAACGCATCCTATTTAATTTACGAAATTTTAATATATATTTTTTTAAATTTTAATGATAATTTAAAAAAATATTAAATTATAAAAATCATTTATTATGAGATAATGATGATGATTAATGTTTATTAAGATGAATGGGTTTATGAGGCTTTAAGAAAGTAATAAATTAATTGTGATTTTTTAAAATTTTATTTTTATGATAAACAAGAAAGGAAATAAGCACTCCAAGATCGCTATTGTTAGGTTGACTTAAATGTTTTGGAAATGAGAGTGGATGTGAGTAAAAGTGGGGTAATCCAATAGAAAGTGTTTTTCATCTTCCATCCTTTTTGTATCACAAAGGCAGTAGATTATTTCATCCGAGAGATTTTTGACAATAGACCACTACCTGGTTTCACTTCGAATCTCATAATAATTAGTACTAATCTTTGCAATGTTCATTTATTTCTTAGTAGTATTGAAGACAAAGAGATAATTTTGGTGACCAAGAGTGAGATTGATCACCTCATTATAATACTCTAACATTCTTTTTTTTTTCCAACTATTTATCATTTTATAATTTATCCTTAAATTTAAAAATAATAATATTTTTGATAGTAATTATTTCCTAAAATAATTTCTTCCTTTATTTCCCCATAAATAAACCAAAACTAAATCAAAACAAACACATAACGTCATGAATACCTCGAAATTTTGAAACCCGAAAATCTCATGTTAAATTAAAATGTCTCATTGGTAAGTATTAGAGGATTTCGTTGATACTTGTAGTTCAATTTTATTTTCTAACTTAATTAAAAGAAAATTATGTAACTAAAATTTTCATTATTTATTTAGTTTTAATAAAATCTGAAGTTTTAATGACAAAGAATCATAAGTATGCAATGTTCATGAAAAATTAGTTTGCGTCTAAGCTCATGGATATAAACCTCGGTAAGTCGAGTAGGCTAGAAGTGTAGAAATATAAATAAAAAAACTAAAAGTAATAATTTGAATTCATTATAACAATTTTTAAATGTTAGATAAGATAAAAAATATATTAATATGGATTTATTTTTTTAATTTTGAAACATCAAATTTTGAATTGTGATAATTTATTATAAAAATATAATATTATTTATATTTATATAAATCTTATGTTTTTAAATTTAAATTTGGATTTTTTTTAATTTTTTATTATTTATAATTATAATTATAATTATATGTATTTTTATTTTTTTTTTTGACATATTTTATAATTTTTATAATTAATTTTTTCATATGAGATATATAGTATTATTCAATTTTATATGTAAAGATGTGCAAGAATGAATTTGTTGTAAATTTTATGTTTTTATATGTCTTTTGTTGTTGTAAATGTAGTAGGACTCTTTAAGTTTCAAGTTTACATGTCTATTACTTACCCTGCTATGGGGAGAGTAGCACAAGACTCGAACCCAAGATCTCTGGTTCGGTGAGACTTCATTCCACAACCATCGCCACTTGAGTTACCCGAGGCAGACATTTTTATATGTTTTCTAATTTAATTTAAATCAAAAGTTTTTATATGTTTTCTAATGCAACAATATTATTATTATTAATTCTCATACAATTAAATTGGCATAAATATGTCATATTTTTACCTTTCTCAATTTTGAAGTTGAATTCTATGAAAATACATATGGAGTGGCCATGGGTTCTCCACTCTCCCTTGTCATAGCTAACCTGTTCATGGAAGATTTTAAATCCAATACATTGGTTTATTCTCAATTACATCCAAAATTACAGAAAAGGTTTATAGATCATACCTTCATCATCTGGCCCCATGGGTTGGATAAATTAGATATGGTTTTTGAGCATCTCAACAATCAATGAAGTTCTATCAAGTTTAATATGGGGTCAAAGGTCAATGGTAGCTTGCTTTTCTTAACATTATTGCTTGTAAGAAAGATGATGGTTCTTTTTCTCATCAAAACTTTCGTAAGAAAACTCACACTAAGAATTTCTTCATGCCACTTCCTATCACTATCTGACGCAAAAGTTGAGATTTCTCAACACGTTAAATAGTTTTGCTTTAAGGGTTCTAGATTAAAGTCGCCTAGATAATGAAAAACCCATATCGTTGAAGTGCTAAAAAATAATGGTTATAATAAGTACCTAGGACTCAAAGATTTCTAAAAAATGAGCAAAGGTCTAAGGATAAGAAAATAGACCACAGATTTCGCTAAGAGTGTTCAAATTTCTTATATCAAAGCAACTACTCATAAGATTGCTCAGATTCTTAACAAGCACATCGTCTCTTCTACCTTAAGTCCCTTGAACACCGCTCAAGTCTACCCAAGATCATTCAAAGACCCAGTTGATGCTAAAAGCATGAAATTTGTTTATATAATCTCATGTTCCCATCAGACCCCCTAAATTGGAGAAACTGACTACTGCATAAATCAAAGGATTTAGGAGCAGGTAGTTGATATCAAACCTTATAGGCCTTGCTCCTAAGATTTGGTCAAACATGCTAAGAAGACAAAAAACCACATTTGTATAGAGGAATCTCCAGTCATTGCCAAAGTTTATCGTTTACATCAGCAAAAGTTTAGGGAGGTCATAGAAGTTGAGAGAAAAGATACTATGCTAAACAAAGACAATAAGTAGAAAATTAACATTTGTTAGATTCCTGCCATGTCTACTTAAAGGTCTTAATTCTTGTTTCTTTTTATTTTTTTATGCTCTTCTGCTTATTACTTTTATTAATTTTATTTTCATTTTTCCAGTTTTATATTTAAACAATTAGATATTTTATTCTTATCGATAACAACAATTCCTTATCTTGTTGAAAATATATTTTATTTCTTTAGATGTGTTTATTTACCTAATTACACAAATTAATACATTACTAATGGTGATATTTTCTCTTTAGATCTTTTTATAGGATATTCATTCTAATCTTTTATTTCATAATTAAGGTTTTTCTTCAATTTGTATTAGTGATTCTTTATTTAAGTTTATTGCTAGGATTTTATTCATATATATTGCTACATTCATATTTTAATATGTGTTTATATATATATATATATATATATATTCTATAAATATATTTAGTTATTGTTTTCATAATGCAAATTTCTATGATTCATAATGTTACTTAAGAGAATTTTTCCGATAAATAACATTTCAACTTCTCTGTTGACATATTTCGAACCATTAAATGTGGTTCATCATCAAGACTTCGATGATTGTACTCATCCAACCATGCAATTATATATTATAGAGATGTAAAATGCTAGAGAAATGAACATTAAAATAATTAATAAATTAATTAAAATGAACGTTATATAATTCAAAAAATAAACAATATAAATATTAGGTCATTTAAAAAATAATTAATAAAAAGAAATTACTAAATTTATTCTTAATAAAATATTGTTTATAGTAATAGGCTATTACTACTTTGATACTAACTCTAATATATAAAAGAAGATCATCTAATTGAATAATATTAAAAAGAAAAAGAAAATAAAAATAATATATAGAAGAAGAAGAAGAAGTATAAATTAATTTATAAATAAGGAAATTAAATTAAAACAAAAGATTACATGAAAAATGAAAAAAGAAAGTGAGAGAAGGAAAAAATTCAAGAATCAACCTCAAAGAAGGGGACACACGAACAAAGAAAGAAAGGAGAAGGGAAAGGCACTAACTTAGGTAAATGTAGACGGGATCCAACAATTGTTAAACTTCCACCCATTATCCCTATTCAACCTGAGAAACCTCTTTTCAATTTTGATTTCTTCCCTAAACTTATGGTGATGGAAGTGGTTGATCCTTGAAATGATAGAGGAATATTCTAAACAAATGTGTTGTTTAGTTTTATTAGAATGTTTCACCAAAGCTGATGTGTTTTTCCTATAATGTGTGAGGTTAGCAACATGTTCATGAATATTTTGATTCATAGAGTGACTCGTTTCTCTAATTTAGGAGATTCCATGGGAACATGGGATTAAATAAACACCTTTCATTTCTTTTGGGTACAAGAGGTCTTTGATAGATTTGAGGGAGCTACGAATGGTGTTCAACAGTCTAGAGGTAGAAGAGATCTTCTCCTTCCTTAATATCTAAGTAATCTTGTTAGTGGTACCTTAAGTAAAGAGAAGTTGAACATTGGTAACCAATTTTCTTTGATCTTTTCTTAATTTTGGACCTTTTGTTGCATTCAGGAAAGCTCTAAGAACTTGGCAATATTATAACCATTATTCTTAAAAACCTTAAGGAGATGGGTTTTCTCATCTTCCAAGTGATCTTTATTGGAGACCCTAAGAGCAGGAGGGGCCAAAGTCTTCAAAACACAAACCTTTTGAGCTATAAAATGATGGGAGTTAGCATGAAGATATTGCTCCTTGTGGTTTTTCTTCCAAAATAGCTGTCGAGCGAAAGATCCATCATTTCTCTTGGAGATGAGAATGTCAAGGAAGGGAAGAATACCACTAATTTCAGTGTCCACGGTGAACTTAATGGAGCTTGATAAATTATTTCGATGTTCGAGGAATAAATATAACTTCTCACAACCATGACGCCAGTTGATGAAGGTATTGTCCATGAAAATCTTCCAAATACTAAGTTTTGAAAGGAGAAAAGCCACAAGATTTGGATTCGAAAGCTTCCATGAAAAGGTTGGCATGAACAAAGAAAAGTGGGGAACCCATGGCAATACCTCAAGTTTGTTGTTTATTCTTCCTATATTTATTCCTCTTTTATTAATATATATATATATATATATATATATATATATATATATATATATATATATATATATATATATATTTTAATTTTTAATTTTTATTTGAAATTCAAATGTTTGATTTAATTTTAGTTAATTTTATTATTTTTTTTCCTTTTTTATCTTTTTCATTCCTCATTCTTTAATTTTATTAATCATTCTTTTATCTATATATCTATATATATATATATATATATATATATATATATATATATATATATATATATATATATTATTTCGATTATTTATAAAATAAAATATTTCTACATTTCTATTTCTCTTTCTTTATCTCTTTAATTTCTTTGATAGCTCTTCCATTCTTAAATATTTTAAATAATAAACAAGAAATATTTTTATTTTATATTCTATTGAATATAATCATTATAATTGTTATATATTTATGTTATTTATTTTATTTTTCATCTTAATTTTGATGATGAACCATATTATGCAGTTCAAAACACATCCACCATAAACTCTATATGAGATATTTTCCAGATTTTTTTCATAAACATTATGAATAACAAAAAATTACACTTAAAAATTACACTAATTACTAGTCTAAATCATTACTTTATATATATATATAATTAAATTATATATATTGTAATTTTATTAATTAAAAAAATACCATATAGAAAATTGAATTTATTTAATTAAATAAATTTATTATTTTTCACATTTTTATATTTATTATTATTATTTTTAATTAAATTTACATTAAATTTTATTATTATTATCTTAAAAAGTCCATGTAATGATTGATCTTTACAATGACATTTGGAGATGGGCTCTCAACACAGTAAACGTATTTACATTTAGAATATGTAGGGTTCCAAGGAAAGCTGAAAGCTAGTTGTGAGATAAGGGCTCAAGAAGCTAAAATGTTCAAGGGTGACACAACTAATGCTTTCATTTTGACAACTAACAAAAAATAATGATTCCCTTCAGTTTAATGAGTGCAAAAGAGAAGACAAATATGCTAAACAGGTTCAGTTTTTTAAGGTATAATGAGTCTGAAGAAGAGATAAAATTACGCGTGTGCCCTTCTGATGGTTTAACGAGCTTGAGAATGGAAAAGAGATCACCCACCGAATTTCAATTCAATTAAAGGGAAGGAAAATATGGAAAGAACTTGGCATTTAAATATATGTTTTACGAGCATGAAAATATGGGAAAAAGAAAATTGGAATTTTCATGGGTTTAATGATTTATGAAAATAAAAATGAAACGGACTTGGTTTCTTCATACAAATTTAATGAGCATGAAAATATAGAAAAAGGAGCTCAGGATTTTTATTGTTTAAAAGGAATGAAAATAGGCCAAAAGGAAACTCACCCTAGAGAAATGAGTGGTATAAGTGTAGAAACTAATTCCCAAGCTCACAGAACCACCCTAACAATAAGGATGAAAAGAGGCTAGTAGATAGGACCACTCCTCACAATAGCCCCTCCAGAAAAGGGAAGAACACCAAGTGATAGTGAGCGTTCGGCCAAGAAAAAAGAGATAGTGGTGACGATGTAAAACTAAGGTTTATCAGCATTCATAAAATAGGATAAAGAGATGAATAAAGCATAAGGGATATAAAGTGTGGAATCTTCCCTAGAGAAGGCTAGAATATAATGAAGAAGATAAATGAGGCCCACATTCTAAGTCATGGCATGTTAAAAGGAGGAATTTGGAAAAGAGAAAAAAATTGATACTACATGGACACCAATGTAGAACAAAGGTTCTAATTTAGGGCATCCATGTACATGTAATTTCTATGACTAAGTTATGATGTGCATAATACGGATGAGCTAATATCTCAACTTCAAGGGATCAGACCTAACGCACAATGAAAGTGGCAATGAAAATCAATAATGCATTGAAGGTGATGATATGAGACCTACCTCTACATTAGAAGTTTAAGACAAGTTCACCTAAGGTCCAATGGATGTCTCAATAAAAGCACTACCCTATCATATACAAAACATCTAGAAATACTAGATCCATGGTTAAATCACATAATGAAAGAAATGCATGGATGAGGTAAAAATAGGACCATATATTTTTAAATTTTGGAGTTTTAAGTTCTTGCATAGCACACCAAATTATAAATAGATAAAAACAACTCACACACTCCTATGTACAAAATCTACAAGCACAAGTCAGTCTAATAAGTTAAATCAAGGTGTTCCCACTACTCGGCACAAGCCAAGGATTCCCATACATGAAATCATGGAGGAGTGGAGGTACCATATGGAACACCATGAAGAGACCATGCCATAAAAATTTTCAATTTCCAATTCCTAAAGTTTGATTATACAAGGGGAAACTTAAAACCACAGCACTATTAGGAATGACTTGAGGACATACAAAGTGAGTGGTCATATGAGCTAGTAGAGGCCCTTGAAAATGGTGATGAAGACATAAAGGGGGTATAAGACACTCATTGACATGTGGAGATGATTTGTAAAATTCACCATCAATTTCAGCATTAGAAACCCAAAACTTGACTCGGTCCAAGGGTGGCACTTCCAGGGATGACTGAGAAATGCCCCCTAGGTTGATTCAAGATTTTGTTTTCCAATCTCTATAATTTCCAAGTTCGGGAGAATAGACGCATAATGAGCCATAATCTCCCTAGGATCATCAATAGGTGAGTTTGTGACCTTCGAAATGACTTGTCGAGAAGAAGGATCATCTTCAAGGGAGTCATGTGGAAGAGTTGGAGTGAAAACTTGTATGGGAAAATGATTTTGATCATATTCCATATTATGAAGGAGTTTTGGACCAGCATGGGTACGTATTGAAAATAATGCCAAGTAGGAAATCTCTTTCGCTAAAGGTGACATATGCTCACCATGTGGATCTACATCCATAGAACACCACCCAAGAGTTGGGAGACATATGGGATCCACATGTGACAAATGATATCATGTGCATGGGAGTAGTGGTAGAAGAAGAAGGAATATTGGGAAAGGGTAAAGGAAAAACATTGATAAGGGACAATTTTTTAAACAACCCCAAACCAACACTCTCATAAGTCGGGTGTCTATATCCTACAAATGGCATATTATTTCCTGTAGTAGTAGACTTAGTTGATGATATGCAATAATCTAATTGATCTATCATGACAACATTTCCTTCACAAGGAATTGGAGCACAAAAATTACTGAATAAAAATAATCACACATGGCATAGAATGAGTTATAGCTAGGGAGAAAATTTTAATCTAAGAGAGAATCTAAAAATTCAACATAAGGATAGGTAATATTTCCCCATAATTCAATGGTGAACTTTGGCATAATTCCCCTAGACAAAAAATTATGTCCATCAAATTCCTGTAACGTAGTACTTGACTTAATGAGTATTTCAAAACCAATAGCTTTCCAGCATGACACTGACATCACAAAGGTAGAAGACCCTTCATCCACGAAAGTGCAGTATATGTCACAAATAAAAAAATACATTGATACATGAAATAAAACTTCATGAGAGAGTATAAAATGAAGGGTATCAGTGCCAAACATGATCATAATACACTCTGAGGGATCCACCCCTCCGATAGTAGTCAACAAGGATTTGCATTCTCTAGGGTATGTCTGCAAAACCTCTAATGTAGAAATGGCACATGGTGCTTAGGCTAAGCCTTCAACAACACTATAATACTAAGAAAGTCGCACATTGGGATTGTGTGTTGACTTTATAAAAACACCCTTAAGTGGGTGATATACCAGTTCCACATTCTTCTCTAGCATGAGAGTTCCATTTGAGGAAGTAGGGATCGTTGAGTCCTTAGAAGTAAAACTTGACTCAAGAGGCTCATAGGATTTTGCTCTCGTGGTAAAATCAACTTGTAAAGGTAACATGAGGACATGTGCATTGTTGTGAGGACCATAATATTGTTTCCCACCATTAACCCCTAGGAGGAAGTGGAGGAGCTTGCACAACTAGTCGTTGTTGTGGTTGTGTGAGAAATGGATGAGTTAAAGTAGCTGACTAGTAGGTGGATATCTATGGAGAAAGGAGGTATTGAAATTCATCCCTACATGGGCACACATGAGTTAAGTGTTCTCCCTAAAAAATCTTGCTAGGAAACATAATATTTTAATCATGCTCACTGGTTCCCCCACACTCACTATGTTTGTTTTAGTTGTTTTCCTCAAAAAAAAAATTTGTTCTATTTATTTTTTTAATTATTTTCACTCTGAGGTTGTTGAATAATATTAAAAAATGTGGAATTAATTTTAATAACTTCAATCGAATATTAAGAATATTAGAGTGCAGAGCCAGGGACACTTGCAAGGGCTTGAGAGTTGATCATCATTCTTCCTATCTAAGCAACTAGCTAGATTATACTATCGAAGGAAAGGGAACCAATAACACCATCAAAATTTTGTCCTAGATTGGGTCATTTCAATTCAATAGATGGTAAAAGAGAATGAGGAAGGATACCATATAATTTTGTAGACTGAGAGTAAATCAGAACAAGATGTTGAGAAAATAATATGAGCTTCTCCTTAGTATCTTCCCTAGTCATAAAGACAGAACTCAAAATTTATCGGCAGGGGGATGAGGTGAATCAATGTCTATGGAAATTATAAGGAATCCTAGTTCCTACTAACCTCTTTCATCTACGCCACTCATGAATATGATCTAAAATATGAATGGCATCATCTTGATATGAATGGCATTATCTTAATATGAATGGCATCATCTTGTTTGAAATTTGAGAAAAGGTCAATCCAAATATCCTCCCGAGTAGGTAGCTAAAATTGGTTCAATAATGAATGAGAAAAGGAATAAAAGTCACTATAGAATGCCTAATCATGTTCAATATAAAATTTGGAAACAACCCCCATAAGGGGGTGTTGGAAGAGTCTCATCTTCATAGAATGATAAACCAAAGATTCAACTGAACTCCATAAATGAAATGTGGTGATATGTGTAGAAGGATTATTTATAGCTTCCTCTTCAAACATAGGAATATCATAGGGTAACTCAGTCAGCATAGGTGGCTACCTAGGATGATGACATATGGGGTCATTGGTTATCTTATCTATGTCTAGTAAATCGAGAGGTGTAAGAAAAGGAATTTGTAGTTGACCAAATGAATGATAAGGGCCCTAACCACCTTACGAACTAGAAGTTACCCCATACCATAGCTAAAGGCTAAATGATATGGACCAAGTTGATACTTCATTACAACATACTAATATCCTAGTCGAAAAAAAGAAGTGTAAGGATTATTCGCCTAGGGGAAAACCCCCATAGAACAAAGGACTCCTATTGGCCTAGATTCCAATAGGATTGTAGCCAACACTAGAGAAAATGATCAATGTGCAGAACCATTACCATGAGCATGAGGGATTGTAGGAATATTGGTTCTAATGGGGACAATGTCCCTAGTTATACTAGCTTCCCCAAAGGAAAAGGAACTTCTAGAGTAGGGCATTCCTCCAAACATAGAACTAGACCAAGGTTGAGAAATACTTTGAAACATAAAGTTTCCCCCATCCTGACTAGAATCAATAGATGATCCCCCCATCATGTTACCAAAAGTAAAAATTCTTTTGCTAAACATAAGAATAATAGGTTGATATGAGCTAGGATTAAAGCTCCCAACTCCCAGAAATTGAAAATGGTTTTTCCCCACTCCAAACACAAAGCTAGGGGAAGACATAGGCACACAAAAAGGTGTAAAATATGACAAAGTCATAGTTGTAACTAGTGGAATGGCCCAAGAAGAAGCGAGAGGTGTGGAAGAAGGTATGGATCCCACCAGACTCAGTGGTGGTAAAGGTGACATAGTGGAAGACACTACCATTGCAAAAGGTAATGTGGGACATGTATCCTCCATAGAATAATAAGTGTTTTCTAGTAAGCATAAAAGGAACACACGTGTAAAACATTCACTACCGTCAAGGTTTATTTGCACTAGAATTGCACCAAGAGGGTCAGTGAAGGGTGTGTTACAGTTTTTAAAACGACTTTCTTCAATTACCCCAATAGTGGTATGATCTTCCTCCCTAGGAAAAATATTATGCCCCCCTAAATTTAGTATCATCTATGTTTTTCCTTACCTGATTTAACCTATGTCTCTATGGTGGTGGACCTTCCTCTATAGATGAAATTCGTAACAAACTATGAGAAAGTCGGTTACATTTTTCAACCATAGTGAATGTATGTTTAATATCAAATTAAGAAAATTAATACACCCGTGCGGATAAACAATGACTCAAACAAAAAAAAAGCACTCTATAAAAGAGACCCTAAAGGTAAACACACAAAAACCAAAGAGATAGATAAGGGATCTTCCCATTGTTGGAGGCTATTTGATCAGGGAATAGGTTGACAATGAAGACGTGGTTGGGACAATTATAGCATCTACCTGCTTGATAACCCTTTTAAAGACATTCAAGCACCCTTCTTAGCCATGGCATACCCTCCAGGAGGTTCATGGAAGTCTGCCTAAAAGCTATGCTATTAGAGGAAGACCCCCTCCTCATCGCCCATGTAAAATCTTGTATAGAAAGTCCACTAAGGCTACCATCAATAATAACATGTCTTGGGAGAATAGTCAATAGTTGTATTCACATGCAAGGGAAGGAAAAAAAGTCTAAAACCCCCTTATGAGATCCCTCAAATTTAGGTGTACTCCTCCCAAGTGAACGCCTAGTGCTACAGCAAAAGATGTTAATAACACCATTTTTAATACATGAAGACCACACCAGCAAGACCAATAGAGTGGGTCATTTCACTCTACTGCCTTAAGTGTGACCTCGTGATTGACCCTTGCATTAGAATGGCTTCAAAGTTTGTATCACTGAAAGTGGATTCCTCTGCCCCTTCGTAAGATGCTAAGTTTTTTTTGTGTTCTTGGAGCAGTTAACCCCACACTCTAATTCCAAGACCCTAGCCTAGACTAACCTTGGTGTGCTACGATTGAAAACAAAATATGAATCAAATAAATTTTATTATAGCATTAATTTTAAAAAGTTGTTGTTTACTCAATGGAGTAACGACATTAAACTAAGATGGTGTGGATGAACTCTTGTTAGAAACACCCTAATGCATATATATGGAAATGCACAATCTTTTTGCTTTTCAATTCAATTAAAACTACTCGCAAGAAGGTAAAGAATATTTTTCTTTTTAAAGAGAAAATAACAACTTGAATCATTCTCAATAACACTCTAATGAAATTCTATAAGTTTATACTAGCTCACTCAAAAAGAGAGAAAAAACACCACTAAGAAAGAGCAAAAGAAACACAAATGATGTAGGTTTGGCATTGTAAGCCAAATCACTCACAATCAATCAAAAGAAAGAAAATAGAGAGAAAATAGACAATACAAATAAATTAAGGGTTGTAGTTTAATGTATAAGAGAGATAATGATCTACATAAGTCAGAAACCCAAGAACACTAATTCAAGGAGAAACTAGGAAGGAGTGGACAACACATAATAAATTTTGAATACATTACAAAGAACAAATGAAAATCACCCAAATCAACCTTGTCAATAACTATATTCATAGACACAACTAATAAGAAACCAAAGCACCACCAAATGGAAGAAAGAGAAAGCACCAAATTTGAATAAAATATCAACAAAGAGAAAGAAATTAGATCAAACAAAAGGCAACAAAATGAAGAGTAAATATAGAACAAGATAAAGAATATAAATATAGTAGAAAAATAGATATAAAACTTAAGATCTAGTTATTGATGACAAAGTCCCTAAAACCAAGTACAGTAATTCTTTAAGGAATCCCTAAAGCTGGCCAATTAGTGGATAAAACTCACAATAAGAGTACAAGATTAAATTTGAAATAAATCTAGGCTATATATGACAATAAATCACATATCCAAAATCCTAAGAGCAGATCCAAAAGATTTGACTCCAAAAATAAATGAACCATGTTTAACAAGAAACCCTAGGACCATAGAGAGGACAAATCCAATGAAAAAGATTAGAATTGAATTATATCTATACAATATCTAGATAGAGACCAGTATCCTAATAAAAAAACATTGAGATCAAATGAATTTCTATGGGACAAGCCCTCCAAAATAAAAATTCTAAGTAATCTCATAGGGACAAAGTATACAACAGAGGGATGATACTCCAAGAAAATAGAACTATCACCTTGTGATGATATCTATATTCCCTCTCTAAGAGGTTGCAAGCCCACAATGATGGAAAAAAATTCATTAAAAAGAGAGATCTGAGTCACATCAACCAAGATATAAGGTTAATTAAACAAGCAATAAAACAAAATAAGTCACATTCACTTAGATAATAGGGTAGGACGAACATAAAGCTAAATAAACCATAAGAACAAGAGATCTAATAAATTCAAGGCTAACTCCCCAATAGAGTTGTTAGTCCTGTTATAGGAAAATTTCACCTAATAAGAGTTGGTTACCTTTAACCTAGTAGGCTCCTCAGAACCTACCCAATATTAGTGTCTGCAGTGATCCATAGGAAACAAAATCATATTCTTTTTTAAGGGATGCATGCATGCCATTCATACACGATATTCTCATGCAAAGTGTGAAACAATCCCTCATAGGTTTGTGAACGGTGTTGGGCTTGTTATTCATATTCTCACTTCTACTTAAAGATCTTGCTCCTAGCTATCATGATCCAAAGGCCTACATCTGTACACAAACAGAAAAGGAACACAAGCCTTTGACATAGGGGTAATGAGCATAAAAAAACATTTATGAATTAAAATCATAGAAACATAACATATATGGTAATGAACCATCAACTGATATTAGTCACAAGAAATAATTGTAAAGGAATTATACCCAGTAATTAAAATCCTCTTCTCCAACTTGTAACAAGGCCTCCTTCCACAAATGTAGTAGAGCTCTCGTACTATAATATGGATACTATATCTAGGCCATTTAATCTTGATAGAGTGAGATTATATAGGCTCCTTCTATCCTCTAGAAGAATGTATCTAGACACCAAGGGCTTGAGAAGTTAGAAAAATTCTACAATAATGGACCCCTAGCACCCTCATAGACAAGTGGGTAAATTTGATCTCCTTGGGAATGACAAACTCTAGAAACCTTTTTCTCAATTATCTCAATTATGAAATAATTATTATCTCATAATACTAAAATTTTCACAGAATATTTATTAGAAATTCCTCAATTACATAATTTCACAATTTTAACATGGAATAAAACCCATATAAGTAAATGTGAATTTGAAAGGTGATACCATATATCCAGCAGCTGAGGTAAGTTGAACTTGGGTTTCTCCCATTCTACTAGAGTGGTAAATTAGGTTATAGCATTCTAATATTTTCATGTTATAGTATTCTTAGAGAAAGGAATTTTACATTTCCTTTCCTTGAATCGGCATGCTTTTAGGTCTTTATAATTTCAACATATCCAAAAAAAGTAATCAAAATAATATGTATCATAGTTATTCTTCAGAAGAAATTATTTCAACAATATTGATTCAAAATTTAATATCATACTAGATATATTCACAAGCACAATAATAAGTATGAATTGTTAACCTGATAATTATCCACACAATATGGTCTCACTTCACATTATTTCCAAGGGTGAAGATTCATTTTATCTTTCTCGTTTTTAGAGATAGCACAAAGTTCCATCCAATCTAACTAATCTCGTGTTAGATTATCGGTATTTGAAGATAATCTTGGCCATATCATTCTTTCCAACAATTATAATGCAACTGGTAGAATTACCTACTATGTGTGGTATTTCCTTTAGAAATATAGCTCATTTAGTGTTGTGATGTACTAAACAAGAGTGTTTTCCTCCACAGTTCGTTTACTATTTTGACTAGCAACTCCACCCAATCATCGTTTCAGTAAAACTAGTATGTTTTCCATAGGGTTGTATTGTTAATTTAGTAGAATCCTTGACCAAGCACCAAATATTTATAGCAAAGAATCAATATTCATTAGATAATCCATTTTCTCACATGTATCATAGCCATACATTTTCCATGACTTACTATTATAAACTTTGAATAACAACTTGAATGTATTTCATAATTCTAATTAAATAAAAAAAGAGCCTTCCATATTAATTAACACAACAAATCTTCTGGTTAAACATATCCAATGATCACATAATTATAACACAAATAACTTAATATGATTTCCAATGCTATCATGTGTATTTTAAATGACCTGCATTCTTGTATATGCATGCATTAATAGAATCCTCCAATATTAAATAATATCAAGAAACATGTATAATTTAATATATTATCACAAATCCCACTTCATGGTGTGAACCTTTCACCTTAAAAATGACATGAAAACAATAATTACAATCCACATTGAGGGTCAAAGCTTCTTTTACAATGAGTACAATGTAAAAGATGTTTTTGATGGTCCAAAGACTATGTCTCCTTACTTTGTGTATGTGTGTGTGTGTGCAATCCTCATTGAGGGGAAAATCTTCTTTTACAATGAGTACAAAGTACAAGACATTGTTGACTACCCTAATACTAGGTCTCCTTAGTGTGTGTGTGTGTGTGTGTGTGTGTGGGTGTGTGAGAGAGAGAGAGAGAGAAAGAGAGAGAAAGGGTACATTTATAATAAAATGAGACCATGAGATATTCTAATCTACATAGAAATATAACAATATAAATGTAATCAATCCACATCTAGGACTTAAAAAGGGATTTTAGGTTAAATTGGGGATTATTTAAGGTTTAACATGCCTCTCCACTTTGAGGAAACGTTTTCCTCAACACTTGACTATATGTGGGTTATTATGCATGAAAAAGTCATCTTCCCATCACTTCTTCCACTGGTAGGTTGTTCCATTTGATTAGGTACCCAATAATTGCTTCATTTTTTAGTTCCTTTGAATTTCCTTCCAATATTGTTTCTATTTCCACTATTATTTTCCCTTGCTTATTTATCTCTTGTAGAATAGTTTGGACCTATACCTTTTTGCTGATTACATTATTTAAGAAACAAACATGGAAGACTAGATGTAAAAGTTATCATTGAACATGTAGGCCATACTTCCAATCCTCTGCAACACCTTATAGCTGTCATAATACCTCAATGATGATTTACTATCCTTCTTTGGTTGTTTGAGCGACATCTATTTATATGACTATAATCTCCAAAATACCCTATCCCCCACTTGAAATTCCATATCATTGAAATGTTTATATGCTTATTGTTTAATCATATTCTGTGATATAACTAAGTTATCCTTCAACAGTTTGAGAACCTCTTCCTAGTGTTGTATGTGTGCTGGAAATAGATTGTTGGCATTGATGTTGCAACAGCCTCGGTGAAAATTCCATGTAATAAATTAAATAAAGGCAAAATAAGATGACAAGTAAGGGAAATATATTCCAAGCTGAATGTTTGGCAAAGATATCCTAATGGACATCACTGGATGTGTGATTTTGGCTAAGGAAATTGGCAAAGGCATTAAAAGGAAAAAAGGCATTTTTGGCACATTCATTTATGAAAATAAAGGAAATGAGGAGAAACGTAAGATGAAAGGTCACAGGTTGCATGTGAGGAGGAAAATGAAGAAATTAGAGGCCTCGTTAACAAAAAGGCTTCCAAGGATCTATTCATAAGGTTGGTCAATGTTTGGTTTAGTCAGTTCAAGTTTGGATCCCTCTCATTATTGTCTCTCTCTCACTCTTCGTCACTTAACGTTTTCATGGACCACTATAGCTTTGGTTTAAGGAAGGAAAAGAAAGAACAAGGAAAGGAAGGAAATAAAAGATCAAGGAAGAAGGGTAGGGTCAAGCAAATTTATCAGGAATACTTGTAGGTAACCCTTTTCATGTGTGATTTCCTAGCTCATTTGGAAATACATGGATTTACGTGTTGGTGTATGCTTATCTTGCACTTAGTGGCATGTTTTTTCTCAATTATGATAGTGTTTTTTAACCTAGCCTTGCCTTTTTTCAGATTCCATGGTGTGGGTATGTTTATTTCGGTTTGAGGTTTGGTTTACAAGATGGATTTCAGAATCCCAGGCAGAGGTGGTCTCAAGGTTCATTCCTGAAGGCCTGCGAATCACTTGACCAATTTTGGCATAATACATGCTAAAGCCTAAGGGAGAAGTCTCAGTTTAGGGGCTAGTGATCCGGTGTTGGATTGTGGTAAAGCTTGAGAGACTGGTTTCATTTTAGGGTCTAGTGATTTGGGATTGGATTGTGGTAAATCTTGAGAGGCAAGGAGACAGAAAATTCGTCAAGGATAGTGATGGATTCTAGATGGTATTCCAAGCTCAATTCAGTTGTGATCCAAGCACCAGTTTTGGTGTGATCAAGGTTTGATGAGGGTGGAGGTGATTTAAGCTCTAGATTTCCTTAATTTTTCCTCGGTTGGTTGTTCTATGAGATCCCACATTCATGGTTGGAATATGGCATGGGTATGATTGATTGAAAGAGAGATTTGGTTCAGCCATATCTATGGTCGGGTAGTAAGTGAAATACCAAACCTGATCGGATTTGCCTATGATTAATAAAAGGTAAGTTCTTTTAATTTTTACTTGTTTATATGTGGATTTAATGGTTGTCATACCTTTGATATTGATATAGTTGTATGTTGGTTATAAGCATGCTTAAATAACTATTCATGTCATGGTTATCTCATGTATTTACTTGTAGTTGCTAAATGTATGGATGCAAGACCTAATTGGTGATATAATATTCTAGTGGAGAAGGAGGTGATCCTTCAGTTGTGTTTCATAAGTCCTTTCAGTCATTTATGATTTGTCTTGTATCTTAGACTTGTAGGTTTCATTGATGCCAAGCGTTTAACATAATGTCAGTCCGATTTGGGGATGCTCAGCCCTAGTCCTGAGGTTGAATTTTTATTTATCAACATTTTTATCATGTCTTTGATGGATTTTGAAGGTTGTAGCAAGTAATGGGTAGAGGACATGATTTTGGGTTGGAAAAGTGGCTCAAATCTCATGGTCTTTGGCACAGGCTTTCTAAGAAAAGTCCACAGTTGCTAGCACAGAGGCCTATGAGAGAAACTTTGAGTTTTTTGTCATTGTCTTACATATAACATGAGAGCTACTTTGGGATAACAGCCATAAAGCATCAATGGGACACAAGGAAAAGAGGTCTATGTGGATGACATGTCTCTTGGGGATGTAATTACTAATGTTGATTTGATGAGTTCCGTCAATTCCATTTCCTTAAGGTCACCGAGCAGATTGAGTCACTTATAGTAACATATCTCATCACATGCGGTTGGCTGCTTGGGTCGACCTACAAGGAGGTGGTGTTACATGTGTCAACAAGAAACACTTGAAGTAATACAATATGTGATGTAATTCATTTGATTTCATGATTATGAACGTGTTTGGGAGAAATCGTTTATGGTCTGAAGTTGAGTTGTACATATCGGTGGAGAAAAAAGGAAAATTTAATACTGACAGAATCTACTCAAGATTACTTCTTCATGTCTATGACAATTGCATAAACTACACAAGGTTTCCTTTGTATTACCGTGACAATCCACTTTTGATTTTCTTCATATCCCCGTGAGACTTCCTATAGGTGAAAAACTAAAATAGGTGTGTGCACACAAAAAATCATTGGATTTTATCTTTTAATTTCCCATGGTATTCACTCCTCTTAGTTAATGTTCATTGGACTTCATAAAAGACATGTACTTAAGTTTGAAAAAGTTTGTCATTCATTGAAGATTATGGTGGTTCAATTCAAGGAAAAAGAATCAATGTACCAAACTAGATCAATAGTGTATGAACAAGGCTGACTGGTTCTCCATTTTATTTATGTAATTATTGTATAATAATTCTAGAAAATTATTTATATGAGAAAGCTTTGTAAAGGAGAGTATCAATGATTTTGAGAGTGGGAGGTGTTATATTGCATTATTAGCAGATTGTGAGAAGAATTTCTTGCATAATTCTTGTGATATATTTTTGAAGGAGATCAAGGTTATTTACATAGATTCCTGAGCATGTTATGGTCATTATGTTATGTCGGGTGTTGAATTGTGGAGTTAATGAAGTGTGGAAGAATTGTTGCTATTTTCAACTTTTTGTTGTGGCATTTTCTAGCAGTAGCAGGAGAGTCTTAATCAAAGCTTATAATTATATGATATATGTTGTTCCTTGTATCAGTACAAAGATAAAAATTGTAGTGTCTTTGGATATATTTTTTAGAATTATAATCGTAGAGGTTGATGCCTCAAGTAGGTGGGGGCTTGCTAAATTGTTAGAGGGGTGAAAACTCATTGTTGGTTGTAATTAGCAAAATTAATATAGAGGATTGGTTTCTCCTAGCTAGATGGGTCTAGCATGTGATTGTAAAAGAGGATTGATTCATAATAAGAGACAAGAAGAAAATAAGTCCAGTGGTTTTCTTCCCCTCAATGGTTTCCACCTAATTATGGGGTTCTTATGTTGTGATACTTGTGGCTTCATTTTTGTATATTTTGACTAAATGTATTAACTTTTAAAAATCCATAATATTGATACATATTTATCCAATTCTGATTCACCCCCGCCTCTCTATATTAGTTGATTAGAACTATTAGTATCAGATCCAATTTTGTCGAGTGAAACTTAACCACTAGAAGGATATCTAAAAGGGAATCATCATTAAAAGGAAAATACCTTCTAACGGAGGTTCTTAGTGCTATAAAATTGGAAAATATTGTCAATGAAACATCTGCTAAAACATATGTCTATGGGAACACATGTTTTATTAGAGCTTAAGGGAACTTCATCACAACTAAAAAATATGGGTCGCCAATGGTTTTAGTGGATGTATTTTTCAGTGTGCTTTATGGAACAAACAACTCTAGTGCACTACTTATATAAATGCACTAGGATTCATACATCATTAAAATCACCAAGGCATTTAGTTCAAAGAGCATCGACATCTGAAATGTATACCACCCCAGTGCTTACAATAAAAACATCCCTAATGGATTCAACTCAAAGAGCATCGGAGGTTGAAATGTATACTTTATCGGTGCTTATCTAAAAAAGGCCTTGTTCATTCTCTAATGAAGGAATGACTCAGAGGCATGCAAAAACTAATTGTAGTACCATTGCTTTCTAGAAGGCACACAGAATCGACATGTCTTTTTTGTATAAATGTACCAATGCATTTCTTATATAGAAGTACGAATGTTATTAATTTAAATAGTGTGCTGGGAATCAAATTAATATTTTGTCGAACTGTGGTTGTTAGTTCTAAGACATCACTGGTGCATTAAGAATTACAATACACCAGGGCATTATTAAAAATAATGTGGGTGCTTGAAGGCCTAAAGGCCCCAGTGCTCTCATTTTCTCAATAGGCATCGGTTATTCTAAAATATGAGGTAAAAATTCTCTTATTTAAAGTAAAGCAACTGTGCATTTTTATTTTATGGATGCACTAGTGTTTTTGTATGATATTTTCTTTTTTGGAGACATCGACTTGTGATTATGCAACTATTATATTTTTTAAAACCCATTATTCATTGAAAAATGGACATATATCTTATAAAAGTATTCATATAAGTTAATATTTGATTAGTGCATTTATATATGATGTTTGGATTAATTTGTTATATTATCATATTTCACATCTCTTCATTATAACATTTAATCATCCATATATTTAGTTAGTTGTTTAACATTTGACAATGACATTAGATAACACAATAGAATAAATTAAAATGTATTTTATCATATATCAATAAGAGGCTATTGGTCATCCAAAATGGGATTGTTATTGGCAACCCCTTGTGTTTCAATTGGAACACTATGTCTATGATTACATTAAATGAAATGTCTCATTTTCACAGACAATTATTTCAAAAATGCAACAAATTGATATCTAAATAGATCATCATTATCCACTGGAATTGTTGTCAGTGCTTGAGCTACTTCTATCAATTGGGTTAGTTGGAGGAATATTTTTTTGATTGCATCGATTTTTTTCACCTTCTTGATCTTGTTCCATTTGCAAACATAAAAATAATGTGTAATGAGTATATCTAAAATGGTGAGAAAAATAGAAATTGAAATAAATATACATTAATGTAAATCGAATAGAAATGTACCAAAGAAAGCAATGACTCATAAAGTGTGGACATGTCATCAAAACCAAGTCTCATGCCCTGTTGCAATAATTCTTCTACTGAGGTAGTAACGTGTTTTATTTCCTGCACATTTTAGAACCCATTATAAATGATAGACTTAATATAAAGGAATTTATTTTTCTACTAATTGTAAACTTAGATAAGTAAAGAAACATAGGCAATTCAAAATTCCACAAATAACTTTTGATATGCCAAGATATATACATAACTCTTATTTAACCCAATGTCAATAAATTCTTCCGATGGCTCATCTTTGTATGTTATCACTTATTTGAAGACATTCGAGGATGGTTGATATAAAACAACTTAAAATATATAAAAATAAAATCTTGAGACTTTATAAGGAAATATTAACAATTACTGACAAACCTTGAAATCAACCCTTCTCTTCCTTTTCGTCCTATTTTATGTGCTAAATGACATCCATTTTCTTTTCTTTTCTGCAAGAAAATTCTTGAAAATTAATATTTTATGCTAAATTATTTTTTTGTATGTACAATGTAAATCATGATTACATACATTTGAAGCACATTGTTGTTGAGATGGCTTCTCCTGTGCTACAAGTATGTCCATTTATTTGACCATCTCCTTATACACTTTTTTGGACATTCCTACTGGTAGGTTTCACATATCAGCGTTTTGATCATTTGGGTTTTCCATAATCTTTCTGGAAAAAGGTATTAAACTATTTTTATAATTATATATGAGAACTAGATATAACATAATCCATATTAATAAATTAATGGTTTTTAGTAAGATATACATATTATTATATAAAATCATTTTATACAATTAGGAATATTACCTTTTGACTGATTCTTTTTTATTGTTCTTTGTTTTCTTATTGCAAGTCTAACATGTCTCATTGACCATTGCTCTGGAAATGCTTCCTCTAGATTAGATATAATTTTTTTGTTAGAATAATTGCATTTATTTCTGTACTGTAAGTGGAAAGTATGTTTATACATATGTTCCACCATATTCCTCATACTTCTATAAACCTCACCCCCTTTCATTAACCTCCAACACCCCTCCAGATGATCTAAGGACCAATTCATCATCATTTACATGTTCCATATTTTTTCTTTTCTTAGAACGACACTGACCTTTTCCTTCATTGCTTCTCCCTATAGAATATCAAAAAAATATGAATTAATAGACTGTTTGAAACATGTTGTCTAATATTCATAAGTATATTATTAATGAAAATTAAAAGAAAAAGTCATATTGAATAGTATTTTTTTTCACCTGATTCATCATTCTGAAATTTTTGTATTGTCCTTTTACACTCTTTTGCACTTAGATTAGAAATAATCGTCTTAACCTTCTTCATTTTATGGCTCTTCACGGCACACACTAAATAATACAAACTTTATCATTAAATACAAAAAAAAATAGATTTTTTACAAATAAATCAAATAATTTTAGGCCAAAACACACTCTAGTAACTAGTGCATTTGTCTTAACAAACACATCGGTGTGTTTTTAATATTAATGCACTGGACATTTTTCAACATTGTCATGGAAAATTGATTTTAAATTAGGACTTTGATATTTGTAAGGCTAAACGCAACACACTGATTTAACAATGCCATTAGGAATATACACTTCGATGTCCTATATTACATTATGAGAAACAATGAATAGACTGAACAAAATCAAAAGTGTTACAACATGCTAGTTTGTTGTATTATTCCAGTATCTGGGCAATGTGTTATACTACAAACAACAAACTGCAAAACATAGCTATTTTTAAGAAAAAGGAGAGGGGGAACCGTGGAACTTGTAAGGGTAAATGCAACAGAATGATTTAACAATGCCATTAGGAATAGGTGCGTCGATGCATTATATTACACCAAGAGAAACGATGAACATACTGGAAGAAATCTAAAGTTTTATAATATATTGGTGCATTGTGTTATTGAGGTAGCCCCGGTGCATTATATTACAAAGGACACACTGCGAAACATATAGACATTTTTAAAATTATTAGAGAGTGTTGGCAGTGCCATTTGTAAGTGACAACACACCATAATGATTTAGTGGTGTTACTAGAAAAAAGTGTGTTAGTGCATTATATTACACTAGAAGCAACGGTGAATAGACTAGACATAATCAAAAGTGTTATAATTTAACGGTGCGTTGTATTACTTTGGTAGAACTAATGCATTATACTACAAATGGTGCACCACACAACATATAGCGATTTAAAAAAAACAGAGAGGGTCGACAAGGTTTGTATTTAATTAAATAAATGATTCCTACAGTTTATATGGAAAATTCCCTCTATTTAGTAAATACACAAACCCATTAGGCATAAAGTGCCTAAATTGAAAAACCCTAATTGTGAAGTGCTAGAGAAAGTTAAACCCTAATGTGAAACTGTGCAGGAGGAAGCAAGATTTTAAGGTAAGTATTGAATATTTTTTTTTTTTCTAAATTTAAATTAAATTTAAATAGGAACAAAGACCGTCAACAAGTTTACTACTAAAATCTATAGTAATTTTTTATTATACAGACTTTTTAATTTATTTTTTTTAATTGTGAATAAAAATAACAAAAATTGTAAAATATTTTAACAACAAAATTTAAGATTCTTGTTATCCAGGGTTTTGAGGGAATGACCATACTTTTGAACTTCTAATATTTTGGTATATCCAAAATATTTTGTAGCTCTGATCTGATCTTCTCTTGCAAATGATCTCTTTTTTAATTAAACGTTAACAGAAATTGTAAATATTTTTATTAGTAAAATAAACAATAAAATTTAAAAATTACTATGCAGATTCTTGAGTGAATCACCATACCTTTTACCTTATGTTCTTCTGAATAGTTTTACTTCTCCAAAGCATTCTCTTGTTCCAACACATTTATCCCGTTATATATCTCTTACAAATCACTACCTTGAAATTTTGGGTAAAATAATGAAATGATGAATAAAATTTTACTAGTTAAAAGACTTTATGAAATCAGATTTTGGAAAATAAATTGCCACTTGTTTATGAATTAAAAAAAAAAGATCACACTTTTTTTTTATTTAATTTCTCCGAACATCGACGCATTTGATAGTCAATCGCACTAGTGCGTTTATATAAAAAACATACTGACATTTTCGAGGGTGCCATATTTTTTCAATGCACATACATGATTCATTTCTTTTTCATTTTCAAATTCCCAAAATAGTGTGATTATTTCTTTTAGTGGAATGACGAGGTCTACATTTAAAAGAGCACTAAGATAGTTGAATTTGTTTCTATTTTATAAATTTGGGAAACAATTGTTTGCAAGTGTTGTTTTTAATTTAATGTACGAATATGTTTTTATTTAAAAGATCACTAATATGATAAATTATTTTTATTTTTTCAGAATAGCGGAAACTTGTGCGAGTATTATTTAAACACTCCACTACTTTTATTATTGAAACAGATTAGTGCAATTTATTCTATTAATCCAATGATGGGTTCTAAAATTTATCTGATATTTTAATTTCACATAAAATGGAATATTAATATTAATATCAAATTATCCTTTAGGAAACATCCACATGAATTACAATAGTTCATAGTATACACTTTCCATTCAAAGTCACCCTGTTCTTGAAAAATGGTTTCAAAACTATATTGAAGTTCAGATTGTGGTTATATGGTTCTCAAGATTTATTTTAGATATTCACACAAAGTTCGATTTATGATATTTTTTCAATAAGGAGAAAAAATCTCAATAATATCAAATGGCCAACTCTTCAAATTCTAGGTCATTCCATATTGCTAATCAAAGTCCCGCGCTGAGCTTTCCCTTTCCATATCGATTAAGTTCAAATTTTATTTATATTTCAATTGTCTAACTGAAATTAATTTTTTTAATCCAATCCAATCTGAATACAAAATATTTCAAATTGTTTGTAGGATCCAAATTCAAATTCAAGTTCAAATGAAAAGAATATTACTCCATATTATTTTAAAAAATGTCGGAATCTCTTATCAGAAGGAACATATCAAAAGAAGTTGGTAGAAGAAAATGGATAGCCTCTTCACCCTACCAATTATAACATGGCATCTTCTAGCCTCAAGCATGGGTTAATGAGGGTCATAATTGTTTGGTATACTGAAATTTCAACAAACCAAATCCAATGACGTGCTTACTAATATCATTGATATTGTACTAATAACATTCAATATTTTTTGAAATTAGGAGTTTATTGATGATGACTAACCAACCTACCATGTCTCGGTGCACCACACTACAATTTACAATAGAGACAAGGCTCAAGTAAGACAAATAATTAGAGAGGAAGAATACAAAGAATGGTTGAATCAGCCATATATTCAATTCCCACTACGTCTAGATTCACCAACTGCAAATGACTACAACAATCATAGTTGTCCTTCACAAGTCAACAATGGAGGAAATCAAATGGATGTTGGTATGGATGATTATAAGAACAATGATCAATGGGATGATGCTCATATCATTGATACCTTATTCGAGAGCCTAAAATTTGCTGCCACCACTCATCTCTTTGGACCTGGCAAAAAGTGAAATTCTACTCAACTAGGGATAGTTATGTTCTTGTACAATATGAAGTCAATGTTTGGCATGTCAAATGCATGTTTCTCAGTAATATTGAGGTAATTGACTTGTATGATCGATCAAGTTCCTTATATTTTGTCACACAGACAAATTTAAAAATGGTTGATTTTATGAATGTTGAATATTTACATTATACAATTATATTCCCCACCAAATATATGTTATTTAAAGATAAGGTGCCTCTGATTGATAATTTATTGTTGGGTAGTTGTGAAGAGGAAAATCAGTAGTTGAAAGTGTTGGGCATCAAGTACATATCAGATTATGCATGCCCAAAAGTTTGTATTCTAAATAGAGGAGAATATGAAAACAAAGAGATATGTCCGAAATGTTGGCATAATGGGTAACATAATTAAAAAAAATAGGTAAATCACATGGCCCTCCTCATAAGATATTGAGGCACGTTCCTATAATCCCAAGGACTCAAAGACTATCTTTTGTAACTAAGTAGCTACGTTGCATGGATGGTATGCATCACATAGAAGTGATTCAAGATTTATGTGAATCCCAACAAATTCAATAGCCATGAAGCATATAGAGGATATGTGGCCTTAAAAATTGAAGGATGAAGTATGAATTCTACAACTCAGCATAGCCATCGATGGTGTCAACCCATATTCCCTCCAAAATACCAACTATTCTGTTTGGCCTCTAGTAGTGATCAATAACAATATCCCCCCATGGTCATCGATGAAGAATGAACATATTATGTTGTCTCTCATAGTCCCTCATGGAAGACAAGAGAATAATATGGATGTCTACTTACAACCATTGGTAGACAAATTTAAGGAATTATAAGAAGGGATACCTGTGTATGATGTATCAAAGCCCATCGCAACAAAGAGGAATTTTACGTTGTATGGCATATGTGCTTACACTATACATGATTATCCAAGATTAGTAGTTTTCTCCAGTAAATTACATTCTTATTTATTTGTTCAGTAAAAAAATTGTTTCACATATTAATTGAATTTATTCCGATTGTTCAAATATTCGTGGTCGCTAATGTGATAGCTTGTATATAATAATTTCATAGGTCTTGTAACAAAAATGTATCATGGATGTAAAGTATGTGGACCTTCTCTGAAGGCTAGGTGGTTTGACCACCTACGAAATTTAGTGTATGATTGTTCCAAGGTTTCCCTCCCACAAGAAAACCATTACAAGAAAGCAACATTCGCTTTCAATGGTAAACCATAGAGAACCCAGTGGCTTGCAATAATCACACCATTTAGATAGCTTAGCGCATATGAGATAGAGAAGGAGAAGGAGTTTTCAGAAATTTCATTTAAATGCAAAGCCTATGTTCGATGACTCATATTTATTCGACACCTATGTTGATAAACAACCCATTAGGATGTAAAGGTAATTTTCCTTTTATGAGCTCCCATATTGGGAGCATCTTATGATTTCCCACTTTCTAAATCCCAGACATATATTTAAAAATGTTTCACCTTCTTTATTGAGGCACATATCATAAAAAAAAAACTGACACATTTGTTTTTAGGAGAGATCTTATTTCTTTAAAAAACTAGAAAGAACCATTAGTGAAGACATAAAACTAGAGGAAAAGTTGGCCCCTCTTATTGTTTCAAAGAAGGTGATGTCCCATGGATTTTAAAAAAAGATAGTCTTTCTTTTGCAAAGGAATTTATAATGAGTGTGAGGGTGGTTTATTTATATGGTTCTTCACTATGGTGTTGCTTCACTATGGATCAACATTTTCCTGGGTTGAAGTCACATGATCATTTGAACCTTCTAAGAACACGTATGTCAAAAACATGATTTATTTTATTTTATTTCTTTTTATGTAATGGGATATTTTATAATAAATTTTTGTGTAATGTACTATTTACTATGTAGCGTCATTATGTCTGCTCATCCGTGGTTGTGTGAACCCTGAATTCTGGCAAGATATATGACATGTCATATCTCAATTATCTGCATTTATACATAGGGTCACCTCAAAGGATATTTATATAGCTAGCATTCCACAGTCGCATCAAGGGATAGACAAGATTTTTTGTATCTTTGAGAAGGAACTACCAACAAGTTTCAAGGGCTTACATGTTCATCTTATAATTCTCCTAGTCATTGAGGTTGAATTAGATTGGGTCATTTCTTTTCATTAGATGTTCTTCTTAGAGAGGTACATAATGAAATTAAAAGGTTTTGTTCGACAAAGGGAAAAACCATAGGGGTCTATAGTAGAGGGTTATATATCATACAAGTCTTTCTATTATTCTAGTGAGTACATCAAGCATATCGAAAACATACCTGGTGTGGAAATTTGGGAGGAGAAAATGGATGAGGAGAAAAGAGAGTGGGAGCTTTGCGAAAGGAATGTTACGAGATGCATGATAAAGAGTAAGTGCAAGATTATCATTTGTCAAATTACTACACAATAAATTTTCACACCAAAGTTCATAATAATGAATAATTTTATATCATATGTACTCTCTCTCTCTCTATCTATCTATCTATCTATCTATATATATATATCTATATATCTATCTATCTATATATATATATACATATATATATATATACATATATATATATATACATATATATATATATACATATATATATATATACATATATATATATATACATATACATATATATATATATATACATATATATATATATATATATATATACATATATATACATATATATATATATATATATATATATATATATATATATACATATATATATATATATATATACATATATATATATATATATATATATATATATATATATACATATATATCTATGTGTGTTGGTTTGATTTCACTATCAGATTCATTAATTGAAGTCGACTAAACTGTGGGTCGCATTGTATGAATAGAAGAGGAGAAAATGGAATAGTGACAGGAAATAATTCAAATAATTGAATGGTAGAGGTGTGCCTTATCCTGATAATTTAAAATAAAATATGCCAATGACATGCGATAAAAGTTTGGTTGTTGATTAAGTTAGTGTGAAATATGGTGCATTTTGTCGTTCCCACATGTTGAAGAGGATTCATTAAACATAGGGATTGGGTGCAACAAATCGTTAATTATAATCTATTTATGTAGAATTTGAACTTCATATTGCACCTTTGAATTGTAACATATATATATATATATATATATATATATATATATATATATGATCTAGGTAAATATTGATGGCAACCCTACTATTCTACTTAGATCCCCACCATTATTTCTTTCAGTTTTTCAGTTTCCTTAAGTGTAGTACAATTTACTATTGTTAGAAGTTTTTTAGGGTCCTAAACTTTTGGAGCCATTTTGAGGCCCTAAATAACGTTTTCTGGGAAAACCACCGCCAACCAATTCAAGGATTAAACTCAATATTCACTATCGGCAGTTGTAATCCTCACATAGATCTTTCCAACTAGGTACCATATGCATCCAACAAGTATTGTATGCCAAAGTTATGACCCTAGGAAGTTGATGTACCAACTTACCCCAACGGGGCCCATTGTTTCATGTTTCATCTCCTAGAGTTAGGTTTTTGGATGTTTATGGTTTTCCATTATTTCTCAATAATAAATAGGCCTTCAAGCCTCATTGTATCATAGTTCAAAGGCATGTAGGCATCACATCTCTTCTCGGAGATAAGCTACCATCACTTGAGGTAGTCTTATTTCCATTCTGTTTGTAAGCATATTTCAGTATTTGATATTAATGAAATGAAGTGTTATTTATGTTGCATCTTGGTATTTATGGTTATATATGTAGTTTTTTGTACCCTTTTTAAATCCAGATCAATATATTTTATATTTTTAATTATGTTCGTGTTATTATACACATGACACTATTATTTTTCACTTTTTTTATAGGTGCATTTGTTCCCATCTATGTGGGCATATGGAAATAATTTTCACATGGAGGTTGTTAAGGATGGATACATGACACAAGACTATCGAGTAGAAGTCAAGTTCGACCAATCTAATCATGCTAGCCACTATGAGCAGAACCTAATGTTGGGGACTTTAGGTTACATTGGAAAGATACAAGAGATCATTCAGGTGGACTTATATTCATTCCAATGTGTTATTTTTACGTGAAAGTTATGGGACACCTTCGATTGGAATAATTTAAAGGAATATTGCAATAGTAGGATGATATATATCAACTCTAGAAATATGTGGAATGAAGCTAGGGAGCCTAATATTTTCCCAAAACACTATAATCAAGTGTCCTTTTACCCATATGTGTTAGATAGGGATTGGTGATTCATATTAAGATATGACCCTAGATCAAAACATTTTTTTGATAACAACAATGTTATCGTGCCTAGTGTTGAGGAAGATAATCAAGGTGATGACAATGGAGAGGTATATGTACTTGTGTTATTTCATCATTTATACTATTCTTGTATGTTTTTTTTTCATTATTTTGGTAAATATTTCACATTATTGCTACTTTGTCTATTGACGTATTTGCTACATTATTGACATATAAATACATCAACCTCATACATAAAATACTTTTTTTTAAATAAACAAAAAATGTATTTATTAATACGGAAATATAATTGTCACTTTAAGAAAAAAATAAAATTATTAGTGTGCCAAAAACCTATTCATGCACCGGCTTCAGCGCTCTATAAAACACAGTCAAGCCATACATGGTGTGCACATACTTATGATGCATCGTTGTTAGTTCACAAATTTTAATTTTTGTAGCAGTGTGTCACACATATGCATTAGTGAGAACATATAACATCTTTTCACCAGGACGAAATGCTAACTTTATTGAAAGCACTGAGATATAGCTATATTTTCAGATATTACTTAGGTGGTGCTTTGGATAAATATGATAGAACCAGCGCGAGCATAACATACCAAGTGTACCACATTTTTCATGGTGATTAAGATGCATTTGTTTGAGTTTCAAATAGACTTTGTTATGCAATTTTATTTCCTATTTAGATTATGTAAAATAAATATACATTTTTTTTTATGTATTTTTAACTAAATTATTTAAAGTAGACATGTCTTTATCATTATGAACATGATGTAATATTAGCTAGGAGAAATGTGAAAAACATGAATTCTAGTGAATATTTGGTGATAATTTAATTCTATTATTTAATTTGCATTATTTAACTCATATTTATTATTATAAAGAGTTCAATTTAAACCAGTACAATAGCAAATAAAGAACCAAAAGAGCATCAAAATGTTATATATTTATTACTAGAAAAAAATTCAATTGCCTCTTTAAGGGAGAACTTCCAATAGAGTATATCCCCCAACTACAAGTAACTTGATCACAAGCCTTATTTTACATTTCTTTATCCTCATCTTTAGAGAGAGAAAATTTTAATTTAAATTGGCAAGAGTTGCTATAAAGATTAAATTTAAATTGCTCGAAAATCCCATAACTTTACTAATATTTCTTTTATAGAAAAATAGAATTTCTTAAGTTCTATTAAATCCAAATTAATTGCATCGATAGGGCTCTACAACTCAGTATGGGAGATATGTTATGACAAAATGTTATATTTAAAAATATTAAAATAATAATTGAAATTAACAAATTCAAAATAGTAATAAGAAAAGAAATTAATGTTGGTCATAATTACAATACTTCAATTTACACCTCAATCTTATATAACTTTATATAGAGATATAAGGTAACTTTTATTATGAGTAAAAAATGTAATGAGTAAAAAAATATAATTTACTTTTTACTACAAGGAAAAAAGGTAAATTTTTCACATGACAAGAAATAGTATTATCAATATTACATTATGTGTAATTTATTCTATGTTCCATTTGCATGTGATATTTAAAACAAAAATATATTTATAACAAAAATATTTTACTGACCACAATAAGTAAATTAATGCAATTTCCATATTAAATAACATATTTTTACAAATGTTTTATATAGAGAAAGACAAAGTAATTTATATTGAAAAATTTCTGATATTTTCACTTTAGAAATATTTAGAGAATTCTTATTCCATTAATAGTTGCTTTCTAATTCAATGTATGAGGGATATTTGTAAGTTTTTTAATCTTTAATATGGATTTGATATGTAATATTATGGAAAATATTAATTATAAAAATAATTAAATGTATACATACGGGGAAAAAATATGAGAGGGTATATTTTAACATTTTAATCTAAAGAACGTGAATTATAAATAAAATATTTCAATGTCAAATGCATATATATTAATATACCAGTTGTGTAGATCCACCAAGAACCTAGATGGATCAAATCTCTTTTCATTCAAAAATATGTTTGCATCTCAAGAGATTTGATCCCTCTCAATGCTTGGTAGATTTAGAGTAAAGATAGATCTAGGAGCCAGGCTGTAATTACATTTGACTTTAGTTTTTTAAATTTAATAATAGATTGAATTTTGTAAACCAATATTGCATTATTTAAGTTGTAATTTTTAATAAATTATTATTAATAATATTTATATTAAAAATTGAATGAGTTACACATTTTTCGTCCTTTTAAGAACTAAATTATTTTACCTCTAATTATCTTATCATTTTGAGTATTGAAATATTTTACTAATTAAATTATATTGAATATAAATGGTAGTAGAAAAATATTTATTGTAATTTTACAATCATAGTTTCAACAATACCAAACATTGTAATTTATAAAAATATATTTACATTTTTTAAAGTAAGGCGCAATTTAATATATACAAGTTTGATATAAATTCACCAATACGTAATCTATAATAAAAATTATTTCATAAAATTAAACATTATGACAATAATTACCTGACAAACATAAACATGATCTAAGATACATGTTCGAATTCACTACCATCATTTAATTATATACACTTTTAGTAGCACAAATAAATGTCATTGGATAGCACACAAATCTAATAATATAATAAGGCATCATCATTGTGATCACATCTAAAAAAACACAAATATTGTAATATAACATCACCACCACACACATCTTCAAATTGATATAAATATCATGTCCAATAACTGCTATCAAGTACACATCTATGTGTAAGCACATTAAATGAACATATCTAACATGACCTAATGATATTCACATCAACAAAAACATATCAATTAATTACATAAACGTGAAAAAAAATGTGCCATAAGTGTGTGTATATATATATCTATTTATACAAAGAAGTTAAATAATTACATTATGAAGTCAAATAAGTGTAGTAAAATATTCGACACAAAAGACATAGTAGTGTCTGTAGCCTAGTTTGTAGAAGAAGATGATGAATGGTCAACTACTTCCTAATCAAGTACATCTATCGAACTTAGCTAAGGGGGAGGGATAAGACATGGTTGATATGTAATAGAAGTTGGCTAGCCTACAGGAGAAGGTGGTCGGTTTTCTCTGTTAGAGGAAACATATGGCACATCCTCTAGCTCTCACATCTCATGATCAGGCGACTGACGAGTAGGTGTACTACTAGAACGATCACTGACACCCTTATGACTATGATCTGATGTGGTGGAACCACCATAAGCATCATCATCACCATCCCCATCATCATGACCATGAGGATCACCCTTATGATCATGATCATGATCATCACCCTCATCATCATCTTAACCAACGTCATCTGATGGATGTTGTATTGTATGATGTCCTGCAACCCTCATCGTTGCTAGTAAAGTACTAGATCCGATGGCATGTCATATAAAACATATCAAATCCCATAGACCATCCCTGAATATATCTACAAACATTAGATCCATGTCGATATCTCTAGGCCTCACAATATAGGCTCCCTGCTAAACAAAAATGCTAGATAATCTATCACAGTAGTCCATTCGAAATGTCTAGCATTCGTCCACCCCCAGACATTCAACCCCCCTAATAATGTTCCTCACCATCTTGGGCCTCACCCATCTTCTCATCTCCATCATTCGATGATGGACAAGGAGGCATGTTCCCTTCATATGAGTCGATGTCTACCAAATATATAGTACACAAAAGTAATTAGACAAATTCATTAAATAATTTAACAGAAAAAGTTAAACAACGTGCTAAAATAAATTGTATTATAATTCATTAAAACAAGAAAATGAAACTGTATTAACTTAAATAAAACACTAATACTATATCTATCATCTAGAGTCACAGGTGGTGTGAATAATATGTTAGGACACCCTATATGTTGGCTTATTGGGTATTGACCTAAGTTCAGATTTAATTAGCCAAACAAATGCCTATACTACTGGACCTTTCAGCAATAGCCTGTGGAGCATGGATTGAGGTCTCACCCGAAGCAGTATGGGGGGATGATGGAACCAGGTTTCCACACCCTTGAGATTTTGGAGGGGTCAGTTTAGTCCAACGGTGAATACCTTCATGCAGGCCACTTCATGCACTTTCTTGGCATTGGAAGCCTTTACACTCTATTATACTTGCCTTTTCACAACCCTAATCAGGGTTTGAGGTGATTTCAGGCTGCTAAATTAACGATCTATGCTATTTTCCTAAGTTATAGTGCAGATCTTACTTATCTTCTTATAACTGTTAATTAATTTCACGGAAAGAGATGCTTATCTTACATTTTCTTATTCAACATATACATATACGATCACATAGAAAAAAAACGGTAAATGTGTAATTCATACCCAATATACTTCAATGAAAAAAAAAGGAAAAGGACACATAGAATCATAAAATAAACTTCTCTTTATTAATTTCTCCATAGTTGCATACTTGACTCACCTTTCTCACTCAGCTATTGGGGTCTGCGCACTCAGTTGCTGACTAGTAGGCCTTTTACGCACTAAGTTGCAGAGCCTTATCTTACTCTACGACCCAAAACACTACTTTACACTTCCACCAAGGCTTAATTCATCATCATTAGATCTTACTGGGATCTCTCTCCCTTTACACTTGGAGCCTTGCTCTATTTATACAATCCCATGGTCCGTGGACCATGGGTAGAATTCTTAAGCCGACATTACATTACAAAATTAAGGGCGGACAACCCTATGACTGAATTACAACTTCGCGCTCCGCACCCACAATTCATGGAGTCTTTACAGCGGACTTAGTCAAAACTTGGGCTTTAAGCCCCAAAACTTGCCTTGGGGTATCTTGTGCCTAGCAGGCCCACAACAAAAACATCATGACTTGCCCTCGAGTCACTCTGTCCATGTGGAGGTCCTCAAGTGGAGACCTCCCAGCTCTGCTCGAACTATTGCAAGGTTTGAAACACACTAAGTAGCTACCTATTGTATCTCTTGGACACATTGTTCAAAGATTGCGGTATCTAAACTATTTCCCTGTATCTGCTCCTACGTCCCCTACATTTGTGCAAGCTTGCCTTTAGTTGCTTTTGTGATTATGAAGGTCCAGTTGATCCATGGTTGGATGCGGGCCTTCAGAACCACTTCTTTGTGCTATGCCACGTCTACCTGCTCCTTAAGTGCCTTGGAATGTTGCATCCACGCGAGCCTCTATGTAAGGGCCATCGTCTGGACAATCCCTTTTATGTCGTCATATTGTTGCTGCAACTCACACACCTATGTCTCCAATAGCTGAATGTTTGGATCCTCTCGTAGAGTAGTAAAAGCCTCAAATGATTCTTGCAACATTTTGGTGCAGCCCTTCACTACACTGTTGACCTCTTCTATGCCCGTGGTGATGGTGCTGGTGTGTTGTTCCCTCACCTTTAGAGGAGTTAAAGGTTTCACCTTTAACTATAAGTCTTCTATATAAAGGTTCAGCTCCAGCTAAACCTTGGCCATTTCTTCTTGTGCCTCACACACCCCTGCTACTAACCTCTTAATGCGTGCCTTTGCCAGCGCCTCTACTGGGATGGCAAATTTAGGGACCTTCTCGCAGGCTTCTTCAAGTACCTGTGCTATATTCCTATTCTATGACACGACCTCATCATGCTAGAAGCTCAACTGTTCCATGTTGATTATTTGCTTGCTCAATACCTACAGTGCACGACCCTCCTTGGCTCGCAGTTCTGTAGTCACTCTATCTTGTAGGACATAAAGTGTATCTCGAGGGAGCATAACAATGTTGATCTTTACTCCCTTAAGTGAACTAGCCATAGGCCTATCGGGCTCATTTTCTATAACCAGTGCCCCCTCTGGCAACACTATTGTGTTGGTCATGTGGGTCCCAAGAATTTCTTCAGCCAAGACCATTCCTACTATGAGGCTGGTCGGTAGGGTACCAGCCTGATGAGTGTGCACCTGCAACTCCTAAATCTATGCCCGGAAACCCCCAAACATAATCTAATTCTCCTCTACCAACTACTAGAGGGCCTCTGCGGTGATGTCACACATCGTCTCCCCAATATTGTGCAGATCTCCGTCAGTGAGGGTGATCAAGATGAAAGAATTCTTAGATGCTTTTGACTTCCTTCGCGGCCCCACTTGCTCTCTCAGGTGCTGCCACTTTAATTGTGTTGACGTTGTTTGTAGGTCTATGTCAACCTCCTTTGTCTCTATCTCCATTTCTTGTTCTTCCTCATGTAAACCCGAATTCTGGTCCCCACGCTCATTTTCAACTGCGTTCTGTGCTTCTACTGTGGCCTTCATAGCATCCCGCACCTCTTGCACCTTTTTTGTTGTGGCCTTTTTTGTCTCCTCTTTGCCAGCTGCACTACCCTCAGTTCTTCCTCCTCCTTCTTTCTCTTTATAGTAGACTTACCTACATCTATAGCGGAGATGGCTAGAGCACACCACTCAAGTGGCCACACCTTAAGGATGTCCAAGATAGTGTCATACATGGCCATGTATGGTAGTTCATTCCACTTCTTTGTGGGGTCGTTGTGCGCCCTGATGTAGATGTGATGGAAATCCACCTTAAACTCAACAAAGCTTTGTAAGCTATTATAAATAGTGGGAGATAACCGTAGTTTGCAGTTAATCCCCATTCTGATGTTCATCTCCATGAACACCCATAATATTTTACCGTCTCGGATCTTGCACACATCTTTAGTGGTCCACAGTGAAACATACTTCGCGGTCTCTAGGAGATCCCTCATAATTGTGGGGAACTAGGTATCCTCAGGAAATTCCCCAACCACATGACTATGGATAGTAGAAGCCATGCATAGTGGAAGGTTTACCCCTATTGCTACGCCTCGTGCCAATTCTCTAGGAACTCTTGGCACAAGTATTTAAACCAGTTAAATTGGACATCCTCTGCACATTGCTCGACAAGTGCAACCACTTGTGTGGGAACCCATCCACACGACACTTTCACATGACATTACTTTCCAGTATCTGAGTCGCGACTCTGACTACCTTCTTGTTGATAAAGGTGATCGCGTAGCCCCTCCTTTTCTTCTCTAGTATATATTTTTTTTATCGCCTCTGCAATGGCCAAACCACTACTTCTTCCCTCCGAAATGTCTGTTGGGTCTTGCCCTATATAAGGGAGTTGGGTGATTCATTGGATTAGGTGGTCCATGATGGGGATGGCCTCATCCAGCCACAAACATCCATCATGCACCTGAAAGATTACTTGCCTGATGATGAAGATAGTCACTAGGGCACGATGATAATGCGACACCCAGAGTAGGTTGAACAGCCCTCCCTTTTCGATGCTGCGCAACCACTTGCACAGCTCCAATTGTATGATTCCCATAGCGGTTCATTTTTCTTTAGTTTCATGAGCTATGTAGTCGCTGAGTGAGGGAATTTCTCATGGTCAATGTAGGTTTTAACCCCATAAAGAAATTACCTGCATAAGAATTCTAAAACATAGGAAATAAACAATGCAAGAGCATAACACATAAAACACATATACACAAAGATTTTCCCCTGGATCCCAAAAGCGGAACTACCAGCTTGATTTTTCACTATGTTCATTTCAATGTTACAATACATATTTATACATTCTGAAGCATCCAATACCATGGACCGAAAACCATGCACAAAACCATAGGTAGGTCCGCCCAACCTAATATGGGGTCCAGAAAAAATTTCCCCAGGTCGCTACCCTGGACCTTGTAGAGGGGGGCCACCCGCCCCCCTCAAACCCCCTATGACCCCTCCACTATGCAATCGGCACAGCGAAGGCAGGACTCTGCCCCCCCTCTAACCCCTAATTAACTACATAGGCTAGTCCTTGAAAGAATATAACACAACCCAACGTTCTCCCTCCTTTTGTTTCCTTTCCAGAGGGGGCCACAGGAGATCTTATTCATTTATCTAGCCCTGCAATGACCATTGTTTCTCTACACCAAGAGAACTTCTCGAAGATCACAGATTTTGTCAATGCATCTGCAATATTCTTCAAAGTGTCCACCTTTACCAGCAACACCTTTTTGTCTTCTATCATATCCCTCACAAAGTGACATTAAACATCAATGTGCTTTGTCTTTGAATGGTAAGTAGGTTTCTTTCCCAAGAAAATTGCACTTTAGCTGTCACAATATATCCTTATAGATCCATGTACTAAACCATACTTGAACACAATCTTTGCAACCAAACTACTTCCTTGCTTGCGTGAGTGGTTGCCATGTATTCTGCCTCTGTAGTTGATAGTGCCATTACAGATTGTTTCCTACTCATCCAATTGACTGCACCTCCAAATAGGTTAAACACATACCCACTTTCAAATGTTTTCTGATCCAGATCTCCAGCCCAATCTACATCAACAGAGCCATGAATATCCAAAACTCTATCCAATCTTGGTCTTCCTTGGTAGCACAAACCATAATCACTAGTGCCATGCAAATACCTGAAGACCTGCTTCATTGTTGTCTAATTTTGCTTCCCTCGTTTTGACATAAACCTGCTCAATACTCCCACTGCATGTGCAATGTATGGTCTAGTACAGACCATCACATACATCAGGCTACCAATTGCACTTTCATATGGAACACGAGACATGTCCTCTTCCTCTTCTTTTGCCTAGGGAGATTGTCGAGGACTCTATCGACAAACGTTTGGTGGCCTACATCTCCGATCTGAAAACCTCCAACGAAATCTATGATAGACTGGTGAGTTTATTTAATGTTAATGATGTAAATCAAGTTTTGGTTCTTACAAATAAGTTGAAGGGAATTAAGAAGGGCAAAGATGAGAGCATGCAAGCATATTTCTTAAGAATCACTGTGATCAAGAACGATCTCCTATCTATTGGAAAAATTATTACTCATAGGGAAATGACACTCTCAGCCCTTGGAGGGTTACCATCTGAATGGTACGTGTTATGGAATACTCTTCCCAGCAATAACACAATTCATGGTTTCGTGGAATTAATAGCAAGATGCATTCAAAAAGAGACAAGGATAGAAGAGAAAGAAATGCCCTTGCCTAAAAGTTCTTTTGCTGCCTTTTCTTCTCATGCTAAGAAAAGAAATAATTTTGCGACTAAATCAAAAAGAAAGGCTAGACCTAAGGGTGGAAGAAATGGATGATGTTACATTTGCGATAAAGAAAGTCACTATGCAAGGGAATGCCTTGACAGAAGTTAATATCACCAGGATGACGATCAAAATCCCTGTCATGGCAATCAAAGGAATGGAAAATCTAAGAGCAGAGGTAAAAGGAGTGCTGGAAATCGAGGTAGAGGACAACCATTCAAGAAGGTTAGATATTCCAGGTATGAATCTAACGTTGTTAACAATAAACAAGATGAATATTATCTACTAGCTACTTTGTCTTGTTTGGTTGTCTTATATTCTTTCTACGACTAGCCCACATAGTTGACCAGGGGGTTAGAGGGGTGCGAAGCCCCCCTTCATTGCACCGATTTTGTAGCATGGGGGGATCACAAGGGGTTTGAGGCATACCTATAACCCCACTTTATGGGGTTCGAGGCAGTGCCCCAGAAAATTTTGGTTTTGTACCCTATGTTAGGTTGGGTGGACCCACCTATGGTTTTGTGCATGATTTTCGCAAATGTTTTTTTGGACACGATGGTTTTCGGTCCATGGTATTGGATGCGATGGTTTTTGGTCCATGGTATTGGAAATGATAGTTTTTTGGTCCATGGTATTGGATGCTTTGTCATGTATAAATATGTATTATAACATTGAAAGGAATATAATGAAAAATCAAGCAGGTAGTCCTAATTTTGGGATCTAAGGGAAAATATCTATGTATATGTGTTTTATGTGTTATGCTCTCACATTGTTTATTTTCTATGTTTTTAGAATTTGTATGCAGGTAATTTCTGTATGGGGTTAAAACCTACATTTGGTGTTAGAGTAGGTTTGGCTTCAAGGCGATGCCGTTTCTGCTGAGGGGTTTCACTTGGGCCTGTGGTAGACCCTGTTCAATGGGAGATCTGCGAGATCGATTCTGGTGGTAAAAGACGATGGTGAGCAATGGAAGATAGAGATTGAGAAATTTAATGGTTAGAGTTTTGAGTTTTGGAAACTCAAGACGAAGGATCTGTTGGTGGATAAAGATCAGTGGATTACGGTCGATCTGGTTACTAAACCAACAAGAGTATCCGATGAAGAATGGAAGAAGTTGGATCAGAAGGAAAAGAGAACAATATGATTATGTGTTTCAGATTCATTATTGCTTAATGTATCAGGGGAAGCTATGGTGAAGGCTTTGTGGGTCAAGTTAGGGACGTTGTACCAATCTATGTCTTTGGTGAATAAACTATAAATTGTTTCTGCGAAAAAAGCTGTATAACCTAAGGATGAAAGACGGAAACTCGAACACAGAGCATCTGAATGCATTTAATACTGTGGTAAGTCAGTTAGCATCTGTTGATATTAAAATTTCAAATGAAGATAAGTGCATCTGTTTGTTGTGTTCTCTAGAAGCTTCGTGGGATAGTCTAGTTATTGCAATAGGTAGCAATGCAACTTCCTTGCAGTTTGATGAAATAGTCTCATCCTTGTTGACAAAGAAGATGAGATGGAAAAACACAAAGAGCCAGAATGGGGATGCCTTGTGTGTACGAGGACGGTCTCAGAACAAAAACAAAAATAAGTCATCGAGTCGGAGATATAAATCTAGAGGGAGAACTAAATCTCCAAGAAAACCTGTAAAGGTGGTGTGCTAGAAATGCGGAAAGGAAGGGCACTACAAAAGGGATGTAAATATAAAGCTCTTGATAAAGGAAAGGGATCTGATGATGCTCCTTCTGTAATGGTGAAAACCACCTCAGAAGGTGGGGATGTGTACTTTGCTTCTTCAAGTAAACATGTTGATCATGAGGCATGGTTGATTGACTCAAGTGCATCCTTTCACTTCACTCCCCATAGAGAGTGGTTTTGTGAGTATGAGAAATACGATGTCGGTGGTGTCTTCTTAGGGAATGATAGGAAGGCTACAATCATTGGCCACGGTAGACTAAAATTGAAGTTGCAAGGTGGAAGGGTTAGAACACTTCCAGGTGTTATGCATATTCCTACATGGGCCAATAATCTGATTTATGTAAGCAGGCTAGATGATGCACGTGTAAAAATAGTGTTCGAGAAGGATACCTACAAAATGGTTCAGGGAGAACTGGCATTGATATGGGGAGTTTGAATTGGAACTCTGTACAAGTTGCAAGGTAGCACTGTTATTGATGGGTGCAATAGTTCTATGTTTCCTGAAAGTGGAGTAGAAAATCTAGTGTTCTCTGGAGAGAAGAGCATGTTGTGGCATCAAATGCTTGGACATATTGGAGAGAATGGCCTTTAAATACTTCATGGTAAAGGTATGGTAGAAAGTATGATTAATAGCTCTCTGGATTTTGATTTCTGTGAAAATTGTGTATATGGGAAGCGGAATCGGGTGAGTTTCCCCTCTAGTAGTAAGAGGGCAAAACAGATATTAGAGCTTGTGGACAGTGATGTGTTTGGACCTGTGAAGGTTCCATCACTATGTAAGTCTATGTATTATGTATCATTTATAGATGACTTCTCAAAGAATACATGGATATATTTCCATAAGAAGAAATTTGAAGTCTTTGACATGTTTAAAGAGTTTAAGGCTCTCATGGAAAATCAGGCAGAGGAGAAGATAAAGGTGTTGAGGATAGATAATGGTGGAGAGTTTTGCAGCAAAGAATTTGAAGAATTCTGTAAGAAGTGTGGTATAGCACGACAGAAGACTACTCCATATACACCTGAGCAAAATGGAGTTGTAGAAAGAATGAACAAGACGTTGATGGAAAGGGCAAGAAGCATCATAAGTGGTGCCTGGTTAGGACAAGAATTCTAGGCAGAGGTGATGGATACTACATGTTAGCTGGTCAACACGTCACCTTCATTGGTGTTGGAGGATAAGACTCCACAAGAGGTATGGACTGGTAATAAACCCTCTCTTTCACATCTGAGGGTATTTGGATGTGATGCATATGTACATGCTCCAAAGGAAAAAAGAACCAAGTTGGATAATAAATCTGAAAAGTGCATCTTTATTGGGTATAAGGATGGTTTAAAGGGTTATAAGCTTTGGAACCCAGTCACATGGAAAGTTGTGTACAGCCGAGATGTGGTGTTTAGAGAGGTGAAAGATGTTATTAAACATGAAGTCCAACCAAAGGAACCTGAGAAGATAGAGTTTGAGCTAAAGGAGGAAGAATCAAACTCTACAGCAGAGGAGGAACCAGAAGATGAAGAGCCTTAAACTCCGGGTGTCAGAAGATCAATTCGAGAAAGAAGGCAGCTGAAAAGGTATAGTCCATCTGCTTTCTATTCAATTTTTTCTTTATCTATTATTGATGATGATCCCACAACCATGAAAGAAGAAGTAGATTCAGAGGATGCAAAACACCGGAAAGAGGCCATGGTTGATGAAATGGCATATTTGCACAAAAAAGAGGCTTGGGATTTGGTGGATTTACCAGCTGGAAGGAAACCCATTGGCAGCAAATGGGTGTTCAAAAAGAAGACAAATGTAGAAGGAGAAGTGGAGAAATACAAAGCTCGGTTGGTAGAAAAAGGTTATTCCTAGGTGGTAGGAATTGATTTTGGTGATATATTTTCTCTTGTTGCCAAGGTAACTTGTATTAGATTACTTTTATTTGTTGTTGCTGCTTTTGATTTTGAGGTAGAACAGATGGATGTGAAGACAACAATTCTTCATGGGGATCTGGAAGAAGAAATCTACATAAAGCAACCTGAAGGCTTTACGGTGAAGGGTAAGAAGAATTGGTATGCAAGTTAAAGAAGTCTTTGTATGGGTTAAACAGTCACCAACGATGTGGTATCAGAAATTTGATACATTTATACGGGACTTGGCTTCAGCAGAAGCAATGCAGATCACTGTGTGTATTTTAAATTAACTGGTGACTATGTTATTTATCTGGTCTTATATGTGGATTATATGTTGTTGGTTGGAAATGACAAAGAAATTATCCAAGATTTGAAGACCCAATCGTCCTCCAAATTTGACATGAAAGATCTTGTTGTTGAAAACTATATTTTGGGCATGGAAATTAAAAGAGATCGTTCAAAGAGGAAGCTTTGGTTAAACCAGAGGAAGTATGTCAAGACAATATTGAAGAGGTTTAATATGGAGGACAGTAAACCGGTGAAGGTTTCTATTCCTGTAGGTGTGAGGTTATCTGCTGAACGGTGTCCGAAGAGAAAAGAAGAGGAAGAGGACATGTCTCGTGTTCCATATGCAAGTGCAGTTGGTAGCCTGATGTATGCAATGGTCTATACTAGACTAGACATTGCAAATGTTGTGGGAGTATTTCACAACTTTATGTCAAAACCAGGGAAGGAGCATTGGACAATAGTGAAGCAGATTTTCGGGTATTTGCGTGGAACTCGTAATTATGGTTTGTGCTACCAGGGAAGACCAAGATTGGAAAGAGTGTTGATATTCATGGCTTTGTTGATGCAGACTATGCTGGAGATCTAGATCATAGAAGATCTACATGTGGGTATATGTTTAACCTATTTGGAGGTGTAGTCAGTTGGATGAGTAAGAAACAATTTGTAGTGGTACTATCAACTACAAAGGTAGAATACATGGCATCCACTCACGCAAGCAAGGAAACAATTTGGTTGCAGAGATTGTGTCCAAGTATGGGGTTAGTACAGGGAGCTATAAGGATAGATTGTGACAGCCAAAGTACAATTTTCTTGGCAAAGAACCCTGCATATCATTCAAAGACAAAGCACATTGATGTTCAGTATCACTTTGTGAGGGATATGATAGAAGACAAAAAGGTGTTGCTGGTGAATGTGGACACTTTGAAGAATACTATAGATGCATTGGAAAAATCTGAGCTATGAGAAGTTCTCTTGGTGTAGAGAGACAATGGGCATTTTAGCGCTAGAAAAATGACTAAGCTCTCTTATGGCCCCCTGTGGAAAGAAAACATCAAGTGGGAGAATGTTGGGTTGTGTTATATTCTTTCCACAACTAGCCCATGTAGTGAACTGGGGGGTTAGAGGGGGGGTGGAGCCCCCCTTCGTTGTGTTGATTGTGTAGCCGGGGGGGTCACAGGGGGTTTGAGGCGTACCTATAACCCCACTTTATGGGGTCTGGAGTAGCGCCCCAGAAAATTTTGTTTTTGGACCCTATGTTAGGTTGGGTGGACCCACCTATGGTTTTGTGCATGTTTTTCGCACATGTTTTTTGGACGCAATGGTCTTCGGTCCATGGTATTGGACGCGATGGTTTTTCATACCATGGTATTGGATGCTTCAAAATGTATAAATATGTATTATAACATTGAAATCAATATAATGAAAAATCAAGTTGGTAGTCGTGATTTTGGGATCTAGGGGAAATCTCTGTGTATATGTGTTTTATGTGTTATGCTCTCACATTGTTCATTTTCTTTGTTTTTAGAATTAGTATGCAAGTAATTTTTGTACGGGGTTAAAACCTACATGTCTACCTCTACTCCTCCAGACTCGCTGGGAAATTGGCTTACTAATAGTGGTGCCTCAAGGCACTTCACTGGTTACAAAGAAGTTCTCCATAATCTAATAGAGAAAGAAACTAACCTGGAAATTGTCCTTGGAGATAATATGAAATATCCCGTGAAAGGTGTAGGCAATGTATCTCTTAAATTGAATCAAGGTAATATGATCCACTTACAGGATGTATTATATGTACCTGAACTCAGAAAGAACCTGGTGTCCATCTCCACAATGCAAGACAAAGGCTACAAGGTGACCTTTAGTGATGGCAAGGTACGTGTATGGAGAAACAATTTTAAAGATGCCTTTACTCTTGGGTTTTGAGTTGATTCATTATATCAGGTCGATGGAAGTCCGCTAGGTGTCATGTCTTGTGACACATGTCTTTAGTCCAAACTTTGGAATCGGAGGTTTTCCCACCTTCATTATAAATCTCTACCCGATGTAAGACAAATGGTGACAGGGATGCCTGAATTCCAAGTAGAGAAAGAAGATGTATGTCTAGGATGTGCTTAAGGAAAGCTCAAAAGGGGACCATTCCCCTCAAGCCAAAGAAAGACCTCAGATATATTACAGTTGGTTCACTCAAACATATTTCGTATGATTCCTGTGAACTCCTTGAGAAGATATTCATACTACCTTACTTTTACAGATGACTATTCTCAAAAGACTTCGATATACTTCTTCAAAGAGAAGGATGAAGTGTTCTCTTGGTTTCGACACTTCAAAGCCTTGATCGAGAATCAAATTGGAAAGAAGATCAAGATGTTAAGGACTGATAATGGGACTGAATATGAATCTAATGAGTTTCATGACTTTTGTAAAGAGGTTGGCATTAAGAGGGAGACTACTACACCATATACTATTGAACAAAATGGTGTGGAGGAAAGGAAGAACTGTATAATTGTGGAAGTTTTCCATGCCATGCTCCATGATCGAAGACTTTTGAGGTTTCTATGGGCCGATGCTACAAACACCACCGTATCTGTACAAAACTAATGCCCTCAACAAGCATTAGGTTCCAAGACTCCTGAAGAAATGTTCACCGGTAAGAAACCTGACGTATCTCATTTTAGAACTTTTGGAAGCCCTATATATTTTCATGTGCCGAAAAAGAAAAGGAATAAATTGGGTGCATCTAGAAAGAAAGGAATATTCATGGGATATGATGAAAATAATGAGGGCTATAGAATGTATGTAGCCAATCAAAGGGAAGTCGTGATTAGTCATGATGTCACCCTTGATGAAGATATAGCTCTCAACAAGGTGAAAAATCTTCCTACTTTAAGGATCTCTCAAGAAGTTGACACCGGGGAACCAAAAGAAAAGGATGAAGTAACAATACTCGATGTCGATGAACCCATGGATCCTATTGACCCACCTGAGCCTTCCTCTTCAAGGAAGAGGCGCTCCTAGCTTAGTGGGCTACTCGATGATGCTGAAGGACACACTGCACCCAGAGAAACCTTCTGTGAAAGTAAGAAACCTAATAGGTGTGGAGCTATAAAAAGGGTCTCTTTCACCTCTAGTTATCTCACATTAGTATGTCAATCCGGGAGCGTTTGGTTATTACAAAGAGTGACTCAATCCGAGGCTATTTGTCAGAGTAATGCTAGTAGTATAGTGTTCTTAAAAATACAAGAGTAAACGGATGATTGCCTATAACTAAATTCCTTCAAATGACTAAAGCACACACTCTTAAAACTAGGCAATTGATCAGTCAAGGGTTTGGTGACGATAACCTATCCCTTTGGAAACTGACGGAAAGGAAATAAAAGCAACGAAAATCACACATTCAGAAAACCAAGCAACTTACTAGTCAAGGGTTCGGCAGCAATAGCCCATCCCTTTGGAAACTGATAGAAAGGAAATTAGAGCATGGATCATGGGTCTGGGAGCGACGCAGTGAATGCCGAGGCTCAAAACAGCCTTGGATCGTCTCTCACACCAAAATAACAAATACAAGTAAATGGAGCAGCAAATAGAAAAATGGAACGGCAAATTAAGAATTGAACGGCAAATATGGAATGGAACAACAATAATGAAATGGAACAGCAATCAAACAACTAAGTCTCGCGAGTCATAACCAAACTTAATCTATTAACCCAAATGCACTCTTCACAATCAAATATCAATCTCTCACTCTTAAGGCAAATCAAGCAGAACTCACTAATGGAACAACACTAACTATTGATAAGTTATGGAACAACGCCAATAGATCATACACACGTAACACTCTGAAACAGTAATCTGATCAATCTTAATTTAACAGCATCATTTCTGAATACAACTTCAAATGAATCTATGACGTAAATGTTCAGTACGAGAGCTCTGTAACGAAACAGTAATAATATTCGGCCAAGACTAATAATCATTCAATCAACTCTTGAAAGGATCAGTAATATAATGTAGAGTTAATACACAATTCTATCTGTAAAAACCTCAATGGATTAATCTTAACAGAGCATGTAATGGCAATTCACAAAGCATATCAGATTACCAGATAACAACAATAAGCAAACCACGCAGAAATCAAATTGTAGTGGTACAGAAGCAAGTGTCCTCCGGGGCCGGGCCTTTAGCCTCAAGGGTACACCACTTTGAGTTAATCCAGATGCAGAGATACGGTAATCACCAAGTTTATCTTAACGCATAAGACAAAAGTACAATGAACTAGTTCTCAACGAGACTCGATGATCAAAGTTGATCTTTTACATAAAATTACATAAAAGTATATATATCCCTAGGTTAACAGTGTTGTCCCTTTATATAAAGGTGACGGCGGAGATGTCTAAGTAACAGGATAAATAAAGCAGCGATCCCTCAGGATCAAAGATCCCGAGGGATTCGCCAAACTATCAGTCCTTAATCTTTTCTTTTCTTTTCTGCCGAGCTGGTGTTTTCTCCTCTTTTTCCGGGCCGATTTGCTTTGATATGCTTAGCCTTGTTTGCATTTGGTTTCCCTTCAAAGGGACAGCAGTTATCTCATCTTTATCTTTTCCTTTGGAACGGCAACTCCTTTTTTTCACCCTTTCTTGCACAGAAGAATAACAATTATTGGTGATTAAGTCTTGTATATTAATTCACATGTTTTGTTATAATTCTTTATTGTTTTCTAGATTCATGATGCAAAAAGGTTTACAAATTCTACTGAAAAGCTATTGAAATGATCATCAAAAGCATACCTTTTTGGTACTCCACACACCCCCCTACTTACCCTATTTCATGCCCTCATGAAAACATTGTAGTTGACATGCAAGGCAGTGAGAGGATAGGCTGGAGAAGGAATCTCACGCGGAGGCCTACAACCATGATGAGTGACTAGATAGTCAAAGAACTGACCTGTTTGACCCTCAAGCATCTCATACAGGGCTTGATATCTGGGTGTAGGGTGCCAAATAATTGGACTGCGAAATCTATATCCTAACCAAGATGGCCCTGCTTTCAAAATGCTCTCACCATAGAGGTTCAAACGGTTGGCAGCTAATTGAAAATTCTCATAATTAAATGGTTCCCTGAGCTGGATGTTTGGATTAGAGATTCGGTACCGAAATTTGGCTGCATCAATGGCGAGTTCTTTGATAGAAAGAAAATACTCTAAACCTTGTCGAATGAGTGCCTCATGCATATGTCCTAACGTTTCAATGACACCCGGAGTTCTCATAAGGTTTCTATGTTCTTTCCATAACTGCACTGGGTCCCTAGGCTCATCCCTTACCCACAAGTCTAGGCCATTTTCCTGCCTCTGGAAAGTGTTATAGGCTTTGAGCCATTTAATCTGATTAACCCCAAATGAGATGAATGCTTGCAACTGAATGTCCCCAACAAAAGGACCAGGGTTCAATTCAGTCTCCTGATCTAGCACGAGGTTATGCAAATAAAATTCACACAGCAATCTCTGGACCTTCACCTCATAATGTTTACAACAGTCTATAAAGTCATTGACAGTGTTGATTTGTATAGGGGTGCCTGCTTTAACAACTTTTATTTTTAATTGTAAATATCTTTCTAGTAGAAACAAAGCATAGTTTTTGGCAGGGGCCCTACATGCTAAAACGTCATTGTATAAAGAACACAAGGTATCCATCTGCTTGATAACAGTATCTAGCCTACAGGTTACCTTTGTAGCTTTCTCTTGTTCCTTTCGCCACCCTTCAAAGGCCTGGCTTTCGGATTGATTGACGTTCCTTAGTTGCTACTGTAACTCTTCATATTTCGCACAGGGGACCGTTTGCTCTCTAAGTTGTTCAGCTTCTTGCTGGGCTTGCTTCATCATCTTATGCAAGGTTCTTGTCTTCAGATCTCTTTTCCATAGGTCAGTGGGGGCCGGGAATTTTACCTGAACTTTCTTATTATGCTGTTTGGAGTTCAGAACCCTTATTACCCCTGAGGGTGGTGCCTCTGTCTGGATTTCCTTGTTCTCCTTTTCCTTTTTAACACGAATATCAGCATGTTGTTGTTCCTTTTCAAATGGAACAGCAGTTTGTTCCTCAACATTATTTGGAACAACAGTCTATTCTTCAGCAAGGTTTGGAACAGCAGGGCGATCGTTGGTTCTTCGCCTTTTTGCCTTGCGGGATTTTACTGCAGTGGCCCTCTTTTTCTTCCCTGCGGTCTTCCTTACCTTCTGGTTTGCTTTCAAAATTATAATCTGCTGTCGGAGCTGGACTATTGTATTCAATAATTTTTGTCGTTCCTTTCGCAATTTCTTAATTTCTAGCATTTCGTTAGAAGGGGCAGCAGGCTGTCTACTGCGGTCTGGACTAGTCTCTAGATATTTCTCCTGGGGTGCTTCTTCGCTGTTTTGTTCTGGCTGTTCTGGGGTAGGAACCTTAGTTGGTTCCGTCTCTTCCTGGACAACTGCTTGTTCTGCTCCTACTCCCTCCGGAATTTCCTCTGGTGACTTGGGGACAGAGTGTTCCCGTTCAGTATCTCTTATCTCCACTTCATCATGACCAGGCAGTTTTCCTTCTTCTGCCTCTACTGCATGTGATTTTTCAGACACATTTTCTTCTTGGTGTTCACCGTGGAGGTCTACTGGACTGGAAGGTTGGCCATACTCACCCATATTGGCCAAAACTGCAGCCAATTCATCTTCTCCTACTGGATCTTGTGGTGGGCTACCTTCCTGCTGTCCTATTTCCTCCTCTTGCTTAGATTCGGAATGCTCAGCTTCTGTTTCTGTTTTGGAATTCTCAGCTGCTTCCTCATTTTCTTTTTCAGATTCCTCAGCCCTCTCTTTAGATTGCTCGGCCTCCTTTTCAGATTGTTCTATCTCTACTTCTAGTCGTGAGGGTTTCTCGTCCTCGATTACTACTGGCTGGCTGGTGCTCCCCTGGAGCTTTTCCAGCCTTCCTCTTATTCGAGCTAACCAGGCTAATTTTCTGGGCCTCTCTGGCTGTTCGGGTGTATTGGTGACGTGCTTTCGCTTTGCCGATTCCTGGTGTATTTTTGGTTGTTTAGATGCACTAGCAACATGTTTTTGTTTTGCCAATTCTCTGCATTTTTCCGGACGTTCGGGTGTGCTTGTAGAATGTTTTCGTTTTGGGGATGGTGCTGTCACTCCCCCCTCAATCATTGCAATCAGTTCATCCCAACTTCTTTGCTGCTGGGTAAGACTATGACTAACTATTAATCGAATTAATCCATGGTGACTGATGACTGACTCTGCATGTTGTGCCTTTTTTAGGCTTCGTGCAACATCATGCAGTAATGAATTCAGAAGTGTAGGTAGATTTACAGAGCATTTTTGCTTTAAAACAGCTAAGAGCTTCAGATGTCGTGGCCTTACCACGTCTTTCCTCCCCTCGCAGGTAATGTAACTTTGAACTATTCTTGCTAATTCGATCCAGGGTTCTCTAAGGGTTGCTGGCAGAACTCCCTTCCCCTCAATTGTCAAGCTCTCGCCTTCGTCCTGGAAAATTTCCATGATCTTCTGTAACCTTTCCTTCTTCAGTGTCCATACTGGTCCGGTGGCTGGTAGTCCCGAGACTTCTGCAATTATATCGTCGGTGACCGCTATCCGCTTCCCCCTTATTGTGGAGTGGTTCTCCTGCAGGTTCTGCAAAAATTCCATCGCTACTGTTTCATTAGACTCCTGCAGGCGACTAAGATAATTCAGCCACCTTGCTATTTCCAGGATCTCCCGGGCAGCAGCGGAGACTGTCAACTTCTGAGGTTCGCTTCTAATTGCCCTTCCTCCCATGGTTTCATTGTGGATCCTCAATGGAACAGCACTGCTTGTGCTATTTGAAACACAGAGAGGGTGCTAATCGCAAAAAAACACAGAGTATGCAACAAAAATGGATTATGAACAGCAGCTTGCGTAAAAATAGAAATGTCATGCCGTTAAGCCATGCCATGTCGTCGTACGCTATCTTTCCCGAATAGTGAGCTGACACGTAGTTCAGGGAATAATGAGGTTAACCTCCCCCCCGCAATGTGATAGGCTGTCCCAGCCATCAAATAAAGGAGCAGCACCCGATCTGCAACCAAGTCATAAAGGAACAGTGTGTGGAATTATGCCATGTTTTAGAAAGACAACGAATTACCGAAATCGAGGCAGAGAGTTGATCGCATATTACATAAGAGGCTGTTGTGATATGATATGAGGCTAGGGGGTAGGACGTCTGTTGTACTTGCCAAATCTCAAGTGGTCATTGTCACTTCCTTTGCCATGATTGGTGGTAATAAATGTTCATGCGATGTATAAATCAGGAAATAATATATGATTAGTTCCTTAGGATATAAGAAACAAAAGAGTATTAGTATCTTACCCATTGGAATAACTAATGTGACTTCAATACCATTAACAGTGCTCTGCTGCCGACAGGTGTCCATAACCTTGGCAGAGTTGTTTCTTTCACCCCTGGAACCATGATCCTTTGTGTATACTTAGGAATGTTGTTATGTCAAAGTGTAGGCCATTATGCTGGCTTGATGACCAGTTAATCATAATGCCATTCACAAGGAAGGAGTGAAAGATGGGCAGGCCGGCTCGTGATGAGACCTCCTGTTTCAAGGTTCAATTTTTTTGATATACCTTTAGGACCATATCCCTGGTGTGGTGTCCATAGTGGGAATGCCACTTCACTTTCATCCTCATGATCATGGTAAGCTGGCTCTTGATGAGACCCCCTATCCTGCATTTGACATCTCATAAATCATGTTCACACACATTTTTTCTTTTTCATAGAGTCCTTTCCTTATTTATACACAAAGGGTTGTTCAACACTCCTTAAGAGTAGGAATGGTGGAAGAAGTCTTATCATCTCAATAGGAAGATACAAGCCCTTTGCTCTTATTCCTAAATAATAATCAAAGGGGGTTAAAGGGATCAGCATGATAAAGATAACCAATCAGAGCAAGATTAGTAAAACAATGACAACAAAAGATAAGAAATAAGTATATCCTTCCTTTTGTCCTCTTACCAATACAGAGCCTTATAAATATAGCGATTTATGATTTGCGGATTTCGGTATGTTGTGATTTTATATTGATTGCATAAGTGCATAGCTGTATTTTAAAGACTTGAAAGAATATGGGCAAGAAGCATCCTCTTATTGAGATCAGCAAAAGGAGTAAGCTGTTTCACAAGGAGAGCAAAACTATGCTAGTGGTGTTCCTCTTGAAAGAGACGAAGAATGTAAATGCAAATGCCGTTCCTTTTGAAAAAGGAACAGCAAAAATAAAAAATGGTATGAAAAGAACACTCAAAATGTCGTTCCTTTGGAGAAGGAGCAACAGAAACCAAAATATGTTGTGCCTTTGGAAAAGGGACAACAAACACACCGCAGCGCCGTTCCTTTTGAAAAAGGAACAGCAGAACAAGCAAAGTCGTTCCTTTTGGAAAAGGAACAGTAGAACAAGCAAAGCCATTTCTTTTGGAAAAGGAACAACAGAAAATCAAAGATGTTGTTCCTTTGGAAAAGGAACAGCAGAAAATAAAAGATGTTGTTCCTTTCAGAAAGGAACAGCAAAAAATCGAAAGTGTTGTTCCTTTTGAAAAGGAACAGCAGAAAATCAAAGATGATGTTCCTTTGAAAAAGGAACAGCAGAAATTGAAAGTGTTGTTCCTTTTGAAAAGGAAAAACATAAAATCAAAAATGTTGTTCCTTTGAAAAAGGAACAGCAGAAATCGAAAGTGCTGTTTCTTTTGGAAAGGAACAGCAAAAATCAGAAAATCAAGAATGCTGTTCCTTTTGAAAAGGAACAGCAAAAAAATCCAGAATGCCGTTCCTTTTGAAAAGGAACAACAAAACACGCAAATGTCATTCTTTTAGAAATGGAACGACAAAAATCAAAATTTTGAGAAAGCAAAAAAAACATTGAGTTCAAACATATATACAAGAACAACTTGAAAAAAGAACTTATGTACAGACTGTAAAAAAAGAAAGGAGTGAATTCCTTAATGAATTACAGGTGAGGAAGATTTCTCTTCCTCTCTTAAAATCTCCATATGAGTGTCTCGACGTAGCTGCTGGCAGAAGGACTCCTGAGTAAGTGGTTTGCGATAGAGACGAACTTGGTGGCCATTCACTTTGAAGGCATATCTAGAACCGTCAATGGTGATTAACGTGATGGTCCCATTGTCATGAACCTTCTGAATTTCATATCGTACCAACCAACGAGTCTGGAGTTTCCTAGGGAAGTCCTGAAATCGAGATTCGTATAATAGAGCCCAGTCTCCCTCATGGAAGACTTTGTTCTTGATGAGCACATCATGCCATTTAGCCCGCTGCTGTTGAATCAGTGCTGTATTTTGTAGTGCAGAGAGCCTAATTTCGTCCAATTCATTGATCTGTTGTAGTTGATTGATTTGTGCCTCGCTTAGATCTAGGCCAACTTCCTGTGTGGTTCGTAAGGTTTGGATTTCAAATTCTATGGGAAAAATAGGTTGTTTTCCAAACACCAATTGATAAGGTGAGTAACCAGTGGTGCTTCTCCATGTTTTTCTGTAAGCCCACAGTGCTTCAGGTAGTCTAGCAGCCCAATCATGCCTATGTGATGCAATGGTTTTCGTTAGGATTGATTCTATTATCTTATTGCTGCTTTCTACCTGCCCATTCGCTTGTGGATGATATGGAGTAGTAATTTTATGCTGGACATGACAATTGTTGAGTGTTTTAACTAATTTATTTCCAATAAATTGTGGTCCTCCATCTGTAATTATCTCCCTTGGAAGTCCATAACGTACAAATAGATGGAACAGGAACTGTATTACAGAGTCCTCTGTGGCTCTTAGAAATGATTCTGCCTCAACCCATTTGGTGACATATTCTGTTGCCACCAAGATATATGTTTTCTAATTTGATGATGGGTTGATGGGGCCAACGAAATAAAGAGCCCATCACTCGAATGGTTCAATGACTAATTGTGCCTTTAGAGGCATCTCGTTGGCTTGACCAAGTCGTCCTGCTCGCTGGCAGCTGTCACAGGCTTGGACAAATTTCTTTGCATCTTTGAAAATCGTGGGCCAGTAGTATCCTGTCTGCAATACTTTATGTCCAGTTCTACGCTCAGCGAAGTGTCCACCACACGGTCCATCATGACAAGATTTTAGGATGTCAAAGATTTCATCTTCTCGAACACATCTCCTGATATGCATGTCTGCCCCTGTGTGAAACAAATAGCCCCCAATCCACGAAAATCGAGAACTCCTCTGAACAATCCGCTTGCGCTCATTAGGGGTCAAGTGTTTTGGTAGCTTACCTACTGCAAGGTAATTGGCAACATCAGCATACCAGGGTGTTTGAACAGCAACAACAAACAGGTGCTCATCCAAAAATTGATCTTCAATTGCTGCCGCATCGATTGGTTTTGGTATTCTTGAGAGGAAACTGGCTACAGGGTTTTCTTTTCCAGGCCGATCCTTGATTGTGATGTCAAATTCCTACAACAAAATCAACCATCTAGTTACTCTGGCATTTGTGACAAGATTATTTGATACATATTTAATGGCAGAATGATTTGTATATAAAATAACATGATAGCCTGTAATATAATTCCTAAACTTATTGACAGCATGTATCACAACTAGGAATTATTTTTTAGTAACAGTGTAATTTAATTTAGCAGGGGATCAATTTTTGTTGATGTAATAGATGGCACATCGTTTTTTATCCTCTTCTTGCCCAAGGACTGCACCAATGGCTGTATCTGAGGCATCAGATGATATCTAGAATGGTAAATCCCAGTTTGGTCCTCGAAGGACTGGGGCTGTAGATACGAGCTTCTTTGGATTCTCGAAAGCACGGTCACATTTTTCTGTCCAAAGAAAATCAACATTACTAGTTAGTGCATATAAAGGTGCAGCAATGTGCGAATAATGTTCTATAAATCGTCTATAATAACCAGAAAATCCAAGAAAGTTGCGTACTCTGTTTGAGTAGTAGGAGTGGGAAAAAGTAAAAGTATTTCAATTTTGGCCGGGTCTACCTGAATGCCTGCTGCTGACACATAGTGTCCTAGGATAAGTCCTTCGGTCATCATCATGTAGCATTTTTCGTGGCTTAAGCAAAGCCTGGTAGCAATGCAGCGCTGTAGGACTTTTTCTAGGGTGTCTAGTGCTGGATCAAAATCATCTCCATATGGTGTAAAATCATCCATATATACTTCAAGTCCATCATTTATTAAATCTACAAAAATGCTAAGGATAGCCCTTTGGAATGTGGCAGGAGCATTACATAGGCCAAAGGGTATAACTCGATAGGCAAATGTTCCCCAAGGACAAGTAAAAGTAGTTTTGTCCTGGTCTTCAGGGGCAATCTGAATCTGATTGTATCCACTGAAGCCATCCAAGAAAGAAAATAATTTCTTTCCTGCTAAAGTATCTAATACTTGGCCTATAAATGGGAGAGGAAAATGATCTTTTTGTGTTGCTTTATTTAGTTCCCTGTAATCCACACAAATTCTCCATTTTCCATTCTTTTTTGGTACCACCACAAGCGGAGAAATCCATTTACTATCAGAGATATGATAGATAAAATTGACATCTAAAAGTTTCTGAAGTTCAGCTTTTACCACATCCTTTAGATGAGGATTAAGTCTTCTTTGCGGCTGACGAACAGGTCTGGCATCTTTTTCTATATAAATGTGATGTGTACATAATTGGGGATCAATTCCTTTCATATCAGGGTAATCCCATGCAAATGCTTCTTGATATTTTGTTAACAGATGGATGAGCTTCGTTTCTTGTTCAGGTGTGAGATTGGCATTGATGTTTAAAGTTTTTCCCGGTTCAATTTCCACAATTTTACTATTTGTAACAGAAGTAACGGGTATCGTTTGGTCATGTGTATCTTTCAGAGGATCTTCTTCTAATTCATTATCAAATGTTTCTTCTATCATGTGACACTATGCGTGGGATCTAAATTCAGTTTGACTGATGAAATTATTAATGGCATCATCTTTTGTTTGATCTTTAAAATCAAGTGCCTCTTGTATAGTCAATGGAGATCTAATGTTATTAATAAGGTATGATACAGGGTGTTTATTAGTTTTGATTATTGTGACACTTGTCTGTGCTGGAGGATATAAAACTAAATTTTTGATATTCAGTCCTCTGGTTATAGTCATATTTCCCTGCCGGCAGCCAATGTAAGCATCGGCAGTGGTGAGCCAAGGTCTACCTAGAATTAGCGGGTGTCCATCAAGTCAGGTTTTTGGATTGATTATCAGGAAATCGGTTGGATATTCCCAGGAGTCTACAGAGACCATGACATCATGTAGAGTACCCTCTGGTCTCACCACAGATCGGTCAGCTAGTTCTAACAGAGTAGAAGTGGGTTCTACAGATGTAATGCCAAGCTTTTGGCAAGTAGCGGTTGTTAAAATATTAATTGCGGCTCCTAGATCAACTAAGGCATTAGACAGAGTCTGACCATAAATTTGAACAGTTACAATTGGATTTCCTGGGTCTTCATATTTAATGGGTGTTTCTTTCCCGGACAGTAAATCAGATAAAGTACCGACTACTTGGACCCTTGGATTAGTTGTTGTATTCCTCCTCGGTTTCTTGATGCACAATTCTTTGATAGTTTTTGCATATATAGGAATGTCTTGAATGGCTTGGAGGAATGGGATTTTTATGTACAGATTTTGTAATTCTCCCAGAATGTCAAAGTCGGGATATTGTATGGGTCGAGGGATGACCAATCGTTCTGGGAATGGAGGAGAGGATGTGGTTGCTTGATTATAAGTTTGATGCTTGTTTACATCCTCTTGTTGTGACTGTTGTTCTCTAGGTAACTGATCTTCAATATGAACTGTTTTATCTCCCTCAGTTCCAATTATACGTCCAGATCTTAACTGAAGATCATTGCACTCCCTCAGATCGGGTCCTATTTCTGGTGATTCGATGATTTGGAGAGATTGGACCGGTCTGTTATTTGGATTGGGATTGGGTTGAGCTGGGAGTTGCAGTCTCAAATTAGACTGGGGATTTTGTTGTAAGGCTGGCAGAGTAGGTTGAGGGAGTGGAATAGTTCCTGCTGGCTGGTGCATCAGTGTTTGCCAGTTTGTCTGCCAGGGTGAACTTTGTGAAGTAGGGGGAGTCCATTATGGAGGATATGGGCCATTTTGCAAATATGGTGGAGTGTAAGGAAAATTCGGCCAACCAGATTGGCTTGTCTGATTTAGCCATGGGTTTGAAGAAGGAAATGATTGTGGTGACCAGTTTGAAAATGGGGGTTGAGATTGATTTTGCCACATACCATATTGTTGAGCATTATACTGTGGAGGCTGAAAAGAAGAGGTTGGGTCTAGAAACATACCAGATTATCTCGGCTGCCACTGGCGACGCTGGTTGATCAAGTACACCATTTCTGGTTCTTCTTCCGCTTCCTTATATACCGCTTTCAATCGAGGAAGTGAGGGGCAGGGGCAGCTCTCTGTAAGGTGATCTTTTGTACAGATGGCGCATGTTTTGAGTGTATCCAATGGACATTCTCTGTGGCTATGTTGTTTCTGCATCGGGGGCAGAATATTGCCAAATTCTGTTTTGCCTCCATCTGCTTCTATTTAGCCTGCACAATATCAAGTTGTGTAGTTAGTGTCCCCAGAATATCAGTTTTAAAATTTTCTAATAAATTTCCAATTTCTACACGTGTTACTCCTTATGTTGATACTTTGTTATCTCTTGCAAACCGATCATATTCTGCCGGTTTTATTCTTGTGCTGCCTGTCGAACTCCTGATACGTAAGTCAATGATGTCAGCGAAATTCTCTTGATAAATATCCCCCCCATGATATTTAATGTTTCTATCCATTGTTCCTTCATGCCCCTTATCAATGCAGTTTTTAATACATTATCAGGTAAAGGTAGTGATGCATAAGGGGATCTTTATAGATTGTACTGAAAGCGTTCCACATATTCCTCTAATGTCTCATTCGGTCTGGCTGTCATTTGAAATATTTCGTCTTCTAATTCTCTGGACCTACAATAATCCTGATATTTCTTTAGGAAGGATTCTTTCATTTGATCCCAATTGTTGATAACCCCACCACCTAATCCCATGAACCATCTTAAAGCAGCCCCTTTTAATGTAGAGGGAAATAGTTTCAATTTCTTGGGGATCGGTGGTGTAATCATATCCCCTACATAACACATCGAATTCGAATAAAAATGCATCTGGATCTTCTGATGTGAGACCGTGAAATGTAGGGATATGCTGAAAAGGGATAGCTTTCATGGGCGCATTTGCTGCAGAATCCACTATAGGATATTGTAATGTAGAGGTTTGAGCATTTGGTTGGTTCTGAGCGATAGGATCAAATATATGCCAATAACCTTCTGGGATATCTAGGAAGGTATTCCTAGGTTGAGAGGGAACGGTTGGGGTAGTTTTAATAGCACTTCCCTTATCTGGGATAATGAGAATACCTGATGTCTGAGGAGATTGGATTCCTTCAACAATGATTTTTGTAGCACTCCCCTTATCTGGGCTATTTAATGGATGGTTTGTTTCAATAGGAGATTTTGGTTCCTTGGTTTCCCCTGTTTCTCCTTCTCCTTCACAAAAGATGCTGAAATTCCCTTCCTGCAATAGTTCTGGAGTAGAATCTTCAATTTCTTGAAAGTCCTGTTCTTTAGTTTGACTATGCACCTCCGCAAAGGCTATAGATGGTGATCCTGTGGTCTGAAGGGAAGTAGTAGGCTGTTTAGAAATGATTTTCCTAGGGCCTACTGATGGCTGAGATTCTGTTTTCTTATAGATTTCGTCTATGAAGGTCGTTCGGCCAAGGGTCACTGGCCCCTTAGCTTTTTCGGGTTTCGATGGATGTTTGATATTCTTTTCTATTTTTTTCTGCTTAGTCATGCACTCAAATGAACTACTATTCGAACAAAGCAAGAACAAATTTGTTAGGAAAGCGGACAGTGGAGCAGGGCTTTTACATGCTCCGCACGCAGGTTCTTACCTTCCGTTTTTAAAATCCAACTCTTACCTAGCAGGTTCGTACACTACTTGGAAAAAAAACAAATGGCTACACTCTTTTCACCGGCAATGGCGCCAAAATGTGGAGCTATAAAAAGGGTCTCTTTCACCTCTAGTTATCTCACATTAGTATGTCAATCCGAGAGCGTTTGGTTATTACAAAGAGTGACTCAATCCGAGGTTATTTGTCAGAGTAATGCTAGTATTACAGTGTTCTTAAAAATACAAGAGTAAACAGATGCTTTCCTATAACTAAATTCCTTCAAATGACTAAAGCACACACTTAAAACTAGGCAACTGATCAGTCAAGGGTTTGGTGACGATAACCTATCCCTTTGGAAACTGACGGAAAGGAAATAAAAGCAAGGAAAACCACACATTCAGAAAACCAAGCAACTTACCAGTCAAGGGTTCGACAGCAATAGCCCATCCCTTTGGAAACTGATAGAAAGGAAATTAGAGCATGGATCACGGGTCTGGGAGCGAGGCAGTGAATGCTGAGGCTCACTACAGCCTTGGATCGTCTCTCACACCAAAATAACAAATGCAAGTAAATGGAGCAGCAAATAGCAAAATGGAACGACAAATAAAGAATTTAATGACAAATCAGGAATGGAACAACAATAATAAAATGGAACAGCAATCAAACAACTAAGTCTCGCAATTCATAACCAAACTTAATCTATTAACCCAAATGCACTCTTCATAATCAAATATCAATCTCTCACTCTTAAGGCAAATCAAGCAGAACTCACTAATGGAACAGCACTAACTATTGATAAGTTATGGAACAGCGCCAATAGATCATACACACATAACACTGTGAAACAATAATCTGATCAATCTTAATTTAACATCATCATTTCTGAATACAACTTCGAATGAATCTATGACGCAAATGTTCAGTACGAGAGCTCTGTAATGAAACAGTAATAATATTCGGCCAAGACTAATAATCATTGAATCAACTCTTGAAAGGATCAGTAATATAATGTAGAGTCAATACACAATTCTATCTGTAAAAACCTCAATGGATTAATCTTAACAGAGCATGTAATGGCAATTCACAAAGCATATCAGATTACCAGATAACAACAATAAGCAAACCATGCAGAAATCAAATTGTAGTGGTACAGAAGCAAGTGTCCTCCGGGGCCAGGCCCTTAGCCTCAAGGGTACACCGCTTTGAGTTAATCCAAATGCAGGGATACAGTAATCACCAAGTTTATATTAACACATAAGACAAAGTACAATGAACCAGTTCCCAACGAGACTCGATGATCAAAGTTGATCTTTTACATAAAATTACATAAAAGTATATATATCCCTAGGTTAACAGTGCTGTCCCTTTATATAAAGGTGACGGCGGAGATGTCTAAGTAACAGGATAAATAAAGCAGCGATCACTCAGGATCAAAGATCCTGAGGGAGTCGCCAAACTATCAGTCCTTAATCTTTTCTTTTCTTTTCCGCCGAGCTGGTGTTTTCTCCTCTTTTTCCGGGCCGATTTGCTTTGGTATGCTTAGCCTTGTTTGCATTTGGTTTCGCTTCAAAGGGACAGCAGTTATCTCGTCTTTATCTTTTCCTTTGGAACGGCAACTCCTCGTTTTCACCCTTTCCTGCACAGAAGAATAAAAATTATCAGTGATTAAGTCTTGTATATTAATTCACATGTTTTGTTATAATTCTTTATTGTTTTCCAGATTCATGATGCAAAAAGGTTTACAAATTCTACTGAAAAGCTATTGAAATGATCATCAAAAGCATACCTTTTTGGTACTCCACAATAGGTTCCAGGCATATCTAACCATCATGAGCACCATCATACAAAATGAGCCTTCGTCATTCTCAAATGCTGTCAAGAATCAAGTATGGAAGGATGCTATGACTGAAGAATATAAGTCTATTATGAAGAATGATCTCTGGGAAGTAGTCCCTAGACCCCAGGACAAGATAGTTGTCACTTCTAAATGGCTATACAAGATAAATCATGCAGCATATAGAAGCATGGAAAACTATAAGGCTTGTTTTATCACTTGTGGCTTCTTCCAAAAGGATGTTATAGATTACGACGAGATATTTGCACCTATTTCCAGATATAATACCATCTGCTTGAGCATAGCCCTTGCGACTTCACAAGGATGGAAACTACATTAGATTGATGTCAAGACTGCATTCTTGCATGGTTTGATCAAATAAGAGGTCTACATGGAGCAACCCGAAGGATTTGAGATTTATGATCGAAAATCTCATCTATGCAGGTTGAAGAAGGCTCCCTATGGGCTGAAGCAAGCACCCCGAGCAAAGTATGAGAGGATCAATAGCTACTTGATGAAGCTGAAATTCACTAGGAGTGAAGCTGATCCTAACCTTTACTTTAAGGTTGAAGATGACAAACCTCTCATACTAGTGTTGTATGTGGATGACCTCTTTCTAACAAGTGAAGAGCCTCTCATTCACAAATGTAAGAGGGAGTTGGCTTCTAAATTTTAAATGAAGTGCCGAGGACTAACGTGTTATTTCCTAGGACTTGAAGTCTAGCAAAATCCGAGGGAAATTTTCCTATGTCAAGGAAAATATGCTGTGAAGATATTGGAAAGATTTGGTATGGTGGACTGCAAGCCTGTAACTACCCCGATGGAGCTTGAATTTAAGAAGTTAAGCGGTAGTGCTATTGGACCTGTTTCATGAAATACCATCAAGTATTTTCAACTTGTCAGAGAATTAATGTTCTTAGTGAACTCCCATCTAGATATATGCTTCGCTGTCAACATGTTGAGTCAACGTATGGTTGAACCTCACCACATACATTGGATTGGTGCCAAGAATACGTTGAGATATCTTCACGCCACAATTACTTATGGGTTAAGATACATTGTTGGAGATGTGAGACTACTTAGATACACTAATGTTGATTGGGCAGGTAGTGTGGTGGATCGTAAGAGCACTTCCCGGTGTTGTTTCTCCATGGGATTCAATATCCTGGATGAGTAGCAAGCAAAAGTCGGTGGCTTTGGGCATCGATAAGGTAGAGTATATTGCTACTAGCATGGCCGCCTATGAGGCAGTCTAATTATGAAATCTCTTCTGTGAGTTGTTTGGATTTACATTGGATACCACCGTGATCTTGTGTGATAACTAGAGTGGGATTCGTTTATCAGAGAATCTTGTATTTCATGATCTCTCCAAGAATATCAATATCAGGTACCATTATATTCAAGATATGGTGCAGCGAGGAGCTATAAGGCTCAAACATATCGGTACAGATGAATAGGTCACCGATATTCCAACAAAGCCCCTAGGAAAGGTCAAATTTTTTACTTTCCAAGAATGACTTAGTGTCGTTTAGAAACTCTCTGATGAGGGTCGTGTATGAAGTATGGAGCTCTTGGAGCTCTGGGGGTACGCAGGGTACTTCTTTGAGCGACATATGACCATAGGGTGACTCACCATCCCCTAGTGGTGTATGTGTACAGGGTAAAAGAATCAAAACTTTCCCTATGACACCGTGTGGTGACTATGTAACAGGATGATCAATTCTCCTGTGAGGTTTGAATGATGTGTTCTCCATGACGATTGTGTAGCAGGATGATTAGTTCTCCTGTGAGGCTTGGATGATGTTTTCTCCATGGTGATTGTGGAGCAGGATGATTTTCTCTCTTGTGGGCCAGGATGATTAGTTCTCCATGCCATCCACTGGACAGGATGATTCAATCTCCTCTGGACAGGATGATTAGTTCTCATGTCGAGGCATCTTACCCATGCAGTATGAGACTCATGGGATGTACCTCTCATCTGATCAATGAGGGGGGAAATGAGGATAGGGACCATAGTAGTACCGATAGATGCATTGCTATATCTGTCATACTCCCTATGCTAGGAAGACCTTCATTGATATGGGATCAATGATAGTAGTCTGGGACTAGTGGTAGGAGTTGTACCGACTATGATACTGACTTTGGGTCAACTGAGGACTAATCTAGGACCAATGGTACACACTCTGAGATTAACTTTGAGTCAGTGGAGGATGGTATGATACATCCTCGATCACTTCTTCTTCTTCAAAATTCAAGCATAGCAGAACAGAGCAGAGCATAGCAGATCAGCACAAGGTGGAATAGAGCAGAGCATAGCAGGGGTTAAGTTGTACAAGGCAGTGAATTTGATGGATGAATAGTAGTGACAGACAAATGAATTGCTGATTAAGTTCTCCCTAGTTGAGAGGGAGTGTTAAAATTGGAAACTGGGGCCAAACTCCATCTAGGTCACCTTATTCATGGCTGGTAATATTTTTCCTAGATTCCTCTTGTTGAGAGTTGTAGGATTGATCTAAATATCATATGATTTTGATAAGTATTTATGGAGGTATGAATTTATTTTGATTATGGAATAATTATCAAGTCGACCAGCAACATGTAGGCTAAAAAGCCCAACAAACACATATATTCATCATCAACATTTGTATATAAATATAGGAGGTCTTTTCCTCATTTGGACACACACATCCCATTACATCTCCCTCTCTCTTCTATGCAAAAAAGAGTCTCTTCTCCTACTGTGCAGAAAGGGACTCTTCTCTCACACGTGTGGAAGGAAGGATGCAGAATTCAGGGATGCAACTGCAGATCGAAAGTTTGACCAGCATTGACCAGCAGACTCTCTCTCAGAACTGCATTGTAGGTGGAACTGACTCTCCTCAGAAGGCCGCATTTTTTGGTGAAGGAATCAAGCCGATTTGACAGTCAGTTTACAAGATATTGTATGCCCTAGTTTAGGGTTGATCTAGGGTTTGCTACTGCTAATGTAAATTATATTTATGTACTATTTCTCTCTGCTGAATTATTGAAGATAGAGGAAGATTTGATCAAAGGGTTTCCCCATATTGGGGTTTGTCCTTGGCTAGCTACCACATCTTGTATCTCTTGTCTTGGCTTGTTTTCTATCAATCGTTTAATGTTCTATTTGCGCTTTACTTAATGTACATGTGATTGCTAATTTGTGGATAATAATAATAAAAAGAAGTAAACTGCTCTAAGCATGGAGCATACCATAACTTAACAAGTTGCCTTAGCAGCTTCCTTCTTCTTTTATTCTACTAGTGTGCACATAGCCTTTTGAGCAACTTCCTTCTACTTTTGCACAACAGAGGTTTCTACACTTGTTCTTGTTCTTGCATCTAATTCCATAGGCGTGCATCATTATAGACACAAAATCCCCGTAAATTTATGTATATCTCTGTCCATCACCATATAAGGAAACTAGTTAGATTTCTGCTCAGGATCCTTCCAAGTTTTGATCAAGACCCTATGAAGATCAGCCTTGAATTATGCATTGGTTGATAGCTGTGCGAACAAGGTGGGAGACAACCATGGGCACTGATTAACAACAATGTGAAGGTCCATATCCATCAAAACGCAAAATATATTTCTTTCCTTAATACGGTCTAGATATTTTTTGGCCCACAACAAGGAAAACCGTGTTTCCTTGGGCAATTCTTCTTTGTGGGGAGGAAACTAACTATCCTCAGGTAACTTCCAAATGATCACAATGATAAAAAACAATAGCTAGGCATAATGAAATGACCTGCTCTCCTCGTGGTCCTCTTGTTAGTTTATGAGGAACTCCTGGCATAGATACGTGGCCCAGTTGTATTGTACGCCCTTCGTGCATTGAGCTGCGAGTAATATGACCAGCGTTGAAACTTCATCTGCACAACATTTTCTCATTAACTTTCCAACTCAAATCTGGGTAGCCAAATATACTTTTGGGTCTGAGATGGACATGATAGATTATCCTCATGACTTTTTGATCAAACCAATTTCTTACTTCATCCTATCAGTCAACTCTTTTTCTTCGGTTTTTCTTCCAAACTCTTTCGCAAGGTTCACCCCTTTGTACGAAATCCTTGTTATCGTGTGGATCAACATGTCTATGATGGGGATAATCTCACCTATCTAGAGGCACCCATCGTGCACCATCGTAATAAGCTAGCACACACATATCGTGTTGATGCTAGAGCGGTGATAATGCGGTAACAACAGTTGAGCAACCCTGGCTACTCAACAGCATGGACCCACTTCATGGATTCCATCATTGTATCCCCCGTGTCATCATAGTATACTTTCTACGTATACGTATAAGTCTCCAAGTGCGAAAACTTTGCTTGGTCTACAAGGTCCCAATCCTCCATCTTAAGCGACAGAATGCACACTAGCCAAGGACCTTCGAACGTGACCTCCTTAGGCCACAAAGGTGTCAAAATTACAAATTTCTCTGAATGAGGATCCTTCATTACCTTAGTTTCTCCCTTATGCAAAGGGATATACTCAGGAAACCTCCTCATAGGCTCCACCCCCTTGGTGTTGACATCCTTGATACCCTAGAATTATTCCTTCTCTAGCTCCACTACTTGCTCTAGTTGTTTACCCTTTTTCTTCTTCTCCCACACTTCTAGATTCTTTCTTCATGACATTCACACAGACACTAACCTCTTCTTTTTGTGCTTGATGGAGCGATTCGCCTTTGCATTGGGTTATTTTTTTTTGTAGTGGCGGGCTTAAACCGAGGTGATCGTGGCATTGCAGGAACAGATGCTGGAGTTTCCATACTTGTAACTTCTAATCCTGGCGTGTTAGAAACAACAACACCTCAACTCGTAGCTTTGGTGGGGTTAGTTCCAAGCATTATTTCAATGAATGGCTTTGGGGTTACTTATGAATAGTTCGCAAATGAGGCGGCGTGACAGAAATTCTTCGCAGAATGCTTGACTGATATGCATTAGACAAGAAAAGGCTCCAGCAATTCTTAAAATGCAAAGTGTTTTCTGCCAGACCAGCATGCTCAATTTATAGGGGGGTTTGAATTTAATCATGATGGTCCCCCCAAATTTTGATAATAAATGTTGTGTTGCTGGTAGATATTCAAATATTTTTTTCCTTAATTTATTCCTCCTCACTCCTTTTTACTACTTTCTAGCCATCCCATCATGAATAGTAACTCCAATGGTCATTTTTATATTGGGTTTTGCAGTACCTTTCCCTCTCTCACAACATTCTGAGAGCAGCATCATCTGTTGCATCATCATTAATCTTCACATAGCCTGTGTGCTACCTTGTCCTTCAAAATGAGCAGTGTAGTTTATAGTCTTGCACTCCATTGCAACTGCCTAGACCACTAAGACTCTCCTGCTACCATTTAGTCATTGCGTAGGATCCCCCGTATATAGCTTCAGCTTACTTCCATTCACTTTTCCCAGAAATGGCTCCCCATTCAGCTTTGTGAGCTGAATTATGCCTCCATCCATAATTTCGTTGACACTATATGGTCCTAATCAATGGATATGCAATTTACCTGGAAATTTAGTGAACTTAGTATCATATAACAACACAATATCATTTACCTTGAATGTGTGAATCTTGATATGGCAATCATGCCATGATTTTTCATGTTCCTCTTGTACTTGTTGGTGGAATCCTACCAAAAATAGGTACTCCTCTAGCTCCATGAGTTGTGTGAGCCATTCTTCCAAGCCCTCACAAGCTGCCATATCTGTCAAAGTTCTTATGCATAGACTAGGCACAATGTGTTCCATGCGCATTACTGCTTCAACCCCATATACTAATCTGAACAACATTTTCCCTGTCAACTTCTTACAAGTTGTCCTATAGGCCCATAGTACTATAGGTATGTGCACATCCATTCATTCTGTTTTATGTTATAGATCCTTTCCAATGCGTTCTCCAAAATTTTGTTAAAAGCTTCGACTATCCCATCTTGTTGTAGATGATAAGATGTACTCTTCTTATGATAAACCTAGAATTCCTCTATCAACGAACTAATCATTTCATTCAAAATGTGTGTACCCTTGTTGCTCATCAAAACTTTCAGGCATCCAAACCTTGTTAATACATGTTCAAACAAGAATTTTGCTTCCATATTCCTTGTTCAATCTTTTACCAACAGTGCTTCCACCCATCTAGTTAAATATTCCGTTGCAGTAACAATGTAGCGCACACCTATTTTATTTCTAGGTGGCTGAATTGGTCCAATAAAATCAATTGCCCACATGTCAAATGCCTGTAAAGATACTTAAGAATGTAGCGATAGCTTATCCCTTCACGACGGTTTTCTTGTCCTTTGACATGCATAACATGCCTTACATTATGCTTTGGAATCCTTGTGCAATGTTGCCCACCATAAACCTATGCGCAAAATATTTTGCGCTATTTCTTTTCCTACATAATGGCCTCTCGCAGCTCTTCCATGAGCCTCCACGAGAATACTATCACACTCAAAGTATGGAACATATCTCTACAATATTTCATCTGCACCCATTTTGTATAGATGTCTCGCAATTACCAAATAATTGGTTTCATGCACTACTAATTCTTTCTTTTTCTGACTTGTATATCCTTCAGGCACCGTCCCTATAGTTAAGAAATGAATAATATCAAAAAAATTGTTATCATCTATTCGTACAACGAAGAGATGTGCATCAGGTAACCATTCCTCCAAATTACTAGCTTCTTCACATGTTTCAATTCACGATAGATAGTCATGTCCAACATTCAACCTCCTGGCTTCACAATGACTTCAAAGTCATACTTCTAAAATAATAACCATCAAAAAATATTCCCCCCCAACACAAGCTTGTTGACAAAGTATTTTAAGGTGAAATGATCTATATACATCTAACATTGTCCCACTAATAGATAATTCCTGAATTTTTACATCACGTATACCATGGCCAACCTTCGTGCTCAGTCATTGAATAATTTTTCTTGGCCTTTGATAACTTCCTACTCACAAAGGCTATCGGGTGGTCTAGTTCTCCCTCACCTACATGTGTGAGTATTGCATCTAGCACAATGCAAGAAGCATCCACATGTACATGAAACACCCTTTTCCAGTTGGAAAATACAAAGATTGGTGTGATTACCATCTTTTATTTCAACACATCTATGTTGCACTAACATTCTTCATTGCAACAAAATGTCGCATCCTTCTTTAGCAGTTTCTGCATGGGCATAGTAATTTGAGCATAATCTTGGATGAATTTTCTATAGTATCCTGTGTGTCCCAGCATTGTGCGCATCTACTTGACATTCTTAGTGGCCTCCAAGTTCATGATCACCGTAAGCTTTGCAGAGTCAACCATCAATCCTTTTTTGCATACAACATGACCTAGCAAGATCCAAAAGGAACACAAAATATAATTTTTTTCAAATTCAATGCTATGTGGTACCTTTGACATGTTTCCAACATAAGGCATAGAATTTCTATATGGCGCTTCACCAAGCCAAACTCCATCCAGTCATCAAAGTACACTTCCAGGAACTTATGAATAAATTATTTGAACACTGCTATGACTATGCAGGAAAATATTGTAAGTACATTCTTTAATTTAAATGGAATAATAGTGTACTGAAAGCAACACCACTCTGTTGTGAAGGTGGTTTTTCTTCTACCCTCTGGGGAAATCTTAATTTGATGATACCGAGAAAATTCACTAGTTAAGGAATGGGCCTCCTGCCCTCTAACATAGTCTAACACTTCATCTCTAAACATTGTCAGAAATGGATCGTGAACACATGAATCATTAAGCTTCTATACATCTATGCAAATCCTTATTTCACCCTTTTTCTTATTCTCTTGAACCACCATAGGGCTCACCGAGTCAGACTCTTCAACAGGTTCTATAATCATTGCCTCCAGAATTTTATCCAGCTCTTGGGAACCTTTTCCTTATACTTAGGATTGAGGTGATAAGGCCTTTGTTTAATATTCTTTGCATCTGACTTCAATTTGATCTTCATAACACCCAAATCTCCAAGTATTCCCTTTAAATTTGAAAACTTAGTGGGGAAGAGATCCTAGTACTCGTGAAGTCATTCAACAACTTTTTCTACTATAACGTAGTCCCAATAGTCTCTGATCTTCACAAACTTTGGTTCTTCTTCAGCACCAATGTTTACTTGCCTCGTTTTCGAACGTGAAAAAATGTATGGGTTCTCCACTTGTGGGTCTTTGACTTCGCGATTACCTTCTATTCCCAGGATACTGATATTCCTTTGGTCTTCTTCCTCCTCCTCAATGGTCACATTATAACATTTCAAGGCATGGCACAGCTGTGTACACCAATATCGTTGGGTCCATTCCATAGGTTCCTTGGGTGTGCTGTGTAATATCCCTCCCCTTAATAATAAATAATAAATAATAAATCATAAATGTTAGATAATAAATAATAAATGACATTAAAAATATATACAAGAAAATAAATAAAAATAAAAATAGTAATAACCATACTGAAGCTCTAAATAATAATAATAGAAATAAAATAAGAAAGCTAAAATCAAAAGAAAAGTAAAGAAACAAAACAAGAAAGCTAAAAATCAAAAGAAAGTTGCATGTAGATACATGGAAGTGTGTACATGTGGTTTTCCATCTAATGTTTGTTCTACTTATTAGATGGTGAGGAGGATGGGAGACATTCCATCATTCCAAGATTCTATCTTTCATTCTCTTGGGAGAACGCTGTTCTAAGACATAGGAGTCACTGTCAGTAGTACATTGATTGAGGGCTTGGGGGTGGCAAGTTGTAGCAAATCTTTGTGCAATTGAGCCTACGGTTGGGTGGAGAGTCGTCCCCAGAACCTTGTTGTCATCTGGCAGACTTCAATCACAGTTAATATAGCTATGTGCTTATTTGTTTGATTATGATTTTTAATTAGGAAATTGACTTTATATTTACTTTGGACTGCTAGATATGGTATCAGATGAAGACTCAACCCTTAGGGCCTATGCACGTATAAATTTTTTTTTTATTTTGTCAAAATATTTAACTTGACTTGTTTTTGAAAATCACAGGATGCTTACTTTCCTACAAGTATTTTCCATGGCAACTGAACTTTGGAATCGGGGTTTCTAGATTTCCGCAATTCTGATTTGCTTTCATTAATTTGTTAGCCATTTCTAACAATTGTTTGCAGACCCTGCCACAAACTAAGTGGTGTGTATTTTTATGATAGGCATCAGATAAAGCTCGTTTATCATAAATTTATATGTTGTGGTTTCCATAATGACCTTTTTCTCTTTTCTTTTTTTACCAAGCCCTCCATAAAATTGTTAATTTAAATCTTTGTCCAGAAACATATATTAAATTTTGTTTTAAGCATTGTTATCGTGAAGCCATTTATCAATTTTCCGACATTTGCCATTTTAAATTCACAGGGTTCCTCGTCATTCTTCATAAAATATTGCGTTTTGTGAATGATGCCTGGAGGGTTTTATAATTGATCTTTCAGTCGATGGTGGATTTCGAAATGTCGATATACTAATATTTTTAATGGTTTCTGCAAATTTAACCAAAATATGGTTTCTAATTTTTCGAAGCCTCGATCTCCTAGTGGCAAAGTCTTATTCTTCATCCCTCGCTTATTCTCTGCTTGGGCCTGAAACGTTAGCATTCTTTTAACAAAATTATCTGAAATCTGAAAGTAAGAATATAGAAAATCACACGCATTATAATATTTTTCTAGCAATTCAAACATTAATGACTTCATAAGATATTTGGAAAATATTAATTTAAAACAAAAAATAATCCAGCTACAATCCAGATTTTTAAGCCGTTATAAGCAACTTAAAATAAGTAGAAATGGTCACTGGGGTACGTCGGTTGGTTCTCTGTTGGCAAAACAAACAAACAAAAATTTAAATAGTGCAGGCGGGGATTGACCCCAGAACCACTGTGGTTGCCATTTCGCGTAATTAAGAAAATCATCCTAACTTCACTCAGAAATATTAGTCACTAAAGCGTAAGATTTTCTTTTTCGGAAAGGTCTCTATTATAAGTCTAAGAGAGGTTAAATTTTTTATAGACGTTTATGAAGATTTGTGGAAAAGTCCAAAAGATTTTTTTTATATCTTAAAATTAAAGACCATACTTGTGCTCTTTTTTTTTTAAGTTTTGAAAACAAAGGTTTATGAAAACTTTATAAAGGTTTATTAATAGCTTATAAAAGGGTTCAATAAGGTTATTCAAAAGGGTTGTTTTATTTAAAAGATTGAACAGGATGGTTATATTTAAAAAAAAAAAAAATTAAATGTCGGAGATATTAAAGTATAGGAGATTTTTCTGAAATATATATATTTTTTGGAAAGAAAATTTAGGGATTTGCAAAGGTTGTTCATTTGTAAATTTATGAGGGTTTGTTCAATTGGTCAAGCTCCTAATATTAAAGTATTTCGTGAATGGAAAGATAGTTGCCAACCCTTATGTGCTATCTTCCGAATTTAAATGTAAGAACAAAATTCTCATACTGGCTTGCCTTGCTAGTCTTTTTAACTAACTTCCCCGCTACAAAATTGGCATTGTTTTTGAACTATTGCTCAGATATTGTTTGTCTTCTAGCTCAGAATCATTTCTCGATTCAGATCTTCACCTGTCCTTTTTTTTCGTGAGAATTGAGGCAATCATCTGTACATGTGACCGTGGTTTCCCTTACTCTGCCCTTCGGATTTACCTGTTCCTTTTCTAAAACAAGCGTCTTCTGTCCAATTCAATTTGTAAAGAGACATTTTCCTCTTCATGGGGACTTTTCATATTTTTGAAAGATATTAATATCAATTTATACTTATCATAATATTTTTATATAAAAGATAATCTCGTTTATGCATTTAGAATCAAACAATGTGAGCAATAACAACCCAGCTACATAATATTTAATGTGTTCTTTTATCCTTAATACTTATGGTTTCCAATCATGCTAACTCTGTTTATTCAAGTGATTCTACCATTTTCTACTATTTTACGTGTATAATCTTGCATATGTGTCTGGTCAACCTTGCATATAGTAAATCTGGTCAGTCTTGTTTGTTGTTTAAAAGAGTTTTTTGGCAATCTCATACAAAGGAGGAGCCAACATTGAGGAACGAATGAGAAAAATCAATGATGAAACTTGGGACCTTCGCTGCTGAATACGAAGCCAATCAATTAACTTTCATGAGGAAGAATGATGCATAATGTGAAATTCTGATTGGGGGTTGGGTTTCTGTACACATGCAGGCAATTTTATGTCTTATCCAGGAAATCATTATGGCTAAAATGTATTGTAATTTAAGGGTTTTGACGTGGTGTTTCCTTTTTGGGTGCGCTTGTAGGTGGGCCATCCTATTAATAAAATGATTTTATTTTGTGTTTTAGGGAAGGATAACCTTCCCAGTCATCCGATTCATTTTGGGTCGGGTTACAGTGTCTCTTCTTTATGGTGTGGAATATTTCTTTGGTTGTTTGATTTCTTAAATTTCCTTAGAATAATCATTTAATAGCCATGATAATCTCAAGATACATTCAATAAATTTTTTTAATGATTTATTTTGTTAAAAGCAGTCCATTTAATTCTTCTAACATAAGTTATGATTGCTTAAATAGATAAATATTTCACTCTACAACGCAAAATTTCAATTTATCTTTATCCTTAAAAATCATGAATCTGTAGAATTAATATTGGTGTGACATATAATGATGAATAAATTTTATTTCGAAATTCAAGTACCTTTTAACACAATAATGCAACAAATATTCTTAAGCTTTAGTCATTCGAATTTGGATTTTACATTGAGACAATTCTCCAAGTTTTATTCTGACATCATTAATACCTTCTAACTCATGTTTTCAGTGGTTTATACTACAAAATTTGTAATTGTTGATAATTTATGGTAATTTATGGTTTAAGTATTGTGTTTGTTGATAATTTATGATAAAATATATCTTATTAAAACTCATAAACTCGTATAATAAGGGTAACTCGTATAATAAGGAATCTTATTTCTTTAGAATCATTATAGAAGTATGATATTAGAAGTGAGACCTAAAATTCCAGGGGTATTACCATTTATTTTGGAAGATCAACTATAAGTGTTTGGCCAGTATAAGTTAAAGTTTGATGCATTCATTAGTTCCTTATTGGTTTTTCTCATGCATCATCATAGACAAAAGATTCTTTGGTTTAGATACCGGCCCTTTCCTCTGTGATTCTCTGCTCTCATTAGAAATCTCATTACATGGTAAAAACCACTATCTCATTTTCTTGAGTTGTTTGCTAGACGCTATTTCATAAAATGAAAAGTGCTAAAATCAACTACAATGGTTAAAGGTGTGACATAGCTCTCTCCATTACAACCATATAATCTTGTAATCTTGGATGGTGATAATCTACCCATAATTGATGATGTATAATTCTCTCAAAGATTGCACGATTGATATGGTATACTGGCATGATTTTGTGGAGGAACAAATCTTTAATGCTGGTGTAACTACTCACCACCAGTTCATTTTAGTTTACATAGCACTTGAAGTATTTGCATAATTTGTCACCAATTAAAGTGCTCTAAAATAGTGAAATTTGTCCCAATTCACAATGGATAAACTCTGATATCTTATTACCTTTAGATCATCATTGTTCATTGGCATCTGTTCATTATTTTATTGTTCATTCTAATTTAAAAGCACAGAGATAACATCATTATTTGGGTTGGATTGTTGTTCTCATTGTCCTTTAGCAGTTGCTTGGCATTTCTCTGGTCTATTATTGCAAGAACACAACTCTCTCAATATGATCTTCTAATAAATTTAATTTTGCATTGCAATTTCCATTCAGATTACATGTATCTGCTCATTTACTACTCATATTATTTATATATTAAACATCATCAAGCTACCATTGAATTTCCCTTCATTCTTGAGTGAATCAGTTGGGTTTGCAGTATATATATATATATAAACCACGGGAGGTATATTTTAGTCTTAGTGGCAAATCGTACAAATTTGGATTAAAGTTCAAATGTTGAGTATAATGTTACATGAAGTTCGTGATTCAAGGTTAATTGCATATAATGGTCAAAGTTGTCTAAGGAGAAATGGAAAGGAGAAACTTGAAAACTTTTTTTTGGGGATGATAACTAATGATAATTCATGTGATTATGGCTAACTTGGATTAGATAATTAAGGTGGTAGAGAAGGATTATCACAACAAGAGTAAGAAATCAGTAAGAAGAGACAACCTATTTTAGAACATAATGAAAGAGTGTTGTATAATCATCACTTGGTACTCTAAAGGTATCACTATAAGGTATATCTAAGGATGATGCACATAAAGAAGAAATATTGGCAATCAACCAGGGAAGCTGAAAAAATCATGGTAATAATGAAGGTCATTTTAAGGAACCTGGAAGGTATGATAAAATAGAATGATTGGAGAAGACAAGTTGTGTGCATAAAAACATCTATAACAATGGGAGAGCTGCATTGTAAGTTTTCCATAGGTGATTAACTATATGAATAAATTATGGATAACAAGATGAAGGATCAGGAAATTTCATTATGTGGATGTCTTAAAACAAGATTACATTTGGTAGCCATCTTAACGAATTTATTTATCAAGTATTACCCAAGTTGGGAAATAGTAACAAAATTTCCAAGGTATATCAGTGCTATGTTTAAGAGAGGAGGAAAAGAAACCACAATGAGTGGAGGTGAGAAATTAAAGTCAAAATAGAATAAAGTAAAGAAATTTCCATTTTTAAGCTAGTAGAGATGGAAGACTAGGAGAAAAATATATAAGAATATCTGGTAGGAGGAAATGAAGGGATGTTCTATCAAGAAGAAAGGTATTGATGAGTTGAGCGAGAAACATGATGGGAAATGGTCATAATATTGATCTACATATTTTAAAAATGTGAAGGTGTGAAGTTGCATGATGACCAAGTGATAATAAACGAGGAAGATATAGGAAGGAATGTTGCTAGAAATTTTATAAGGATACCTTGAGAAGGATTGTGTACATAGTGACAAAAGAAGTGAAAGTCAATTAATAGAGGTTGTACTTGACTAATTTTCACTCATTGTTTCATGAGTAGGACTTCCCATAAAGTTAAAAGAGGTTGTTTCCACATAACACCTCACATTTAAATGGACAATGATGGTAGTAGTGTTTCCAACTATTTCAAAATTTAAAATAATGATACTATTTAAGAAAGAGTCTTTTATGATAAAGCAATCAAATGGTATTGAGATACGAACCTGACAAACTCGACGAGATAAGAAAATATTTTTGTGGATGAAGTGCTAATTGTTAAATAAGTCAACATGAATCAAAAAATCCTCGTGCAAGTAAATTAAGCATGATATAAAATTAAATCATGATGAAATAATGTTTATATGCAATTGCATATAGCAGTATTGGAATCAGTAAGCCAAAGGGTAAATGGATGTAAATCAAGGAATTTTAATTTTGAATAGATGATGATGGAATAACTAGTAAATATCTTAAACAATGAATTTCACCAGAATTTCCTTGGGTAAGGAAGAATATATAATGAGAGATTAAGACCCAAGATGATGAGGCTCATGTGAAATTTAACGATGATTATACCGTTGGTGTAAATGATCAACTACCTAGTAGAAAGAAGTGGAAATGATTATTGAAAAGTAATTGACAACTTGATGAAAACATATTGACGATGTTTCATGATATCATGGTAGGAGGATAATGATGCACATATGGTTCTTATAGTGTTAATGTATCCATACGATAATAGCGATATGCGTAAGTCAAGGTATATTGACATATTCATTTACTACGTGATGATAAGTATTGAATACTCATGATGGATATGATATGCATAATGTGGCATAAGAGTTATGATGTTGTAATATGAGGTTTATTGACATGTGATTCATTTATGTGAAGTTATGATATGTCTTTGACGCAAATATGTTGATGATCTAACTTACGATGGTATTTCATAAGGTGAAGCATGCAATAGTTGCGTACAAATTTATGATATGCATGAGCATGCAGTTCATTATTAGTCATAATGTTGCCATTAACATTGATGAATGTTCCCATGCAAGACTTGGCATGTGGATTACTATGATACTATGATACTATGATGGTATGGTTAATGCATTGGTTGCATGTTGGGGTGTGATGATTCACAAGACTCCACAAATGGGCTGAGAGGGTTGGTTTATTTGATTATCTCATGCGAGCCCATACGCACAAGGGAGAATAAGTAACACTACATATGCCAATCAACACTACATATGCCAGTGGTTTCTTTCTCTTTTGTATAGCTCTTGATGGATAGCTCTTGAAGAGCTATGGGACCATCTTGAGGAGGCCAAGTGCCTAATGTTCTAGGCTAGGTGCCTGTTATTGGATTGGGATGCTGAAGTTTGGAAGGGATGTAAAGGACTTTGATGCCTGGGGCTGTGCACCTTAGTAGTTGTGGAGGGAGTGGGCCAGCCTTGCGAGATGCCTAGGGTCATTAAGTATTGGACCAGATGCCTTCCTTGGGGCAGATGAGGTCTAAGTGAGGCACGAGCCTTGGGGCCAGCCTTGGACTAGGATACAGACAAGGTCAGGCTTATGCCTGGTGCTGAAAGTGGGAAAAAGGATAGAGATTCCTTGAGATTTCCCGGGGTGTTGGGGACTTTCGATGCCTGCTGGTTATACTAGTTCAGCAGAGGGTGTTGGCAACATGAAGTAAATAAAATAATATATAATAAAAATAATAAAGAATAAAGAATAATAAATACTAAAAAATAGTAAATAATAATAAATCATAAATCATAAATGTTAAATAATAAATAATAAATGATATTAAAAATATATACAAGAAAATGAATAAAAATAAAAATAGTAATAACCATACTAAAGTTGTAAATAAGAATTAATAGAAATAAAACAAGAAAACTATCAAAAAGAAGAAAATAAAACAAGAAAGCTAAAAATCAGAAGAAAAGTAAAGAAATAAAACATGAAAGCTAAAAATCAAAAGAAAGTTGCATGTAGACACATGGAAGTGTGTACACATGGTTTCCCATCCAATGTTTGTTCTATTTATTAGATGGTGAGGAGGATGGGAGACATTCCATCATTCTAATATTCTATCTTTCCTTCTCTTGGGAGAATGGTGTTCTAAGACATAGGAGTCACTGGCAGTAGTACACTGATTGAGGGCTCAGGGTGGCTAGTTGTAGCAAATCTTTGTGCAATTGAGCCTACGGTTGGGTGGAGAGTCATCCCCAAAACCTTGTTGTCATTTGGCAGACTTCAATCACAGTTAATATAGGTATGTGCTTATTTGTTTGATTATGATTTTTAATTAGGAAATTAACTTTATGTTTACTTTGGACTGGTACATGCTGAAGATGACTTCCTAATCTCTCTAAGCACATCATTAATGCTTGCAAATCCATATTCGAAGCTAAAAGTCAATAATAAACCTTCCTTCAATACATCCCATTCCATAGTGTTGTGGTGGAGATCTGTTTCAAGGTACTAGTTCATGGGGATTTGACAGATATTAAATAAACACACATAAAATTATCATAGACATAACGTAGATATGGCGGAAAAGGCCTGAGCCTTGATGTATTCCTCACATTGTCATTATTAAAGTAATGTTTATGATACAAATAAATACACAAGGAGAATTTTTCTCAAGATAGTACGTCTACCTTGGCCACTATGGTTGAGAAAATCTCTCAGCAAAACACTAATCTAGGAGCCTAACTAGTGGGAAAGAATCTGTCAACCAACTAGGCCTAAACTGACTCCTAACCATGAGGAACAAACTTAATCTAGAAAGGTGGGATTAAATTCAAATTTGTCAATTTTAATTAATTTAATTATTTTTGGCTTATAACTATTTTTAACACATGAGAGTGAGGCTAAGAGGATTTTGTCCAAGTTACAACAAAATATATGTACCCACTCTCGCTAAGATTCTACCTCCCATACCTTAGTCCATTGTGCTAGGTGATCATGCAGATCATCCTTCCCATTATACTTCTTAGTTATTATGGTATTAGCATGCCCAAACTGTAGTTCCATCATTCTCATGTAATCTTGCCATCCAACAAAGTTATCCTTATGCATACCCCACAATCGTGTGGACGTAGCACACAGTGCCAATTCCAATGCTCGAAAGTGGTGTTCCTCACTGACTTTGCACTCAAATTCATCTAAAATCATATCTACGTCAGTAAAACCATCATAATAAGGTAACTTTCTTACCTCCGATGAAACAAAACATAGGGTCATCATCATCATAGTGCATCATAGTGTAGATACTTCATGTAAGCGATTTTGCTAATTCTCTAACTCCTCATCTAAGTCGGAGGTGCCAGAACTTTCCTACTTCCATGAACTCCATCCCTCTGCCATTAAATTGATCCAATCCTAATCTTGAGTTGTTATCTTATATATTTGGTCCAGCTCATCATCATTTTCCACATAATCAGGAACTAGTTCAATATAGTATGCCCCTTCTACAGGATCCGATGGCACTATAACCCTTAGAGACTTTCTTTCAGATGAAATTGTTCTCTTTTTCAAATTAATGGCCCCATTCATACTAATTTCCCAGTCAATTCGCAGAAGCGCGGGGTAGGGATTGCTGTCATCAACAATTTCTATAACTTCAAAGTCTTCTATTGCACATGCACCTTTAATATCAACTATAACTCCATGTAAGCGTCCCATGGGGATGATTTTCTGTTGATTCTCCGTCTTGAGATGAATTAGAGTCCACTACAACACAGGCCTCCCCATCCTTGCCCATCTATGATTTGGTCAAACATTTGCATCAGACCCCAAATCCAAAATGACTTGGTCCATTTCATAGTCACCTATATGTTCTCTTAGTCGCATCTCTCGCCCTGTGCGTGCCTTATGCTTCCTAATTTTTCTAACCATGCACTACTCCAAAGGAGTCCTTTCCTTATTGGCACACTTTCCAATTAGGTCCTACAATCCTTCCACAACCTTCCTATCAAATAGTAACTTTATGGAGGTCTCCAGAAAGGTAGTGAGTATGGAAAGATCAACCTATTGTGTTGTACTAGTTTCTTGCGTCTTGTCTTGGCTTCCTAAGGTGGAGGCCTCAATGAAGCTCTTCTTGGCTTCCATGAATGTTTCCTTAGCGTGATTAAGGTCAAAGCCGACTTATTTCTATGGAGATTTGTGGACACATCCATCATCTTTAGGATGCTTTCCCCTATATGCACTAGTCGTCATACCACTTCTTATTACAATATTAATGTTCTCATCCTCCTCATAGGGATTAGCCTTCATCATTTGTAAATTCTGTGTAGGCTGCTAAGGCTATGTTTTCTTCTCTTGCATTTTAGCTAGTAACACCAAACTTTCTCTTATGGCATGGTTGAATTGTCTGTGTTATTGACACGAAGGGTGTGTAGGATTCAGGAAATCTCGCACAAAGTTCCCTAGCTGTCCACAGTTGTGGCAGATAATCTGACCACAACCTCTACTAGGCCCTCCTCCTTGGCCTCATCCTCAACCATGGAAACCCTCACATGCTCCTCTGATGCCTTGATTGGGAGGCTGAGTTTTTTCTTGCATATGGTAGGTAGGGGTCCTTTCCATCAACAACTCATAGCTTCAAAAATAGTGCTCATCGTGGCGCACATATTTACAGAAATTATAGAATAGCGGTTGAGGTTTTTGAATGAAATTCTACAACAAGTGGCAGTTATCTGTCACATGTTTCCCAGTAACTTGAAAAATGGTGCACCATAGTGCAAGCCCCACGCTCAGCCCTTTTGAGGCTTCTCTCATCAGGGGAATTGGCCCCCCAGTAATATGATTCACGTACATAGGAAAATCATCTTTATCATGCTGATGGCCCTTGCACTTCAAACTCCAAACTTCCAAGCGAAGTTCTGGCTTAGTCTCCTTTTCTTTCTTCAAACTCTTTAATTCTATATGTAAGCTTTCTAGCTATGAGTGGATATTCTATACCCGCACGGGGGATTCACTCAGTGAACCTCTCACATATCACATGTGTTCATGGCATATTAAGAAATAACCTTAATTTGACTACATATTAGAAAATCCCTCCAAAAATCACATTATTTAATCCCCTACCAATATAAACCCAATATAGCTTCCCAATTAAAAAACCCATACTTTCACTAGATATTGTAGGTATACATTTTCTCATTAAAATTTTTGACACCCCTTTATATTTTTTCATTAACTTTGAGCTCCATTTTTTAAATTTTCCAATATAAGAACCCTTTACCCTCTATATATCCTCTAATATATATTGTCATCTTTCCCTCAATATATATCCCCTAATATGAACTCACGTGGTATGATATTTCTCCCTGAGTGAAGCCCCCGTGTGTACCAATAACTTTGTATCATGAATAGGTGATGTGTGCGGCCTCATCTCGATCTCTAAGGCTTCTTCCTATGTTGCTATCTTCACTTGTGATAGAGAATTTCTTAAGTGGGGAAAAAATGATGCGATAAATGAGTCGTGATGTTGGCTACCTGATATTTTCATACTGCCCTATCTTATATAGCACTTTAACCTCTGATCAATGCCCAAAGTTGTCTCCTCAACCTTCATCATGATCTCTTTAAATTCAATCACCGACTACACCTCATATTTAGGCTTACTAAACTCTTTGTTCAGTGTTGTTTGAGTTTCGGCTAGTGATGCATGAGGATTGTCAGCACAATACTTAATGTACCAGGTTAGTGCTTGAACCTAAAAAGTGGTAACCAACTACGCCTTCTTTATATTAGCATCAATGATTTGTTGCATTGTCCATACAACATTCAGAACAAACCAGAACTACTTTGGATCTTTACTTCCTATGCCCTTGAATATCAACATCATCCTTGCATTTTCCATGTTGAATGGTGGTGGTGAAGGTGGAGGTTTGGGTGAAGGTGTATGTGGTGGAGGTGGAGGTGGATCTGGAGTGGATGGATTATGTGTTCTAGGAAAACCCTAAGCTATTAGTTGAAAAATGCTTCGCGTTGTACCTTGCACCACTGCCTTCATTGTCTCTTGAAGGAGGTCCAATCAATGGGCTATACTTTGGTCTTGACTCTTCGCGATTTCTAAATAATCTTTGACTTCACGTAGATGTGAACATTAAGGTAATGGTATTACCCTCTTTTTACATAATAACATTTTAATACAAGTATTCAATGAACTTAAATACTTACCTCATTGTCCCTTGAAGAATATATGCTTTGCTTCACTATAGTTGGCTGAGGTGACTACTGCAAATTCCGTAACAAATCCTCCTAGAATTCGATCAAGCAAATGATCGAAAACCTGTGCAATCTTGTCGTCAGAGGCTTCTAGTCATCACATCAATTCTGGAGTCCACACTATAGGACTATCGAGCTTCCACCTTCCTTGACTGTCTTTTAATTTAGCCAACCACTCATATAGTTCAATTGGAAAAGCACAAAAGACGATTTCGTGTACTTTTGTATATAGATATCTATTCAACTAATCCTCCTTCAACAGGTGCAAATTCTTGTTTTCTTGACTTGTAAACTCTTGAATCTCTCAATCTAACCACTTTTCAATATCATTCTTCGTTGGATTGCAATGATCGAACATTACAAATCTCTCTTAAGTAGATCTCGGTCCCAAAAATGGATCCATTTGTTGGCTTAGGGGGTCACGACCTAGGTTCAAAGTTAATTGTGCCAATTAACAAAACCCTACACTTCTAGCCCTTTTGGAAAAAACTCGAAGCAGTATAGGGAGATGCAAGAACCACATTTCTACATCTAGATAGTAGTATGATGTGTTCTAACACCTTGGATCTGCCTCCACACAGATCGATAGAATTTTAGCGTTCATTACTATAACTAAGTTAAAACAACCTTCAGACCTTTCCGCAGTTCCACAATAAATCATTACAAACCTTAAGCAACCAATTTACCTACTTACGATCATAACAAAGTAGCCCTAGATTGGAGTTCGTGTAGATCTACATAATTCATTAGAAAACATAAGAGAAAAGGCCTGTAACTTTGCGGAAGTGGCTAAACATTCATTTCATACATTATTAAGGTAGATTCAAGACATTCGCATAATATTCAATCATTATTTTATAAACAAGTCATTAATCGATGACATATAACATAAACATATACAAACGGAAATACTTAGTAATTCTTCAGGAAACTGTCTTTATTGATCTTCAATTTATTGATCACAAACTCTTCTTACCCTATGCACACAACTATAGGGGTCCGTGCATTTTATTGCAGACTTTACCTAGGCCTCCTATGCACTGAGATATAGGAGCCTTCCCTTCCCTATATAGGCATAGGAAGAAGAGCCTTCCTTCCTTAGGTCTTGCCCAAGACAACATAAATCTCTTCAATATACCCAATTCTCTTTCCAACTTACTTCTAAGACTTGATAAGACTCAACTATTTATAGACTTTTCAATACAATGGCATGGTATGCAGACCACAAGTGAATCTCAAAACTAACTCAAAATTTTATCCAAAATAGGGGGCTAAGCCCCTTTGACTCTTATTCATCTACGCACTGCACATCCACATATCATGAAGACTTTACATCTTTTACAAAATTGTAAACAAAATTTGGCTTAACTAACCCCAAAATGACCCAAGGGACCTCGTCCCAACACTTCAACTGTTAATGGTGCTAGACACACCAACGTGTGAGAGGATCTCCCCTATAAGAAGTCCCAAATAGACCTCAAACTATTTCCAGTAGGAGTCCGAGCAATGGGTGGTATATATATGCCTTGAATGCAATAGCGAGCAGAGGTACATGTGATATCTTTGTCGAAAGAAAATGTGTGACCCTGTAGCGATTCAAGTGAGATGCATGGGGGTTCTAGCACATGGAGGGGAAAAAGAAGTTTATCCCTTATGAGCATGTAATAGTACGTAGCCTAAAAGGAACACACGATCTGAATGACATCACAAGCTGGAAAGCAGAATAGTCGACAATCCAAAGGGATGGGTTAAACCAACAACACAACTTCAACAAGATTCATGCAATCATACACAAAATAGTTAATGCAAAAATTCATAATTTAAACAACATACATTCCTGAAGTAACCAAAATAGTCGAACTACAATGAAAACGTATGCATGAAGATGTGTTGGCTCTGTTATATATATATATATATATAAAGTGAAAGTTCCATCCATACATACACCATTGACAACCACTAGCCCAAATAATGGAACATTACAGTCAACACCACATGCTCCTCTAAAGAGATGTACTCACTCTATACTATGGATAATCCAAGGCTCATCATAATACTCTCCAAACCTTCTCTAAGCACTTCCTAGCCAAATGTTTGTCTAGAAAAAGCCTATTCTATTAACTATGAGGTTTGATTTATAACAAAGGGTGGGGTTACCCTTGATATTCGCCTTTTGTTAATATTAGACTACCCTCATGACTCTTCAACTCTTTACATTACATATGATTATTTGTATTCCACTAATGACACTTGGAATTTCACATTACATCATGTTTACAATAATAATACATTTTCCACATATATCCATGTGGGACAAAAATAGGCTTGAGTTAGCGAGATAAGACAACATTAGGACTCGGATGGCTATGGAAATACCAACTCGTCAACATGTTCTTCATGATATTTGGTCACAAATTGATGCCAAGCTTGGTAGTGCACAATGGTGTCTGTGTACGATGTGTTTTCAAAAACAAACTCTTGCCTCCATGGCTTCTCGGTATACTAATCTACAACCTCTCTCCAACTCATCCTGTAACATGTGCATCTTAGTCCTGAGCATAGCTAGACTAGTGGCATATGTCTACATGTTCTTTGTGCTGATTTGAAAATCTGTGTTGGTTTCCATGTGCATCAGCTGATAAAAGTACGTGTCAAGCTCCACTCCAAGTTGGTTATTCTGTTTAGCTTCAAATAGTGTTCCAATTGATGTGTTACCCTACTTTCTCACCAAAACATCCAAACTCAACAATGTGCGTAGCAAGCCTCAACATTAGTGAAGAGAAGTGGGAGACCCTCATAGTTTCGAATCAGACTCTGGATGTGTGCCTTGTCCAACTCTACCTGTGGGTTCATCATCTTGTGCAAGTGAAGGAGGGATCCCTTGTACCTCATTTTCCATTTATGTACATAATCGACAATTACATGTATGTATATGAGCGTGAGCATTATCTTGATGCAACACTATTGATGACCCTGTAGATTGACAACTACCATGTGCATGACGATGAACTTGTCATAAAGTCTCTTCATGATTTTCTCAAGAGTCAACACTACAACAAATTTTGCTTTCTTCATCTCTAATTTGGTGAATCCCATTAATTTTTTCTCTCTTCGCCTAGCTCCCTACAACTCCTTAGCCATGCACTCATTTTATGCTATTAAGAACTTAACACTTGAGCTCATCGCTTCAGCATAAGCCTTCATAGCATCATCCAAGGAAAGGTTATGTCTTCGTACATCGCACACAATCACCCATTCTCCAAAGTGCGTAGGTGACGTATGCTCATCTAAGATGTGAAATCTACATGCCTATATAAGTTTTTTCTCTGACCCATCAAAGGCTATGTTGTAGACATCTATTACTAGATCATCCTCAAAGAAAACAATCTCTTCTTGTTCTCTTGGGACTTTCTCTATAGCTAGAGCTAGTGAAGCCTATGGCGTGACCTCGACATCCCTTGGAATGAGGTAAGTTTCCTGATCCTGTTCTGGCTCTACCATCTTCATGTCTATCGGTTCTACTATTGGTTCATCCTGTTGAGCAAGTTCCTATTCCTACAGTTGCTCACCTTGTTCGTTATCTACGACTAGTGCTTCTAAGTCTTCAACCTATATCAACGCAATTTGCAATGTTTGAGCACCTTTCACTTGGTCATGTTCTTGTTATTGTTCTTATTCCTTTCCTTGTTGTGCTTCCTTCTCTCTAATGCACAACTCTTGTTCTTCTTTGAGCTTCTACTCTACTTCCTACAACTTCCTCCCTATCTCTTCCAGTATTTACTCATCTATTATCTTTTGTGCTCCTCTTATTTCGCGCTATCGCCTCTTTGCTTCTATCTCCAAAGCTACTCTCTCAACAAGTGGACCTTCCTTAAACTTGTACGTTTTCTCTTCCTCTACGCTTTTGACAATTTTCCTTTTGCCTTCATCTTACATAGGTTTGATACTTGCTCTTGTTGTTGTTGTTACTCCCTATCGTGCTCCTACCTTGAGTGTTTCTAGCCACACTACTGCCATGTTGACTAGTTCATTGAGCCTAGAGGAGTTATAGCAATATCTCCAAGGGTCTTCTTCTGGCCAATGAGACATCTTGTTAAGGATAGTACACTCTTGTACAATGGTCCTTGCATAAGCCATGAAAATTGTATCTATTGAAACTCTTGGTGCCAAACCTAAACTTCTTACAGTCCTCGACCTCGACATCCACTTTTTTCAAACTCTAGATCATGTACAACCCAATTCACAATGGAAGTGTAGGACATGGTGCCTTCTTATTCCTATGCAATTCCACTCATAACCCTATCGATATGTGGTATGGGACCTCCTCCATGACCAACTTGTTTGTGGAAAACCTCGAAAAAAATTGTGGAGCCTTCTCCACATTATACATCCTGATGAAGGTGTTGTCAGGTAAGGCGTACCCATCTGTAATGTTCAACAACACCTCCATTGTTTCCTAGGACATGCAAGGAAGATCTTGTTCAAATATCAACGTGTATAGTGGGGAAATGAAGTGGTTAGATATTCTAGCCATGACTCCTTGGTGGCTGCACTCCCAGAGAAGCTTGCAATATATGTTCAAAACATTCTGTAAAGGTTTCCATGTCCAACCCATGCCAGGAAACTATTGATTGGAACATATTGCATTGAGCAGGTAGGCGGACATGAAAAATCTTGCTTGATGATACTTCAGTCGACTTCGAGCATTTGATACATGCAATTTTAGCTAAAGAGCAAATATGTCAGACTAGTTGAAAGGATTACCTTAACTTTCCAGCTGATCCAATAGAACCACCCAACATTAAGGGAAGGTCTTAATACTCTCTTGGTCATACATGAAATATGTGAAGATGATGAAGAGTTGGCAAGCCTTTTAGAGTGTCATTGTCTTATATATCTAGTTCGGTGTCATCATGAACTTTGGTGGATCCCTTACCCAATGCTTCAAGATGTCTCTTGTGTTCACACTACCATTAGGAGTGTAGAATGGTGCATCCATCATGTTCATCTGTCACGGAAAATGATGCATCTAATAATAATTTTCAATCCTGAAGGTAGCAAGCTCTACTCCACTGACACTACTCAGTATGATCATCTTAGGATCATTGTCTCACACAATCCAGTGGATCATGTCTGTACACGAGAAGGTGGGATACATACATGCAACCTTGTACAGTCCTAACTTATGAATGTTGACATAAACATGACGCTCCTCTAGATTCTCCTCAGAATTTCTTACGAATATAGTGTTGATGTCTTTCTAAATGGATAGTTGCATGTCTGCATAAATGGGAAAGCTCATAAGCACCTATTCAACCACATATCCAATACTGCTTTCATCTCTTTCCATTGATCCAACTCTCTTACAGGCCATGTTACCTATTGTACCTAGAGATAGAGAAGACACTCATCACAAGCCAATGTCAGCTGAAAAACAAAAAGAAACTCGGGAATCAATCATGCAGCAAAATGGGTGCCTCCTGGGCAAGATTACCCAGCATTGACTCTAAGATGCTCGGACACTGTCAGATGGAACTTTGCATTGCATAGTCTCAGCTGTAAATGAAGCCTGGTACTAACCTAAATTGCATAGAGTGCATTTGAGAGAAGCTGACTGTGGACTAGAAATGCACAATGCGTAGTTTAGTCTAGTTAGGTTCTTGTATGGAACTGCACATTGCGCTGTCCTAGTGGGCAAAATTGGGCAATGCCTCCCAAATTTTGCACATAGCATATTTGGACGCTAGTGTTAGTTAGCGTCTATGAAATTCCTAAAGGCAAGGTATATCCTTGACTTCCCAGAATGCGTAGTGCATGCCGGGAAAATAAAGATCTCGGCCAATGTAACGCAGATCTGCCCAAGGTAATCCTAAAAATTAGAAGGACTGAATGAGTGTGAAAATATGAGTGAATATACATGCATGCAATCCAAGCAGGTGTAGAGATTAGTTAAACAAAAAAAAATTAGGCTCATGAAGAGAGTCACAGGAATGGCGGCTATTAGTGTAGCAACAGGGATATGCATACAAAACTAAGGAAATGCAACATAAAGCTTGAAACAACACTTCTACAAGTTAAAATACATTGAAACGCCAGTGTTCATTCAATAAAACAAGGAAAAAAACACTCACACAAGCCAAGAAATCAAAATTAACATAAAAAGCAGAAAAAGACATGAAAATCAAAACTTACCTGGAAAAGTTGTGTCGATTTTGCCGAATATTCCTAGATGCATGAATTCTAGAGATCCAAGATCTAATGTGAAGAATGAGCTCTGGGGCATCCAGTAAATAAAATTTTTATATTTAGGGTTTATGACAACCACAAATCTAGGAAGAAGCAACACTTAGTGGGAGGTTTCTAAAATCGATTTTGCATGTAACTCCCAGTGCTAAAAATATATCCCTAAAATCTAAGGGTGGTTTTACACTTTTTTATTTCATATTTTTCGAGAGAAATTTCCATGCATGTAAGGAATTATTGCAATTTTCTACAAGGAATAGGGAAACCTACCAGCACATGCAATAGACAACCACTTAAGGGAAGCTTCTGTGTTGTTTCTGAGCTAAGTGGTGTTGGTGCACTAAGATGTCTTTTTATAGGCAATCTCAATTCCTACATTAATTATCAACCTGAGGCAAGTATTTTTCCTTCAAGAGTGTCAACATTATATATGAAGTGAATTTAGAGGTTAAGTAATAACAAATCGTTGCAATTTCTAATGACTATCTTCTTCAAACTCAATCCAATCAACCCTAAAGGATGTAATTCTGAAAGAAATTCATCATGCACTCGACAATTCTACATAACCTATAATGGAAGCAAATAGATCTAAATATAACTTGGAAAGACTCACTCTTGGAATTTTTAACTGGAATTGAAGCTAACTCGCTCACTCATGAAAGAGAACTGTAACAACTAACAACAATGGTAATTGAACTACAAATCCTAATTAAACAACAAATGCTAATTAAACAACAATTCCTAATTGAGAAACAAATTGAAATTTAACAATAATTCTGAACTGAACAACAATTCTGAATTGAAAAACAAATCTAGATTGAACAACAACGATATAGGAATAACAAACATTATCTGAATAGCAAATGACTGTAGAAGCATAAAGCAATTAATTCTATCTCTGAAATCTATGATAACATTACGTGAAATGAATAAGGATCTGAGTTGGAACTAGCATAACCAATTCAATCAAAAGTATCACTCGCATATAACACATGAATCGATCTAAATATCGAATGAAGAACAAACACAAACATAATCAACAATCCTTACAATAATCAAAAGTAATATTTAACATAACATTAACAAGAAATTAAGAATGAAATAGAAAAGATTATGACACAGGTGAAGCAGTAGATCTTCTCTTGACTGGGCCCTAGGTCGCCATAAGTCTCTGCTAAGAGATACTCAGAATATAAATATGAATTCAGCGTAGTCTCTCTTCATTAATATAAGTAACCAAGTTACAACATCCAAAATAACAGTATTATATGTCAAAAAGAATAATTACAAATTGTGAAATTTTGAACTTTGTGCAGTTTTTCCTTTCAGCCTTATATATTACATTTAGAAAGTAAATAGATGAAAGTGAATCCTCAGGATCGGGGGATCCTGAGCATTTCCTTATACTTGATCTGATTTTGTCATAAAATAGTCATTTATTTGCCCTGTCTTCCACTATCCTGCCTTGACTTTGACGCTTTCGCTTTCCATTATGAGACAATTTCGTTATGTTGATTGGGAAACCATCACTCAATTTGTGACTTCTGCACATAAAGATTGTAAAAAATAGTTTTTAATGCTTAGATTCATCTAATTTGTTACTTATTATTTTACTCGACTTTAGCTATTATTTCCTCTACTTTTATTCATAAACATAGATAATCATGTAAGGATGAGTGCTTAATAAAGTGATTCCCAATGAGAAAACATACATTTTTCTTAACCCAACATACTCCCCAGCTTACCTTGTTGCATGACCTCATGCAGTTAAATAGTTGAGGTGTAGTTGAGTTATGGAATAGGCTTGATATACCTCCTCCTTATAATTTTTGAAGCCATTTTTCTTCTTAAGTATAGCAAAGGCTTGGTTAATGTCTTAATCCTTGAAGGTGTAGTCAGAGCAATACATATCTGGAGGATTTTCTCCAACTGGGGGGTCCACTGTATCGATATCAGTTGTCTGATTTTCTTCTCTAATAGCTTTCTCTTCATCCATCTCTGCTTCAAGAGGCTTTTCCACAAAAGGGACTGGTTCCCTCTGTTCTTCCAAGAAATCAGTAAATGGCAAGGTTTGATTACCACCAGGGCTATCAGTAGAGGCAGACTAGTTGGGGATATAATTTTGTTCTTCAACATTCTCAGATTGTTATCTTCCCTCACCAAACATCCCCATGTTTTCCAATACCCTGGCCACCTCTTCTTCATAGTCTTGCAAAGGGGTATTCTGCAGACTTGGAGGTGGTGTAAGCGATGGGCTGACCACATTTGTTCGAATTGTGGTATGTTGTTGGGACTTCACCTGCGCAGAGCGTCTATGTTTTGTTGGGTTCAAAGGTACAAATGAATTTTTCCTCTTCAACGTCTGTCTTGGACCTGGGGTTCTAGGCCCTTGCTGTTCTATTACCTGGTTTTCTGGATGTGGGGCTAGAGTAGGATTTACAATATTGTCTCAGTTTAACTATTGCTAGACCAATCCATGTATGATAAGAAATATAATCATTCCATGATGAATGATGATGGTGTGTGGGTCCTTAGCTTTCCTAACTCATCAAGCTACATCATGCATTAGATAATTCAAATAAAATGACAAATTAACTAAAATGTTATGTTTTATGATTGCTCATAATTTGAGTTGATGGGGATTTACCACATTCTGGCGACAATCACATGTGATGTACCTTTGCACAATGACTTCCAACTCCTGCCATGGTTGTCTTAACACTAATGGGTGAATCCATTTCCCTGTTCACGCTAATTTCTCATCTGGGTCCTGGAACACTACAACTGCATTGTGTAGAAGGACGTGCTTGTATGTCCACCTTTTTCCCTCAACTAAAACTCTAGGGGCTTTGACTATGAGTGCTTCAGAGTCTGTTATATCCCTACCTCTTATTATGGTGCTGCCATTCTGCAAATTCTACAAGAATTCGAGTGTCATTTCTTCGTGAAATCCCTGCAATTTATTTAGATATTGTAGCCGTCCTACACAGTCGAGGATTGCACGAGCTTGGTCTGATACGATGAGTACTATGGGATAATTTTGGATATCTATACCTTCCATGACTATTGTGTTCCTATGACTGGTTCTCCTACATGGACTTCTCCTCCTCTTTCGCAAATTAAAACAACAACAAAGATCGTTAAAGCAATTAACAGGAAAAATGATGTTGATTCAGGAATTAACAACATATACAGTTAAGTTGTTTATCTCATCAACCTCTTTTTATGCAAGCCCATAATCAATTCACATGCCATCCATAATGGTCATCGTCATTTCTCCAATTGGAAATACCTTGCTAATTATTACGCATATCCAATCATCATGCAACCTTTACCCGAAAATCAATTTAATAATTAGCATTCAATTATCCATAACTATCTCACATGTTGTTCACACACAGACCATCCCTCCTCCAATACGAAAATATACATCCACATCTACCAAGCATGTGAAAGGAAAGTGCATGAATTGAGGATTCATAAATGCAGACAACTAATCCAGAAAAGTAGTGCAATTTATGACAAAGAAATTAAAGTCATACACGTATCAGAGGTAAAAATGATCAAAAAAGATAAAAACAGTATCTACATTATTATGTGAAAATATGTTCACTACAAGCGGTATTAGTAATAGATGCATAATTGGCGGTAAGCAGTAATGACTGTCATGAATTGATTGGACAAATATATAATATAATGAATATATAACATAAGCTACCATGCATATTAGCTTGTAAGAGTGTTGTTCAAATGGGAAATCTTCTTAGAAATGAATCCATAGGTGGTAATAAAATAAAGAGCATTTGGTAGTGAAAGATAATACTCCAATAGCATAAGCAGAGCCATTGCTGCCAACAGGTGTTCATAGCCTTGACAGGATTGCTTTTTAACCCCACAAATAAGCAAGAGTCCTCCTTCTAGTATGTAGCTCATTCTTATTTTTCTACCATAAAGAGACCACTATGTTGGCGTGGTGACCAGATGATCATAGTGCCATTCACCAAGATATAACAAAATGATCAGGCTGGCTCATAATGATACCCCCTGTCCTTCTAACAATTTGTAATCATCAAGAAGGTCATTACCTTGGTTTGGTAGCCAAAACTGGAATGACACTTGTTACATCATTATGACCATGGTAGGATGGCTCATGATGAGACCCCCAATCATCTCTAAGACAATTTTCATTGCATTTACATATTTCTTTATTTTCATTTTTCTCATCTTTTGATGTTTTTATAAAAAGAGGGAGGCTCATTTTCTCCTTAAGAGTCAGGGATGCTGTAAGAAGTAAAAGTATGCCAAGGAAATGGTATACTTTTACCCCCATCAAATCATTTCGAAGTGATTTTTCCATTTGAAAGTGTGGTAAATAAGCCAACATGGTTTGAAATAATGAATTATTTTATGATGTGTCCAAAAAAAAATGTCTTGCTAGTCACTATAGAGATGCACCATATAAGATTTTGGATAAAGATAACCATCAAGAGCTTTCATAAATCATAATAGTGTTGACATTACTGTTTTTCCTTATGTTAGGCACAAATCCACTCAGATGGTGTTTATTCAAAATATAAAAGAAAAAGAATATGACACCATGATTAGTAATGAATCAATAAAATAAATCACAATTCATCCGAAAATAAACACAAAAGTGTTGTTCAATGGATTGAACAAAAATCAGTCAATCATTTGAACAACAAAATAAAAAAGAAAACAAAACTTTTCTTCAATTGATTGAATAGAAATGGATTAATTGATTGAACAACAAAATCAAAAAGAAAACAAAACTGATGTTCAATTGATTGAACAACAATTGTTCGATCGATTGAATAGAAAATTCGAGAAGAAAACAAAATTGTTTTTCAATTGATTGAACAACAATCATTCAATCGATTGAACAACAAAATCGAAAGGAAAACCCACAATATTGTTGTTCAAATGATTTAAAATCAATCATTTAATCGTTTGAATAACAAAAATTGAAAAATAATGACTCCAAAGTATTGTTCAATCTATTTAACAACAATCGTTCAATCGTTTGAACAACAACAATTGAAAAATAACAAGTGCAAAAGTGTTATTCAATTGATTAAAAAACAATCATTCCATCATTTGAACAACAAATACTAGTAAGGAAAAGCACAAAAGTGATGTTAAACCGATTGAACAACAATCATTCAATCATTTGAACAATAAAAATTAAAAAATAAAAACACAAAAAGGGATGTTCTATCGATTGAGCAACAACTGTTCAATCAATTGAACAACAATTGTTCAATCGTTTGAACAACGAAAATGTAAAAATGAAAACGCAAAAAGTGTTGTTCAATCAATTCAACAAAAATCGTTCAATCATTTGAACAAAAAAAATTTTAAAAAACAAAAGTGTTGTTCAATCAATTGAACAACAATCATTTAATTGTTTGAACAACGAAAATTTAAAATGAAAAAAAAAATGCTAAAAGTGTTGTTCAATCGATTGAACAACAATCGTTCAATTGTTTGAACAAAAAAGTCAACAAGAACAGAGAAGTGTTATTCAATTGATTGAACAACAATCTTTCAATCGTTTGAACAAAAATATCAAAATCACAGAAGTGTTGTTCAATCGATTGAACAACAATTGTTCAATCGACTGAACAATAACACACACAGAAACATAAGTGTTGTTCAATTGATTGAACTGCACTCATTCAATCCACTGAATAACACTTACCAGGAAATCAAAACAAGAAAATTCCTCATATTTACATGGTGGTACCTAATTGAATTACAATCAATCGAAAAAAATATATACATTATTTACAGTTTAAAAAAAAATATCTCTATTTTTTGAAACAAAAGCTCCAGGATGATCACTCTCTATACCTAAGATTTGCATGGAGGGCTCCTCGCGTACCTGTTGGTAAAAAGACTCCTTGGTGAGTGGTTTGTGGTAGAGATGCACTCAATGCCCATTCACCTTAAAAGAATGGCCAAACACGTCAATGGTAGTCAAAGTAAGAGTGTCATTGTTGTGTAATTCTTGGATCTCATAAGGGCCAAGCCATCTTGTCTCCAAATTTCACGGAAAATCCTGGAACCTAGAGTCATAAAGGACTATCCAATCTGCTTTTTTAAATGTCTTATTTTTTATGAGGGCATTGTGCCACTTTTCCCTTTGTTGTTGAATAAATTTAGTCTATTGCAAAGCTAGCAGTCGAGTTTCATCTAGTTCATCAATCTGTTGAAATTGCTTGGTTTGGGTGTTTGTTAAATCCAACCCCACTTCTTGAGCCACTCTTAGAGTCTTTATTTCGAATTCAATCAGAAAAATAAGTTCTTTTCTGAACACAAGCTGGTACAAAGAGTATCCAGTAGTATTCCTCTAAGTCGTGTGATAGGCCCACAAGGCCTCTAGCAGTCTAGTAGCCCAGTGTCACCGATGTGTTGAGACTATTTTGGTCAAAATTGCTTAAATGACCTTTTTGGTGCTTTTGACCTACCCATTTACCTACGGGTGATACGGGGAGGTGATCCTATGTGTAATGTGATGGCTTCTGAGAGTGGCAGTAATAATGTGTCCTATGAATTTCCCTCCGACGTCTGTTATCACTTACTGTGGTAAACCATACCACACAAATATCCCGAAGAGGAAGTTAATCACACTTTCCTCTGTGGCTCCTGGTAAATCTACCGTTTCCACCCATTTCATCACATAATCTATGGCAACTAGTATGTAGGCTTTCTGATTCGATGGCCGATGGAATGGGCCAACAAAGTCCAATGCCTATCGTTCAAAGGGTTCTATGACTAGTTGGGGTTGCAGTGATATTTCATCAAATTGGCTAGGTCGGCCCATCCTTTGGCAGCTATCACAAGCCTGGGCATATTTCTTAGCATATTTAAAAATAGTTGCCCAATAATAGTCCATTTGTAGTACCTTATGCCTTTTCTTTCGATCTACAAAGTCTCCTCTGTAGGGCTTGTCATGGCAAGCTTTCAAGATGTCATAAATCTCATCCTTGTGAATGCATCTGCATATACACATGTCAGACCCTGTGTGAAAAAGATATCTGCCAATCCAAGAGAATCAGGCATTGTTATGAACGGTCTATCTCCTCTCCCTCATTGTCAAATTCCTGGGTAGCTTCCCTAATGTTAGAAAATTTTCCACATCTGCATACCATGGCGTCCTGGCTATCATGACAAACAAATGTTCATCTAGGACTTGGTCATCCACTTCCAGCAGATCATTTAGCTTTGGGATTCGAGACAAAAAATCAGCAACTGGGTTTTCCTTCTCCGAACGATCCTTAATAGTAATGTCAAATTCCTGCAAAAGCAATAGACAACGAGTCACTCAACCATTTGTGATAGGTTTGTTAGCTAGATACTGGGTGGTAGAGGGATTAGTATACAGAAAAAATTGATAGCCATTTATGTAATGTCTAGATTTGTTTATTGCATAAATAACATCTAAGAATTCTTTACTTGTTACTTTATAATTAAGTTTTGCACAAGTAAGATTTTTCCTAATATAATATACAACATAAGGCTTCCTATCATCTTCTTGACTGAGTACAATGCCTATAGTTGCATCTGATGTGTCTGTGGATATGTGAAAAGGCAGCTCCCAGATTGGTCCACGTAATACTGGTGTCATCGAGACTAGCTTCTTTAAACCTGTAAAAGTTGTGTCACATTTATCAAACCATTTAAAATCAACATTTCAAGTTAAAGCATATAAAGGTGCAGCAATTTGTGAAACGTATTTAATAAATGTGCAATAATAGCCTACATATCCCAGGAAACTATGTACCTCCATCTAAGTACAGGGAGTAGGTAGTAAAATAATTACCTAAATTGTTGTTGGGTCTACTTGTATCCCTGCTGTAGAAATATAATGTCCCAAGACTACACCTTCGGTCCTCATCACGTGACACTTGACATTGCTTAAACATAACCTGGTAGAAATGCATCATTCTAAAACCTTTTCTAATATTTGCAGTGCCTGATCAAATCCATCCCCATACGGAGTAAAGTCGTACATATATACCTCAAGTTCTTCATTTATCAAGTTGGAAAAAATGCTAAGTATACCGCTTTGAAACGTGGCCAGGGCATTGCATAAGCCAAATGGTAATACTGTGTAAGCAAACATACCCCAAAGATAGGTGAAGGTTGTTTTGTCTTGGTATTCAGGGGCAATCTGAATATGATTGTAGTCACTGAAGCTGTCTAGGAAAGAAAAGAATTGCTTCCCTCCCAAGGTATCAAGGACTTCATCAATAAATGGGAGAGGGAAATGATCGTTTTATGTTTCCTTGTTCAGTTCCTAGTAATCTACACAGATACACCATTTTCCAATTTTCTTGGGGACGACCACCAATGGAGAAACCCATTTGCTATCCAAAATAGGATAAATGAAATTCACATCTAGCAACTTTTGTAATTCTTATTTCACAATATCCTTAAGGTGTGGATTCAATCTCCGCTGAGGTTTACAAATAGGTCGAGCATCTTTATCGGTATAGATGTGATGAGTGCACAGTTGTGGGTCTATACCCTTCATATCGGGATAATCCCAGGCAAAAGCCCCTTTATATTTTTGTGGGATCTGAATGATCTTTTGTTCCTGATCACTTTCCAAGCTATCATTAATGTTTAAATCTTTTCTTGGTTCAATTTCCACTGGCTTGTTCTTATGAACAACAGTCATCTGGATGTGTTGATCATCAGTATCCTTCAAGGGTTCTTTCGATGCTTCGTTATCAAGGAATTCTTTCAAAATTTGACACTTTACATTGCTCACATGAGTTGGATGATTGATGGAATTGCTCAGAACGTGATCCTCAGTTTGATCTTTGAATTCTAGTGCCTCTGCTAATGCGAATGGTGAACGGATTCTTTCTTCTAGGTATGTTGGTGGTTGTTTATATATTTTTACAATGGCAAGACTTGGTCTAGTAGAGAGACATAATAGAAGATTTTTTATAGCATCCCCCTTTGAAATAGTCATGCTTCCCTTCCGGCAGCCTATACATGCATCAGCTATCACCAACCAAGGTCATCCTAGTATTAGAGGGTGCCCATCCCATCGACTCTTTAGGTTTATAACAAGAAAATCTACTTCATATTTCCATGAACCAATAGAGACCATGATATCTTGTAGAGTTCCTTATCCTAAGGTGGTGGTTGGTTCCAAGGTTGTAATATCAAGTGCCTGATAGGTTTTTGCTATTAAAATATGAATTGTTGCACCTAGATCAACTTGTGTATTGGGAAGAGAGCAGCCATATATCTGAATTGTCACTATGGGATTCCCAGGATCTTCCTATTTTTCTAGAGTTTCCCCTCCCAAGAGTAAATCAGATAAGGTTCTTACAACACGAATGGTGGGTGAAGTTTTTTCTTCCCTCACATTCTTCTTTACACATAAATCTTTAACTATTTTAACATAGATGGGAATGTCCCGAATGGCTTAGTGGAGCAAAATTTTTATACAAACATTTTTTAGTTCCCCTACAAGATCAAAATCTCGGTACACAATTAGCTTAGGTATCATTAACCTTTCAAGGAACAGGGGAGAAGTGACCAGATCTTTCTTCTAATTTGTCTCTTCTCCTCGATTCATTTTAGTATGAATTACAGGTGGTGGTATATTTGTAGGAGGTGGTATATGTACAGGTGGTGTTTTGATCTCAATTGATGACTGATCCCTATGTTCCTCAGGGGTGATGATATGTCTTGACCTCAATCTAAGTTCATTACATTCTTTTTAGTTAATCTCATAGTTTGAGATTTCTACAATTTACACCAGTTGGACCAGTTTTTTATTGGGATTTGGATTCGGTTGGGTTGAGAGTTGAGGGCGTAAAAGAGGATGAGGATTTTGTTGTAATGGATAAGGAATTGACAATGCAGGTTGAGGTTGACAACCTATCCCCATAGGAGTGTTGGATATTCCCAAAGGTCACTTCCAATTTGTAAACCAATTTGGGTTTTGAGAAGTGGAGGTAGGCCATTAGGATTGATAGGGATTGCCTTGCCAAATAGGAGTAAAAGGAGAATTTGGCCAGCCACTACCCAGAAAGGATTCAATTTACCATGGTAGGGAATGACTGAGGTTTCCAACTCGAGTATGGTGATTAGACTTGTCATGCTGCTTGAGGGTTCTATTTTTTATTAAACTGTGAAGAGGGAAAGAACTGGGACGCATCTTGTGACATAATTGGAGGTTTGGCCTGCCACTGTTGATGCTGGTTCATTAGATAGACTGGTTCTATCTCTTCTTTTGCTTCCTTGAACACTGCTTTCAACCCTGAGAGTGGTGGAAATTTTTTAGTGGTGTGATCCTTGGTATAGATAGCGCATGTTTGAACCATGTCTAATGGACACTCCTGTTGGTTGGGCTTCTTTGGGTAGCGTGGACTAAAAACAACCAAGTTTTTTCTGGTAAATCTTATTTTAGTTTACTCTATAGGATGTCCAGCTGCATTTTGAGGGTGCCTAGGATGTCCGTTTTGAAATATTCTAGGAGGTTACTGATTTCCATTGGCATTATGCCTCCACTATGTGGTTTGTTTCCCCTGCTCATGGGATCTCAGCTTGCTTCTCCTGTGCCTGAGCTTCCTTACAACCAACTGATACACAAGTGAATGATTTTATGATAATGTTCTTGATAAATATCTCCTTTCCCCATTAAATTTAGAGTTTCTAACCATTCGTCTTTCATTCCTTTAATTAAGATAGCTCTTAAGACTTCTTTTGGTAGGGTGGTGTGTGGAGATCTCAACAAGTTATAATGAAATAGCTCAACATATTCTTTTAGAGTTTCAATGTCTTTTACAGCCATCTTAAATATTTCATCCTTTAGCTCCCCAGTCTTGCAAAAGTCTGGGTATCTTGTGAGGAAGGTAGTTTTCATATCATTTCAAGAATTAATAGTACGTCCACCCAGACACATGAACCATCTTAAAGCTGCTCCTTTCAGAGTAGAAGGGAATAGTTTTAGCTTTTGGGGGTTAGTGGTGCAGTCATACCCTTTGCAAAGGATGTCAAATTCAAACAGGATGGCATCAGTGTCCTCTGTGATCATCCCATGGAAATTTGGGATGCTCTGTAGAGGAATAGCCTTCATGGGGGCATTTTCCACTTGCTCAACTATGGGGTATTCCAATGTCGAGGTTTGGCCTTGATGTGGTTTATTTTCCATTTGGTCAAAGACGTGCCAAAAATATTCAGGGATTTTAGGGGGAGCTTTTCAAGTAAGTAGAGGATTAACAACCCGAGATGTATTTGCAACACTGCCTAGATCTAGAATCACAGGAAACCCTTGTTCAGACAGTTGAGGTGCTACCTTAGTAGTTCCACTAGTTTCTCCTTCTCCTTCTCTTAAGTTACCCGATTTTCCCTCTTGTAAAGGATCAAAATATAAGCTTACTATAGCTTGAAGACTCTATTCAGATCCTCCAATTTGGCTTTGAATCTTAGTGTGAGCTCCAGATGGTGAGCCTGCTGCTTGAGGGATTATAGTATGACTTTTTCCAGTTATAGCCCAAAATCCTACTCATGCTTGAGACTCTGCTTTTCACACAATTTCATCTATAAAGGTCATTCTCCCAAGGTTCACCGATCCCTTGGGTTTTGTGGATTTTGGAGGGGGGTTCAGTTCCTTTTCTATCTTTCTATTCCTAGTCATTCATAAAAACCAATTCCTATTTAACCTATAAACTTTTGCTGAAAAGCGGGCTGGTAAGAAAGCACTTTACTTGCTAGGTATGTAGCTTTTACCTCCCATTTTAAAACCCAATTCTTTTATAGCAAGGTAAAAAGGAAATCACTTTGGAATGCTCTCCCTGACAATGACACCAAAATGTTGGTGCACTAAGATGTCTTTTACAGTCAAGCTTTATTCCTACATTAATTATTAACTCGAGGCAAGTCTTTTTATTTCAATAGTGTCAACATTATATATGCAGTGAATTTAGAGGTTAGCTAATAACAAATCATTGCAATGCTAATGACTATCTTCTTCAAACTCAATCCAATGAACTCTGAAAGAAATTCATAATGCACTCGAAAAATCTACTGAACCTATAATGGAAGCAAATAGATCTAAATACAACTTGTAAAGAATCACACTTGGCAGTTTAACTGGAATTGAAGCTAACTCGCTCACTCATGAAAGAGAACTATAACAACTAACAACAATGGTAATTGAACAACAAATCCTAATTAAACAACAAATCCTAATTAAGCAGAAATTCTGAATTGAACAACAAATCTAAATTGAATAGAAATTCCAAATTGAACATTAATTCTAAATTGAACAACAAATCTAAATTGGACAATAACGATATAGGAATAACAAACGTTATCTGAATAGAAAATGACTGTAGAATCTTAAATCAAATAATTCTATCTTTGAAATCTATGATAACATTACTTGAAAGGAACAACGATCTGAGCTAAAACTAGCAAAACCAATTGAATCAAAAGTATCACTCACATATAACACATGAATGGATCTAAATATCGAATGAACAATAAACACAAATTGAATCAACAATACTTAGAATAATCAAAAGGAATATTTAACTTAACATCAATAGGAAATCAAGAACGAAATAGAAAATATTATGACACAGGTGAAGAAGTAGATCATCTCTTCACTGGGCCCAAAGTCGCCAAAAGTCTCCAATAAGAGATACTCAGAATATAAGTATGAATTAAGCACAGTCTTTCTTCATTAATATAAGTAACCAAGCTACAGCATCCAAAATAACAATATTATATGTGAAAATAAATAATTACATACTGTGAAATTCTGAACCTCGTGTAGTTTTGCCTTTCAGCCTTAAATAACACATTTAAAAAATAAATAGATAAAAGTGAATCCATAGGATCTGGGGATCCTAAGGATTTCTCTACACTTGCTCTAATTCTTTCATAAAATAGTCATTGGTTTGTCTGGTCTTCCATTGTCCTATGTTGACTCTCACATTGTCACTTTCCATTGTGAGATGATGTTGTTTTATCGATTGGGCAGTCATCGCTCAATTCATGACTTCTGCACATAAAGATAGTAAAAATTAGTTTTCCCTACTTAGATTCATCTAATTCGTTATTGATTACTTCCACTCGACTTCAGCTATTATTTCCTCAACTTTTATTTATAAACAGATATAATCATGTGAGGATGAGTGCGAAATAAAGAGATTACCAAGGATAAAACATACCTTTTTCTTGACACAAAAAATGGCTCCGTCTGTCTCTCAAGTTCTGTGAAATTTCTATGAGCAAGGCTGACTACCTACTGGTCCAACACAATTTTTAGCCTCATCCCATTGTTAGGATGGTCTATGCAGTTTTCTAGAGAAAGGATGGGTTGCCTTCTCTACACAATTTCTAAGAGTAAGGTTGTTGGCCTGCACTGTGCAATTTTCTAGAGGAATATTGGCTACCTCATCTATATAATTTATGAGTGAAAGGTAGCTATTGGGCTATTTTGCACAATTCCTAAGGGCAAGGCAAAATTCCCTCTAGGATTATGCAATTTCCTCAACATCACAAAGACCGGGCGTGAACCAAGTTGTTGGTTCAGCTTGTGGTTAGTCGAGAAAACAATTAAATGAACACAAGTTGTTAAGCGAACAATAAAATTAAATGAAACACAACTACCTGAGCAGTGCAAGATGGATGCTAAGATTTTGAGGAGGGACACTTCAAAACAAAGTAAAGGGAAAATTTTGGAGGGTGCCTGTAATCACTACAATGTTGGCGGCACACTGATAGAACTCCAACTCTTTGATTGGACCTTGTTTCATGCAAAGAAATTCTAACTCCTCTGGAAGTATTGCTTGATTCATTGATCATCATGGCTTCACCACTAAGCTTGAGTTAAAGATATATTCCTTTCCATTCTCTTGATCGGTCATCACACATACTAAGCCAAGTCAACTGATTTATTTTCAATGGGAATAAGGAGTATATTAGTACACAAGTAATATAAATGTCAGAGTCTTAGTTTCATCTTTGGTATTTCTCCACTACTAGGTGACCTAGACAATACCCCGATAGAGTCACGTAAGAACACAAACATCACTCTACTTCCAGTGAGCTTGGTCAATACCCTAGTGGGGCTACTTTCATCACCTCTCTACATGGGAAAACTTTCTCTTCTTTTGCCTTATTTTCCTTTTCCTTTTTTTCTTTTCTCCTTTTTTCATTTCCAAATAAGTGTGCATATGCACTTATTTATTTTAGAGGTGGAAGAGGGTTCCCAAACTATTGAGAGAAGAAGTGGTTGTCCCTTTATAGAAGTGTGTTGTAGGTACCTCTCACATACTTGTTAAGGTTCCCCCCCACCTTACTCTACTTCCTTCAGCTGACAATGGTTGACCTAAAATAGAAAAACTGATTAGAGTAGGTAGTACTAGTTCAAATTGGAAGTGTTGTGTTTTACCAAGACGCATTTTGAACATAACATATTTTCCATCAGGGTATCATGACTGAAGAGCACAAGCTCTTCATAAATAGATATGACAACAGATAACCAAGTGTTGATATTTGTATCGGTTCTCTTGTACTTCATATTGTTTGTCTTGATATCCACACACAATTACATGTGAAACTAAACCTATGGGTGTATAAGAAGCAAGGAAACAAACAAGAAAAGAGAACAAGTAAAAGAAGGAAAACCAAGTAAGCAAGAAAGAAAGAAACACAAACAAGAAAGTAAAGAAAGCATGCAAACAAAGAAAAACAAAAGAAAACACTACTCCAAAGCTAAACAACACATGGGCCTACTCACATAAAGTGATATTTCCAATGCATCCACCAGTGCATTACTTGACCCATGTTGGTCAAGGCTTGGTTAACAAGAAATATAAGCATGTAAAACAAAAAACAAGAAAGAGAAAACAATGAAGGCCAACGCGCTCCGAGTTTATAAGCGTCCATAGGAAAGAAATGGGCAAAGTTGCAAGATAAGAATTATGCAGACATATCATGGTGATGCAACACACTATGCACAATAAATAAGCACACACACTCTTTTGATCATGACAAATGAGCAAACATGAGAAAGAAAGACAACTTACTTTACGCAAGAGTGCTCGTTGTGTACGATTCCTCCAATGCATGAGTGATGCGATTATGTGATTCAAGTCAAGGATTTGAAATCTGTGAACTAGATTGATATTCAATGTAAATAGTAGAGCAATGAGGATCTTGCGATGTTTCAACAAATTTTTGATCTGAAGTGGAATCAACTTCAATACAACGAGGACCTGGCATAACCATTAGCTCGGGTTGTAGTGCCTTAATGACTTGTAGGGTTTCCACCTCATCAGCAAGTAGATCATCAAACACTAGTGGCTTAAAGAGATCAACCATGAATGAATAAACATCGTGATCGAATGAAGGAGTAAAGAACTCACAACAACCACGATCAGAAAATTTGATATGTTCATCGACATCCTCATGATTTGATGAATCATATAGAAGGTTTGAGAAGAGGAAAGAATTTTCATCCTCTTTGTTTCCAAAAAGAAAATATGATAGATTGGGATGATTTAGAAGGAAATATGTGTCCTCTCCCCAATGCAATGACAAACTGCCATTCGATGTGTTGTGTGAGTTATTAGAAGTAGAAACCTTCAGGGATGAATTCTCACAAGAGACAACAAAATCAAAACATGTGTCAGGAAATAGTGTATGAGGTGTGGATAGAAGGAGGTCATCCTTAATCACATGTTCTTCTTTAGATTCCCACACATACTTATCGTAAATGACAGTGCAGGCTGGTTACTCTACATCAACTCCGTTGATAACTTAATCCCCATGAACAACAAGTGTGGAGTCTGGAATGGGAGAACACAACATAGTACAATCTGGAGGATCAATAGGATGAGAGGACAAGAGGTTGAGAAATCAATATGTCATGACAGACAACAGGTTTGCAACATAACTCTTCATGGATATCCAAAGAAGTTTGGGTGGGAGGATGTGATAGTTCAACAGATGTATGCACACCTTCTCCCACCTAGCACAATGGAGTTAGAGTTTTTTATGAGAAGAAGATGGAGGGTCACTTGTGACAGGAACCTTGTCCATATGATATTTGACAGCTCTAACACCAAGGTAAGCTAGGAGGGGTTCAAATTATTCTAAGATATGTGTATTTTTAGATATGTGAAGAAGATACTGAAATACTTCATCGAGAAATTTTCAACCAATTTCATCTTCAAGAATTTCAAATGCAAGATTATGAAAGGTTTGTGAAATTTCTCAATGGATTCATTAGTCTCTTTTCCTATACTAATAAATTTTTTACTAAGTTCTCTACAATTATATTGATAAAAATCACATGCCATCTCTTCGATCAATTGATCAAAAGAGTGAATAGATGTTGCGGGCAATGTGACACACCATTGTAGAGCTTTACCTCGGAACATGAATGCGAACAATGTGCAAGCAATGTGATCCTCATTGATTTCATTCCTTTCATAGAAACCCATGAAGGCAACTCCATGTGTAAGCAAGGCTGCTTTGCCTTCACCATCATGCAAGTTATGTGACAAGTCATTGTAGACATCCTCCAAAACATCAAAATCATGTTTGTGAGACTAACATCTCAGAGGTTGGATTGTAATGTTAGTCATGAAAGATGTGCAAAAATTCAAAACAGACTTTGAGGGCTGAGCCTATCATCTTTCCCTCCTTCTAGAACCAAAATTGTTGATGGTGTTGGAACCACCAACATGCTAGGGGATATCCCTGGTAATAAGTCTCAATTAGACCTCACACCATTTGGTGTAGGGGTCCCTACATTGGGTAGTAAATTTATGCCTTGACTACGATAATGCGCAGAGGTAAGTGTGATATCATTGTCAGAAGAAAGTGTGTGACCTTGTACCAAGTCAAGTGAGATGCATGTGGGTTCTAACACGTAGAGAGGAAAAAGAAGTGTATCCCATAGAAGTCCATAATAGTACACAACCTAAAAGGAACACATGAGCTGAATGACATCACAAGTTGGAAAGTAGAGCAGTTGATAATCCAAAGTGATGGGTTAAACCAACAACACGACTTCAACAAGATTCATACAATCGTATACAAAACAGTTCATAGAAGAATGTGTAAGTTAAACAACATACATTGCTAAAGTCACTAGAATAGTCGAACTATAATAAAAACATATGCATGAAGACATGTTGGCTCAGTTATATATATATATATAAAGTGAAATTTCCATCCATACATACCAATAGTGAAACATTACAATGAACATCACCTGCTCCTCCGAAGAGATGCACTCGCTCTACACTATGGAGAAGCCAAGGCTCATCACAATACTCTCCAAGCCTTTTCAAAGAAATTCCTAGAAAAAATAATGGTCTATGAGTTATGAGGTTCTTCTTCTAACAAAGGGTGGGGTGACCCTTGACATTCCCCTTTGTTACTCTTGGACTACCCTCATGACTCTTCAACTCTTTAGATTACATATGATTGTTTGTATTCCACTAATAACACTTGGAATTTCACTTTACATCATGTTTAGAATAATAATACATCTTTCACATATATCCATGTGGGACAAAAATAGGCCTGAGTCAAAAAAATATGACAACGCTAGGACTCAGACGACTGTGGAAAGACAACCTCATCAACATCCTCTCCGTGATCTTTCATGATGAATTGATGCCAAGATTGGTAGTGCACAATGGTGTCTATGTACTATTTGATGATGTCTTTATGGAACCTAACTCATGCCTTCGTCACTTCTAGGTATACTGATCTAGAACGTCTGTCCAACTGGTCCTGTAACATGCACAACTTAGTTCTAAACACGATCAGGTCGGTGACATATATCTGCCTGTTCTTTGCATTGATCTACAAATTTGCACTGCTAGCCATGTGCATCAACTAATCAAAGTACGTGTCGAGTTCCAGTCGGACTTGGTTCTTCTCTTTGGCTTAAGTGATTGTTCCAATTGATGGGGCATCATACTTTCTCATGATGAAATCCAAACTCCTAAGAAACCATGCATATGAAGCCTTAGCATTGGCGATGAGTGGCAAGAGTTCCTCATAGTTCCATATCAGACTCTAGATTAGTGCGTTGTCCAACTCCGCCTATGGCTTCATCATATTGTGCAGGTTAATTAGGGCTCCCTTGTACCTCATTGTCCATGTTTGTACATGATCAATAATGGCATGTATTTTTGTAAGCATGTGTGTTATCTTGGTGTAGCACTGCCGATAACCATCTAGATGGACAATTGCATTATGCACGTTGACAAACCTATCATATAGCCTCTACATGACTATCTCAAGAGCTAAAACTTTAGTAAGTATCACTTTCTTCATGTTTTCTCTGGAGGATCATGTTTATTGTTCCTCTCTCTACCTCGCTCCTTGCAATTCGGTAGCCATGCACTTATTTTCTTCTATCAATAAGTTGACACCTAAGCTTGTGGCTTTGGCATAAGCCTTTGTAGCATTAGCCAAGGAAGGTGGATGTCTTTGTACATCTGACACAATCACTCGTTCTTCAAAGTGCGTAGGTGATGCATGCTCATCATGGATATGCACTCTATGTGCCTATATAACTCTATGTTGTGACTCGTCAAAGGCTATGTTGTACAAATTTGTTCCTAGATCATCCTCAGGAGAATGGTCTCCCCTTGTTCACCTGGGAATTTCTTTGTTGTTGGAACTGGTTAATATTGTGGGGTGACCTCAGTTGCTTTTGGAATAAGGTCAGTGTCCTGATCTTGTTTTGGCTGTATCATCTCTGTCTCCATCGGTTATACTATCGGTTCATCCTACTGAGCAAGTTTTTTCTACTGCGACTACTCAACATGTTCATCATCTTCAATTGGTGGTTATGAGTCTTCAACCTCTATCAACATAATTTGTGTTGTTTGAGCACCTTGCACTACCTCCGTTTCATGTTCTTGTTCTTGTCGCTGTTGTGCTTCCTTCTCTCTCTACAGAGGTATCATTATTCATTGATCTTCTGTTCTACTTCCTGCAACTTCCTATTTCTCTTCTAGTCTTTGCTTATATCTTCTTTTCTTCACTCCTCTCCTTTAGTTTTTTTGCCTCTTTACTTCTATTTCCAAAGCTACTCTCTCAACAAGTGGATATTTCTTAATGTTTTACCTTCACTCTGTCTCTGTGCTTTCGACAATCTTCCTCTTGCATTTGTCTCACACAAGTTTGTGGATTCCCACTCCTATTTTTATTGTTCCCTGTGGTGATGATGCCTTGAGTGCTGCTAGCCACTCTACTGCAATGTTGACCATATCATTGAGCCTAGAGGATTTATAGAAATATCTCCAAGGGTCTTCCTTTAGTCAATGACATACCCCATGGATCCAAGGATAGTACACTCTCATATAGTGGTCCCTCCATAAGCAATGTGGATCATATGAATTGAAACTCTTCGTTACAAACTTAAACTTCATGAAGTCCTCGACTCCGACATCCACTTCTTTCAAGCTCTGGATCACATACAACCTTATTCACAATGGAAGAATAGGCCATTGTTCCTACTTCTTCCTATGAAATCTAGTTGATAACCCTGTCAAGATGTTGCATGAAACCTCCTACATGACCAACTTGTTTGTGGAAAACTTTTTCAACAAATACAGATCCCTCTCCGCGATCTACATCCTAATGAAGTTGTCATCGGGTGATGCATACCAATCTACAATTGTCAACAACGCCTCTATTGTTTCCTAGGACATGCCAAGCTAATATTTTTCAAATATCATCATGTACAGAGGGGAAATCAGGTGGTTAGATAGTCTATCCTTGACTCCTTGATCATTGTACTCTGAGAGCAAGTTGCAATATATGTTCACAACATTCTCTGAAGTTGTCCATGCCCAACCCATGCATCTAAACCGTTGATGGGCACATATTGCATCGAGAAAGTAAGTGAACATGAATAATCTTGCTTCTTGATCCTTGGGTAGTCTCTGGGCATTCGATACATGAATTTTCAACTAAAGAGCCAACATGTCGGTCCAATTGAAAGGATTTCCTTCACTTGCCAGTTGATCCAATAGAACCACCCAACTTTGTAGCAAGGTCTCTGTACTCTCTTGGCCACACAGACGATATGCAATGATGAACAAGAGTTGGTAATACTTCCTAAGTGTGTTTGTATTGTATATCTAGCTGGGTGTCATCCTGAACTTTTATGGCTCACTTACCCAATGCTTCATGATGTCCCTTGTGTTCGCATTGCTATTGGGAGTGTAGAACAGTGCATCCCTCGCATTCACCAGTTGTGGAAAATGACACATCTACTGGAAATCTTCTTCCCTGAAGGTAGTAAGCTCTACTCCACTAACACTACTTAGTATCATCATCTCAGGATCAGTGTGTGAGTAAATCCAGTGGATCATGTCTGTGCATGCGAATGTGGGATACCTGCATGCAACCTGATACAATCCTAACTTATGAAGGTTGAAATAAAGATCACGGTCCTCCACAGTATCCTCAAAACTTCCTGTGAATATAGTTTCTATGTCTTGCCATGTGATCTTGATGTCTTTCTCAATGAACAAATGTGTGTCTGGATAAATTGTTAAGCCCATAGATACATATTCAACCACATCTCCAGTACTTCTTTCAACTATGTCCTTTGATCTAGCTCTCTTGGAGGCCATGTTACCTTTACTTCCAAGAAGCATCTCATCACTTTTTGTATCTGGAGACAAAGAAGACACTCACAGAAAGCCAATGTTGACTCAAAAGCATAAAGAAACTTGGGAATCAATCATGCAAAAAACTGGGTGAGTATTGCACAATATTGTACAACATTAACTCTGAGAGGCTGGGAAACTATTAGCTGGAACTTCACATTGCATAGTACCAAATTCTAGTGATTCCTACTGTTGACTGGAACTTCACAAAGTGTAGTCCAAAAAGGTTGACTATGCACTAGAACTACAATGTGCAGCTCAACCTGGCTAGGTTGTTGGCTAGATGTACGCATTCCGCAGTCCTAGTGGGCAAGACTAGGTATTGTCTCTCAGAATTACATACAGAAGAACTCAGAGCCAATGTCATGTAGCCTATGTGCAATTCTAGGAGGCAAGGTAGAGCCTTGAATTTCAAGAATGCCCAGTGCATGTCAGAAGAACAAAGATCTGGTCTAAGGCAACCCAAATATTCGTAAGAGAAACTTGAAAACGAGGAGGACTGAATGAGTGTGCAAATCTGGTGCAGATATGAGTGAATAGACATGCATGCAATCCAAACAAGTGAAACAATCAGTCAAATGGAAAAACAATGAAGCTCGTGAAGAGAATCGTCGCAACGATGACTGTTAGTGTAGAGACAAGGTTATGCATATTACACTAAGGAAATGCAATGAAAAGATTGAAACAACACTTCTAGAAGTTAAAATACATTAAAATGTGAGTAGTCGTTGAATAAAACAAGAAAAAAACCACTCACGCCAGGCAAGAAATCAAAAGCGATAGAAAAAATGACAAAAGACATGAAAATAAAAACTTACCTAGAAAGGTTGTGTCGACTGTGCCGAAGGTTCCTACGTGCCTCAAGAATGGTAGAGCTACAAAATCGAATGTGAAGAATGAAATTTGTGGCGTCCATTAAATACATCTATTAGAGTTAGTGTTTATGATGCGCATTCCATGAATCAAGGAAGAAGCGATAGTTGACATGAGCTTTCTAAAATCGATTTTGCATGTAACTCCCAGTGTTAAAAATAGATCCCTAAAATCTAGGGATTCTTTTTCACATTTTTTTCTTTTTGGGGAAAATATTCCATGCATGCAAGGAAGAATTACACTGTTATGGAGGGAACTGGACACCTATCATCACATGCAACAACCAACCACTGAAGGGAAACTTTTGTGTTGTTTCTTGGCTTAGTGGCCCTAACTATCTCTCAAGTTCTGCGCAATTTCCCAAAGCAAGGTTGCTTGTTTTCTAGGTCAACTCAATTTAGAGCCTGAGCCCACTATCAGTATGGTTTGCATAGTTTTCTAGTGCAAGTCTAGGCTACCTACTCTGCACAATTTCTATGAGCAAGGTTGCTGGCCTGTTCTACGCAATTTTCCATAGAAAGCTTGGGTGCCCGCTCTGTGCAATTTATGAGTGAAAGGTAGCTACTAGGCTATTTTGTGCAATTCTTGAGGTTATGATAGACTACCCTCTAGGATTGCATAGTTTCCCAGATATCACAAAGACCGAATGTGAACCAATTTGTTGGGTCAGTGTGTGGTTAGTCGACAGAACAAGTAGGTGAACACAAGATTTTAAGCAAAAGATAAAATCAAATGAAACATAAGTACCTAAGTAGTCCAAGATGGCTGCTAATATTTTGAGGAGGGAGGCTCCAATATGAAGTGAAGGAAAAATTTTGGAGGGTGGTTGTATTCTCTACAACACCACAAATTCCCAAGACTCCAAACATAAAAGGAAAGACAAGAAAAAAGTAAGAGAAAAACAATGGAAAACCAATCAACATTATGCTACCATAGAAAAAGTGGCATGGCCATGCACAAGACATAAACAAAAACTCAATCAAGCATAAAAATCACTAAAATACCAAAAGCAATCAACAAATACCATGATTCAATCCCCATGGTTCCCAGGGAATTATCAACATGAGCCTTCTTCGATATTTCATGGTAGTCTCTTGCCATGCAATCCCCTACATCATACTACCATAAACAGATAACAGATAGTGCATAAATAAATATAGCAATACACCATTTATATTAACATCTTGTGCCAATAACGTTTCTCGAAATTGAACACTTCCATGCCATATCTCAAGTGACTCCAATCCTTTGACAAATCCAACTATAACTAAAGACTGGGTAATATACCTATCAAGTACATGTTCATGAATATAGCATGTATCCACATAATGTCAAACAAAATGAAGGTTAAGAATACTTGTTATATGCAAAGCACCCATTTGTTTGGAATTAAGGTAACCAACCATAGCAAAATAAATTATTTCCCAGTTCCTTTATTTACAATTTTACCTTGCTGCATTCAAGGCTCACTATCCATTGTCACATCACCAAACTGTTAGTTATATAAACAAATCAACTATTACCTTTTCACACTAATACCAACCTGTTTCCTCTAGCTTCTCACACATGTCAACAATATGTTACAAATATCAATACAATCATATCTTATCAATTTGAAATCAACCTTTACCAAGACTAACAAACATGTCATAATCCACAGTGAACTCATAGTCATTAGGCATAGTACTAAAACTATCACCCACTACACTCAAGTACCTATCAATTGTCTTATCGCATATGTATTAGTAAAAACATCTTAATACAATATCATTTGAACACATACTCATATTATGCAATCCATCAAACATTTAACCAACTTGTAACATACCATGTTAAATAAATCAGCTAGACTCCAAACACTCAAACACCAAATATATGACATAATCAAACACTCAAGCACAAGGTAGATGACATAAGCAAGTGCATACCTTAATGTATCTTAGGGGAGGCTATCTTCTTTGCACAATCAATCTAGTTAGCATGATATAACTTCACGAGATACGAACTCAAATATAACTAAGAGCATGACATCCAAAATAGTCACTAGCTAACATGTTTACATCATAACTCATATGCAATTATCATTCACACATATGCAAAGTCAATCTAGATTAGTACATCACCATATCAAAAATATGTCAGATCATACCTGCATATCGTAACCATAATGATCTTCATAGGTCAAAACAGATTAACACAATACATATAACATCAAGATCTTCAATACAATGAACATAACCATTACACATATGACCAATCCAAACTACAACATCAAAATCTCAATGAAATAACCGTAATCATCAAGTTAATAATGTATAACAAAAATACGTTATATATCATGGTTATCAACAACATAAAACCTATTCATCAAGCTAAATATTCTTTAACATACTAATCAACAATATATATCATAATCATCATGTTATCTAACATAAAAAACAAAAGCAATGAATATAAACACATGTTACTATTATTCATGACAATTCGGTACATTTTTCATATAACTACTTTAATCATCCAACACCTATCATGAATGTAACCATAGCATAGAAGACATGAACATAAACCTAATGCATATAACCATAATTCCTATAATAGTCCTTGACTTACGTACCTGCATTCACAGCATACAATTGTTATCGAGAAAACTAGTGTCCATTCAGAGTTGATAGTCCCACTAAGACGGGTAGCTATCTTAGAAACAAACAAACTAAAGTTACTTGTGTTTTCCTTTATGAGAGAAAGATGAGAGAGAAGCAGAGAGTACCAACCTCAGTCCTTCACTTGGCTCCTTGCTTGTTTCCTCCCTCCTTTGACAGAGCTTTGCCATTCCTTCCTTCCTTGTTCCACTTCAAAGAACACCTGTAGAGTCAAACCAACATAATACCATCAAAGCATAGAGATCTATAACTATAAACAATATAGGATCAGATGTATATTAACCAAACACATGCATATATCAATACAAGATTTAGAAATATATAAGAATATGGAGGAAAACTAAAATAGCTTTATCGATAGAAGTAGTAGAAGAGAGGATTACAACCAAGCTGTCTAATCTAGTGCCATCCTCCAAGCATGAAATCCCACTTCACCTCATGAAAAGCTAGATCACCCAATAATACAATGTTGCACAGAGAAACCAACAACACTTCCTTACAAAATACAAAATTCCAGCCTCTGGATCTGTACGATGAGGGATCCATATATAGATATTTGCAGGTGGGTGAGTCAGCTTCTCGGATTTTGATTAGTGTCATTTCTCTAATAGTTCTTGGTTGCACTTGGAGATTTCATGATCTCTTACTCATCCCTAAGCGAATTCAGAGAGGCAAGTGTCAAATGGGAAGTTTCTAGAAGATTCTCTGGGTTTCCACCTAGCCAACTGCCTCTTCCATTTTTTTGCTCTCTCTCATCACACCCTATAGAAGGGATTTTCAATATGCATCACACTTTTTGCATGTAGCAGGTGAGATGCATTGCACCCTTAGCACTGAGCATTATGTATGGTCCAGTTTTGATAAGTTATCAGTAGTTTTTCAGGGAGAACTTCTGGGAGATGATGTAATCAGCTGACCTTGTTCCTTTAGGGTATGAAACAACACTCTTATGGGCTTAGAAGCACTTGCTTTATGGAAATACGAGATTGGGGTTACAATGCCCAAATATGTCTATAACAGTTGCCCCCTAAAGAATGAGTTTGTAAATATTCTGATGTTAGGTGAAATGCTTTATCATGAGGATCCAAGGTTTTTTCAAACTGGAAGGTGACCTATAATACGATACAATACAAAACATTGTCTTCATAATATTTTCATGATCTATTTGAGGTTGTCATTCCCATGCTCATCTTTGTAAATTAATTTTCATGTACATAGGACAAACAATTGTCTATGTGGCAAACTGATGATTCTGGTAAAGCCATCATCCCTTGGCTTGGATGATTGTTTGTGCAGCTATGATGTACATTTGATGAGTTTATTTTTTCCTAAATATATCACAGCCCAAATGGATGAAAGTAGATCCGAGGTCTTCAAACTCATTTAATCTTCACCCAAAGTACAAGTCGATCCATGTGAAAAGATGTTTTGGTGTCAAACATGGAAAGACATTGCCTAATTACTAGCCAATGATGTAAGTTGTTAACAGGCACGAGAGGAATCAACGATAACGATAATGACCATTAAGGTACTGCAGTACAATTCACATGGTGTGAATGCATGATCTGATGTCGAAAACCATGAAAAGTCTTTCGGTCGAAGGCCATTGAGGTAAACCTATCGCCGGAAGTGAGAAACTTGCCATTGAGGTATGCAAGCTTCAAAGTACTGAAAGGGTTGTTCCTAAGTCGACTTCTTGGATAATGAGCTAATGTCGACAAAAAGTGCCCATCGTAGGAGCACCTTAATGAATCCCACATCTACGACACGGAACAGAGCAAATGATTTTGGGGAGGTGAAAATTATCTGATGATACAAGGTTCAGGGTGGCAGTCATGAAGGAATGAAGCGTGAAGATATTAAAACGGATGAGATGTTAGCTAGGCTGGTGAATTCTCTAAGTGACTTCCGTTGAACATATTGGCGACACTGAAATGGATTCGTAGCATTAACCCCAAAAATGGATGGTATGGAGGACAATGGTGATATGACGCTGAACGGAATAACCCAACCTGACTCAATCATGGTGCTGGAGTGAAAGTGTCATGTTCAAGAGCAACCTGCTATCGATGAAGTTCTTGAAGTTTTCTTCCCAATTTTTCCCAGTCATTGCTAACCAGTACCTCTTTATTTTTTTCAAGCTTGAGGATGATAACATATGCTTGTTCTATAATTTTCCCTTCTGGAAAACCTGCTGCTATGTTTTAGCAAGCCTAGCAATAGTGAAACTCTCTCTTGTCTGTAATGGGCAAGTTTGTCACTATTTCTTTAACGAGTTTAATGACAAAGATAACTCAGTCCTTTCCAATTTTAGAGAGTCTGAAAAGAGACAGAAAGGAAACTCCAGTAATCCCTTTTCGTAGTATAATCCCTTAAGTCCGAAAAAGTATAAAATAATACAAAAGGGATGACTTTTCCAATCACTTTAACGAGCCGAAAAAGACAAGGGCTTGATCTTTTCGTGTAATGATCCTTTAGGTCCAAAATATTAAAATAAAGAGGGACGAAACTTCCAATCACTTTAACAAGCTGGAAAGGCCAATTTCTCAACAATCTCTTTATATTTTACGATTCTAAAAAGAGCTTAAATGAGATTTGTCTTTGAGGAACGAGTGATATTTTCGGGTACCAGGTGGTTCCAGGTGAGGTTTGGAACTTTCCAATCACAACAGCATAAAGAAGATGGCTAATAGAATCACTCATCGCAGCTATTCCTTAAAATGGTAAAGAATCAAGTGGAGGCGGATGGTTGGCTAAAAAGTAGAGGTGATGATAAGAACACGACCAAGGCTCATAAGCTGATAGTAATGCGATCACAAAGGTTATTTACCGGAAGTGGGTTCACCTTTTAATGAGCTTAAACTCTGGGGAAGCATATGCTCATTACTAGGTTTATTTTTTTTTAACGAGCTTGAACTTTGTAGAAACATTGCTCGCGATAATAGTCAAGGATGTTCAATTGACCATTAACACTATGTTCTCTTGATGGTCGTACTAAGTGTTTAATTGCTCCATCAAACTAATTAGAAATGTACATAGATGCTTGAAAATGAGTAAAAAACTAATAACTTACTTGAATTACGTGAGAAATAACATAAAAGTAGTTTTTACCTATCATTTTACCATTTCATTCAAATTTGGGATTGTTGGAGCTCTGGAGGTGTTTTTCCCCTTTGATTTTCATCAGTTGATTCCAAGAGATATTGTGGACGTTTTCGGCACCGTCTGAACCAGGTAGGAGCTAAACCTGAGCTCTTCAATTGCATTCTTTCCTTTTCTGATTCTGAGCATGCTTTCCTGCTTTTCTGAGCCTCTAGGGTTTGAACATTTTGTTCTCTCCCAATCACCCCTAGTACACATCAAAAGGTGTGATGCATACTAGGCTAGCCATTAGCTAGTTAGTATGCATCCTACCCAGTACACATTTAGGGTGCGATGGGCACAAGGAGGAAAGTTTATGCATTGATTTGTGATGGAATTTTTGCCTGTTTTTGTCCAAATCAGGATCCTAATTCTTCTCTTGTTTGTTTTCCAGCGAATCATAGGAGCAAGATGGTCATTACATGGTGTGAACGTGAGCATGAAGAGGAAGATATGATTGCCTTACATGACCCGGGTACAGTAAGTTCATTGCGGCATTGTGGCTTGCTCAAGTTCTTCCGCATATCTAGCATGAGGCAACAAATCAACTTGTTGCAATATCTTCTCGATGCCTAGGATCCTACCAACCAAGTGTTCTAGATTAGAGGTAAATCCATCCCTTTGACTGTTGAAGATGTCTACTTTTTGACCAGTTTGTCAAGATGTGGTGTGCCTCTCTCATTATCAGGTTCCACCCATGGGGGAGAATCCGTGAGGGATTACATTTGCCAATATTGTAGAGATGGGTCTTAGCCGAGCAGGGATGGCAAGATCATTGTTAGAGACATTACTGACCAATCCTTGAGGACTATCTTATTCACCTTTGCTAGATTGGTTGGCAGCGCGACTCTTCACTCGGCCAAAAAGCCCTATATGCAATATGCATTGGAATGCCTTGAACCAAAGGTATTCAACTGGTGTGATGCAGTACTTCTGGTGATAAAAGAACATCATACCAAGGTGAAGAACAAAACAACCAAGAACCTTGGTTATGGTTCTATTCTGACCACTTTCACCTTGGAGAAGATCCCATTGATGCAGCCACAATACATTTCACTCGGAATGCCAGCACTGACAAAACCATGGATGCAGAGATGGGTCGATCTTATGGCTAGACATGATGGTCTGTCGTAGTTTGCATTCTTTGATGCCTTGTTCGAGTGTTTCAACTGTCAACAGATGGTTTATGCCGAGTATCCATATGTCGGGATGGATTTTCGGGGTGACCAAGATTTGGTGTTGCCGGCTAGAGAGCAGTGGGGTGTCATAGGTAAAAATCTTTGACCATGTCTCTATTTATTACTTTTATAATGTTCTTGTGTTTTTTAAATGTTATTAAGATTAATCAAAGCTCATGTATTTGTGTAGATATTGGACCAAAGTGACCAGCAGTACACCCGAGGGTAGCAACTGCCTTTCTAGCATGAGAGGCTATGGGGAGGGCTATCCTTCGCGATCTAGATGTAGCCGAGACCCTTGGAGTATTACAGGATCAGATCGAGGGCCTCGCCCTTGGTATTCTCGATGTGAGGACTGACAAGTTACCTCTAAGATTACAGTGCCATACTACTTGCGTGTCGAGTCGATGGACTAGGCTCCTACATATGATCACACAGGCGGTGACTTGTTATCACCAACACCATTAGTCTAGGACGTTTTCCTACATTTTTGAGTTTTTGGGTCATGTGACCGATTTTGTCCTCGACACAGAACATTTTGTAAAAACTATAGACAATTATATATATATTTTATTTTCGGAGCTTTGTTTTTGTTAAGTTATTTGATCATGATGCAAATGTTGATGAAATTCTTTTCTTTTATAAATGTCGCAAATGTCTATCTAACACATAATTTGCTAATGAATTAGTTAATGTGTTTACGCTTCTAGAAATGTGTTGATATTGAATGGAATCAAACTATCTTTCCAAAATCCTGACCCTTCGGAACATATGATAGATAGCTGGATTCCGAACAGAATAGATGCTAGTAAGCTATAGGATGACGAGTTGTGAGTCTAGCCTGACGTCAAGTCGATGTATGCCATGCGTGATGGCATCGGAAGGATCTCTATCAACGTGATATATTCAGTGACGTTGTTTATTGATTGACCAATACATACCCCTCTAAAACTCACTAACTCGCCGCTTGGATCAAAGATGGCCCAGGCTGCAAAAGATAGGTTCCGCGTACTATGACTAGCTCTGTTGGTGTATCCAAAAAATGATTCCAATAGGTTTGAAATCTGGAACAAATGCAAAAGTGGATTGCCTAACCCAAATGATCACTCTTGAAGAAAACAAAAATGTAACAAAAGCATATGAAGAGATTACTATGCTTAGTCAAGCATAGTAACACTTAAGGTACAACCCATTTCGAGGTTGCGACAGGGGGATCCCATCATAATCTACTAGCTCATAGGCTCCTTTTGCTAAGACTCACTTAACAATGTAGGGACCAATCCACAACGATTGGAACTTACCGCCTCCCAACTTATTGGATTCCTGATCGTAAAGTAAGACCAGGTCGCCTTCTGAGAAGACACAGGGTTTGACATTCTTGTCAAACTGTGCCTTGACTTGTTTCTTATGAGTTTTGTTAGCCAAGGTGGCATCATGACGGGTTTCATCCAATTGGATTGGTTCCAAGAAGCGAGTCTCCTCCTTTGAAGTTCCAGGGAGAAGGTCAACTGCAAGCTTAAGAGATGAAATCTCACACTAAATCAATAAGACTGCTTCCAGGCCATACACCAGTTGAAAGGGTGTAAATCCAGTTGCATTTCTTACCGATGTTCGGTATACCCACAAGGCCAAGTATAGGATTAGGTGCTAACTCCATTTATGGAATCCAACCATCCTTTGCAGCATGCACTTCAGGACTTTGTTGATCACCTAAACTTGTCTGTTAGCTTACGAATAATACAGAGTGGGACTATCATGGGACAGTCCTAATTTGGCAGCCAATTCAACCATCATGTGATTGTGGAAATGCAATCCATGATCTGTGACTATAGCTTGTGGAACACCAAATCTGGAGACTACATGATTAAAAAAGAAAAGAGCAGTTGCTTCATCGTTGTTGTTTAATGTAGGCATCACCTCAGCCCATTTCCTAAAATAGTCGACTGTGACTATGATATACGCATGCCCCCTAATCAAGGTGGGGTTACATGTCATGAAAGCTATGACCCATTTGGCGAATGGCCCAACCGCAACTACTGGATGCAAAGGTGCGGGTGGTATTCTAGTTTCACGGTCAAAGATTTGACAATGATGGCAACTTCTGACCGCGGTTATGCAATCTTTGAACATTGTTGGCTAGAAGTAACCTGCTCGTAAAATCTTTTGTGCGATAGCATAACCAGATTGATGCTCCCCACATGCGCCTGAATGACAATCATTCAGGACTTTTTCGGCCTCCTCATGGGTGAGGCACCTTTACAGAACTGTATCGATACCATGATGGTAAAGTGTATCACCGATGATCATGTAGTCTTTTTCTTGGTATCGAGTATGTTGTTGTTATGAGCGAGAGGTATTAGGCCTATATGTTTGGGTTTGGAGATAGATGATTATATCTCCATACCACAGATCACTTGATGATATCAGAAACAAAGATTCATCCACGATTGATGCTTTGGATGTTGAATTGTTGGATGACGATGGGAATTCGCATAGTAACTCTATGAAAGCTAGAGATTTCTTTGATTTGGATTTTACGAATTCCATATCAAAATCTTGTGAAATAGCTATCCATTTCAAATATTTTCCCCCAAGTAACTGACATGACAGGATGTAAATCATAGGGTTGCAATCTGACAAAATGGTAGTTTTGTGAAAGAGGATATAGTGTCAAAATCTCTGTACTGCTTGAATAGCTGCAAGAGCCAACTTTTCAAAATAGGAGTACTTGCTTTCTATATCATTTAAGTTTCGACTTAAATAATAGATAGGATGTTCGATTCCATTGTCCTCTTGAACTAAAACCAAATCGATGGTCGTATCTGTCATAGCTAGATACAGGCTAAAGTCTTTTTTATAGTCAGGAGCATATATTAATGATGCTTTAGGGATTAATTTAGAGCATCAAAGGACGCTTGCGCAACCTAATCCCACTTGAAAGGTACTTCTTTTTTCAAAAGACGCATATAACCTTGAGCAAGTTCAGCATAATTTGGAATGAACCTCCTTAGAAAGTTTACTTTCCCTTGGAGTTTCTGAATCTGAAGCAAATTTGAAGGTGGAGGCATATCAATGATCACCTGAACCTTACTTGGGTCGAGACGAATCCCATCCTTTGAAACCACAAAGCTAGTTAAACAGCCATAACCTACACAAAACACACACTTGTGCAGACTGAGTCGTATCTTGCAGTGTGGGAAACACAGAAAAATAGCTCTCAAATGCCACAGATGATCAGTCTGCTTTTGCGAATGAGCTGAAAGATCATTGAGATATGGTTGAATGATGTTCTTGATGTCATGGAAGGAATAATTAATAGCTCTCTGAAAGGTTTCCCCTGCATTCTTTAAATCGAAAGGTAACTTGCGGTACGCGAATGTGCCCCACGGATAAATAAATTTAGTCTTTGACTGGTCCTATGGGCCGATATTTATTTGATTATACCCAGAAAATCCATCCATAAATGAAAAGATTTTGCATCCCCCGCATTCATCAATTATCTGGTCGATGAAGGGTGTAGGGTAGTTGTCCTTTGGAGAAGCTTGGCTTACATCCCTGTAATCGACAAACACTCTAATCATTCCTCGCTTTTTCATCATAGGAACAATATTTGATACCCAATCAGTTAGAGGAACGAGGTAAATGAAACCAGCATGTAAAAGTTTTTCAACTTCTGCCTTGATGGCAACGACTTTCTTCGGGTGAACCTACCGAAGTCGTTGTCATACCAGTTTGACATCCGGATACATCTTAATTTCATGTTCAACTATGGTCGAGTCAATGCCTAGCATTTCTTCATATGACCATGCAAAGACATCTCTGAACTCATGAAAGAGAGCATAATATATTTCCAGTTCTGAAGAAGAACAAGATTTTCCGACATGACTCTACAACATCTGGTTTGGTAGGGATATTTATGGCGATAGTTTCTTCAATATTAAAAAGATTTCACTCAAAATCCACTGTATTTATAGTATTTGATAGAAAATAAAAAATTGAAGGATGATTAAGGTCATTAGAACAATCTTCGTGGTAATCTTCCCATGGTGCCTCTCCTATCATCATTGACTAAATAATTCCTTCGTTTTTATAATGTACATGCGACCAAGGATCTGAAGAGGTACCATATTCTTTAGACTTATATATCCAAACACTCGATGAGTGTTGATTTGGGTTTGCCATGTAGACCAAGAAAATTGAGTGCTACAATATTTCTATTGGGCTTGGAGGCAATACCTCGTGATGATCCATGCTAACATCTTGTTCGGAAATAATTTGGATTTTTTTAGATACTGAAGATACCATATTGCATGTCTCCACCGTGGCTACTTCCGCCAGATTACTCAGAGGTGGTAGAGAAAAAGTACCCATCAATGTAGGGTCGTTTAGGAGACCTACTCCAATATTTTGAAGCAATTGAGAGCTTCCATGGATCATCGGGATGCTTCCCGTAACTTGTGAACTGTTGGGGACAAAGGTTTTTTGGTCAACAATTGTAATTCCTCCTTGAAAAGGAAATGCAATCTTTCTGAAGTATGTTGACACAATAACAGCCATAGCATAAATCTAGGGCCTTCCGAGTAGGATGTTGTAATCAAGGTTTCCATCGATAACTTCAACATCAATTTCTATTATTTTGCCCCCTAGTTCAACTTGAAAGTTGCTTAAAATCCCATACAGGGTGTATATCCATTCATTGAATGCTTTTAATGTCATTGACGATCACGACAAGGGTGGTGAGCCTAATTTTTTCCAGCAACTCATTGACATAATGCATGTAGATGCCCCCTCATCAATAACTGTTCGAAGAATAGTTTTTTTGAGGGCTTTCACTTGGATAAGGAAAGAGAGTTGAGCTGGTAACTGGGATTCATATCCTTTATGATTAAAGGCAATGAGTTTTGAATCCACTAGGTCAATCCCACCTATTGCTGATAATAGAGCCTGCTTTTGGGAGGGACAATTTTGCAGTACTTCAAGTGTCAACATAGCGGATGGCGATTGGGCCAGATCCTCCATTATATTATAATTTTGTGCTGCTCAGGCATGAGAATTAAATGTCGATTTGTGTACTACTCCCTTTGGCAGCTTTATCATTAGCTCATGAATGATGGGTGGCACAACTTCGGTTGAAGTTGTTGTCGAACTATTAGGTTGATCTACAACCTTGTTGCTCGACAGCTATGGATTCTTGTAATCTTTATTCCTTGTCAATATCAAAGCATCATTTTGTTGTTTCAAAATGGACAACATACACACTCAGGAAGTGGAAGCATTGTTGCTAGCAACTAGATTGGTTTCTAGGTTTGGAAACGGATCTGTCAATACTGCTAAGGTTTTTGAACTCTTAAGGAATTTCTTAGTCTCAGCTTTATAAGGACAATCCTTCGTCCAATGGACTTCATCACATATGTGACATGCCAAAGGAGGTTTCTTTTGCCTAGAAGGGTTTGCAGTAGATTTTTCAGGAGACAAATCATCTTGTTTCTTATTTTTTCTTTTCCCTTTCTTCTTGCCCCCTGGTTCCTTCGGTTCTTTTCCTTTGTCTGTCGACATGGCATTAACCTCCGAGGCCACAGGTTCTTCATTTTCATTTTGACTAGAAACCATAAGGGCTTTCTTAGATGTACCCTTTGTGATTTTCATGCTTGTAGAACCTATCATGCCATCAGCGGCATGAGAGTCTTTATTTGATTTAGGAGGAGGAGGAATGAAAAAATTTGGTCTAGGAGCATCAGGAATTTTGTCGTAAAGCATGCCAGACTGAGTATAGATCAAGTCTAGATATTGCACACGAGCAATGACTTTCTCTTCAGTGAGAACTCCCCCTTTAGCCACATCTTCTGTAATAGAAGGTAACAATGACTTAATAAACCATTCAGCTATCAGTTGATCAGGAACATATGTTTTTACCATTTGACGATGACATCAACACTCATGAATATGATAAGATATGTGAGTGGATGTCATCTGCTTAAAATTGGTAAGAAGCTTCGTTCCTATTTCGTATCTTATTGGTAACTGAAAATGGGTTAAAAAGGTGGTGGAAAGGGCACTAAACTTATCAATTGAATCTCTAGGCAATTCGATGTACCACTTTGCTGCTAGACCAGTTAGAATTCACTGAAAATGGCGAGCCTAATCGAATCATCATTGAGATTGTTGGATGAACACCACAGATGAAAGGTGATCACATGATTCGACGGATATTCACCTAGATTTCCATTGAATTTAGGAATATCTGACAGAATTTTATGAGGAATCGCTGGCCACCAATGGGCGTAAGCAATTGGGTCATTTGTTAGCCAATTCAGATCTAGTAATTCTAAAGTTGTGAAGAAAGGAAACTGTTGATTCAGGTTTGGTGAAGCATACCCGGGATAAGATGGGATTGCCTGAGCAGTGGGTCTTTGCATACCAACATAATGTATTTGATGCTGATAACTTTGATAAGGTTCGTGGGCATAACCATTATGATATGATTGTTGGTAACTATTTTGAATATATGACTGCCCATTACCTGCAAAGCTTTGTTGCTCAGGTCCTCAGTAAGCTTGTTGGAATTGTGGTTGTTGATATTGCAAAAGCCATGGCTGTCATACCATTTGTTGTTGCCCAGTACTAGATGTTTGACCAAGATGAGGGGTTATTGTACACATTTGAGCCTAAGTCGCTTTAGTTAAGGATCCACTAATTGGCGATTGTGATTGAGTCGTGGAGACGAGAGGTTGTTGTATTACAACCTGAGAGACTGGAGGTTGACATACAACGGGGAGTGCTTGTACTTGCAACACCGTCACAATAGCCAGTGTAGTGGGAATGTTCGACACAGGTTGATTTTGTTGCATTGAATATATAACTCTCGGCTAATGAGGAAGTATTAGTACCCAACCACTGGATGTGATTCGAGCTTGACCTGAATTCTATTGTCAACTCTCATATGGTTGCTTTCCTGGAGGGAACAATGAAAAGGCATACTGCCCCCCATATGGCCACAATCCAGTGTTCAAAGGGAAAATTGGTGTTTGTAGACTGGACTACCCAAATTGATACTGTTTTGAAGGATCAATTTGCTGAGACTCAACATAAAAAATTGCAGATATTATTCCAAATGAACAAACAAGAACAGACCATGCTGTCAAAACAGTCCCTGGGTGGACTCCATCTAGCAGTTGAGAGCTAGTTGGGACAAATGGTATACCAGTGAACATTCTCAGAGTAGTGGTGGGAGGTCTCATTGTTGATGTATTTGAGGACACAGTCCTAGATGTCGATGGTTGTTCAGACACACTGAGTCTATGAAAAAGACTTCGTAGCAATTCAACTTGCGATGAAGGGTGACTAACTTCTGAATTAGAAGGATATAGGTGGATCCTAGTTCCAAAATGCAATGGTGTATTGGATGGAAGATCCTCAACAATTTCTTCTATAGCAATTAGACCAGGTGGAAGAGGTAGACTATGAGGTCTGTAAAATATTTCTCGCACTAAAGAAGGTACTGACTCTACAATGACAGATGTTGGAGGGTTGACACCTTCCGAATCAATCCTAAATGGAGCTGGTTCAGGAACAAATGTGTTTACCATTACACTAGGATTAGTTATAATGTCCTCTTGTAACTATGGAAATTCTTCTATAGAGGCAGGGATACAAGAAATAGTTGGAGTAACTAGAGTCTCTGAGGATGTTCAAACACACATTTCAAATAAACCAGGAGACTTTGACCCAACTAGACGAGATCGTTTGGCCCAGAATGATTTTGTTTTCATAGTCAAAGATGGTTGACTCGTTAGTCTCCGCGAACGATGGGGTTTTGATTTAATTTCTTCCACGATTGTGGATTACTTAATGAACTCAAAATAAAAATGGGAAAATGTTATTCCGAATTAAATGAGTTTTATGATGCTTTGACACAACTTGCCTTTTCAATTTTTACGATTCGAGAAAAAGCTAAAGATGACTCTAGTTGCCTTCAATTTTTAATGAGCCCCAAGTGACAAGTGCTCAGGTGGACCTTTTCTTTTAAGGAGTCTAAAAAGGAACAAAAGTGACTTCTCTGGAAATCTAGACAGAGGGATTACCAAACCAATTGCAAAACTTCATAATACTTTTTACGGTATGGCAATCAATCTTCTCGAATGCTGTGTTCAGTGCATTGCGATCGATAGGGCGACAGACACGGCTTCCTAAGGATAAAGGATGTAGCCTATTGTGGTCTCCCAATATATACTCCAGGGTACATGGGAGCACGAGTCTGTACTGGAACTTGTCAACTAAAAGAGGAGGAAGCATGCAACCTACAATGGAAGCGATAGTTACCGAGCTTTACAACACCGGAATATGTCTCTAGCCTAGACTTCTAGATGTTATGCGTTAGGTTGCAAAGCATTTTTATGTTCATTGAGGTTTATTTTACAGTTGATATTTCTTAAGAATTTTTCCTTTAAGGTTCACTGTGTGATGTAGATATACAATTCCTAAATATGTAATCTAAGATGATAAATAATCGTTTACTTCCTTTTTGCAATGAAAATCCTAGCTACTAAGGAAAGAGAAGTAAAATTATTTCAACATAGAGCAGAGAGCACACATTAAGATGCACTGTCCTAAATCAATTTCCGCATGCAGTCTAAATTCAAATGCATGTGCATGTATTTGTTTTTCAGTTTCCTTAATGTGAGAATGACAAAAAGAAAACTAAATACAGATCTAAAATATCTTTCCTAAAAGCAACACTTTAGCAATTTCTTTTCAAAACGAAAGGAATATTTAGACGACACTTTCAATTTTGACATGAAAACTACTTTCGACACTTCAAATAATTGATGATCCAAATCAAATACAATAGAAAAGGTGTAATCGACTATCTAAAAGAGGAAGACTTTACGACACTCTTTTCTTTGACTGAAAATGACACTTGCGACACTTTCAAATCGAAAGACGACAATTCAATTAAGCTACTATTTGCAAAGGAGAACTGTAAATGACGAAAAATACATAAAAAAATTCACAATTCTTTATCAATGGAGGCTGAATAATGCAAAGGAAGAAGGTTTCAATAGTGATATATTGATCATAGATAGCAAAACTACTAAATAAAGCTAATGACAATGAAGAGAAAACCAAAATCTGGAAGCAGAAACAGTCTCACCTAATCATTGCACCTATAACACAGGGAAACAGGGATGCATCTCATCTACAGCACACGGAAGGTGCGATACATCTACATTTCCAATGAGAGACAGTGCAATGGTCTAGGGATGAGACTGAGCTTGGCTTTTTGCTCATAGTTTGTAGCTTAGTTCAGGGATTTACGCTGAGCTAATGATAGGTAATAAACACAAAGTATAGGGGCTGATCTAATGAGGTTACTTGAGCTACCACCAGGACACTTAGGATGTTTGCAAGTACGATGTTCAATTCATAAACTAACTTGGAGATTGACTGAAGTAGTGTTGATCTACTTTGCAGTTGCATAGGAAAAGCATTTCGAAGGCTAGTTGGCTTAGCTTTAGGCTCCTTCTGTAGTTTATAAAGCAAACAAATAGAAACAAGAAAACAAAATATTTGTCCCCAGTGGAGTCGCCATTTTGTTATTCGGAAAACTAGTGTCCATTTAGAGTTTCTAGTCCCATTAAGATGGGTAGCTATCTTAGAAACAAACAAACTAAAGTTACTTGTGTTTTCCTTTATGAGAGATAGGTGAAAGAGAAGCATAGAGTACCAACCTCAGTCCTTGACTTGGATCCTTGCTTGTTTCCTCCCTCTTTTGAGAGAGCTTCACCACTCCTTCCTTACTTATCTCGCTTCAAAGAACACTTGTAGAGTCAAAGCAGCATAATGCCATCAAAGCATAGAGATCTATAACCATAAACAATATAGGATCAGATTTATATTAACCATACAGATGCATATATCAATACAAGATTCAGAAATATACAAGAATATGGAGGAAAACTCAAATAGCTTTATTGATAGAAGTAGCAGAAGAGAGGATTACAACCAAGCTATCTGATCTAGCACCATCCCCCTAGCACGAAGGCCCTCTTCACCTCATGAAAATCTAGATCACCCAACAATACAATGTTGCACAAAGAAACCAATAGCACTTCCTTACACAATACAAAATTCCAGCCTCTGGAACTCTAGGATGAGGGATCGATATATAGATATTTGCAAGTGGGTGAATCAACTTCTAGGATTTTGATCAGTGTCATTTCTATGATAGTTCTTGGTTCCACTTGGAGATTTGATGATCTCTTACTCATCCCTGGGTGAATTCAGAGAGGCAAGTGTCAAATGGGTAGTTTCTAGAAGATTCTCTAGGTTTCCACCTAGCGAACTGCCTCCGCCATTTTTTTCTCTCACTCATCGCACCCTACAGAAGGGATTTTCAGTATGCATCGCACTTTTTTCGTGTAGCAGGTGAGATGCATTGCGCCCTTAGCACTGAGCAGTTTGTATGGTCCAGTTTTGACTAGTTCTAAGTAGTTTTTTAGGGAAAAATTCTGGGAGATGATGTAATCAACTGACCTTGTTCCTTTAGGGTATGAAACATCACTTTTAGGGGCTTATAAGTCCTTGGTTTATGGACATATAAGATTGGGGTTGCAGTGCCCAAATATGATGATCTTCTCTTACCCCAAAGTCCAATGTTGGAACCTCATTATGATGATATGCATCTCCTGCTCTATCTCAGCCAAAACATTAGCATCATAACAACCAATAGCATGATGATAACCTAATTTTCATACGATGAACTCACAAAACATTTTGTACCTACTAATCATGCATAACTATAACCAAGACCATACGTTCATAATAATTGCACATAGACATATAACACGAGTACCAAACCATATACACCTCATTCTAGCTAGACACCATTCATCAATACATGACCATATCAACCACACAAACCATGACCTCATGCATGACAACAACCATTACTCCATTGTACACATTTCCACATGCAACCACACACATGCATAAGCAATGCCTAATCAACTACACATATGCATAAATGCATGTAATCTAGCATATGAAATCAAATATTGTAATCAACCTACCAGACTAATACATGTAATCAAAATATTCAATAATGTATCATAATGTACAAGGATGTAAGTATGTGACATAAATTCAACATGTAAGCGGCATATAAGTATATGCAACTAGTCACGTACTTGGGACAACTGCATTCCACAAAATCAATATCAAATTATCCATGATAACCATACTACAACCATATTCAATTATCCAGCCAATGAAACAAGAACATGAAATGAAATTGTAAGACACACACATGCAGCTAAGATGCATGCATGACCAACACACACTGTCCATATAGTATGAGAGTTGAACCATACTCTAATATCACTCTGTAACACCCTCCTCCCACATCCACCCAAGTAACCATGAAAACTGGGGTAAAAATGAGACGAGAGGCTACTATGATTAGATTTGACCTCCTATGTGACCTTAAGGAAGTGGAATCAATGAAAACATCACACACAATCATCCAACATCAGCTTTAGGATCCTCTAGAGACATGCCAGCCACTCAGACAACATGTCCCAAGGTCCCACTTTTGTTCTGGATATCTTAAGCCACATTCTCTCTCATGCTATGGGAAAGGGAGTGACTAGAGACCTCAAGTCACTCTCACGGGCTTGACTGTCAGTGATTAGAGACCAAAGTTGCCAGTTCTATGCAAGTGATTTAGGGATTTAAGCCACTTTTTCAGGCCCAAAGCCCAGGCCACTGTCCAGAATGGAGTGATAGCTCAAAATTAGTAAAATTACGGGGAAACATTGCTGCAAAATCAATAAGATGAACAAGACCATAGCCATACCCCTCCTAGCCATGATAGGCATTTCATCAAACATATCACCAACATGTATAAACAACAGAATTAAGTGTAGGGATCTCATACTTATCTGAGAATCGCTATGAACCCTTGTTCCCTCATGTGAATTGCTACAATGTCATCTATTATGTCATAGACACAATATCCATTCATGTACAAGCAAAAGCATGTTGAGATCCATATATAACTATTGTCATAAAATATACATATAACTAGCATAATAGGAACATAGATATCATAAACATATCAGCCATGAAATCCACATATACATCAGTACATTTACACATGAAAATCAAGGGAATGAATTTCTCATTAATGAATGCAATGAAACAACTGGAGATGGGACTACCACTTTCCACTTAACCATAGATTGGCTGAGCCAAGTCTCTCTTCATCCAATCACCCATGTGCCATATTCCAAGCATGAATGTGGGATTCATAGAACACACCAAAAACGACAATTAACATTGATACCACCGGAGTTATCCACCTACATCATGAGGAATTTGAGTGCCTTCTAGCCTCTCAAGCTTTTCCATGCGTCCACAGTGTGATCAAGGAATAACTAGGCCCTACACCAAGACATACTATCCATGCTTCACCATGCATCCCATCCCAGGATCACTAGCCCCAACGGAGATAAAATGCACCTCTTGGCTTTACCATATATCCCACCATTCACTAAAAAGGATTCCTAGGCCCACCAAGGCACACAATATAGCTTTATCGCAACCCATAGTTTGGTTCAAGGGTTACTACGCCAGTGGCTTCGTGATCCACAGTTCAGCAGAGGGACCACTCAGACCATGTGTTTGTCAATTCAGAGATCCAACCCACTCAACTTCGAATCCAATCCAATCATCTAACATAAAATTAATGCCAGAACCCATCTCATCAAAGTTATTAGTAAATGGTAAGGTTAGGTTGAATATTGTGTCAAACCTAGGAAAACCCATGCCATGGTATAAAATAAGCACAAGAATCCCACGCATGCCAAATCTAGCATGGAAAATACACATGCAAGTCGATACCTGCAATGAATCCTACTGCAGCTGCATGATCCTAACTTTCCCTGCTTGATATTTGCTTCCTCTTGCCTTGTTTTCCTTTCTTGATCCAATGCCAAAATGCTCTAAGAAACTCTAAGTGTCCATGATTGAGAGAGAGAGAGAATAACTAGAGTGCTCCAAATCTCAACTCACCAAGCCTTTTCCATTGATCCTCAAAAGCCTTTTTCTTAATGAGGCCTCTATTTTCTTCATTTTCCCTTGTTTTTCTTCATTTTCCTCCTCACATGGAACCTATGACCTTTCACCTTCCTTTTCTCCTAATTTCCTTTATTTTGATAAATAAAATATACCAAAATACCTTTTTTCCTTTCCAAAGAGTTATCCATTTCATTTTCCAATTTCCATATCCATAAACAACCAAATTAACACCCCCTAGGATGTCTTTCCCAACATTCAACTTGGAATTCATCTCCCATCAACTGTGGTTTTATATATTTTTACGTGTAATTTTCACCGGGGTTGTTACACCTTCAGGAAGTTCAAAGCTTTTTAATCTCAAGTTTAGAATGAAAATGATTTGAAGATCAAGTGCCTGATAGCCGATTGGGGAGGATGTCTATGGATTTTGAAGACTTTTGTGAAGATCATGGCATAAGAAAAATAATATTCAATTGCCAAGACACATCAACAAAATGGTGTGGTGGAGAGGAAGAAATATTCAATTCGAGATATAGCATGAGAAATGATGGATGAGGCTAATGTTGTAAATACATTTTAAGGAGAAGTAGTTGAAGCATCAATTTAGTTGGAAAAAATGATTATACTCAGGTGAAACTATGACAAGACACATTATGAGTTATGCAAATGGAGTTTTGCAAAACTATATCATGTCAAAGTTTTTGGTAACAAATATTATATGAAAAGGAATAATGAAAAACTTGGAAAATTTGATTCATGAGTTGATGAAGGTATTTTTCTTGGTTATTCATTCAAAATAAAAGGCGTCAAGTGTTATAACAAAGGGACCAATAAAATAATGGAGTGTATCGAAGACCGAGTGGATCATATTGTACCAAAATATGAAGAGGTTAAAAAATGAGTGGATGCATATTATGACTTCCTGGAGTATGAAAATCAAGAAGTGTGGGATGAGGAAGAACATAAATAAGAAAAGACCCCCTTAATAAGCAAGGCTCCTCCTAGTCACATATGGAAGAATCTTCCTGAGAGCCAAATCATTGGGAATAAGGAGTTCGGAGTACAAATAAGGAGAAGGTTGATGACTAACTCAAACCAAGCACACTTTGTTTTACTATCCCATATAGATCCAAAGATCTCAAGAAGGGAAAGTGAGGATAAAAATTGGATCAAGGAAATGAATGAGGAGGTGGACCAAATTAAAAAAGAACAAAATTTTGGAGCTAGCACTAAGACCACAATACAAGAATATCATTTGAACCAAAGGGGTCTATAAGAATGAGTTGAATGAAGAAGGTCAAGTGGTAAGAAACAAGGAAACACTAATATTCAAGTGGTATACAAAAGTAGAAGGAATTAATTTTGAAGAAACTTTTGCATGGGTGGCTAAATCAGATGTTATTAGAATGTTCTTGGAATTTGCATGTTGTAATAATATTAGATCATTAGGGGATTTTTGACGTCTAAAATGGGTCTCCTAAGGAAAATATACAACAAAATTAATATTTATAAGAACTAGTAGGATCCAAGATGATGATGTCAACCATGGGGGATGATTCACCATTTTTGGAGTAAAAAAGTACAAAGATTAAAAAATAATAAAATAATAAAACTACCTTTTCAACTTGGATTTTCAACTTATCTCCTTATGTTTTTACTCAAATATCAAGTGAGAGTACTCGTTAGATGAAAAATTTAATTCCTCATCCAAGTATTACCCATGTTGCATACTTTTGATGGACCCTACTACACAAAAAATGAGAAATACATGAAAAAACGTGATTGAAATCACATTTTTCATGTAGTAGGGTTCATTGAAAATATGCAACATGGGTAATCCTTGGATGAGGAATCAAATTATGCATCCAACAAATGTTTATGCTTGATATTTGAGTAAACCCATAGGGAGATAAGTTGAAAATACAAGTTGAAAAAATAGTTTTTCCTTTTTTCCTCTAAAATTTGATGATGTAATATAATCTTATTTTATTATTTCCACTATTATTTTATAATTTCCTTAGAAGGCCCATTTTAAACCTAAAAATTCCCATAATTTTTTATCAAATGAATTTCAAGTCAGCCTTCTTATATGGTGAATTAGAAGAGGAGATATACTTTGAAAAACCAAAAGGATTTTAATTATCTGAAGATGAAAATCAAGTTTATATGTTAATAAAGGCTCTCTATGGGTTGAAAGAACCTCGAAAATCTTGGTATGTAAATTCACACAAGTACCTAAAACAACATGTTTTCAAGAGATGATCAACAGACAAAAATTAATACATTAAATTTGACAATGATCATTTTCTAATTATTGTTCTGTATGTATATGGCATCATTTTTGGAAGTGATTTGGAGGAAATGGGCCACAAGTTTGCTAAATACATGAAAAACTAGTTTGAAATTTCCATGTTATGTTAGTTGACATTCTTCCTTGGACTACGAGGTACACGAATAGATAAAGGTATATCAACCCCTCAATGTATGTATTTAAGAGAAATGTTAAAACAATTTGGTATACAAAATTGGAAATTAGTTATCACAGACATGATGATTGGTTACAAATTAAGCAAGGATTTGTTGGAATTGTAGTGTTGGTATTGATGTCCAAAAGCTCCTGGTGCTACTTGTCGTATGCATGTGTGATGATTATAGGTGGCAGATGATTCGTTGACAGTCTTGTTACTTGCCATTGATGTCAACATACCAATGAGACATGATTTGGAGATGGATTCCACATGTGCATTTGGATTGAGGTTGGCATGTAATGTTGATTGGAGATAATGTTGCTACAAGTCATTGGAGTGTTTATCTTGGTTTTGCATATGTCTCTACATGTCTTAGAGACATTGGATTGTTGCCTCATGGGTTGATTTTTGGTTGCATGTGTTGGAGGTAGTTGGATGTTATGATGTTGTTGTCACAGGAGTTGGAGATGTTGCTACAGGTCCTAGAGATGTTTGCACAGGTTATGGTTGTTGCTTGAGCAGATTGGGGTGTTATTATTGGTACCGATGTTGGAAAAGTTTGCATTGCATTTCATTCACTTGTTCGTAGCCTATTTCATCAATTACATACTTATCACAGTTGCTTGGAGGAGTGCTCGGAAGATAAATATCATGATCCATAAGTTGGCATAGGTTTTGGGCTAAAGGATTGATTTTTTCTTTAGCTTTAGCCTCATTCACATGGAGATTTGCTCATCAGAGTGGCTGAAAAGCTCTAGTTGCATGGAGATAGAGCTATGGGAGTAGCTATAGGTTTATTCGCACGGATTCCATGTTATGGGAGTGACTGAGGGATTTTAAACATTTTTCTCCACATTCCTTGTGCTCGTCAACCAACTTTTATGTTGTGGCGATACTCTTAACCAAAAATTTTTGGTTTATGGTCAAAAAAGTTTATGGGACCTATAGAAGTTTATTAATGGTGAAAATATTGAAAAGGAAAGTGGAGTTAGTGGTTGACTGAGTCAATGAGCTAAGTCTTTATCAAATCAAGCATATGAAAAAAGTTGTGATGCCCAGTAGTTATTTGTAATTATTGAATTTGGCACTTGAGTTCATCTACATATTGGAGAAATGTCATTATGAGTATGATTGATTACCTAGTGGTGTGGAGTGAGTCTGAGATATGAGAAGAGAATGCAAGCTATGTGAGTTATCTATTCATATTTTATGAATCAATTTGTAGTTGTAGCAGCAAATAACTAAATTTTATTTCAGCCATTATTTTATGAAGTGAGTGAGGTGTTGATGTGTCGATTGGAGTAGAGTTTTAGGAGATTTTCTTGTAGTCTGTGTGGGAATTTTCTGTGAAATTTTTATTGTATCTTATGCTACAAATTTTATATTCAATTTTTCTTTGATGCTATGTTGTTGCAAAGCTCATGTTGAGCAATTTTATGACTGGATTCTAAAAATTTCTAAAACAAGGCTCACATGGTGGAAGTGAAGGATTCGAAGCTTTAGAGTATATAGTGATTTGGTGGAGTCAAAAGACGATAGATATTTCTCTATCCAATAGGATTTGGATTGTCCAATACGAGTTGGGGGAGGATCATTGATCGTGGGAGCCTTCAACAGATGATAGTTTATAGATCTAAGAGGGAAACAATTTCCTGTCTAATGGGTGCCAACATTATGTGAAATAACTCATGTCCTCAAACTCATGGTAGTGAGTTGATCCATGTAAAATTTGTTCAAAAAATTAATAAAAGAATTGAGCAGTGCAGTAGTCGCAGGGTGGTTTTTTTCCGGGGGAATTATTTACCACCAAACATCATTTTTTCCATTGTGAATATTGGTTTTATGGTTTCACGTTTATTTTTAGTGCTCTAATACATGGTTTTGTATTTCAACTTATGCATTTTTTAAGCAATAATTAATTGGATAAAAGTTTAAAAGTCTCATCACTACTGATTCACCACCGCACTTGATAGTGATATAGTTTCCATCAATTCGTATAAAATCGAGACTCTCACATGTAGCTTGATCAGTGGAGAGTGGATCTTGGAGTTTTTGGTAGAAGTATTGCAAATTTTCAGAAATGGATTAGCAAGAAATTCCAGTACTTCGCAAAGGTAAATTTGAAACTTGGAGAGAAAAGTTGGATTCATATTCTCTATCTCTTGATGAAAATATTTTGTTCTCGGTAGAGTATGGTGTTAGAGATGAATTTATTGATAAAGTTAAAGAGATTATCATGCATGGAATTTCAAGATATAAAAAGATATATGTGAAGCACGATGAGACTTCCAAAGAAATGTTGAACAGGTTGCAAAACTTGAATATTGGAGGAAAATTGCATTTTTGAGAATTGGAGAAAAATATAAAGGATTCTACCTTTATTGCAGTAACAAATCAATCCTCCTCACATCAAGAAGATGAAGGGACTAGTGATAGCAATGAGAAATCGGGCATCAATATTAAAGACCAATCAAAGATAATGGCTCTATCAGTAGAAATTAGAAATCCCATGGCTAAAAGTAAAGATCAATAAAATACGTGACAAATGTTTGATGAAAATGAGTGTGCATACAAAGAAGAAATTTTATATCTAGAAACTCAAATGCAAGAAGTAAAGAAGATCATGATTGGAATGAGGATGAAATACAATGAGATGGAATAAGAACTCTAGAAATTGAAGGCTAAAGAAAAATCAACAAGAGAAGAATTAGAGAGGCTCAAAGCTAGTGTTGAAGCATCTACAAGAAAATAAAAAAATTGAGCAGCTGGTTGCAGCAAAAATAATAAGAATCTACAGCCATGGACGAAGCAAAAGAGAAAGGGAAGAAGTTCCAAGAAGAAGAGTAGAATTGGAAATTGTTATAGTTCTAGAGTTCATGGACACATAACTGCAATTTTAGAAAATGGAGAGATCAAACTCTCTCATAAAAAAGAATAGCCAAACGAGATGCAATCTCAAGCATGCATGCAAATGGAATCTCGATCATTAAGGTATAATATTCCAATTTATAGTTATTGTTTTTCCTACAATGATTTTGGCCATAAGGCTATTGATTGCAGGGCATATGCAAGGAATTAAAATGATATCAGAAAAATATATAAAACTATTCCTTGTTTCCTTGGTCACATAAGAAGTTTCGTATGTGACAATTTTGGCCATGAGGACAAGGATTCCAAGTTTCCCATGTGTTAAAGCAGGTTGAACCAGAAATAGAATAATGGGCAAGGCCAACTACATAAGAAGAAGAATAATGACCAAGAAAAGAAATTATGGAGGAGAAAAAAGCAGCAAAGAACTCCCTAAAAAACTGGCGTTGGTTATGTCATAGGTGGAGCATATGGTTACACTGTGAGTTGCATGCAAATTTTTAATTGTGCAACGATATGGGAAAGTGTACGAGAAGACAAAATTTCATTTTTTAGAGATTCATGTGTTCTAGGGGAGAACATGAGATTTGAAGTGAATTTTCATTTCATACCTATTCTATTTCAGTTTGGTTTTAGGTGGAGAATATTTATATTTTGGTTTTGTTGATGCTAATGTTGACATGGAAGCCATATAATTATTCTTGTGTGCATTGTCTATGTGTGAATGGGGGATCACACATTCGCGGGGAGAATTTGTGCTTTGAAACGTACCTACAGTTGTGGCATCATGATCTCTTTGGAGGATATTTATTGTGCTTATTTGTCATGAGTGTTTTGCAGGGATGAATTTTTTGTTGCTGCTGCCAATAGTAGCAAGATCATATGTTTTTAATGATAAAGTTGATGTTCATGACATATGTTGTCATGTATGTGTAGCTTCTATGGATATCAAATGATATATTGGAGATAATTCATCTAGAGTGTGCACTTTATTTCTCATGCTTACTATTTTAGATGTATCATGTTGCTTCTCATGTGTTTTTAGGTGGATAAGGCATGCGGAAGATGATTGTTACTACTCATGAGTGTTTTGATGCATGTTGATGGATGAGGTATTGTGTACTGATGATGATATATGTTTTTTTGCTCATTTATGGAGTATACATGTTTTGTTTCTCATCGATTTTCTGCTAATGCCTCGTTGATGATATGGTTCTTACTTATGATGAAGAGATGATGAGTACACTGTTGCAAATAGTGTTATAATGTTAGATCTTATGTTATTGTTGTTGCTACTAGTATTAATTTAGTGCTTGGGATTTGTGTTGATGATACAATATGCTACATATTATTGAGATTCATTAAAGTTTAGTAGATTGATATTGAGTGTATGTATTTGTTGTTTCTCATGATTTGAATTGATGATGCATTATGATGATGGTCGATGGGCTTAATGATGATGTGGATATATTTGTTGCTACTACTCTGACATATTGGTATTGTTAATGCACGTGTGGAGAATGATGATGGTTGTTAGTGGATGTTATGAACTTTCTTCAGGATCTTCATTGTTGGGATGATGATGGAAAATATGTTGAGTGGACACACACTAGCATATGGTTTGGATAGTGCTCCTATTTTTTCTGCTACACATGGAAATTATATTGTTGCTCATGGAAGGCTAGTATCTTGATGCATATTCCATGGATTGTATTATCTTTATCATTTCTACCATATGAAGCATATGTTGATGCTCATTGATGCCATGTACTCATGTTGTTTTCAACTTTGAACATGTATTGATGAGAGCACCATTATGTGTGGATTTAAATTCAACGTATCTCTTGTTAATGTTTTGGGCATGTACAGATGATAGCACCATTGAGTGCAAATTGTAAATGCCATGTACTATCACTGTTTCATCCTTTTGGCACATTTCTCATGGAGAAGCCCATGGTGTCTACCATATCCTATTATTTACTATACATGGATCAATGGATGTCAAAGTCATGTATTATGACGTATATCTTTGATGCAATGCCACTACATTGGGTGTGTTATGTAAACGTGGGTCCATAGAGTCATGGTTGGTGACATGTGAAGAGGAGTCATATGTTAGTACTATATCGATTGTTGGCATTATGATACAGGTGTTGTCATTGATCTTAACTCGCTCATAGGTCAGCTCAGATTTGATAAAAGGAAACTCATAGTGTAACAGGTCAATTCATAGGTAATAGGGCATTGGTATAGAAGAACAGGAAGTTGGAACAAAAGTCTACTGATCAAAATAAAGAAGTTGAAGGAAAATGATCTTTTCAAATAGTTTAAGTTGTATACACATATTCACCTTGTCAAAGCAGCGTATACATGCAGGTGCACAGAACAAAAAGAGTGTATATGTATGCACACACGTTCGCAAGAGGAAAAGAGTGTATGGGTTGGAAATCAAGGAACTTCAAGAGTAAAGAATACCAAGGGTCAATACCATGGTATTAGTCTACAATATTGAGTGGAGTAATGACTATTTGATCCTGTCTAAGAATAACATAGGTCCTAAGTATTATTTTGGTCTGAGCTATTGAGAATGCGAAAAACTATAAAAGGAGGAGAGGATCAAAGGGCCAGCGTGTGCAAGTGAAACATTTTCTCAGTAATACTTCTATCTGAAGTATATTTTATGTTGCAGGGGCTATGATTATCATATGATCTGAAATATTTGTGCGCACCTTGAATTCAATACTGGATCAGGATCATGAGACATAAAATGACTTATCATTGGATGATCCGATATTGTATGGGCTAGATCTAATTGCTTACACATGTCTTATTCCTTAAACGTCATGATCTAGGTATGTTTGAAGTCTGGAGTAGCAGCGAACTTGTAAGTCAATATTTGAAGATCTATACATTGGTTTGTCTTGGTTAAGGTGCATATATACGCAGGTTCGAGTCTTCATTGTAGCGTATAAAAAAGAAAAGTTGGTTGTTCAGAAACAACTGATCTATCTGATCGTTGCCACTATTTTACTATTGTTTGTCAATGAATTCTTCTTAGGTCTGAAAGTAAAATTGAATGCATAAGGAGCTTGTGTTTGATTGATTGATTAGGTGAGAAGGGTTACCTTTGTTGCTAACTGTCTAGATCTCTGTAAATTGATAGTAAATGTTTATAATATTCCTAGTGGGTACAAATTTGATTCAAAAGTTTTATGTTTTAGTACTTCTCAATGTATACACAGGTTTGGTTAATGGAAGTGTTGTGGGGAAAAATGCCTATGCAGGACGATCCTATCCACCTAAGGTGTGACAGTACCTTAGCAACAAACAGATACAGCTACTTCGGTTTCTTCCTTTATGAAATGTGAAAGAGGGGAGATTGGTAGACTTACTATTGTCTTCCGGCTGTCCCTCGATCTAGATCCTCTTCTCTTTGGGTGTCCACAGCTGCTTGCCTCCTCGCTTGCTCAAGAGAACAACTACTTGATTCCCACGAGATCACAAGAGAACAGCTACCTGTGACAAGAGAACAGCTACTTGCGACAAGAGAAGGACACAACAAAAAGGCAAATATACATATTCATAAATGATTCAGGATTAGAAGTAAATCAAATATACTAATGCAAATCATACAAAATACACCAGCATATAGGAAAGAACCAAGATAGCTTTATTGATTGATAACAAGGTTTAGGAAGAGATACAACCCATAGGGCTCCAATCCAGCATCTCCTTCCCATCAGAATGGAATTCCTTCTTCAGCTCCCTTCAAAGCATTAAGCACCCAATGATCCAACCTCAAACCAACAGCAATTCTTTGCAATAACCAAATTCCAGCCTCTAGATCTCATGGAGGAGAGATCCATATATAGATGTTTTGGAGAGAGGATGAGTCAGCTTGAGATTTGACTAGTGTCCTCTCCCTCTCTCAGTTCTTGAGTCCACTTGGAGGTTCTTGCTTCCACTTGGAGATTTGGAACCTCTTACTCATCACCAGTCGAATTCCCTGATGCAAGTGTCATTTTGGAAGCTTCCTGAGCATTGACACATTGAGAAATGAGCCTACCACTTGTCCAGTTACGCTCAACGCAGGTAGCCTTTGTTGCAGTTGACATTCAACGCAGGTAGACAGTGGAGCAGTTGACATTCAGTGCAGATGCTCAGTGGAGCAGTTGACATGATCCAGAATTGGCTTGTTTTTGAGTGTTTTCAGGTGGAGAACTTCTGTGAATTGCTGTGGTTTGTTGGCCTTATTCCTCTTGGGGTAGGAACAACATGTTTAGGGACTTTGGATCCCTTATACTATGGACATTTCATGCTAGAGGCTGTAAGGCACAAAAATGTCTATAACAGTTTCCCCCTAAAGTATGAGGTCGTTTATCGGGTGAAATGCTTTATCCAGGAGGGTCCGAAGTTCATCCATTTGCTGGGAGGAGACCTGTAATAAGATACAATACAATACATTATGATTCATACTGCTTTCATGATCTAGCTGAGGCGGGCATTCCCATGCTCAGCTTTATAAATTCATTTTCGTACATAGAACAGACGATCATCTGATGGTAGACTGATAATTTTGGTGAAATTATCATCCTTTGAGTAGGATGATCATCTGCTGCAATGATGTACATGTCAAATGTCTTTATTTTTCTTGAATATATATCGCAGCCCGGATGGATGAAACTAGATTCGGGGTCTTCAAACTCGTTCGATCTTCACTCTAAGTACAAGTCGATCCATGTGAGAATTGCGCTGAAGTCGAACATGGAAAGACATCGCTTGATTACCAGTCAATGATGTAAACCGTTAACAAGCACGAGAGGAATCACCGATAATGATAATGACCCTCAAGGTACTGCAGTACAATTCACGTGGTGTGAATAAGGGACTTGGCGTCGAACACCACGCAAAATCTTCTGGTCGAAGGTCATTGATGTACACCTGTCGCCGGAAGTGAGAAACTTGCCATTGAGGCATGCAAGCTTCAAAGTACTGAAGGGGTTGTTCCTAGATCAACTTCTTGGATAATGAGCTGATGTTGACAAGAAGCGATCCGTCAAAGGAGGGCCTTAATGAATCCCACATCAGTGACACGGAACGAAGGTAATGATTTTAATGGAGGAGAAAATGATCTGTGACATATGATTCAGGGTGGCGGTCATGAATGGAGGAAGGATAATGTATGGTAGTGGATGGGAGCCGGTTGACTCTTTCTGAACGACTTCTCTTGAACATATGGCGACACTGATGCGATGGATTGGTAGCATTACCCCAAGTATGGATGGTATGGCGAGACCATGGTGATGTGACCGGTGAATGAAGCAACCCAACCCGATTGTGGTACGGAGGAAAAGTGTCATGTTCAAGAGCGACCTGCTACCATCAAAGTTTTCTTGATTTTTTCCCAATTTTTCCCTAGTCATTTCTGACCAGTACCTCTTTATTTTTGTCAAGCTTGAGGAGGATAACATATGCTTGTTCTATAACCTGCCCTTCGGGCAAGCCCATCGCTATGTTTTAACGAGCCTAGCGATAGTGAAACTCGTTCTCGTCTTTAGTGATTTTAACGAGTCTAACGACAAAGACAACTCGGTCCCTTTTCATTTTTAGAGAGTCTGAAAAGGTACGTAAAGTTAACTCCAAAATTCCTTTTTCATCATCTAATCCCTTAAGTCCGAAAAAGTATAAAACAATACAGAAGGGATGAGTTTTCGATAGTTTTAACGAGCCGAACAAAACAAGCGCTCGATCTTTTTGTGCAATAATCCCTCAGGTCCAAAAAGATTAAAATCTAGAGGAGGGATAGCACTTCCGGTCGCTTTAACGAGCTGGAAGGCCAAAACTCAGCCATCTTTTCATATTTTACGAGTCAGTTGAAAAGAGCTTAAAGAAGACTCGTCTTTTGAGGAACGAGTGATGAATAGGGTTAGCAGCTGATTCCAGGTACAGGTTGGAATTTTCCAATCACGGCAGTGTCACAAGGATGGCTAGGTGAAATCACTCTTCGCAGCTGTTCCTCAAAATGGGTAAACAATCATATGGAGGTGAACGATCGGCCAAATGAAAAGTGGAGGTGACGGTGCAAACACGACCAAGGCTTTTATGGCAGATAAGGTTACATACACAATGGTTATTTACCGGAATAGGTTCATTTTTTAACGAGCTTGAATGCGCCAAAACACTGCTCGGACTTATGTTTATTTTTTAACGAGCATGAACTATGTGCTAAAACTGCTCGGATCTTGCGTTTATTTTTTAACGAGCATGAACTTTATGCTAAAACTGCTCGTTTAAGTTTGCATGCCCCCAGCATAATAACGCAAATTGAGGCGCATGCATATCGGTTACTATTTAAGCATAGTAACGCTTAAGGTACAACCCATTGCGGGGTTGCGCCAGTGGAATTCCGTCATAATCCATTAACTCATAGGCTCCTTTTGCTAACACTCGTTTAACAATATAGGGGCCCATCCATAACGAATTAAATTTACCTGCTCCCAATTTATCAGATTCTTGGTCGTAAAGCAAGACCAAGTCACCTTCTGAGAAGACACGGGGTTTGACATTTTTGTCGAACTGCACCTTGACTCGTTTCTTATGGGCTTCGTTAGCCAAAGCAGCGTCATGATGGGTTTCATCCAATTGGATTAATTCCAAGAAACGGGCCTCTTCTTCTGAAGTTCCGGGGAGGAGGTCAATTGCGAGTTTAAGAGACGAAATTTCACACTGGACTGGTAAGACTGCCTCCAGGCCATACACCAGCTGGAAAGGTGTGAACCCAGTCGCATTCTTTACCGATGTTGGGTAAGCCCACAAGGCTGAGTACAGGATTAGGTGCCACCTTCTTTTGTGAACCCCGATCATCCTTTGCAACATACGCTTCAGGACCTTGTTGATTGCTTCAACCTGTCTGTTGGCTTGTGGATAATACGGGGTAGAGCTGTCATGAGATAGCCCTAGCTTGGCAGCTAATTCAACCATCATGTGATTGTGGAAATGCGATCCATGATCTGTAACTATAGCCTGTGGTACGCCAAACCTGGCGACTACATGATTGAAAAAGAAAAGGGCAGCTGTTTCACCAGTGTTATCCAATGTAGGCATCGCCTAGGCCCATTTGGTAAAATAGTCAACGGCGACTATAATATACCCATGCCCCCCGGTCGAGGTGGGGTTACATTGCATGAAATCGATGCCCCATTTGGCGAAAGGCCCAACAGCAACTATTGGTTGTAAAGGTGCGGGTGGTCTTCTGGTTTTGCTATCAAAAATTTGACAAGCATGGCAACTTCTGACTGCGATTATGCAATCTTTGAACATGGTTGGCCAGAAGTATCCTGCTCGTAAGATTTTTTGTGTTGTTGCATATCCAGATTGATGCCCCCCACACGCGCCTGAATGACACTCATTTAGGGCTTTTTCGGCCTCCTCATGGGTAAGGCACCTCCTCAGAACTGTATCGATACCACGACGGTAAAGAGTATCACCGACGATCATGTAGTCTTTAGCTTAGTATCGTATACGTTTCTGTTCAGAGTGAGAGGTGTTAGGCCTGAACTTTTGGGTTTGGAGATAAATTATGATATCTCCATACCACTCATCGCTTGTAGATATCAGAAACAAACTCTCGTCCACGATTGATTCTTCGAATGTTTCATCGTTGGACGACGATGGGAGATCGCACAATAATTCCGCGAAAACTAGAGCTTTCTTTGATTTGGATATTACAAATTCTAGATCAAACTCTTGAAGGATCGCTATCCATTTTGAATATTTTCCCCCCAGCAACTGTCGCGACAGTATATAAGTCATGGGGTTGCAATCTGATAAAATAGTAGTTTTCCGAAAGAGGACATAATGTCGAAACCTTTGAATCGCTTGAACAGCTGCAAGCGTTAGTTTTTCAACATAAGAATATTTACTCTCTGTATCATTTAAGTTTTTACTTAAATAATATATAGGATGTTCAATTCCATCGACTTCTTGAACTAAAACCATTGCAATGGTCGTATCCGCTGCAGCCAGATACAGGTTAAAATCTCTTTGATAGTCTGGGGCATACATTAATGATGCTCTTACTAGAGAATCTTTCAGAGCGTCAAAAGAAGCTTGCGCCACTTGATCCCAGACAAAAGGTACATCCTTTTTCAAAAGATGAGTATAACCTTTAGCAAGTTCTGCGTAATTTGGAATGAACCTCCTCAGAGAGTTTGCTTTCCCTTGGAGTTTCTGAATCTCAAGCAAATTTGAAGGTGGAGGCAAATTAATGATTGCCTGAACCTTGCAAGGGTGGAGACGAATCCCATCCTTGGAGACTACAAAGCCAAGTAAACGACCAGAACCGATGCAAAACACACATTTGTGCGGATTGAGTCTTATCTTGTAGTGTCGGCAACGTAGAAATATCGCTCTCAAATGTTGCAGATGATCAGTCCGCTTTCGCGAGTGAGCCGGAAGATCATCGAGATATGGTTGAACTATGTTCTTGATGTCATGGAAGGCATAATTCATTGCCCTCTGAAATGTCGCCTCTGCGTTCTTTAAACCAAAGGGTAATTTTCGATAAGCGAATGTGCCCCACGGACAAATAAATGCAGTCTTTGACTAGTCCTGTGGGCGGATATTTATTTGATTATACCCGGAAAATCAATCCATAAATGAAAAGATTTCACATCCGGCGCATTCATCAATTATCTGGTCGATGAAGGGTGTAGGGTAGTTGTCCTTCGGACAAGCTTGGTTTACATCCCTATAGTCGACACACACTCTAATCGTCCCTTGTTTCTTCATAACAGGGACAATATTTGATACCCAATCGGTTAGAGGAACGGGGTAGATGAAACCAGCATGGAGAAGTTTCTCAACTTCTGCCTTAATGGCAGCGGCTTTCTTGGGGTGCACCTGCCGAAGCCGTTGTCTTACTAGTTCGACATCAGGATACATTTTAATTTCATGTTCAACAATACTCGAGTCAATGCCTGGCATTTCATCATATGACCAGGCAAAGACATCTATGAACTCGCGAAAAAGAGCATTATATATTTCCAGTTCTGAAGGGGAACAACCTTTGCTGACATAAATATTCTCTACAATATTTGGTTTAGTCGAGATATTTATGGCTATAGTCTCTTCAATATTGGATAAGTTTCGCTCGGAATCCACTGTATTTACAGTATTTGATAGGAATTCAAAAACTGAAGGGTGGTAAAGGTCGTGTTGAGTATCTTCTTCATATTCTGGAAGAAGGGAACGATGGTGGTGATCATTCCATGGTGCCCCCTCAATCAACATTGATTGCAGGATTCCTTCGTCAGTCCCATGTACTTTCGACCAAGGATCTAATGGGGTACCATATTCTCTAGACCTATCTACCCAAACGCTTGACGAGCGTTGATTTTGGTTCGCCTCCCATGCCCGAAACATTGATTGCTACAATATTTCTATAGGGCTTGGGGGCAAAACCATTGCATGATCCATGTTTTCATTTTCTGCGACCTTCGTGGAAGATATCATGTTGCAGGTTGCTACTAACGCTATATTTCCTATGTAAATAGGAGGTGGAAGCGCGAAAGTTCCCATCATTGTGGGGTCTTTCAATAGGCCTACTCCGATATCTTGAATTGAATGATCGCTCCCATGGATCATGGGAATGCTTCCTGTACTTGTGAACCATTAGGGAGGAAGTTCTGTTGGTCGACGACCGTAATCCTTCCTTCAAAAGGGAATGCGATCTTCCTAAAATAAGTTAACACTACAGCTGCCATGGCATATATCCATGGTCTTCCCAGTAGGACGTTGTAGTCAAGATTCCCATCTATGACTTCAACATCTATTTCCACTGTTTTTCCTCCTAGTTCAACCTTCAAGTTATTTAGGATGCCGTACGGGGTGTACGTCCTTCCGTCGAATGCTTTTAATGTCGTCGAAGATCGCGACAAGGTTGGAGATCCGAGAGTTTTCCAGCAACTCATCGACATGATACATGTAGATGCCCCCTCATCAATAATTGTTCGGTGAACAGTTTTGTTGAGGGCTTTCACTTGAATAAGGAAAGCTAGTTGAGCTGGTAACTGAGGATCATATCCTTTGTTGTCAAAGGATACAAGATTGGAATCCATATGATCAACCCCACCAATAGCCGATAACAAAGCCTGCCTTTGGGATGGGCAATTTTGCAGTACCTCAAGAGTCGACATAGCGGATGGCGATTGGGCCAAATCTTCCACTATAATATAATGCTGCGCCGCCCTGGCGCGAGGATTAAATGTCGACTTGTGTACTACTCCCTTCGGCGGTTTTATCGTTAATTCAGGAATGATGGGCGGTACAACTTCTGTCGAAGTTGATGTCGAACTACTCGGTTGATCTTTACCTTTGTCGTTCGACACCGGTGGATTCCCGTAATCTTTGTTCCTTGTCGAAATCAAAGCATCATTTTGTTGCTTAGAGATCGATAACATTAGCACTTGCGACGGGGAAGCATTTCCACTATCAACCAGATTTTGACCTTGATTGGGAAACGGATCAGTTAACACAGCTGAGGTGTGTGAACTTTTAAAGAACTTCTTAAGCTCAGCTTTGTATGGACAATCTGATGTCCAATGATCATCGTCACATATCATGCATGGAATTTTCGGTTTCCCTCTCCCAGGAGGGTTTGAAGAAGTTTTTTGAGGGGATGACTCACCCTGTTTCTTCGTCTTCCCTTTGTTTTGCTTCTTCTTGCTTCCTGGTTGATTGGAATTTTTGCCTTTATCTGCTGATACGGCATTTATTTCCGAAGCAAGAATTTCTTGATTTGCATTTTGATTCGAAGTCTTACGGGCTTTCTTAGACGAATCCTTTTTCGACTTTGCGTTTGCTGTGCCAATCACACCATCGCCAGCATGAGAGTCACTATTTGATTTAGGAGGAGGAGGAATTGAAAATTCCGGTCTAGGGGCGTCAGGTATCTTGTCGTAGAGCGTGCCAGACTGAGTATACACTAAGTCTAGATATTGTGCACGAGCAATAACCTGCTCCTCTGTTACGACCCCCCCCTTGGCCACATCTTCCGTTATAGCAGGAAGTAACGACTTTATAAACCATTCAGCTAATAGCTGATCGGGAATGTAGGTCTTTACCATTCTGCGACGATGACGCCACTCATGTATATGATCGGATATATGTGTGGCCGTCGTCTGCTTGAAATTGGTTAAGATTTTTGTTCCAGTTTCATACCTTATCGGTAATTGAAAATGGGTTAAGAAAGTCGTGGCTAGGGAACTAAAATTGTCGAAAGAGGCTCTAGGTAATTCAATATACCATTTAGCTGTTGGACCTGTCAATGTCCTTTGAAAAAGGCGAAGCCTTATTGAATCGTCGTTCAGGGTGTTCGACGAACACCACAGATGAAAAGTCATCACGTGATTCGACGGGTCTTCGCCTGGATTTCCATTGAATTTAGGAATGTCCGATGGAAGCTTGTGAGGAATCGCTGGCCACCAAGGGGCATAAGCAATTGGATCGTTCGTTAATCGGTGTAAATCCGATAATTCTAAAGTTGCCACGAATGGTAACTGTTGACTCAGGTTAGGTGAGGCGTACCCAGGATACGATGGAATCGCCTGAGCAGTAGGCCTCTGCATACTAGCATAATGTAATTGATGTTGGTATGACTGATACGGTTGGTGGACTTGACCAATGTAAAGCGGTTGGTTTAGACCGTTTTGAATATACGGTTGTCCACTATTCGCAAAGATCTGCTGCTCAGATCCTTGGTACACCTGCTGGAATTGTGGTTGTTGGTATTGCACTAGCCATGGTTGTGAAGCCATGTTCTGCTGTGCTATACTAACCGGAGTCGCCAATTTGTTGTGGGGAAAAATGCCTATGCAGGACGATCCTATCCACCTAAGGTGTGACAGTACCTTAGCAACAAACAGATATAGCTACTTCGGTTTCTTCCTTTATGAAATGTGAAAGAGGGGAGATTGGTAGACTTACCGTTGTCTTCCGGCTGTCCCTCGATCTAGATCCTCTTCTCTTTGGGTGTCCACAGCTACTTGCCTCCTCGCTTGCTCAAGAGAACAACTACTTGATTCCCACGAGATCACAAGAGAACAGCTACCTGTGACAAGAGAACAACTACTTGCGACAAGAGAAGGACACAACACAAAGGCAAATATACATATTCATAAATGATTCAGGATTAGAAGTAAATCAAATATACTAATGCAAATCATACAAAATACACCAGCATATAGGAAAGAACCAAGATAGCTTTATTGATTGATAACAAGGTTCAGGAAGAGATACAACCCATAGGCTCTAATCCAGCATCTGCTTCCAAGCAGAATGGAATTCCTTCTTCAGCTCCCTTCAAAGCATTAAGCACCTAATGATCCAACCTCAAACCAACAGAAATTCTTTGCAATAACCAAATTCCAGCCTCTAGATCTCATGGAGGAGAGATCCATATATAGATGTTTTGGAGAGAGGATGAGTCAGCTTGAGATCTGACTAGTGTCCTCTCCCTCTCTCAGTTCTTGAGTCCACTTGGAGGTTCTTGCTTCCACTTGGAGATTTGGAACCTCTTACTCATCACCAGTCGAATTCCCTGATGCAAGTGTCATTTTGGAAGCTTCCTGAGCATTGACACATTGAGAAATGAGCCTGCCACTTGTCCAGTTACGCTCAGCGCAGGTAGCCTTTGTTGCAGTTGACATTCAATGCAGGTAGACAGTGGAGCAGTTGACATTCAGCGCAGATGCTCAGTGGAGCAGTTGACATGATCCAGAATTGGCTTGTTTTTTAGTGTTTTCAGGTGGAGAACTTCTGTGAATTGCTGTGGTTTGTTGGCCTTGTTCCTCTTGGGTTAGGAACAACATGTTTAGGGACTTTGGATCCCTTAGATTATGGACATTTCATGCTCGAGGCTGTAAGGCACAAAAATGTCTATAACAGGAAGTAGCATATACATGCATGTTGGGTTCAGTAAAGTAGTGTATGCATTCTGATGTATGATTTTTGAGGTTGCAGCTGGTTCTGAATGATGATGGAGGTTTCTGGGTTTAGTAGAGTGATTTGACTGTTCAGATTCACTGATTATTGGTTGATGTAGTTTGAGTTTCAATGTTTCTGATGGGTCGAGTGTAAAAATTTAATGAAACGAGGCCTTCATATTGTATTGTTTTGTACCAGGAGCATCTAGTTTAAAAATTAATGAAATGTGGTCCTTGGAGGAAGAGAGAAAGTTATAGCCTTCTGTAGGTTGGAGCCTACATACTAGTAAACGTATCGGCTAGTACAAGAGCTAGGTGGTTGTAGCTCCTTTCTAGTAGAAGTTGGAAAACGAGAGAAAGTTGTAGCCTTCTATAGGTGGGTGCCTGCATACTATTATGATTCTGCACCAGCACAAGATTGTGAACATATTTTCTTTATATTTTAGGAAGATAGAGAGGACAATAGCAGATGGCTTTTCTCCTGCATTTGGTTTCCACCTTAAATCTTAGTGTTCATGTGTGTTTCTTATGTGTGATGGTTTATTATCTTATTACTGCATAGAGTTACTATATAATAAGATACTGATGCACTGATTTGAGATCAACACATGATAAATTGACTAAATCACAAGTTCTCTGGGTATACGTTGGTTTCTCTAATCACAGTAATGTGCACATGCAAGTTCACTTCACTAAAGTAGCGTATATAAATTTGATTTGGAAATGAAAAAACATTGAATTGTAAATATTGATTTAGCTCCCCCTCTCAGTATTATTTCCAACAATTGGTATAAGTGTAGCTCCTTTAGAAGAAGCTTGATCACTTGAAGGGAGATCTTTCAAGATGAACAATCACGAAGGCATGGAATCAATCATACCACCAATCTTCAATGGGAACAATTTGGTATATTGGAAAATAAGAACCAGAGCCTATCCTCAGTTGCTTGGAGCTGATGTTTTGGAAATTGTGGAAGGAGGATATCAATTTCCAACAACAATACTTACAAATAGAACAGGTAATAATTTATACAAAACCAATGCCGAAGAAGGCAATAGCTTATTGGGAAGTCTATCAAAATCAGAATTCGTCAAGTCATGCAGCTCAAGACAACCAAAGAAATATGGGACAAAATCATTTAGAGCTACAAAGGGGACTCCTAGGTAAAACATACTAAGCTCCAAATACTTAGAATTCAATATGAAACTCTTAAGATGCATAGTAATGAAAGTGTTGCTAGTTACTTTTTACATGTAGATGAGATTGTTAATTGTATGAAGAATCTAGGTGAACAGATAAAGGAGGTTACTTTAGTAGAGAAAGTTTTGAGATCTGTGTCTTCTAAATTTGAGTCAAAAGTATCTTCCATAGAGGAAAAAGAGAATCTTAAATATATTATTCTTGTTAAAATTCATGGAATTTCGACTGCATTTGAGATGAGGAAAGGAGGTCCATCAGATATGAGAGAAGCTTCTTTCAAAGCCTCAACAAAGGGAAAATAAAAGGAAGTGTGCAATGAATCAAGATATATTTCAGAAGATGAAGATGAGGTAAAATTTGTTATGAAGCTTCAAAGGGGTTCCGAAAGATTCATAGATAAGATACCATTCAAATCCTTTGCTTATGGTAGAGTTGGCCATTATGCTGCAAAATGTCCTCATAAAGATAATCATGAGAATGGAAAGGAATTTGCAAAAGGAAATAGAAAAGAGGTTGTTAATAGAAGAAGTTACTATACTCATGAACATAGTGATGGATTATCTAATTGTGATGAAAATGAAACTGAACAAGATTATAAACCATTCATGTCTTGTGACAATGATGATTTTTTCGATGCCTTAGAAGAAGAAGTCTTTCTTGAAGAAATCACAAAACTATAAATCTGTTTGGAAGAAAAGAATATGATCAGAGACACGTTGACACATCAACTCACTGAAAAATAAAACCACAATGAAAAAACTAGAATGTGAAGCTGTGGGTCTAAGAAAAGAAATTGAAAAGACAAAATCTCTTAATCTTATATTTGCTAAAGGATCATAAACATTAAATTAAATCATCAAGGTTCCACGTTCTCCTCTTATAAAGACAAGTCTTGGATATGCTGAAGAATCATCCCAATCATAAAATCCACTTGCCCCCACCAGAAGCTATCTTGATGCAACAAAGAACAGTGAAGAGTACATCAATCATCATCAAAAGACTAAAAGTACTCATCAAGTAAATCATGCTCAATTTATTCCAAGGAATAACATCAATAGAAGCATCAACCAAAAGGTAAACAATGCCAAAAGATTCTATGATCACATAAACTTCTTTAATGGACAATTCTTTTCGTGCCATAACTTTGGGCATAAGGCTACTCAATGTGTTGCTCACAAAACTATCACGACTAGAGAAGCACAAAATCAAAGGAGCATAACAAGAATAAAGAAAAGTTCCTATGATAACTTTTCTCCTCTTGAAGATGAAATTGAATGTTCATTTTGTAATAACTTTGGTAATGAAGAATCTGAATGCATGATAAAATTTCGGACAACACTTCAAAAGGAGAAAACATCATCAAATTCCAAGGTATGGAGAAATAAGGAATTTCAGTCGAAAAGATGTGGCATAGCTCTGTTTGTAGAAGGACAATAAAATCAATGGTACATTAGGTAGTGGATGCTCCAAACACATGATAGGTGAGAAAGAGAAACTTCATTCATATAATGCTTTAGAAAAGGAAAAGAATGCCTCCTTTGGAAATGACACGCTAGTTGTCATTAAAGGTAAAGGTTTTTCTTATTTGAAAGAAAAGGTTAAAGATGGAAACCTCATGTACGTTGATGGTTTAAAACATAACTTGTTGAGTGTGAGTCAAATGTGTGATCAAGAAAATGAAGTTGTGTTTTGATCAAACATATGTGTGGTTCATGAGCTTCATAAAAGAAAGATCATAATCAAAGGTACAAGAACTCCAAGAAATCTCTACATACTAAAATGAGGACAAAAATAATGCTATATAAGAAAAATAGATGAAAACTTGTTATGGCATAGAAGATTAGGGAATCTAATATTTTCTCAAATGATAAAAGCATGCAGGCTCAAGGCGGTCCGTGATCTTCCAGATATCAGCATCCCAGAAAATACCATATGCAAACGATGTCAATTCAGTAAGCAAACTAGAGTTCATTTCAGTGAAATAGAATGATCAACAAGTAATAACACTCTTGAACTCATCCATATTGATTTGTGTGGACCAACAAGGAAAAATTCACCTCGTGGAGAAGAATACTTTATTTTATTCATTGATGATTTTTCTAGAATGTGTTGGATAGGTATACTAAAGCATAAAGATGAAGGCTTTGAAAAGTTTAAAGCCTTCAAAGCATTAGTTGAAAATGAATCAAATCGAAAAATCAAATGTTTCAGATCTAATGGAGGGGTAGAATTCATATCAGATCATTTTCTATTTTTTTGTGAAAAACATGGAATAAAAAGGCATTCCTCTATTGCCATAACTCCTCAACAAAATGACATAGTAGAAAGAATGAATAGAATAGTTCAAAAAATGGATTGAGCTATGCTTGATGAATCCGGAACTCCTGCCACCTTCTAGGGTGAAGCTTCATTTACTACCATGGCTATTCTCAACAAAGATAATGTTCAAGTAAATATTGATCAAATTTCATATGAACATTGGTATGGTAAACCTCCTACTGTAAACACTTTAGATTTTTCGGAAGAAAATGTTTCATTAAAAATACTGATGAAAAACTTGGTAAGTTTGAACCCAGAGCAGACGAAGTAATTCTTCTTGGTTATTCATCTAGAAGTAAAGCATACAAATGTTATAATAAAAGACTTCAGAAAATTGTTAGATGAATTGATGTAGTAATTGATGAAGCATGAAAAAATCTAGAACAGATGAAATTAACAAAGGAATATGACAATGAGGAAAATGTAAATGATTTCCCGTATCAAATCAAAATGATATAGAGGAAGAAACCAATGAAGCATCAGAAGAAGATACAATAGGCATGGAAAAGACTCCATCTAGGTATATTCAAAAGAATCATCTAGAATCTCAAATTCTAGGAGAAAAAGGTTCTGTAGTATAGATAAGAAGTATTATTATAGGAACCTCAAGTTATCTAGCATTACTATCCTCCATAGAACCACAAAATGTAAAAAAAGCTAGAAAATATGAATGTTAGGTTAAGGCCATGGGTGAAAACTTGACCCAATTGAAAATAATGATACTTGGGAATTATTTCTTAAACCTCATTATAAAGATGTTATATGAACAAAATGGGTATTTAAGAATAAGCTGAATGAAAATGGAGAGGTTTTTAGAAACAAGGAAAGACTTGCTTCTAAAGGGTATGCTCAACAAGAAGGTATAGACTGCAAAGAAAATATTTCGCCTGTTGCCAGACTTTAAGCCATAAGAATGTTTCTTTATCTTTCAAGTTTTCAAAGATTCAAATTATATAAAATGGATGTAAAATTAGCTTTTCTCAATGGAGATTTAGAAGAAGAAGTTTATATTGAGAAACTAGAAGGATTCATTCTAGGAAATGATTGAAAACTTGTATGCAAGGTCAAAAAGGCTCTATATGGTCTAAAAAGATCTCCATGGGTCTGGTATTATCATCTTGACAATGTTGGGTTGTGTTATATTATTTCCATGACTATCCCACGTAGTTAACCAGGGGGTTAGATGGGGGGTAGAGCCCCCCTTCCTTCCACCAATTGTGTAGCGGGAGGGGGCGGTCACAAGGTTTGAGGTGTACTGTTGACATCTAATCCGAAACGGATGGGTGAACTGGACAATCATCTAGAAGATGAACTGATCCATCATATGTATGTATATAAATAATATGTTAGCTAATGAATAATATATCATTTCTTTCATCCGCTCATTCTGGAGTTACCCTAACCTGACATGGTATCAGAGCTTAGGTCCCAGTCCCTAAAATAGTTGTAACTCCTGCCTCTGCACCCTCTGTCCTGACACTGCGCTCTCTGCCCTTCTGAATGTGCATTTTTGGTGCCTCCGCCCAGAAATACCTGATACTGTCCCTCTCTGCGCATGAATATTTGAATGTATCGCTGCCCCTCTCCGCGCAGGAATACCTGACATACCGCCAGCAAGGAATACCTGACGCTGCCCCTCTCTGCGCATGAATATTTGAATGTATCGGTTATACATTGACTCTCGTCGCTTTTCATCTCTCGCCCAAACTGCAAGTTCACCCATCCAACGCTCCTTAGGGACGTTTTTGCCAGGCCGAAAGCTTACCCTTAATGCACTGCTGATTGATGGTTCTCTCATCCATATTCTTCTGAGAATTTGAGCTTAACATGCTCTGAGGACCTGAGAGAGAAACTTGGGCGTTTGCCAGTTCTCCCAAACCCGACAAACCGCAGTCCGTTGCTCATCCGGAGGCCTATCTCGTCTCCCTCTTCGAGGACTCAAATCTCTGCACCATTTGCGTCGCTGCTCATCACTGATTCAATTGGCGTTACAACTGCAATCTTTATGCTCCAGGAACAGCCAGCGCATGGAGGCATGTGGCCCATCTGGAGAAGATATGAAGCTTGAAGTGTTGATGCGTTGAAGATATGAAGCCTGAAGCGTTGATGCGTTGAAGATATGAAGCCTGAAGCATTGATGCGTTCCTCTGAAGCCTGAAGCGTTGATGCATTGAAGATATGAAGCCTGAAGTGTTGATGCGTTCCTCTGAAGCCTGAAGCATTGATGCGTTTCTGGTATCATGACCTGGTGCATTTGAACTGCTACTTGTGTTTGAATGACATGGTATCGTGACCTGGTGCATTTGAACTGCTGCTTGTGATATGTTGTTTTATGAAGTTATTGGGCGACTCAGAAAATTCCTTTACAAGCTGCCGAAGCCATCGGGATCACAATTCCAAATTTTAATTGAAATTGTGTTTGGAAATGAGAGCCTTTCGCACCTCTATTTGATTATGGTAGCTGGTTTGCGCAGTTTGTTTATGCATATAAACATATGACTTTAAACCTGATTCATCTCAAAAAAAAAAGTTTGAGAATGACAAGAAAGATGAGTTTAATGACGGTATAATGTTGTGTTGTTGATATGTATTTATGATGGCAGTTTTAAGTATTGTGTTGTAAGCATTTTTCAAAGGGGTTATATAAGAAGTTTTCAAAAGCATTCAAAGTCATATCAGTCAGAACATTTTGTATATCAAAGCATGTGTGGAGGTGATATAGTGATATTGCACAGTTTTTTATTTTTGGTAATGTTGTATTGAAGCATAAAGTGATGAAATTCTGATGCCTTCTGTCACACATTAGAGGGATTTGTAGAATTTTTTTTTATCAAGCAGAAGTATTTTTTTACAGAATGCATTCAATCATCTCTATGGTCGGAATAGTTCTCACTGGCAAGGAGAACTATTCTGAATGGTCTCGAATGGTAAAACACACCCTCATCTACAATGAGCTGTGGAAAGGAGTGTGTGTCGGAGAAGAAGACAAAGACCCTGTGCAGCCTACATCAGATAAAGAACTTGTCATTTGGGAAAACAAGAACAACAAAGCCTATGCATTGATCGCAGCATCTGTAAATGAAGAAGTAAGTCGTCATATTTCATCCTATTCCACTGCCTTTGAAGCTTTACAAAAGCTGAAAGAACTCTATGATTCACATTCTGCACTTGAAGTTGTTCAGCTCATGATTAAACTCTTCACTCTTGAACTGAAAAATAATGATCCCCTTACTCTTGCATCTGAAATAAAGTCTATAATGCATGATATTAAATCCACTAAGGTTGAGTTGGATATCTCTCTTATTGCCTTTCTCAAAGCACTCTATCCTACCTACTCCAATTATCTTGAGTCCTTACAAGCAAATGGAAATCTTAAAGACATAACCTTTGAGTCTCTTGTGAAAAAGTTTGCTGAAAGAGAGAAAGCCTTTGGAAAGAAAACAATCCCTGAATCTTCTGAAGAGACTGTTTGCCTTGCTCATAAAGAAAAGCATCCTGCTCAAGATTCTACAAGAGGAAGAGGTGGACGAAGAGGAAGAGGAAGATACTTCAGATGCAGGGGGGGCAGACATTCTCAAGCAGAAAAGGCAGATCTCCATTGCATTCGCTGCAAACGAAATGGATCACATGATGCTTCTACATGCAAGCTACCATGGGACAAGATTGAGCAGAGAAGAAATCAGCAGAAAGGTAAAACTGATGACACAGACAAAGGTAAAGCACCTGAATCCGCTCACTATATTGAGGCACAATGTAACATTGGAGTAAATGAAGATTTTTTTAATGCTTCACTTGCTTCTTCGAAAAATGACTGGTTGCTTGATTCAGGAGCAACCTGTCATATGACTCATAGGAAAGATTTTTTTGAAGAGTTCACTGACAATGTTGATGGAGCAGTATACTTTGCAGATCAGTCAAAAATCAAGCCATCAGGGCTTGGCACAATCAGGCTTAAACTGCCTGGTCTTCCAGACTTTCTTCTGGATCATGTTCTATATCTCCCACAGCTCAAGAGAAACTTGCTGTCCCTGGTCCACATCCACCAACAAGGTCACTCCATTCATATGTTTGATGGAAAGCTTGAGGTAAGAAAGGCATCTGACCATTCACTTGTCATGAGGGGTATAGAAGAAGAAAGACTTCTTAAACTGCAAGGAACCTCTGCTCATGCACAACATTTTTCATATATTTCTCATCATGAAGAAGGTACACTTCCATCAAGTTTATTATGGCATGCTAGATTTGGACATTTAAACTATGATAGTCTCCGCTTGTTGAAGAAAAATGGTGTTGCTGGTTTGCCTACAATTCCTAGAAAACATAAGCAATGTGATGCTTGCATTCTAGGAAAGCATAGCAAACAGTCTTTTCATGATTCACATTCAAGAGCACATAGGAAGCTTGAACTCATTCATTCAAATTTATGTGGTCCAATGCCTGTTTCTTCTGCAAATGGAAATAAATATATCATGACATTTATTGATGATTACACCAGAATGTGTTGGGTTTATTTATTGAAGAACAAATCTGATGCTTTTCAAACATTCAAGAATTTTCATAAATGGATTGAAAATGATGCACAATCTCATATTGGGTCTATTCGCACTGATAATGGAAAAGAATATACATCAAATGAATTTGAACACTATCTTCGCCAACATGGGATTAAACATCAAACAATTGTGCCTTATAATCCTCAACAGAATGGTGTAGCTGAAAGAATGAACAAAACAATTTTGAATATGGTACGATCCATGCTTTTCTTCAAAAATGTAAAGACAATGTTTTGGGCTGATGTTGTTCTATGTGCTGCATATATAAAGAATAGATGTCCATCTAGTGCTATAACAAACAAGACTCCTTATGAATTGTGGTATGGACATGTTCCTTCGGTAAAACATCTCAGGATATTTGGTTCCACCTGTTATGCTTTAATACCAAAGGTACATAGAAACAAACTTGGTGCTAGAAGTCGTAAGTGTATCTTCCTGGGGTATTCAAACACATCTAAAGCATACCGCCTCTATCATGAAGTAAATAAAAAGTTTGTTTTATCTAGAGATGTCATTTTTCTTGAATCATCCAAATCTGACAGTGTTGTTGAGCGGCAACTTGATCGCTTGGATAGATTCACAAAACCGAAATCATTCCAAGAGTTTGATAATTAGATTCCACATCTTGAAGGGGGGATTCCTATACTAGATCAACATGTGGAATCTCCTTCTGAAGAACAATCTCCCCTGCATGACATTCCAACAACCGATGATGCTTTAAGTGATGTAATTGATAGAATTGGGAGACTCAATCTTGATTCAGACCCAACTCAATCAACAGAGCAGCCTGGACCATCTCAGAAAGGTCCCCCAAAGTGGCTGACAAAGACACTTGAAAGTGTTCATCCTGATGAAATTTGAAAAACAGGAACCAGAAATACAAACCGACAAGATGGAGGTGATGTAGATAACTCTAATTCACCTGTTGATATGGATGTTACTTATGATTGTGAATTGAACTTGTCTACAGATTTTGAACCAACTTCCTTCAAAGAAGCTACTTCTCATGTTGAATGGAAAGAAGCGATGCAGAAGGAGTATGATGCCCTCATAAAGAATGGCACTTGGAAGCTGGTTGATCCTCCATTTGGAACCAAACCAATTGGCTGCAAGTGGGTCTACAAGAACAAGTACAAAGCTGATGGCTCACTTGACAAGCACAAAGCTAGGCTTGTGGCAAAAGGTTTTGCATAGAAGGAAGGGGTCGATTATGAGGAAACTTTTGCCCCCACAGCAGAATGGGCAACCATCCGGACACTCTTTGCACTAGCTGCTCAGAACGGTTGGAAAGTCCATCAAATGGATGTAAAAACTGCATTCTTGAATGGAGATCTAAAAGAGAATGTTTTTATGTCCCAGCCTGAAGGATTTTCTGTGAAAGGACATGAACACAAAGTATGCAAACTTGTGAAGTCCTTGTATGGCCTCAAACAAGCACCACGAGCCTGGTATGAAAAACTAACTAAGCATCTTCTGAAACTCAACTTCAATCATTTTGATCTTGATGATGCAACTTTATTTGTCAAGAAAGTTGGCAAAACAGTTGTATATCTTGTGGTATATGTAGATGATATTTTAATGACAGGGAACAATGAAAGCTATATTGCATCCATAAAGAAAGAATTAGGAAATTTTTTTGAAATGACTGATTTGGGCTATGTTCATTACTATCTTGGCATTGAAGTAACCCAACATCCAAAGTCCATATTTCTTTCTCAAAAGAAATACATTGGAGATTTGTTAAACATATTTGGCATGACAGAGTGCAATCCCCTTTGTACTCCAATGGAACAAAACTTGAAGCTCACATCTATTGAAGGAAAGGAATTTGAGGATGCAACAAGGTATAGACAACTTGTAGGAAGTCTCATCTACCTCACTACTACCAGACCAGACATTTCATTTGCTGTTGGAATCCTCTCCAGGTTTATGCAAAAGCCTTGTGAGGGACATTGGTCTGTTGCAAAAAGAGTTCTAAGGTACTTGAAGGGAACTCAAGACCTTGGAATCAAGTATACATAGGTGGACGACTTCAACTTGATTGGATACTCTGATTCAGACTTCGATGGAGACAAAGAAACTGGGGTATCTACTTCAGGATATGCTATGAGTCTTGGATCAGGAGCTGTCTCCTGGAGACCACGCAAACAATTAGTACCAGCAGATTCCACAACAGAAGCAGAATATGTGGCAGTAGTTGAAGCAACGAAAGAAATTGTGTGGCTCAGGAAAATTCGTGAAGACTTGCAAGTAAAACAAATACAATCAACTCCACTCATGATTGATAACACCTCTGCAATAAAGTTGGCCAAGAACCCAAAGTTCCATGATCGTACTAAGCACATCAATACTAAATATCATCTGATCCGACATCATGTTGAGGCCAAAACAATCCATCTCCGTCATTGTTCCACAAACGAGCAAATTGCAGACATCTTCACCAAAGCGCTTGGAAGAGAAAAGCTTGAAAGATTCAGAATGATGCTTGGACTCACCAACATCCCTTCAGATTAAGGGGGGGAATGTTGACACCTAATCCGAAATGGATGGGTGAACTGGACAGTCATCTAGAAGATGAACTGATCTGTCATATGTATGTATATAAATATTATGTTAGCTAATGAATAATATATCATTTCTTTCTTCCGCTCATTTTGGAGTTACCCTGACCTGACATGTACCTGTAAACCCACTTTATGGGGTCCGAGGCAGCGCCCCGAAAAATTTTGGTTTTGGACCATATGTTAGGATGGGTGGACCCACCTATGGTTTTGTGCATGATTTTTGCACACATTTTTTTGACGCGATGGTTTTCGGTCCATGGTATTGGATAATTTGGCATGTATAAATATGTATTATAACATTGAAAGGAATAGAATGAAAAATCAAGCTGGTAGTCCCAGCTTTTGGATACAGGGGAATATCTCTATGTATATGTGTTTTATGTGTTATTCTCTCACCTTGTTTATTTTCTATGTTTTATATTTCATATGCAAGTAATTTCTATATGGGGTTCAAACCTACATTTAGTATCAAATCTATTTTATCTTCAATGGGATGCCTTTGTTGCTGAGGGGTTTCGCTCGAGCCTATCCTAGACCCTGTTCAATGGGAGATCTGCGAGATCGATTCTGGTGGTGAAAGAAGATGGCGAGCAATGGAAAGATAGAGATCAAGAAATTTAATGGTCAGAGTTTTGAGTTGTGGAGACTCAAGATGGAGGATCTGTTGGTGGATAAAGATCAGTGGATCGCGGTAGATCTGGGTACTAAACCAAAAGGAGTCTCTGCTGAAGAATGGAAGAAGTTGGATCTGAAGGCAAAGAGCACAATATGATTGTGTGTCTCAGATTCAGTATTGTTGAATGTATCTAGGAAGGCTACGGCAAAGGCTTTATGTGAAAAATCAGCGACTTTGTACCAATCTAAGTCACTGGTGAATAAACTATTCCTGCAAAAAAATCTGTATAACCTAAGGATGAAAGATGGAGAATCGGTGACTAAGCATCTGAATGCATTTAATACTGTGGTAAGTTAGTTAGGATTTGTTGATATCAAAATTTCAGATGAAGATAAGTTCATTAGTTTGTTGTGTTCTCTACCAGATTCATGGGATAGTTTGGTTATTGTAATAGGTAGCAATGCAACTGCCTTGGAGTTTGATGAAATAGTTTCATCCTTGATGATAGAGGAGATGAGACGGAAAAATATGGAGAGCCAAAATGGTGATGCCTTGTCTATACGAGGACGGTTCTAGAGTAGAAGCAAAAATAAGTCATCAAGTGGGAGATCTAAATCTAGAGGGAGATCTAAATCTCCAGGAAAACCTATAAATGTGGTGTGCTAGAAATGTGGAAAGGAAGGGCACTACAAAAGGGACTATAAATCTAAATCTCTCGATAAAGGAAAGGGATCTGATGATGCTCCTTCTGCAGAGGCAAAAACCACTTCAGATGAAGGTGGGGATGTGTACTTGGCTTCTTCAAGTACACATGTAGATCATGAGGCATGGTTGATTGACTGAGGTGCATCCTTTCACTTCACTCCCTATAGAGAGTGGTTCTGCGAGTATGAGAAATACGATGGTGGTGATGTCTTCTTAGGGGATGATACGAAAGCTTGAATTTTTCGTCATAGAAAAGTAAATTTGAAGTTGCAAGGTGGAAGGGTTAGAAGACTTCCTAGTGTTCTACATATTCCTGCATTGGCCAGAAATCTAATTTGTATAAGCAAGTTGGATGATGCAGGTCTAAAAACAGTGTTCGAGAAGGAATCCTGCAAGATGGTTTGGGGAGCACTGGTATTGATGTGTGGAGTTTGGATTGGAACTCTATATAAGCTGCAAGGTAGCACGACTGTTGATGGGTGCAATAGTTATATGGTTCCTAAAAGTGGAGCAGAAAATCTAGTGGTCTCTGGAGAGAAGACCATGTTGTGGCATCAAAGGCTTGGACATATTAGAGAGAAGGGCCCTCGAATACTTCATGGTAAAGGTATGGTAGAAGGTATGAGTAATATCTCTCTAGATTTTGATTTCTGTGAAAATTGTGTATATGGGAAGAAAAATCGGGTGAGTTTCCCCTCTAGTAGTAAGAGGGTGAAACAGATATTAGATCTTGTGCATAGTGATGTGTTTGGACCTGTGAAGGTTCCATCATTGGGTAAGTCTATGTACTATGTATCATTTATAGATGACTCCTCAAGCAATACATGGATATATTTCCTTAAGAATAAATCTAAGATCTTTGACAGGATTAAAGAATTTAAGGTGCTAAGAACAGATAATGGTGGAGAGTTTTACAACAACAAATTTGAAGAATTTTGTAAGAAGTGTGGTATAGCATGGTCAAAGACTACTCCATATACACCTCAGAAAAATGGAGTTGCAGAAAGAATGAACAAGACATTGATTGAAAGGGCAAGAAGCATGCTCAGTGGTCCCGGGTTAGGACAAGAATTTTGGGCAGAGGCAGTGGATACTGCATGTTACTTGGTCAACAAGTTACCTTCATCAGCGTTGGAGGATATGACTCCACAAGAATGATGGACTGGTAAGAAACCTTCTCTTTCACATCTAAGGGTATTTAGATGTGATGCATATGTGCATGTTCCAAAGGAGAAAGGAACCAAGTTGGATAGTAAATCTGAAAACTACATCTTTATTAGGTATAAGGATGGTTTAAAGGGTTATAAGCTTTGGAACCTACTAACAAGGAAGTTTTTGTAGAACCAAGATGTGTTGTTCAAAGAGGTGAAAGATGTTATTAAACATGAAGTCCAACCAAAGGAACTTGAGAAGATAGAGTTTGAGCTAAAGGTGGAAGAATCAGACTCTAAAGCAGAGGAGGAATGAGAAGATGATGTGCCACAAAATCCGGCTGTGAGAAGATTAGTTTGAGAAAGAAAGCAGTCTGAAAGCTATAGTCCATCTGCTTTCTGTTCAAGTTTTGTTTTGTCTGTTACCGATGATGACCCTAGAACTATGAAGGAAGCAGTGAATTCAGATGATGGAAAACTCTAGAAACATGCCATAGTTGATGAAATGACATCATTGCACAAAAATGAGACTTGAGATCTAGTGGAGTTGTCGGCTCAAAGTAAACCCATTGGCAGGAAATGGGTGTTCAAGAAGAAGACAAATGCAGAAGGAAAGGTGGAGAAATACAAAGCTCAAATGGTAGCAAAAGGTTATTCCCAGGTGTTAGGAATTGATTTTGGTGATATTTTTTCTCCTGTTGCTAAGGTAACTTCTATTAGATTACTTTTATATGTTGCTACTGCTTGTGATTTTTAGGTAGAATAGATGGATGTGAACACAACATTTCTTCATGGGGATCTAGAAGAAGAAATATACATGAAGCAAACTGAAGGCTTTCCGGTGAAGGGTAAGAAAGAACCGGTATGCAAGTTAAAGAAGTATCTATATGGGTTAAAACAATCACCAAGGATGTGGTATCAGAAATTTGATACATTTATATAGGGACTTCGCTTCACCAGAAGCAAAGCAGATCACTCTGTGTATTTTAAATTAATTGATGACCATGTTATTTATCTGGACTTGTATGTGGATGATATGTTGTTTGTTGGAAATGACAAAGAAATTATCGAGGATTTGAAGACCCAATTGTCCTCCAAATTTGACAGGAAAGATCTTGGTGCTGCAAACTATATTTTGGGCATGGAAATTAAAAGAGATCAGGCAAAGAGGAAGCTATGATTAAACCAAAGGAGGTATGTCGAGACAATACTACAAAGGTTTAATATACAGGATAGTAAAGCGATGAAGGTTCCTATTCCTAGAGGTGTGAGGTTATTTGGTGAACAGTGTCCCAAGACACAAGAAGAGGAAGAGGACATGTCTCGTGTTCCATATGCAAGCGTAGTCAGTAGACTGATGTGTACAATGGTCTATACTAGAACAGACATTACACTTGCAATGGGATTATTGAGCAGGTTTATGTCAAAACTAGGGAAGGAGCACTAGAGAACAGTGAAGCGGGTTTTCAGGTATTTTCATGGCACTAGTGATTATGGTTTGTGCTACCAAGGAAGATTAGTATTAGACAAAATGTTGGATATTCGTGGCTTTGTTGATGCAGACTAGGCTGGAGATCTGGATCAGAGAAGATCTACAAGTGGGTATGTGTTTAATCTATTTGGAGGTGCAGTTAGTTGGATGAGTAAGAAACAATATGTAGTGGTGCTATCAACTATAGAGGCAAAATACATGGCAGCCACTCATGCAAGCAAGGAAGTAGTTTGGTTGCAAAGATTGTGTTCAAGTATGGGGTTAGTACAAGGAGCTATAAGGATAGACTGTGATAGCCAAAGTGAAATTTTCTTGGAAAAGAACCCCGCATATCATTCAAAGACAAAGCACATTGATGTTCAGTATCACTTTGTGAGGGATATGATAGAAGACAAAAAGGTGTTGCTAGTAAAGGTGGACACTTTGAAGAATACTGCAGTTGCATTGATAGTTGCGAGCTCTAAGAAGTTCTCTTGGTATAGAGAGACAATGGGTGTTTTAGGGCTAGATAAATGACTAAGCTCTCTTGTGGCCCACTATGGAAAGAAAACAAAAAGTGGGAGAATGTTGGGTTGTGTTATATTCTTTCCACGACTAGCCCATGTAGTTAACCAGGGGGTTAGAGGGGGGCCAGAGCCCCACTTCATTGCACCGATTGTGTAGCTGGCGGGGGGCCGTGTCACAGGGGGTTTGAGGCATAAATTTTTTTGGTTTTGGACCCTATGTTAGGATGGATGGACCCACCTATGGTTTTGTACATGATTTTCGCACATGTTTTTTGGATGCGATGGTTTTCAGTCCGTGGTATTGGACGCTTCAGCATGTATAAATATGTATTATAACATCGAATGGAATAGAATGAAAAATCAAGCTGGTAGTCCCAATTTTGGGATCCAGGGAAAAATCTCTATGTATATGTGTTTTATGTGTTATGCTCTCGCATTATTTATTTTCTACGTTTTAGAATTCATATGCAGTTAATTTATGTACGGGGTTAAAACCTACAGACAAATATCTAAAACGACAAGGTTTCATAAGAGGTTCTGCAGATAGCAAATTATATACAAATATTGAAAATGATAAATTGCTAGTTATTGTTGTTTATGTTGATGATATCGTATTTGGTGGCAATAAAGAATCTATGAGTCAGAACTTTTCTTCAATTATGCAGCAAGAATTTGAAATGTCCTTACTTGGTGAACTTACTTGTTTTCTTGTTCTATAAGATAAGCAAATAAAATATGGTATTTTTCTTTCACAAACTAAATATCTCAAGATTTGAAGAAGTACAAAATGGAAGATTCTAAACTAGTATGTACTCTAATGGTAACAAGATGTAGTCTCAGTTCTAATGATGAATCACCTACAGTTAATCAAGAAGCATACGAATTTATGATTGGAATTTTTCTCTATCCAACAAGCATGAGACCTGATATATGCATGCAGTAGGAATTGTTGGAAGGTTCCAAGAAAATCCAAATGAATCACATATTCAGGTAGTAAAAAGAATATTCAAATATCTTCAAGAAACTCAAGTCTTTGGCTTATGGTATCCTAAAGATACATATCTTACTCTTCATGAATATACAGATGCAGATTAGGTAGGAAATGTTTATGATAGAAAAAGCACTAGTGGAGGTGCATTCTATATGGGTTCATGGTTAGTTTCTTGGTTCAGAAAGAAAGAAAGTTTGATTTTCTTATCTACAGTTGAAGCAAAATGTGTGGTTATTGCATCTTGCTGCACACAACTACTTTAGATGATGCAAACACTAGAAGATATTCAAATCACATGTACTCCACCTATCCCCATTATATGTGATAATACAAGTTCCATCAGTATTTCAAAAAATCCTATCATGCACTCCAAGACCAAGCACGTCCCCATTAAGTTACATTTTATACAAGAACAAGTGCTTGAACAAAAGGTTAAATTGGAGTATGTTCCCTCCAAAGCATAGGTTTCTGATATATTTGTTAGGTAAACTTGACTCATGATAGAGTCAAAGTTAACCAAGTTAAACAGTGATGGTTTTGGGGCATACGATATTGTGCACCCATAATATTCTGCCCATGGTATTATATGTAATGGAGCTTATAAAACACTGGAAGGACTTCATTGTAATGCAAGACCTGGAGGTAAGCAGTGAAGGCTCATTTGGTCGGATTGGACAGGGTTTTGGCCAATGCTAATAAGATCTTATTAGGTTGGGTTTTCCCCGGATTTGGGGTTTTCCCAGATAAACCTGTGTGTTTATGTATTTATGGTTGCTGCTGGTTATTTTTATATTTATTCCTCTCAATAATTAATTTTTTTCCTTGGGTAAAATTCTTAACAACTGGTATCAGAGCCAGATATTGGCTTCAAGGGGATTCTTTGATGCTAGGGGTTTATAGTGCCTGATGAGATCAATGTAGCCTTTCTTTTACAGATCCGGGTCTGAAAATAATGGTCGATCAATCTTACGTAGAAGAACCTCAAGGAGAATGTGCAGAAGATAGTGCTAGCTAGGGATTGCAGTGCATTTGCGATATTTACCGGTGCTAGAATCTACGAGGGCTCAAGGAGAATGTGCACAAGATAGTGTCGACGAGGGATCACAGCGCATTTTCGATATTTACTGGTGCTAGAATCTACGAGGGCTCACAGTTGGAGCAGTTTGATAGAAGTTTTTGAGAAAATCAAATTGAGAGAGGATGGATCAGAATCGCAGCAGCAATAAACAAAAAAAAAATTAATGAAGTCAAAATTATTGCATGTAAATGGGCATACTACTGTAAGACCTTGTAAGGCATCTATACCCCTTGGTGATCACTGGTAAAGTCTGGGTTAGACCTAGGTGATAGGGGGATGTCGGGTTAACAATACCCCGGGTAAAAACTCTGAGGGGGGTAAGAGCTATAGTGAGCGGGATTGTCTCACTTAGCAAGTTTGGCTGGAGTTAGTCAAGAAACCTCAAGTCAAGTTTAAGGGGGGAATTGTTAGGTAAACTTGACTCAAGATAGAGTCAAAGTTGACCAGGTTAAACAATGATGGTTTTGGGGCACATGGTATTGTGCACCCATAATATTCTGCCCATGGTATTATATGTAATGGAGCTTATAAAAGGTTGGAAGGACTTCATTGTAATGCAAGACCTGGAGGTAAGTGGTGAAGGCTCACTTGGTAAGATTGGCCAGGGTTTTGGCCAATGCTAATAAGATCTTATTAGGTTGGGTTTTCCCAAGATTTGGGGTTTTCCCAGATAAACATGTGTGCTTATGTATTTATGGTTTTTGCTGGTTATTTTTATATTTATTCCTCTCAGTAATTAGTTATGTTATGCAGTAAATTTCTTAGCAATATTCCCCAAACCGCTTCCCAGAGAAAGATTTGAATGTATCAGAAAAAAGTTGGGATTAGTTTACACATCATCCTGCTATTATATCTAGTTTTTTAGAGGAAGGTTACTATACGTGGGTTTCATGAATGATAGTCGTGTATATACACGAGCTTTTGTGGCTGCAGGAGCATATATGTTTTTCTTAAAGAAAAGTAGCGGTTTAGACTCTGATATGGGTGCTCAATTTGATATTGATAATTACATATTGTTGATATGCTTTATTCATTGATTTTTATTTGACTGATGAAGATGCCTTAATGAATGATTTGTTGACAATGCAGAAGTAGCACAAGTTCAGGGGGAGTATTATACTTATCAAACATTCTGCATGGTTAGCATTATGGTTTCTTATTTCCGCTATGGTTTCAGATATTCATATCAATTGTTGCATAGGTCATGTAGAGATCTATGGTGTTCTCCTTCTGTCATAGTCTATTTTTGAAAGAGTCCTATCAGACATATGATGTAATTTTTATCCTCACTATGCATGGGAAGGATGATGTAATAATTGTTATTTCAGTCATGTACAAAAAATTGGTATATGCCCACTTGGTTGGGTGACTGATATATGTATGAGTCATTGGTCTTAGGGAGGTCATACTCACTTAGTTGAGTTATAGAGTCATGTTATTCTTTTAAAAAATATCTCTGCAAACTGTGCATGTACTCAGGGGGAAATTGGATAGCATAATGTATCTCAAAGGGGGAGAATATCAGGTTCCACCCTTTTCCCTTGATGTCAAATGGGGAGAGTATTTTGTTGTTGCTTGATATATCTAATAGTTTCTACAACTTGCAATAATCAACACCAATATGGTTTCCATGAATTCCAAAGGGGGATATTCTTGGCATTATGATACAGGTGTTGTCCTTGATGGTAACTCACTCACAAGTCATCTCAGATTTGATAAAAGGCAACTCACAGTGTAACATGTTAATTTAGAGGTAATAGGGCATTCGTATAGAAGAACAATAAGTTGGAACAAAGGTCTACTGCTCAGAATCAAGAAGTTGAAGGAAAAAGATGTTTTTAGATAGTTTAAGCTATATATGTAGGTTCACCTTGTCAAAGCAACATATACACGTAAGTTCTTATAACAAAAAGAGCATATATGTATACATGCACTTTCACAAGAGGAAAAGCGCGTATGGGTTGGAAAATCAAGGAAATTCAAGAGCCCACATTATTGAGTGGAGTAATGACTATTTCATCCTGTCCAAGAATACCACAGGTCCTAAGCATTGTTTTGGTCTGAGGTATTAAGAAAGGCCAAAAAGTATATAAGGAGGGGAAGTTCAAAGGGCTAGGGTGTGCAAGTGAAATGGTTTCTTAGGAATACTTCTATCTAAAGTATATTTTATTTTGCAGGGGTTATGATTATGATATGATCTGAAATATTTTTGTGCACCTTGAATTCAATATTTTATCAGGATCATGAGACCTGAAATGACCTATAATTGCATGATCTGATATTGTATGGGATAGATCTCATTTCTTACTCATGTCTTATTCTTTAAATGTCATGATGTGGGTATGCCTGAAGTATGGAATAGCAGCGTGGTTGTAAGTTAATATTTGTAGATCTATAGATTGGTTTGCCTTGGTAAAGACACATATACACGTAGGTTCGACTCTTCCAAGTAGCGTATCCAAAAGAAAATTCAATTGTTCATAAATAACAGATCTATCTGATCAATGTTGTTGTTTTATTGATGTCTATCAATGAAGTCTTCTTAGGTCTGAAAGTAAAATTGAATGCATAAGGAGTTTGTGTCTGGTTGATTGACTGATTATTTGAGAAGGGTTATCTTTATTGCCAACTATCTAGGTCGCTGTAGATTGAAAGTAGATGTTCAAATATTACTGGAGGGTATAGATTTGATTCAGAACTTTTATGTTTCAGTAATTTTCTAGGTATACATAGGTTTGGTTAAAGGATGTAGTGTGTACATGTAGGTTGGGTTCAATAAAGTTCGGTATCCATTCTGATGTATGATTTTTGAGGCTGCAGTTGGTTCTGTATGATGATGAAGGTTTCTAGATTCAACACACTGTTCTCGAGACAATGATCTAACTGTTCAAATTAACTAATTATTGGTTGATATTAGTTGAGTTTCAAAGTTTCTGATGGGTTGAGTGTGAAAATTTGATGAAACGAGGACTTCATGTTGTATTGTTATGTACCAGGAGCATCCAGTTTGAAAATTAATGAAACATGGTCCTTCGAGGAAGAGAGAAGGTCGTAGCCTTCTATAGGTCAGTGCCTATATACCAGTAAACATATTGGATATTACAAGAGCTAGGGGGTTGTAGCTCTCTTCCTGTAGAAGCTAGAAAGCGAGAGAAGGTTATAGCCTTCTGCAGATGGGTGCCTGCATACTGGTATGAGTCTACACCTACACAAGATTGTAAACATATTTTCTTTATATTAAAATAAGAAAGAGACAACAACAGTAGGTGGTTTTTCTCCCACATTAGGTTTCCACCATAAATTTTTGTGTTCATGTGTGATGTTTTATTATGTTATTACTACACATATTTACTGTATAATAATATATTGATGCACTAGTTAAAGATCAACACATGAAAAATTGACTAAATTATAAGTTCTCTGGGTATACATTGGTTTCTATAATAACAGTAGCATGCACATGCAGGTTCACTTCATTGAAGTAGCATATATAAATCTGATTGGGAACTGAAAAATTATTGGATTGTAAATATTGATTCTCCCCCCTCACAATATTATTTCCAACATAGATGTCACAACTATGTATTTTCTCCATAAAGAATTGTACTGTATTGTATATCATGTACAAAGGCAATTAGATCCATGGTCCATGAGTAGTCTCTTGCAATTAGTAAGGATACTCCATTACAACTCCATTACATGGTTAGGGGGAGTATGTTCAATTCAAACTTGGCTTTGTATTAGAAGAGATATGTTTACCAACCAGTTTAATTGTTTTTCATGCTTATCTTCTAGGGGATACTTCTTTGGGTTACATCAGTATGGTGTTGTGTATGACAGGGGGAGTCCTCCTCTCTTTTGACACATTATTGGCATTGTTTTTAATGTTGTTATGGCCCTTTGCAATTGATGTCAAATGGGGAGAGATTTTGGACTATTGAGTTAGCCTCACATGTTGTATTGAGGTTGACATCAATGCCAAAGGGGGAGTTTGTTTGAATTGTAGTGTTGGCATTGATGTCAACAACCTCCTGGTGGTGCTAGTCATATGAATGTGTCATGAGTATTGGTGATAGATGATTGGTTAATGGTCTTGTTAGTTGGCATTGATTTCAACATACCAACGAAACAAGATTTAGAGATGGATGCCACATGTGTGTTTGGATTAAGGTTGGCACCTTATGTTGGTTGGAGATGTTGTTGATGCAGGTGATTAGAGTGCTTCTCTTGGTGTTGCACATGTATCTACATGTATTAGAGAAATTGGATTGTTTCTTCATGTGTTGATTTTTGGATGCATGCATTATAGGTGCTTCCACCAGTCTTAGAGTTAGTTGGATGCTATGATTTTGCTACTATATCAGTTAAAAGTATTGTTATAGGTTTTGGAGGTGTTTGTACAGGTTATGGTTGCTTCTTAATGATTTTGAAGTGTTTCTCTTGGTACTAAGGTTGGTATAATAGGTATTGCATGTCATTAACTTGTTATTATCCTATTTCAATAACTGTAGAGTCATCAAAATGGTTTGGATGAGTGTTCAGAAGTTGAGGATGATGATCCACTAGGCAAGAGGGGTTTTAGGCTAAAGGATTGATGTTTCTCCTTATCTCTAGCCTCACCCGCATGGAAACAGGCTCATCAGAGTAGCTGGAAAGCTTTAGTATCATGGAGGCAGGCCTATGGGAATGGTTATAGGTTCAGTCGCATGAATTCCATACTATGGGAGATACTGAGGGATTTCATAAGTTTTTCTCTACATTCCTTGTGTTCATTAGCTAAATTTTATGTCGTGGAAATATTCTTGACCATAAAATTTTATTTTATGGTCGGAAAAGTTCATGGGACCTCCAAAAGATGATTAAAATTGAAAATATCAAAAAGGAAAGTGGAGTTAGTTTTTTATTGAGTGAATGAGTCGAATCCAAAGAAAATAAAGCATATGAAAGGAGTTTTTATGCCCATTAGTTCTTTGTAATTATTGATTTGAGTATTTTAGTTGATCTACAGATTGGACAAATCTCATTGTGAGTGATTCATTTCCTAGTGGTGTGGAGAGAGTGTGAGCTTGGGGAAGAGTCTGCAAGCTATGTGATTTGTCTATGCATATTTTATGAATTAGTTTGTGGTTGTAGTAGTAGATATTTGAAGATTATTTGGTTGATGTGTGGACTGGAGTAGAGTTTGAGGAGATTGTTTTGCAGCCTGTGTGGGAAGTTTGTGTGAGTTTTTTAGTATATCTTGCATTGCAAATTTGTTATTCAATTATGCTTTGATTCTATGGTTTTGTAGTGATTATTTTAAGAAAGTTAATAAGTCCAATCTAAAAAATATATGAAATGAGGCTCACATGGAGGAAGCGAAGGCATAAAGGCTTTAGAGTATACATTGATTTGACAGAGTTCATACAAGGAAGATATTTCTCCATCCAATAGGAGTTGGATATTCCAATGGGAGTTACAGAACGATTGTTGATCATGGGAACCTTTAGCGGATGGTAGTTCGTAGATCCAAGAGACAAACAAATTCCTGTGCGATAAGTGCCAGCATCTTGTGAAAGAAGTTGAGTCCTTTGGCTCATGGGAGTTAGTTGATCCATGTAAAATTTGTTCAATAATTTAATAAAAGAATTGAGAATCACATCAATAGTAGGGTGGTTATTTTTCCTGGGGAAGGGTTTTCCACCAAAAATTGTTGTTTCAATTGTGTTTCTTTTTTTATGGTTGCATGTTTATTTTTGGTTCTCTAATCTGTCGTTTTGTATTTCATCTTGTGCATGTTTGAAGCAATACTTAATTGGAGAAAAATTTACAAGTTCCACCACTATTAATTCACTACCCCCTCTTAGTAACGATCCAATTTCCAATAGGATTTTGAATCTCTTGAGGTAAATCAATCCACTTATAGATCAATGAATGGTATCTTATTGTATTTAATATCTTCTAGACCCGACAATATCCAAGCTAATCCCAAACAAAGTCATTTAAATGAAGTTAAGATGATCTTAAAATATCTCTAAGGAACTATTTATTATGGCTTATTGTATCTTAAAGGTAAATATTTCAATTTGGTGACTTATATTGATGCAAATTCAAATGGTAGTATTGATGACAGGAAAAGCACATTAGGAGCAACATTGTTTTTGGATAGTTGTCTAGTCTCTTTGGCAAGTAAGAAGTAGAACTCCATTTCTTTATCTACTATTAAGGTTGAGTATGTAACAACAACAAGATGTTGTACCAAAATCCTTTGGATGAAGTATACTCTCAAAGATGTTGAGTTTTAATATGTTGATTCTTACCCTATAATGGTTGACAATAGTAGTGCAATTATAATTTGAAAAAATCTTTTTCTCCACTCCAAACAAAATCACATTCCTACCAAATATCATTTTCTACATCATTAAGTTTCTAATCGTGTTGCGGAATTGGAGTATGTGGCCACTAATGAGAAAATTGTAGATATTTTTACCAAGCCTCTTCCAAGGGAATTATTTGTGCATCTCAAGAAAAAACTTAGATTTTTACCTTTTCAAAGGCATTAAGATGTTTATATGGTGTTGGAAAATGGCCAATGTTCGCCTCAGTCAACTATAAAATGGTTTCCAAGTTAGTGGCAGTTTCCTTGTCCTACATGGCCCAATGCAACATACGCCACCTTTTCTTCTTCTTTTTACTTCTTCAAAGGTGTATATTTTTTACTTATACAGGGGGAGATTGCTTAGCAACTCAAGGGGAGCATATATGGAAGCACTTTATGGGGAGTGTGTTTATTTTTATGAACACTCTATTGTTGGAATTATTTTCTTCCATTTCCATATATTTCCCTTTATCATTGATGTCTAAGGGGTAGAGGGCAAAGAGATTAGTATTTAGAGATCAGTTCCATCTGGAAGAATAAATTTCAAGAGGAATGACTAGATTCAAGTTGCCTTAGTTATTTTCCATTAATGCCAAATGGGGAGATTGTTGGGATTGTAGAGTTGACATTGATGTTAACTAGAAAAGTTGGATGTAATGTAACATGTGTTGTAATGAATTTGATTTCATGCTTATGACAATGTTTGGGTGTATGAAATTTTGGTTTGAAGGTGAGTTGTACATTTGTGTGGAGAAAGAAAGAAAAAATAATATTGACAAAATATGCTCTTGCTTACTTATTCATCCTCACAAGGCTTGCATAAAATTTGTAGGTTTTCCTTTATATCGTCATGATAATTTGCTCTGGCTTGTCGTTATATCCCAAAAACACTTCCTGTAGGTGAAAAAATCATAATTTTTGTACCCACACAAAAAACCATAGGCTTTTCCTCTAGTAATTTCCAATGGTATTCACTCCACTTAATCAATGCACATTATACTTCATAAGAAATGCATACTTAAGTTTGAAAATGTTTTTGATTCACTAAATATTATGGTGGATCGAGTCAAGGATAAATATTTAGTGTATGAGATAAGTTCAAGAGTGTATGAAAATGGGTGATTGGTTCTCCATTTTCTTTATGTAATTATTGTTTAATTATTCCAAAGATTAATTTAGATGGGAACTATTTGTAGAGGAGAGGATTAATCATTTTAAGAGTGAGAGGTATTGTATTACATTGTATAAGAAGAAACAAAAAACTTTTGTGATATCAAGATCACTTATACTTATGTAATAATTCTCAAGACCCTTTAAGTTCTTCACAAGATTTGGTTCCTTCATTGGTCCAAGAAAATTATTCCTTCTCCAATAATTTTTTTATAGGTGCTACAATTTGACCATGATTCTTGGAAAATTTTCTTTAATATCACATTAAATCGTAAGAATCCTTTCATTTTGTTCAAGGAATTGGGGACTTGCCATTACCCCTTGATTTTGTTAGGATCTTCCATGAGATCCTCATGTGAGACAATATGACCCAAATATTCCACTTCTTGAACCCCAAATTCCCACTTATAAGGATTTGCATACAGTTTTTTCTATTCCAACAATGTAAAGACCCTATCAAAATATTGTATATCATCTTCCCAAAATTTTTGTAAATTAGTATACCATAAAAGATTACTAAGTCGGATTTTCTAAGGAATGGTTTGAAAAGATAATTTATAAATATTTGAAATGTTGAAGATGCATTTGCAAGTACAAATGGAATAACCAAAAATTCATAATAATTTTCATGTTTTGTAAAAGCTATTTTGCGAATGTATTCTTTCCTCATTCTTGGTTGATGATATCTAGAATGAATTTTCTCCTTACAAATGATTTAATAATTTGTCAGTGATAAGAATAGGAGTCTTATCTTTGATTGTAATTTTTTTAGCTATCAGTAATATGGACACATATGTCGTGAACCATCATTTTTTATAACTATTACCATTGGTGAAGACAAAGTATTATCGCTAGCTTGAATGATGTTTGCCTACAACATTCTTTTAACCATATGCTCAATATCATTCTTCTATTTGTGTGGATACTATAAGGCATAATTTTAGGTGGTACAGTTATTTGTTTCAAATGAATGGCATGGCCATGGCCTTGGGAAGGTGGAAGATACTTAGGAAACTCCCCAACTATATTAAAATGATTGTTTTCACCTTTTTGGAGATATATTGGACAACAAGATATATTTGTTTGAATGTATAATCAACACAATTATAAAATGACACCTTCATGTCCCTCTTTTAGCACATTTTTCATCCTATTAGAACTTATAGTTTCTAATTTATCTTGGATACCTCTAAGCTTAATTTCCTTTTCTTCTTGAAAAACATTTATGCTAATATCTTGAGAATTAAGGGCCATTGTTCCTAATGATTTTAACAATTAGACTCCTAATACAACATCAACACCATCCATCTAGATAGCAATATTGGGAGTAACCAAAAAATACTCCCCCATATTTAATTTGATATTATTGCACTTCCCTAAACAATTTATGGTACCTCCATCCACAATCCTTACTTGAAATGATGGTGCCATATAAACAAGGAACTTAAGAAGTTTTTACAATTTGTAACTAATGAAATTATGTGTATGTTGATCATGGAAGAACTCCCATTAACTCTTAGAGAAATAAACACACACCTACCATTAAATTTTATAGGATTCTTTTCCTTTTCATCATTTACTAGTACTTTTCTCTATTGAAACTATAAATCTTGTTATGAAAGTTTTTATTTTATTTTATTTTCATTTGATCCATTTGTTTCTCTTAAGTTTTTTGTGCTAATTCTTTTGGTTTATTTTCATAAGACGATCCATCAACATTAAAATGGTAAGGATTAATGATGTTATTATATGTATACTTTGAATGAGAATAAAAAATCATGAAAATAAGAATGTTCTATTACAACCTATTAATCATAAGTTTCAAATCGATATTACTATTTTATATTTATTCACACTCTTCTTACATACCTAGGAGTTGCGATATTTTCAATTCCATTTTATTTTTTCTCATTCAATAGTCAAATGCACAATCATATAGACTTATTAAAATTATTTTATATACCCTCTGAATCAATGTTGATCTTCCTCAATCTTCTACATTCTCACCAATAATTAGTTTTCAAAACTCAATCATACTATTTAAAATTTTTGATAAATTGAAATAACTTACCTAAAATTTGATTTCACTCATTTTATGCTACATTGAAAAATTATACATCAAATAAACTATTTTCTTATAATGTAATTTTAACTTCTTAATATTATTTTATGTTATATGTATAATTGAGTATAATAAGAATAAAATGTAAAAATACATAAAGCACCCTAAATTAAAAATTGCTTACCTTCCTTTTACTTATTTTCTCACTTTTACAAAATTATAATATAAACATTGTATTGTATAATACACAAGCTTGAAAGTAGTCAGAAATGTACATGTTTTAAAATATAACATGAAAGTATGTAAATAACACCTATACATTGTATAGGAACTTTTGATAGGTGTATTAGAAATAAGAAAGAAAACAAATGATAGAGGAATATATATAATTAATTAATTAATTAGAGGAAGGGGAAATTTTAGAAAATAGAGGACTTTATATAAATTTGGAAAATATTTCATTTGATTTTGTTGATTTTATTTGGAGTTGTGGATATTATCTTTCTTTTCTAGTTTTGCATCTTTTTACATCATTTTTTTATCTTGTTTTCATAAAATTATTCATCATTGCCTAATTACATTATAGCACAATTAATAACGACTTTCCATGCATGCCTTTGGTCCAATGATTATTATTTTAGTTTTGGATTTTTTGCATCAGGTAAAGTTATCATTTCTATCATATTTTTCCAAACACATTATTGGAATGCACTATGTGAGCCTTTTCACCCTGTTTAATCGTCATGAATATGCATGGTTATCTAAAATTATTCAAGTTGATCCCATGTCTCTATCGTGCTTAAGATTTAATTATCATGATGTTTTAATAATCTCATTCAACTTTGATCTTTAGTGCATAAATAAATGAGTTGAACATTTAAAAAATTTGAAATAATTCACTTAATGCTTATTTATGTCCAAATAATTTGCATTATGGTTGTATAGTTCAGTCCATTAGGTATTATTAGCTTCTTTAATATTATTGGTTTATATCTTATACAGTTTTATAATGGGATGAAGCTTTCTATTTTCCTTTTCTTTAGTTTGATAGGTTATAAATTGGTGTGTAATTTATTTTTAATGTGCAATTTACGTTATAATAATTTCTTTTTTTTCTTCTATAATTTCTTTACTCTAAGTCCAACATCATCTTCTTATCATCAAGAGTTTTCTAATAATAAATTCCAAAACACAGAGCTATGACTATCAGAAGATTTTATATAACTCACATGTTATGATGACATTGAAGATAGTGTATCCCCTTATCCACATGGAAAATAATTATTTTAAATGTGCTAAAGTAGTAGTTGATGTTGATCCAGTTGATAATAATGATTATTAATATTAATATTATTGTTGTTGTTGTTATTATTATTATTATTATTGGTGTGCCCTCGTATTTCTCCAAGAATGTTTCAAATCCCAATGGCTCGTCAACTCAAAGTATCAACTCGGGGTTCATAAAAACTTCAAGGTGACAATACTATATGCATAATATATATGATTCCACTAATTCCACCCTCAGACATGGCATTGGATGAAAAAGTGCTCAAAGAACCCTTCTACTCAATTAGAATGAAAGTTTGATAAAAGGACAAATTGGAAATTGCTTCTATGTATGAAAATAGAAATTCCATTGAGTAAACTTCTAAAATCCTAATTACTCAATTCATGAAAAGGTAAAGGCTAACCTACTTGTAGAAATGAATCTATGTTATCTTATAGAATTCATCACACTACCTCATCTACTTGCAGAAAAGAAACTATATATCTTGCATAATTCATCAAACTACCAATTAGAATCATAGGTACCATCTACCTAGTTCATACTTGCTCATAAATCAATAACCTAATTGCATAATAAAGAAACCAACCCTATTTTATCTTTGCAGTTGAAGACAAGGAAGCTTTGGAGTGGCCTAAGATATTTTCCTAATCATATAATCATAGTTGGAGGTCATTATGCATCTATGATAGGTCAAAATTATATTGTGGGTTGAAATTGATGAAGAAAAAGGCTGCTATAGGTTTTCTATAGGCAATTTCTATAGGAAGGCATGTAATGCTACAGGTAGGCCTGTAATTCTACAAGAGGGCATCAGAGTGGTTTTGGAAGGTGAAAACATTATCTTGAGGGTATAGAGAGGTGAATAGTAGTTGAAGCAGATGAAAGAAGGTTGGTTTGAACCCCTAACCAAGATCAAGATTTCTTGGAGGCCTGTATTGCACTAGGATTAGTGCTCTCGGTGACCTAGACAGAATAGCTTATAAAACAAGGTTTTTGGGACAGAGCTTGGAGGTGGAAGGAGAAGGTGAAAGAAATCAGGATGGAAGTGATGAAGATCCACTTCCCTATATATCAATCAACCGTGCAATCAATAATATGCATGCATCCATTTATCATTTGAAAAATGAAACACTTTATGATGGAAAATATGCGTTGAATTTAAATTCCACATAATTCATGGAAAACACTTATCTACTTACTGCACTAACTTCTAAAATATAGCAAGAAAATGTAAAATAGGACAACCAATACTAATATATTTCCAAGAAATCATAAACACAATATTCTTGGGCTGTGGTTGTGAATCCTTCCACTCGTTCTCCCATAAGAGAGGTGATGTAGAGGTTGCAACCATAGGATTTTATAGGCTAACTTCTACTGAAATGCAATAAACTATGAACTTCTTGGAATCAAGAAGAAACCTAAGTACAATAAGAGGGATGAAAGCCTCTAGGATGGGCCCAAACCCAAGGGTATTTTCCCTTTGAAACTAACTTAGATGCAACTTAAAATCCATCTTCTCATTATCAAAAAGTGGAGGTCTAATATATCACATAAAAGTTGAAAATAACAATGTCAATTCTTGGAGCTCAATAGCTACGCCTAGCTAAACAAAAAATTTGAATCGTAATGAGCTCTTCCTCTAGTTTATTTATACAAAAGGGTGGTTGAAGCAGATCCCTTGAAAATAGGAATGGTTCCCTCCTGGATGTCGAAAATGGTGGATCATGTCCTCCCTGATCTTCACTTGGACAAGGAGTCATTCAGTTGCCAATGAACTCGAACAAGTGAGAGAGGATATGGTGGACCCAAGCCACATTTAGGGAATTAAGGAGGTGGAAAAACCCCGTAGATTCTCTCCTAGTTGTCTCCATTGAGCCCTTGGATAATAATAGCCCAAAGATGCCTCATTTTTATGTAATTAAACCCCATTATGACACATAGTATGACAGAAAATTTCTACTCATATTACTAAGCATATTATATAAAAAAATGTGAATTAATGGAACATAAGGGTAGTTTTAAGGCTAAAGGATGGCATATTAATCTTCAAAATGTTCCTATTGATGGGACTCATCAATTTTATTTCCATATACTATTTTTTTGTGGCAAACTTCATGAATTGACATGACATTATTAATGGTAATTATTTATGTCATATCATGGAATACAACGAATGAAATATATGGACATTGGGAGGTTTTATTTATCAGCACTTTCTCCCAAAATATGTGGGCCAAAATCTAATGGTTGAAAGAAACAAAGAGATAGAAATTATTTCCATAAACTAATGGAGATATCACACATCATTTAATTAGATAAAATTTGGTGCTCACTGGATGGAATTTAGTGCCTGATGGTTGGAATCTCATGGAAAGTAATATTTTTGTTTTATTTCATTTCCATTATTTTTTAGGATCTTGGGACATCTATATTAGTTTCTTCTCCTTACTTTCCTCTAAAAGATGAGGTTTGACATCTACTGGTTAGAATTTAGTGGTTAATGGCTATAATATAGTGGCCAATAATGTTTTTTTTTCATTTTTTTAATTATATTTAAAAATATCCGGATCTTGGGATTATAAGGTTTTTTTTTCTCATCATCAATTTCTATCCGATGTCTAGAATATAGTAATTAGGGGATGGAATCTGGTGTCAAATAAGGGGATCATTTACTTATTAATATTTTATTTATTATTTTATTTTATCAGCATTTCATTGATTTTAATTCTAAAAAATCCATGACATTTTACAACTACTAATATGAACAATCTGAACACTACTTTCTTTTCATATAGACACATAATTTCTCTACTAAATTTTGTAGATGAATAGGAACATATATAAATTATAGTCAAAGTAGAAAAATAATATTTTTTATAGGGAACCGAAATCAAAAAACCCTTTGCTTGTATAAGAATTTTATTGATAACAAAAACTGAGCAGTTGATCTCTTACAAAATACAATTGTCATAATCTGAAAAAACACGCTTTCCTTTCTTGCTTGATCTAAGATTGAAACTTGTGCAAGACTATTGATCTCTCCTAAGCTCTAGCAACTCGTGCAAAAGATTCGCTTTCACAAGATTCTTCTCACAAGCTCCAAACACAAAATTGTGATTCCTATCGCATGGTCTAACCAACTCATGCTCATCAAAACAATGATTAATATTATGCCTTCATTTCACCTTTTAAAGGAAATTCAAATGGTTTAAATTAGTGAGTTATATAATAGGTAAGTCAAACTCATGGTTCATAAGTTAACAAACTATAATTACTAGTGTTAACTCGTCCTTCCTAAACTTTAGAAGGCTAACTCAAACTCTTAATAATTTTCCCAATACAACTCACATTAGAAGGAAAATAACTTGGCCTTTTATTTTAATGCATTAATTAACTGCTTCATAACATTTCCTAGACTCCTATTTTTTAAGAGCTTGAGCATGCCAAAGAAGAAACTCATTTGGATCCTATTATTAAGGGAAAAAACAAGGAACCCTATTCTCGCTAATATTTTCAACACTACCTGTTAGCGAAGAAGGTGTTCTTGGAAGAGCCTCATCGACTTGAATCTATCTCCAACACTAGCAAGTTATTGGTTGTTACAGCTGCTACCATTGAACTAGAAGACCTCTCATCTTCCCTTTGCAGAATCTACTTTGAACAGCTATTATTTTCCACCATGCTCTATGATTCCACCACTTTAGTCATAAGTGCGATGTATATTGTGTACCTTTGTGTCCACTTCTTGATTTTGGGAGACTTAATTGTCTTCTAATCCCTATTAACCAAATCATCTTCCCACATGGATGAAACTTCTACTATACTAGAAGCCTATCACTAAGTGGTTGCCTCCACTCACCCTTGACTATGCTGCTCATCATCATGATCGTATCGGTTATCCCAACTTCCAACTAGCTTCTTGGACTACAACTAGGATACTAATTGAGGCTCCATCTTGACATCTCTATCCTTCTCTCTCTCCACCGCCACTTCTCTACTATGAGTGCTCCCTTCCTTGTTGTTCAAGGTTGCACCTGTCTCTTCCTACAACTTTTAGAGATTATTCACTCTCACACCTATCTTCTTCTTACATTGAGAATCCAACTGATGGAGGTATGCCTTACCTTTGATAAAGATGATATCATATCCCTTGTCCTCAAGGGTACCTATGAAAAAATGATTTTTCCCTAATCTTGGAACATAGAGAAAATATCTGAGATGAAGAGGATTACTTGACTCCTTATGAAAGTTGACATTATTAACTCCTGTAGCTGCATATTGACCATCATCTCCTAGCTTAATCTAGAATTGTATGTCCTTCTCCTTTAAGTAGCTGAAACTCTCTTGTTTCAAATCATGTAGATGGATTCTCCTTGAACACATCTAGCAGGTACTTTGGATCATATTCTTCTGATCACTACAATGCTTTCTAATTCAGAATTCTTGCACCTCCAGCCATCACATCTGCCACTCTCAATCTCTATTAGCTATTCCAAGAATACTGAGCATAGGCTACTTAAATACTATGGCCTTTAGTTGATCATTTGTCCATCAAGGATGCAATAAACAAGGACTTATTTTATTTTTTCATAACTTTGTTTGTGAAAAACACTTTGGTTTCCAATATTTTGCTTCCTCTTCTTCTATGGTGAGGAGATGTCAATGACACAAAGGCTTCACACTTTCATTGTAGAATGTTGTTCATCAAAACTAGACTAGGGCTGAATAATAAACCCTCTTGAACACTTCCTTTTTCCCTCCAAGGATCAATGTTGGGCTTCAGTGTTTTTTCCGCTCCAACCAAATTTGAATTCCTTCTCAAATATTGGACATAGGATACCATAGATTCCTTTTAAATTCCCTCCAAATAGTACATAATATGTCCCCCAAAATTGTCCCAATGCTAGACAATTAATCTAGAAAAAACTTATAAGAAATTTTAACATTCTTGAGATGTTAACTTATGTTGTAAATCTCTCATCCTGTGCATGCACTCAATGCTGTAAAAAAATTTCCCTGGTTATGGCTTCCTTAGTGATTTCCACAACCCTCCTACTTGCCTCAAACTAGTGCAAAAACTTCTCTCCTTTCTCTTCTAATGACTCCACTCTCAAACTATACTTTTGAGACTACTGGACCTCAATACCAACCACATGTAGGCCTTATGACCCTCCCAATCTTCGCTATATGATTTCTTCCTCAATCTCAACGTGCATAGAAAATACCTGCCTATTCATAAAAAAATAACACTTTGACTTTTCTAATGCAACATGAAGGGTATTGTTGTGGTGTGCTAGTGAATTTTTTGACAAGGTATGGCCATCGTCAGTTCTCTAAAATGCCTGAGGCACACTCAACCTACATGCATGCAGTGGTGGTGAATTTAAGGCATGTAACATGACTCAATATTGAGATTTCTTGTGTTATGAGACCCTGACTATCACTCACAGGGTGCATTATAGCTTTAACCAAGAAAAAAAATATTTCTCTCTAAGAGACTACAACTACCCAACTCTTCCTTGGCTCTTTGTAACTTCCCTCTGGTACCATGTAGAAAATCCACAAAATTCTGCAACTTCTAATTTGAAAATTTTGAAAAGTACTTTCTTTCTAATATAGATACACAATTTCTCTTCCAAATTTTGTAGTGGAAAAGGAAGAAAAATGAATCATAATCACAAACAAATTAAAGTATAAAATAGGAAGTGTAAGCTCAAAATGATAACTCTAGTGAAAAAAACGCAAAAAATAAGAAAAAGCAGGCTCAAAACGAAAATTGTCGATGTTTTTTTTTTATGGGTAAATTTTCAACAATTTTTAAAAATGGTATTAAAATAAGAAAAAGGAAATATTTTGTGCAAAAAACACCATGAATGTAGGCTATAACCATGTACAAAAATTACCTGCACACGAATTCTAAAACACATAGAATAAATAATGTGAGAGCATAACACATAAAATACATATACACAGAGATTTTCCCCTGGATCCCAAAATCGGGACTATCAACTTGATTTGTCATTATGTTCCTTTCAATGTTATAATACATATTTATACATGTCAAAGCATCCAATACCAGACTGAAAGCCATCACGTCCAAAAACATGTGCGAAAATCATGCACAAAAACATAGGTGGGTTCGCCCAACCTAACATACGTTCCAAAACCAAAATTTTCCATACAGTGGGGTTACCTGCACCCCTCAAACCCCCTATGATCCCCCTGCTATGCAATCGACACAATGAATAGGGGTCTCCACCCCACCTCTAACCCCTCGGTTAACTACATCGGCTAGTCATGGAAAGAATATAACACAACCCAACATTCTCCAACTTGTTGTTTTCTTTCCATAGGGGGCCACAATAGAGCTTAGTAATTTATCCAGCCCTGCAATACACATTGTTTCCCTATGTAAAGGGAACTTCTCAGAGCTCACAGATTTTTTCAATGCGTTTGTAGTATTATTCAAAGTGTCCATCTTTACCAACATCACCTTTTTGTCTTCTATCATATCCATCACAATGTGATATTGAACATCAATGTGATTTGTCCTTAAATGATATGCAGGGTTCTTTGCCAAGAAAATTGCACTTTGACTGTCACACTCTATCCTTATAGCTCCCTGTACTAACCCCATACTTGAACACAATATCTGCAACCAAACTGCTTCCTTGCTTGCATGAGTAGCTGCCATGTATTCTGCCTCTGTAGTTGATAGTACCACTACATATTATTTCTTACTCATCTAATTGACTGCACCTCCAAATAGGTTAAACACATACCCACATGTAGATCTTCTCTAATCTAGATCTCTAGCCCAGTTTGCATCAACAAAGCCACGAATATCCAACACTTTGTCCAATCCTAGTCTTACTTAGTAGCACAAACCATAATTACTACTTCCACACAAATACCTGAAAACCCGCTTCACTGTTGTCCAATGCTCCTTCCCTAGTTTTGACATAAACCTGCTCAATACTCTGACTGCATGTGCAATGTCTCGTATAGTATAGACCATTGCATACATTAGGCTATTGACTGCACTTGCATATGGAATAGGGGACATGTCCTCTCCCACTTCTTGTGTCTTGGGACACTGTTCAGCAGATAACTTTGCACCTACAAGAATAGGAATCTTCTTCGGTTTACTATCCTGCATATTAAATCTCTGCAATATTGTCTCAACATACTTCCTCTCGTTTAACCAGAGCTTCCATTTTGCCTGTTATTTTTAAGTTCCATACCTGAAATATAGTTTGCGGCACCAAGATCTTTCATGTCAAATTTGGAGGACAATTGGGTCTTGAAATCCTAGGTGATTTCTTTGTCATTTCCAGCTAGCAATATATCATCCACATACAAGACCAAGTAAATAACACTGTCACCAATTAATTTAAAATAAACACAGTCATTTGTTGTGCTTCTGGTGAAGCTAAGTCCTCGTAAAATTGTATCAAATTTCTGATACCACATCCTTGGTGACTGTTTTAACCCATACAGAGACTTTTTTAACTTGCATACCAGTTCTTGCTTACCCTTCACCGCAAAGCCTTCATGTTGCTTCATGTAGATTTCCTCCTCTAGATCTCCATGAAGAAATGTTGGGTTCACAACCATCTATTCTACCTAAAAATCAAAAGCAATAGCAACAGATAAGAGTAATTTAATAGAAGTTACCTTGGCAATAGGAGAAAAATATCACCAAAATTGATTCCCGACACTTGGGAATAACGTTTTGCTATCAACCGAGCTTTGTATTTCTCCACCTTTTCTTTTGCATTTGTCTTCTTCTTGAACACCCATTTGCTACCAATGGGTTTCCTTCTAGCTGGAAACTCCACCAGATCCAAAGCCTCATTTTTGTGCAAAGATGTCATTTCATCAACCGTGGCCTCTTTCCAGAATTTTCCATCCTCTAAATCTACTGCTTCCTTCAGAGTTCTGGGATCATCATCAACAATAGATCAAGAAAAAATTGAATAGAAAGAAGATGGACTATAACTTTATGGATGCTTTTTTCATTCTTGAACTGATCTTCTCACACCTGGAGTTTGTGGCTCTTCATCTTTTGATTCCTCCTTTGTTGTAGAGTCTGATTCTTCCTCCTTTAGCTCAAACTCTATCTTCTCAAATTCCTTTGGTTGGACTTCATGTTTAATAACATATTTCACCTCTCTGAACACCACATCTCGTCTATAAACAACCTTCCTTGTTACTAGGTTCCAAAGCTTATAACCCTTTAAACCAACCTTTTACCCAATATAGATGCACTTTTCAGATTTACTATCCAACTTGGTTTGTTTCTCCTTTGGAACATGTACATATGCATCACATTCAAATACCCTTAGATGTGAAGTAGAGGGTTTCTTACTATTCCATACCTCTTGTGGAGTTTTATCCTCCAACATTGATGAAGGTGATCTGTTGATCAGGTAACATGTTGTCTCCACCGCCTCTACCCAGAATTCCTATCCTAACCTAGCACCATTGAGCATGCTTCTTGCCCTTTCCATCAATGTCTTGTTCATTCTTTCTACAACTCCATTTTGTTGTGTATATGGAGTCGTCTTTTGTCCTGCTATACCACACTTCTTAGAGAATTCTTCAAATTCCTTACTGCAAAATTCTCCACGGTTATCTGTCCTTAGCACCTTTATCTTCTTCTCTATCTGGTTTTCCACTAGAGCCTTAAATTCTTCAAACCTGTCAAAGACTTTAGAATTCTTCTTAAGGAAATATATCCATGTATTCCTTGAGAATCCATCTATAAATGATACATAGTACATAGACTTACCCAGTGATGGAACCTTGAAAGGTCCAAAGACGTCACTATGCACAAGCTCTAATATATGCTTCGCTCTCTTACCACCAAAGGGGAAACTCACCCGATTTTACTTCCCATATACACAATTATCACAGAAATAAAAATCTAGAGAGCTATTACTCATACCTTCTACCATACCTTTACCATGAAGTATTTGAAGGCCCTTCTCTAAAATATGTCTAAGCTTTTGATGCCACAACATGGTCTTCTCTCCAGAGACCATTAGATTTTATGCTCCACTTTCAAGAACCACAAAACTATTGCACCAATCAACAACCATGCTACCTTACAGCCTATATAGAGTTCCAATATGAACTCCTTGCATCAATACCAGTGCTCCCCGAACCATCTTGCAAGTATCATTCTCAAACAATATATTTACACCTGGACTATCCAACTGGCTTATAGAAATCATATTTTTGCACAATACAAGAATATGCAGAACACCCGAAAGTGTTCTTACCCTTCCTCCTTGCAACTTCAACTTTCCTTTTCCACAACCAAGAATTGTATATTTCCCCTAAGAAGACATCACCACCATCATATTTCTCATATTCGTAGGACCACCCTCTACGGGGAGTGAAGTGAAGGGATGCACCTAAGTCAATCAACCATGCCTCATGATCTACATGTGTACTTGAAGAAGCCAAGTACACATGCCCAACTTCATCTGAGGTGGTTTTCACCTCTGTAGAAGGAGCATCATCAGACCCCTTTCCTTTATTAGGAGCTTTAGATTTATAGTCACTTTTGTAGTGCCCTTCCTTTCCGCATTTCCTGCAAACCACCTTTATAGTTTTTCCTGGAGATTTAGATCTCCCACTCAATGACTTATTTTTGTTTTTGTTCTGGGACCATCCTTGTAGGTTTTAACCCTATACAAAAATCACCTACACACAAATTCTAAAACATAGAAAATAAACAATGCGAGAGCATAACACATAAAACACATATACACAGATATTTTCCCCTAGATCCCAAAACTGGGATTACCAGCTTGATTTTTCATTATTTTCCTTTCAATGTTCCAATACATTTTAATATATGCTGAAGCATCCAATACCATGGACCCCCCCTCCAACCCCTGATTAAATATTTGGGATACTCATGGAAAGAATATAACACAACCCAACATTCTCCTACTTGTTGTCTTCCTTCCACAAGGGGCCACAAGAGAGTTTACTCATTTGTCCAGCCCTGCAATGCCCATTGTTTCTCTACACCAAGAGAAATTATCAAAGCTCAAATATTTTGTCAATGCATCTCCAGTATTCTTCAACATGTCCACCTTTACCAGAAACACCTTTTCGTCTTCTATCATATCCCCCAAAAAGTTATATTGAACATCAATGTGCTCTCTCTTTCAATGATATGGAGGGTTCTCTGCCAAGAAAATTGCACTTTGGCTGTCACAGTCTATCCTTATAGCTTCCTTTACTAACCCATACTTGAACACCATCTCTACAACCAAACTGCTTCCTTGCTTGCACAGGTGGCTGCCATGTATTCTACCTCTGTAGTTGATAGTGCCACTACAGATTGTTTCTTACTTATCCAACTGACTACACCTCCAAATAGGTTAAACACATACCCACCTGTAGATCTTCTCTGAGCCAGATCTCCAGCCTAGTCTGCATCAACAAAGCCACAAATATCCAACACTCTATCCAATTCTGGTATTCCTTGGTAACACAAACCATAATCACTAGTGCCATGCAAATACCTGAAAATCCGCTTCACTGTTGTCCAGTGCTCCTTCCCTAGTTTTGACATAAACCTGCTCAATAATCCCACTGCATGTGCAATGTTCGGTCTAGTACAGACCATTGCATACATCAAGCTACTGATTGCACTTGCATATGGAACACGAGACATGTCCTCTTCCTCTTCTTGTGCCTTGGGACACTGTTTAGCAGATAACCTCACACCTACAGGAATAACAACCTTCACTGGTTTACTATCTTTCATATTAAACCTATGCAATATTGTCTGCACATACCTCCTCTGGTTTAACCAGAGCTTCCTCTTTTCCCGATCTCTTTTAATTTCCATGCCTAAAATATATTTTTTCAGCACCAAGATCTTTCATGTCAAATTTGGAGGACAATTGGGTCTTCAAATCCTGGATAATTTCTTTTCCATTTCCAACCAGCAACATATCATCCACATAGAAGACCAGATAAATAACACGGTCACCAGTTAATTTAAAATACACACAGTGAACTATTTTGCTTTTGTTGAAGCAAAGTCTACGTATAAATGTATCAAATTTATGATACCACATCCTTGGTGACTATTTTAACCCATACAGAGACTTCTTTAGCTTGCATACCTGCTCTTTCTTACCCTTCACCACAAAACCTTCAAGTTGCTTCATGTAGATTTCCTCTTCTAGATCCCCATGAAGAAATCTTGTCTTCACATCCATGTTTCTATCTCAAAATCAAAAGTAGCAGCAATAGATAAGAGTAATCTAATAGAAGTGACCTTGGCAACAGGAGAAAAGATATCACCAAAATCAATTCTTTACATCTGGGAGTAACCTTTTGCTACCAACTAAGCTTTGTATTTCTCCAACTTTCCTTCCGCATTTGCCTTCTTCTTGAACACCCATTTGCGGTCAATGGTTTTCCTTCCAGCCGACAACTGCACCAGATGCCAAGCCTCATTTTGTGCAAAGATTCCATGTCATCAACCATGGCCTCTTTCCAGAGTTTTCCATCCTCTGAATTTGCTGCCTCCTTCACAGTTCTGGGGTCATCATCAGTAACAGACAAAGAAAAATTTGAATAGAAATCAAATGGATTATACCTTTCTAGTTGCCTTCTTTCTCGAACTGATCTTCTCACACCTGGAGTTTGTGGTTCTTCATCTTTTGATTCCTCCTCTGCTGTAGAGTCTGATTCTTCCTCCTTTAGCTCAAACTCTATCTTCTCACGTTCCTTTGGTTGGTCTTCATGTTTAATAACATCTTTTACCTCTCTAAACACCACATCTCTGTTGTACACAACCTTCCTTGATACTAGGTTCCAAAGCTTATAACCCTTTAAATCATCCTTATACCCAATAAATATGCACTTTTCAGATTTACTATCCAACTTGGTTCGTTTCTCCTTTGGAACATGTACATATGCATCACATCCAAATACCCTCTTTTGTGAAAGAGAGGGATTCTTACCAGTCCATACCTCTTGTGGAGTCTTATCCTCCAACACCAATGAAGGTGACCTATTGACCAGGTAACATGCAATATCCACTACCTCTGCCCAGAATTCCTGTCCTAACGCAGCACCACTGAGCATGCTTCTTGCCCTTTGCATTGATGTCTTGTTCATTCCTTCTACAACTCCATTTTGCTAAGGTATATATGGAGTAGTCTTCTCCTATGACATACCACACTTCTTATAGAATTCTTCAAATTCCTTGTTGCAAAACTCTCCACCATTATCTATTATCAGCACCTTTATCTTCTTCTTTGTCTGATTTTCTATGAGAGACTTAAATTCTTTAAACTTGTTAGAGACTTCAGATTTCTTCTTAAGGAAATATATCCATGTATTCCTTGAGAAGTCATCTATAAATGATACATAGTACACAGACTTACCCAGTGATGAAACCTTCATAGGTCCAAACACATCATTGTGCACAAGCTCTAATATATGTTTCGCCCTCTTACTACTAGGGGGAAACTCACCCGATTCTGCTTCCCATATACACAATTTTCACAGAAATCAAAATATAGAGAGCTATTACTTATAACTTTTACCATACCTTTACCATGAGGTATTCGAAGGCCCTTCTGCCCAATATGTCCAAGCCTTTGATGCCACAACATGGTCTTTTCTCCATAGACCACTAGATTTTCTACTCCACTTTTAGGAACCATACAACTATTGCACCCATCAACAACCATGCTACCTTGCAGCTTGTCCAGAGTTATGATCTAAACTCCCCACATCAATACCAGTGCTCCCAGAACCATCTTGCAGGTACCCTTCTCGAACACTGTTTTTACACCTGCATCATCCAGCGTGCTTACAAAAATTAGTTTTCTAGCTAGTGCAGGAATATGCAGAACACCCGAAAGTGTTCTAACCCTTCCACCTTCTAACTTCAACTTTACTTTTCCATGACCAATGATTCTACCCTTCCTATCATCCCCTAAAAGGACATCACCACCATCGTATTTATCATATTTGCAGAACCACTCTCTATGGGGAGTGAAGTGAAAGGATGCACCTGAGTCAATCAAACATGCATCATGATCTACATGTATAATTGAAGAAGCCAAGTACACATCCAAACCTTCATCTGAGCTGGTTTTTGCCTCTACGGAAAGAGCATCATTAAATCCCTTTCCTTTATCAGAAGCGTTAGAATTATAGTCCCTTTTGTAGTGCCCTTCCTTTACACATTTCTAGCACACCACCTTTACAGGTTTTCTTAGAGATTTAGATCTCCCTCTAGATTTAGAACTCCCACTCGATGACTTATTTTTGTTTCTGTTCTAGGATTATCCTCATACAGATAAGGCATCACCATTCTGGCTCTCCATATTTTTCTTTCTCATCTCCTCATTCAGGAAGGATGTGATTGTTTGATCAAACTGCAAGGCAGTTGCATTGCTGCCTATTGTAATAACCAGACTATCCCATCAATCTGGTAGAGAACACAACAAACTCATGCACTTATATTCATCTATAATTTTAATATCAAGAGATGCTATATGTCTTACCATAGTATTAAATGCGTTCGGATGCTTTGTCAGTGAGTCTCCATCTTTCATCCTTGGGTTATACAACATTTTCCATAGGAACAGTTTATTCACTAGAGACTTAGATTGGTACAAAGTCCCTAACTTGTCCCACAAAGCCTTTGTTGTAGCTTCCCCTGATACATTCAACAATACTGATTCTGAGACACACAATCGTATTGTGCTCTTTGCCTTCTGATCCTGTTGGTTTAGTACCTAGATCTACTGTGATCCACTGATCTTTATCCACTAACAGATCCTCCAGCTTGAGTTTCCACAACTCAAAACTCTGACCATTAAATTTGTCGATCTTTATCTTTCCACTGCTCGCCATCTTCTTTCACCACCATAATCGATCTCGTATATCTCCCACTGAATAGGGTCTACCACAGGCCCGAGCGAAACCCCTCAGCAGCAAAGGGATTCCCTTAAAGCCAAAACAACTCTGATACCAAATTTAGGTTTTAACCCTGTACAGAAATTACCTGCATATGAATTCTAAAACATAGAAAATAAATAATGCGAGAGCATAACACATAAAACACATATACATAGATATTTTCCCTTGGATTCCAAAACCGGGACTACCATCTTGATTTTTCATTATTTTCTTTTCAATGTTACAATACACATTTATACATTCTAAAGCATCCAATACCATGGACTGAAAACTATCGCGTCTAGAACCATGGATTGAAAACCATCGCGTCCAACAACATGTGCGAAAATCATGCACAAAATGCATGTGACCCCCCTCTCTAACGCCCGGTTAACTACGCGGGCTAGTCATGGAAAGAATATAACACAACCCAACAGTCCTTGTATAGACAAGGCATCACCATTCTGGCTCTCCATCGTCTCATCTCCTTCGTTAGGAAGGATGAGACTATTTCATAAAACTAAAAGGCAATTGCATCAGTACCTATTGCAATAACCAAACTATCCCACGAATCTGGTAGAGAACACAACAAAATGATGCACTTATCTTCATCTGAAATTTTAATATCAACAGATGCTAACTGACTTACCATAGTATTAAATGCATTTAGATGCTCTGTCATCGAGTCTCCATCTTTCATCCTCAGGTTATACATCTTTTTCCATAGGAACAGTTTATTCACTAAAGACTTAGATTGGTACAAACTTCCTATGTTGCCCCACAAAGCCTTCACTGTAGCTTCCCTTGATACATTCAACAATACTGAATCTGAGACACACAATCGTACTGTTCTCTTCGCCTTCAGATCCAACTTCTTCAATTCTTCATCGGACACTCCCATTGGTTTAGTACTCCGATCTACCACGATCTACTTATCTTTATCCACCAATAGATCCTCCATCTTGACTTTCCACAACTCAAAAATCTGACTATTAAATTTCTCGATCTCTATCTTTCCACTGCTCGTCATCTTCTTTCACCACCAGAATCAATCTCGTAGATGTCCCATTGAATAGGGTCTACCACAAGCCCGAGCAAAATCCCTTAGCAACAAAGGCGTCCCCTTGAAGCCAAAACAACTCTGATACCAAATGTAGGTTTCAACCCCATATAGAAATTACCTTCATACGAATTCTAAAACACATAAAATAAACAATACCAGAGCATAACACACAAAACACATATACACAGATATTTTCTCCTCGATCCGAAAATTGGAACTACCAACTTGATTTTTCATTATGTTCCTTTCAATGTTATAATACATATTTATACATACCGAAGCATCTAATACCATGGACCAAAAACCATCGTGTCCAAAAACATGTGTGAAAATCATACACAAAACCATAGGTGGGTTACTTTCACCCCTTAAACCGCCTTTGATCCCCCCACTATGCAAACAGCACAATGCACGGGGGGCTCCACGCCCCCTTTAACCCCTGGTTAACTACATGGGCTAGTCATGAAAAGAATATAACATAACCCAATAGTGAAAATAATAAATGTTGATGTTGGAATAACATGTTTGTTTCAGGGTAAATTTTCAACATTTTTTTAGCAATGATGTTTAAGATAAAATATCATGGCACTAAAAAGCCTTTAAATTCCAACATTTTTCAAGCATTCCATTAAAGATTAAATATCATGTCTCTAAGAAGCAATAAAATCCTCCCGAAAAAAGGTGTATTATGAATCAACACTTTTCAAAATTGAGCCCCAACGATTAGCTCAGTTGGTCAAAATCAGTGCCTCACCCTTCAGGACGTCACATGGTCCATTCTGCCCAAAGCCCTTGGGGTTAGGCCTTGCTAGTGGACCATGGGGCTAGATTCCTTTCACGGTCAATCAGCCCATATTTTTCTATGGACGTAGTGACCACCCGTTGACCAAGGTGTCCGTGAACCACAACCAAAAAAAAAAACACCTTTCAAAATCAGATGATTTTTTGCTACCTAGAAAAAATGGGTACTCCATACATTTCTCATTTGGTAGTTTAGTTTGTTCACACAATCGAAAAACACAATAATTTTTCTAGCAAACTAAACTCGGAAGACCCTCTGCTTCTATGAGAATTTTATTGATAGTAAAAACTGAACAATTGATCTCTTACAAAATAGAAATGTTACAATCTAGAAAAACACACTTGTCTTTCATGCTTGATCTAAGCTTTAAACTTATGCAAGATTGTTGACCTTTGTTGCTCCCTACCAACTTGTGCTCAAGATTCTCTTGCACACTCTTCCTCTCACAAGATCCATGCACAAACTCTCACTTTCCATTGCTTGGTCTCACCAACTCGTTCTTGCCAAAACAATGTTTAAACTTGTGCCTTCATTTCTCCTTTTAAAGGAAATTCGAGTGGTTAAAATTAATGAGTTATATATTAGGTAAGTTGAGCTGGTGGTTGACAAGTTAAGAAAGGCTCACTGCTAGTATTAACTCTTCCTTCGTAAATTTTAGGAGCCTAATTGAAACTCTAAATCTTGTTCCCAATTTACAACCTACACTAGAAGACAAATAACTCGACATTCTATTTTATCACATTGGTTAACTGCTTCATAACTCCTCCTAAACTTCTATTTTTTAGGAGCTCGAGCATGTCAAAGAATAAACTCATTCTATCTCTTATGATTAAGGCACAAATCAAGGAATATCTTTCTTCCTAATATTTTCAACATTATTTATTTATTTTATCTTTATTTTAGGGCCAAAAATTTACCATACGATCCACACTCCATACTCCAATGATTCGACATACAAATTATCGTAATTGTGAAAAACATTATAAACTCCCAACATTCTTCTCTTAATGCGCTCGTGGGATATTGATTCCAGTATTTGAATTAATGGAAGAGATTAACCCATGGACTATATCAACAATGGTTGAGATTCAATTTCAAGAGGCCATATTTAGAGTTCTAGAAAGACAAATTAAGCACAAAATAGCTCGTTGCAAAGCTACAAATGTGGAGAATATTTTGAGAAGGTTAATCTTGTCAAATTCATGAGAATTCCTCAAAAAATTGAAAGAAAAAAAATTCCACAAGGTTATCACAAGATCACTGAGATAATTCAGCAAACTGAAAAAATAATCTGAACCCAAGATCATTGGGTCTATTTATAGAAATGAAACTAATTTCCAAAATCCATGCCCCTAGATCACCATTTATAGATTACAAAGAGATAAGGACTAGATTTTTTGATATTGCAGAGTGGATTAACTATATCAAAATTTCACAAACTTATCAAATATTATTATCCTTGTTGTCACATGTTGAATGAGCTAGCACACAAAGGAAAAGTTGAATCTCAATGATATCTAAGGCACTACAATTCTAGTTTATCCACAGAGATAGACTACAAATATAAACTACTATTTGGGGAATTTTGAGGTATAAAATGCTCCTCAAAAGGAAAATAATAAAATAAAATTTAATTAAGCAAAGTCTTTCAGTAGAAATCACATAAGAGAAATTTTTGGTCGACGCGTTTTGAACCAACAAGTGTGGTTCAGCATCAGGACCAGATGAAGAAGAAAACCATGGCAAATGCTTAAATAGAGAGCAATGTAGTGACATAATTTCAAGTAATGGCTATATTTGAACAATAATATTTAAACTATGATATTAATTTATTAATATATTAAAAACAAATATTATTAGGTAATAGCTATATTAAATTGCTAGTTTTTGAAAAAACAAAAAAAAATTAATAGGTAATGGCTATATTAAATGGCTAGTTTTTGAAAAATAATATTTAAATAATGATATTAGTTTTTAATTTATTAAAAAATATTAATAAGTAATGCTTGTATTAAACAGCTAGTTTTTGAAAAATAATATTTAAATTAATTTATTAAAACAAAATATTACTAGTTCTTGAAAAATAATATTTAAATTATGATATTAGTTTATTAATTTATTAAAAACAAATATTAATAAGTAACCACTATATTAAACAGGTAGTTTTTGAGAAATAATATTTAAATTAATTTATTTTAAAAAAATCAAAGTCAAACTCTAAAGGAGGGAAGTCAAAAATCATAAACATGAATGAAGACCCTAATCAAGACAAGATAATTTGACAAATAAAATAATTAATGGAAATAAAATAAACTAAAGTAAAATAACTAATGTAAAAATAAATAAAACAAAACAAAAGTATACACAAGTCAAAAGAAATATATATAAATAAGAAAATAAAAATAAAAATAAATAAATAAAAATAGAAACATATATATATATATATATATCCAAAGAAAAGTTATCAATAAATAAAACTGGGTCAACAATAAAATATGGGGTTGGGGCCCATTAAACAAATAACAAAAATACTAAAAGGAGTTAAAAACGAATAGGATGATAAAATACATAAAAAACATGAAGGATCAAGAAAATAAACTCTAATGAAGAAGAATTCAACAAAAAATATTATAAAAAGGACATGAATACCTATACCTATATATATATATATATATATATATATATATATATCCTAGAAGAAGCCTAAAAAACTAGGAGGATAGGGCAGGGACCTAACTTCTTCTAATATTCCAACCATCATCTCTATTCAAATTATTGGGTCTTTCTTCAATTTCTAGGGCCTTCCTCAATTTACGATGATGGAAATGACTAACCTTTTTGAAAGAAAAAGTATGATTTCTTAATGAAAAGAAAGGAAATTGTCTTGTCATTTTTATTTTCAGCTTGTCCTCTCATAGTTTTACTCAAACATCAACTGTAAACACTCGTTGGATAAATAATTAAGTTCTACATGCAACGAATAATACTTTATATATTTTTGAGTAAAACCGTATAAAAAATAATTGAAAATACATGAAAAGCAATGCATTGAACATGCTTATTTTGTGTATCTTCAATTCTTTTCTATGTAGGTCCACTAAAAAGTATGCAAAGTGTATACTCGTTAGATGTTGAATTTGAGTCCGCATCTAGCATGTGACTATACTTGAAATTTGAATAAACCTATAAAAAGATGAAACAAAACTACAATAAAGAAATGTAGTTTTCTTCATTTCTCCCCAAAATATTTATCCCTAGAAATGACATAATTATTTTAAATTTTATTGGTTCTCATAAAGATAGTTTTGCTAGAACATTTTTTTCCTTGAAATTGATTTTTTACCTCAAATTTCTTTTAAAATAAAAACATGGAATCATATTTATTGTGTGAAGTTTCACCTTGCATTAATTATCTATGTTAGAAGCTATGAGATTCATTAATGGTTGAATTCCCAAGAAGTTTGTAGCAAGAAGTTGAATGGATGGCACGAATTTGTGTACAACGAATTTCATGGGTCGAGCAAATTGCATTTATGGAGGCATTTTAACCAATTTATGAAACCATAATTCTTATGTTTCACCAAAACCAAAAAACAAAATTGCTTAAAAAATTTAACCAGCAATGAGATCGTGGTTACATGACTCACAAAATATTAGTAGTTCAATGAAAATCCCACAAGGAAAATATGGGTGACAAATTTTGTGTCTACTAAGAAATGCTCATGACATGAATGAAGCAATGGAAATAGTTTATTCCCATCCATTACATTTTTTATTTAGTTACAATGATTTATTTTATCGTGGTTTATAACTTTATATTATTATTTAGATCATAGATTTAGTTTTACTTCATATTTGTTTATCGGGTTTTTATGTTAACATTTAATTTAATTTTATTTTTAATTTAATTTAGCTATAACTTTTTATTTTTAATTAATTTTATTTTTTGTTAATGTAATTAATTTTATGAGAATTTCTTCAGTGTAAATCACATGAAATTTCATTTGAAATTATTATTTTTTTTATAAAATTACTTTAGTTTCTATGTTATTTCAATTTGAGTTATTATTATCATAAATTTTAATGTATTTTAAAAAATCAAGTAAATAATTTTAATTTAATTTAATTATATTTTGTCATAATTAGATTTTATTAATTTTAATTTTATATTTTAATTTTATCTCATTTTTATATTTAGTTTTCACAAACACGTTTCATTTACAAATAATTTATTGTTTTGATTGTAAATTAAAAAAAATCAGATTTGAAGTCTGTAATCAACGACAATAAACAAATTTCCATTGTTATAAAAGGAGGATAATTGGCTTAAAAGGGAGACGCTTTAGAGATATAGAGTTTGAACCCCATATATATATATATATATATATCGGGGCCCGGGGGGATATTTTTGGAGGAATAGAAACTAAAGAAAAGACATGAAAAAAATTGTATAGTTACAATTCCTTAGTGAAATAAATTATGTATTGGTTTTGGAACGAGTGATAAGATCTATTGCATTATTGCAAAGTTGAGAGAACTTATTCATAGACACATGGTTTATTGTTGTTTTCATTCTGATACTGTTGTAATTATCAAAATAAATGGAATCCTTCCCTTTTATTCCCCAAACACTATTATAAACGAAAATGACTTTGTAAGACATGCACTATTGTTGATTTACACAAATTTATGATTGTTTGGAACCATTTATAAACTTCCTTTCATAGTTGGTATAAATATGGAAAAATAGGTTAATAGACATTAGGATATTTGTTCGTGATTTTTTTGGTAACTATTTAGCAAGTGAATTGCTAATAAGTATAGTATCCCTCTGTCACGAATTTTTTGTTTAACTTTAGACTATAATATTTTTTAGGGAGGAATATTTCTATGAAGTCATTAACAATGTTGTATTTAATTGCAATCTTTTGAAACAACCTCAAATAAAATACTTTAAAAGAATTTAAAAAATTCAATACTAATATCAATTGAGTTTGAAACTCACAAGATTAAATAAAGAAATACAACTCTCCTTATTAATGATCTTGTAGCAAGTCATGATATGCATCCACAGTATATTTGGTCTACCTAGTTGTTTTATATCCAATATTCGTATATAACAAATATTCCTTTTCATTTTGGATACAAGGGTTATCTTTTTATCCCACTTTTGTCATTTCGGAAGTTTTATCACCCACAACAACTATTAGCTAATGCTACTACACATTATAATTCATTTCAAAGGTTTATCATTGTTCTGCGTTTATTACATAATAATATTGTATGGTAAGGCTCATGTGGGATATCCCGTTATTATGCTTAGTTATGCATTGGGTTTATATTTCATACAATATGGTTGATGAAATTATGACTTCGGTATTACTCCACGCCTACTATGCATCATTATTATATGGTACCCAACAATTTTAATATTGAATTCTCCAAGACTTTTATAATGAATGCATTCATAATATTGTATTATTTTCCTAAGTTGATATCTGTAACACTATGTGTCAAAAGGTCCCTAGAATTTTCTTTTGGAAACAATATCAATGACTAAAATTATCGACATTAGTTTTAGGTAAGTACCCTCATATGTCCCATCATGTACTAGCTCATTCAGGTTCCCTTCTTATGGAAAGAGATCTATGGACCTCATGGTTCAGTCCTTTTCCACATTCTTGTTTCTACAACTAGTTCTTGGCTCTTACCACCTCGATGGTCATAGTAAGTATGGAACGTTATTTGATGGTGTTTACTCTCTCAAGGTAAGTTTCTCTCAAAATGCATTACAGGAAGTTTCTTATGTTAGAATTCCTTCCAAGTATTAGGTAGCTGACCTGTGGTTTTACTAACGGTTGTTTTTTTACTCGATTCTATTATTTTTCTTATTATACTTGCTTTTTTGTAGAGTGATTTAATTTATTATTTTTCTGGCAAGCATTCTTCTGATTAACATCATTTCTTTATCGTACTCCTTGGAGTGTTTCTCCTACGAAGAATGGGGTCTCGAACTCATCAATCCTTCCAAACTTATAGGGTTAGTGGAAAATCTCTCCATCCAAATTTAGGGTAAATTTATATTTGACTTCAAGTATATTCCAACATTTAACTGGGTTCCACCTATCTCTATTATTTTTTTTTCTTTCAGGGTTTTTGTAGGTTGCTTAAGCAACAACGTTCAGGTGAGTTTTCATAACATTTAACAAATCTAGCTCAATAGTTGTTCTATCATGTGATTTTTTTACTTTTGATCACTTAGCCATTATTCAAAGTCATAGAAACAAAACAAAATCTCTATATTGACTTAAATAAATCATGGTAAATTTATTCTTTTTTTAACTATAGTTGGTTTATCGGTTGTGGAAAGCACTCTAAGGGTGGTTTAACAATGCAATAGCAATCATCTAGGGTGGTTTCATATCCTCCATTGCAAGCACCCTGTAATGTATGATCAACAAATTAAATATAATCACAATAATCACAACCAATTTACTTTTATTACTAACATTCATAATCAAATGAAATACTTTTAAATGTCAATCTTTCATGAAATTCCATGTGATATTTAATAGTAGTACTACCACAAGTACTTAGAGAGTGTCTAGCTCTTCAATTATCAAAATGATCAATAACTGCATGAAATTCATACTTTCTTAGCCTCCACTAATGAAATTCGCAATATTGTTAACATAATAAAGGAACTACAATTCCAGTAATTCCTTTTCGAGCACTAGTTTTCTTCATGTCAGGGTTTACATAAAATTATTAGACAGACATATATAAAATTCAGTTTTAGCACATCATTTCTCTAATTAGTTAACTTATTATGATATGAGAACTGCTATGGGGAAAACAATGCTACTCCTAACCAATGGGAACTGGTTTCTACGACAAGATTGAGCCATTTTCACATCTATGATAGTTACATGACAATGGCCACACTTAATCTAATACAAGGTTCCTCTTGCAAACATCTTTCCTACTCCCCCAATAGTGTCTTGTCTTTTATTGGCGGGTTCCACCAGTCTTTCTCTCCAACTGTTGTTTTTGGGAAATTGCCATATTTCTCTTGCATAGTAATTGCAAACAAATCTAGGCTAATGGCATTTATCTCTAGCCCTTTTTCTCCAATCTATGAGGAATTTATAGTTCAGTAGATCATTATTTGGGCCTCCTTGGCCTTTCACAACTGTCCATGATGGTCTAGCATGTGAAATTATCTTTCGCACCCTTCTCCACTGTAATTTTTGTAACTGACCATATGCATATTATCATTGTAGCAAAATGAAAATTTATGTACATCATGCATCCATACTTGACCCTCAACATGGGTTCCATAACTGTAAAACTAATTTTGATAGGAATTCATGACTAACATCTCATATTATTCAGGTGGTTTTCATTTCAAGTTTTCCACATAATAACCATCATGCAATTTACAAAAATTATTTACCATACCTTGCATTTCATAACATTAAACATTATACCTTCTAATTTGTAGTTGCAATTCACATTGCAACGTGTTACTTTTAATAGGTTCTTATGCTGCCACTAAGATACCCCTGCTTAATCACATCAGCTTAGTCACAATTATTTTTAATAAATCCATACCTTCTACAAAAGATTGTTATACACAATACATTTATAAAATACATTCAGGATCCATTTCAGTTGAACATGCATCCATATTCTCAATATTTTAACAATGTAGAAAGTATATCCTTTTACTTCCCATAAACCATTTCTATGCATTAAAGTTATATGACAACTAATGATGCTTCCTCCAAATGTTAAAATGAAGTTTCCATAAAATTATTTTTCCAAAACAACGGTTAAGGAAACAATACTTTAATCATTATCATTTGTATAGTTCCTAAATAATGCAGTATGTCATTTTATTTATGCATATGCATGTTCATCAATAGTCACTAATTCATACCAACTAACATCACCATCTCATTAATTCATAAATTTGTGAAGTTTAAAAAAAAACTAATCACTGTCAACTATTTACTATTTTCATTAAGTTGATAGAACCATCAAATCAATTAATTTAATGAAACTATTGTATCATAATCCAACTTATTTTTCACCTTCAAGAACTTGTGATCATAAGTATGCATTGCTATAGGTATCAACTCTCACAATCATGATATTTTCTTGAATACAATATTTTTATGCATGATAGCATTTGCAAAACTTCATTCATATAATACAATGATTTATCATTAATGTGTAAGTGTTAACAACAATTATGGGAAAAATCCGACGTCCCCGATTTCCACATTGTATTATTACCAATATATCAAAAACATTAAGTAAACTACCACAATCATTTGTTTACATCTTGTAATAAGTTTTCAACAAAATTGATTCATGCCTATAAGTTTTAATAGCTAGTCACGCAATATTAGCTAAATAGTTCTACCAACAACCCTAAATCCAAATCCATGACAAGACTCTATTTTCAATTAGCTATTATAATCAATTCTTACCGCTTGACTCATTGTTCATTTCTAATATCCAAAGGGGGTTTCTAAATTTCTTTAAAAAAAAATTATTTCCCTCTTCGAGGACAACCCCACCTTCTACATCCTTTAATTGTCACACACATCAATACATACATTCATTCTTTATAAGTAGCGCATTGTAACTTTATTTATGTTCTTTAAATGAACCATAATTATTATCATAATACTATGCTTGAAATGGTAGTAGTTATTACCTACTACCACTATTGAGTGCTCATGATTTTTCATAAATGCAACTAAAGTTTTATTGTCTTTTATCCACGTAAAGATTCAAATCTCATAAACAGAGTCTTAAAACATGCATTATCACTAACTATTCTTTAATTCATTTTTATATATGCATCATGCCTCTCGTGTCAAAAGTAGTCCAGTGCATACTTCATTGTCTAGTTTTGTTATAATCATACCGAAGTTAAGTCCCACTAGCAACTCTTATTCCTTTCTATTTCATGGTTCCCAAAAGGCATGAGTGCTACAACCTTTTGTTATGGTACCACTTGTAATATCCCTCTTACATGATTTTTTTTTTAACTTTAGACTATAATATTTTTCAAGGGAGGAAGATTACTATGAAGTCATTAACAATGTTGTATTTAATTGCAAGTTTTCAAAGCGACATGAAATAAAATACTTTTAAAACCTTTTAGTAAAGTTAATACCACTCCCAATTGATTTAGAAATTAACTGCATTCTATAAAAAAATTGTAAGTTTCGTTATTAATGATCTTGTAACAAGTCATGCTATGCATCCATACCGAGTGGTTTGAGATCCAATATTCATATATAACAAATATACTTCTTCATTTTTGACACAATATTTATCTCCTTATCACACTTTTCTCTTTTCAGAAGTTTGATAACCCACCACAACTATTAGCTAATGTTACTACACATTGTAATTCATGTCAAAGGTTTATTACTTTTCTTCTTTTATCTCATATTAATATTTTTGGTAAGGCTCATGTGGGATACCCCTTTATTATGCTTAGTTGTGCATTCATTTTATTTTTAACATACTATGGTTGATGAAATTATGACCTGGATATTACTCTATTCCTATTTCAACATAACTATGCATCGTTCTTATATGGTACCCAACAATTTCAATATCGAATTCTCTAGATTTTTTATAATGAATGCATTCATAATATTGGCTTGTTTTCCTAACCTGATATCCATAACACTTCATGTCAAAAGATTCTTAGACTTCATTTTTGGCAACAATATTACTAGAACTGTCTAGGGTAGTTTTGGGTAGCTATCTTAATCTCTCCCAATGTGAACTAGCTCATTTGATCTCCCTTCTTGTGGATGAAGATCTCTAAACTTTAGGGATTTTTTATTTTCTGCATTCTTGTTTCTTTGGGTCCCTATAATACTAGTGATTACCCCATTGCTACTGTAGTTATACCCCTTATTTTTATTGTTGTGCCCCTATTACCCCCATATTGTTATTTCTGTGCCCCATAGAATCCCTCTATTGTTATTTTTGTGGCTTTATATTATTATTGTTAGGTCAGCTGGATTATATTGTGACTCCTTAGACTCCTATATATAGAAAGGAGGTTTTGTCATTTGTATCATCCAAGAATTGTTCATTTATGTAATGTAAAGGAGGTTGCCCCCTCGAAGAGGCTGAATTCTAAGGCGTGGATCTCTCTTTTCTATCTTTTTGTGAGCTGGTTTCATAACATTTGGTATCAGAGCTTTGGATTCTAGGGTTTCGCTGCTCCAAACAGGTCATCGTGGCATTTTCGCTATAACTTTGTTTCTGTGACGTTTCAGAAGTCGCAAAAAAACCCATTTTAGAAGAAATTGCGCTGAACCTTGGGTCCAAATTTCAGAGCTTTTCGCGCGACATTTGCGGAGATATGATCTGAGGAAGTTGGTCTTTTTGCAGACTCCTGAATTACATTCAAAACAGGTGACCTGGGGAAAATCGTCATAACTTTCTCTCTGGAGATCGGATTGAAATTTTGTTAGAAGATACAGAAAGAGGACGAACTGTAGTTGCTTGTGTGTGTGATTCAGATTCAAAGGTTTAAAAAGTGACTCGTGGCACGTCGTACAAGTTCACTCTACTGAACTAGTCTAAAAGCAAGTCACTGTGGGAGATTTCACATAACTCTTCCTTGGAGAATCCAATTTGGCTCAGACTTGTGGCATTGGAAAGAGGACGCAGAAGGCTACTACAGGTAGCAATTTCAGAACAGGATGATCCGAAATTACAGAGATACATCAGATTCAATATCAGGCTTCTATAAAGTGAAAAAAGGTGTGTAGTTTTTTTTTTAATTTTTGTGTAAGCTTGGTTTAACAGAATTCAAAGGGCATAGTAAAGCATTATTATCGGTAACTGATGCCCCGAGGAAAGAAAATGCAAACACCTAGTAAGGAACCTGAAAGCTCTAGCATGACTCATGAAGAAGAGGAAGAAATGCTACATGATATATCAAAATTACAAGAACAAGTGCAACAAATGTCACGCTCACAAAAGCTAACAGAAGCTAAGATAAGTGGCGTGGAATCTAAGATAAAGGGCATGGAAGCTAAGATGGATGATTCAAAGACAGATTTGAAGAGAGACATGGCAGATTTGAAGATAGATTTGAAGACAGACATGGAAGAATTGAAGAAGTTGCTACAAGAAAGGGTCACTAATGGTGAAAAGGTAGTAAAGGAAACTCATGATGAGAACAAAAGAAATGTTAATCATGATTCCATAGACGCTAATGTTGGATCAAAGAATCACCATATTCCAAAAATCGATATGAGGAAGTTTGATGGCAAGGATCCCGCCACATGGATATTACAGATGGAGCAATTCTTCGATCTCAATAATGTGCAAAATGCACAAAAGGTACGTATGGCAACTGTATATTTGGAACCAAATCAGTTTGTATGGTATCAATGGCTTTGCTCTCGTAAACAATTTATCACTTGGGCAATTTTTACGGAAGAATTGATAGCACATTATGAAGATACAAAAAGCAACACTTTTTTTAGCCAATTGATAAGTCTCAAACAAAAGGGTTCAGTAATGGAGCACATTGAGGAGTTCCAAAAATTGAACATAAGGGTAAAAGATATTCCAGAGGAGCATAGGATTGATGTGTTCATAGGGTCTTTAAAGGATAATATCCAACATGATGTTCGCCTTTGGGAACCTGATTCATTAGAGAAGGCATTCAGGTTAGCAAGAAAAATGGAAAGCAAAATTATGGCAACCAGGAAGCATACCACTCACAACTATAAAGACGGAAGTGTTGTTGCCCCTAGTCTTCCACAACCTATAAGGTTGACACCACAACAATTGGAAGAAAAAAGAGCAAAAGGGCTTTGTTACAGTTGTGATAGCAAATACACTAAAGGTCATAAGTGTGCTGAGAAGAAATTATTCTACATAGATTGTGAAGAGGAAGAAGAAAAGGAGCAAGAAAGGTCAAAAGAAGAATATATACTCCAGGAACAAAGCCTAGATGAAGAACAAATAAATCCGACCATATCTTGTAATGCATTGGCGGGAATTACCACTCCTCAAACCATCAAGATAGAAGGACAAATCAAGAAGAAAAAGGTAATAGTGTTGATTGATTCAGGAAGCACCCACAATTTTATTCATTGTAGGGTAGCAAAAGAATTGAATTGCTTCCTATATCCAGCACCAGAGTGTCAAGTGATGATTGCAAATGGAGGAACAATAAATTGCTTGGAAAGTGCCATAATATCAAGCTATCCATGGGAGAATATGTATTGACTAGCCCAATGCTTTCCATTCCAATGGGAGGTGCTGATGTTGTACTAGGAGTCCAATGGCTACAATCCTTGGGTACAATAGCTTTTAATTTTCAAGAACTTTTCATCAAATTTTCTACGGAAGGAAAGGAAGTTGAATTAAGGGGTATTGCAGGGAAACCAGGAAAGATAATCAGCTCTAATGGTATGACAAAGCTTCTAAAAAAGGAGCAAAGAGGTGTAATTGCACAATTATGTTCGCTAGATGTTTCCACATTGGAATCATCTATTTCTCCAGATCTCCAAAAAGTCTTGGACAATCATTCCAAGGTATTTGAGACTCCCAAGGTCTCCCACCTATGCGTGATCATGATCATGCTATTCATCTGATTCCAGGAAGTGTTCCTCCAAACATCAGGCCGTACAGATATCCCTATGTCCAAAAAGTGAAATTGAACGTATGGTTGCAGAAATGCTAGAGGCTGGTATAATTCAACCGAGTCAAAGTTCTTTCTCAGCTCCAGTAGTATTGGTGCACAAGAAGGATGGATCATGGCGCATGTGTCCAGATTATAGGGAGCTCAACAAGCTCACTATTAAAGATAAGTTCCCCATTCCTGTTATTGATGAATTACTGGATGAATTGCATGGATCAATTTACTTCACCAAGTTGGATCTTCGTTCGGGATATCATCAAATCAGAATGAAGATTGAAGACATTCCGAAAACGACATTTAGAACTCATGAGGGTCATTATGAATTTTTGGTCATGCCTTTTGGCCTTACCAATGCACCTTCAACATTTCAAGGTTTGATGAATTCAATTTTCAAACCATTCCTTAGAAAATTTGTGTTAGTATTTTTTGATGATATACTAATCTACAGCAAGTCTTGGAAGGATCATGTTGAACATGTTGACAGGGTGCTACAACTATTGGAGGAGAAACAATTATATGCAAAAAGATCCAAATGTTTCTTTGGAGTCCAGGAGGTGGAATATTTGGGTCATATTGTATCTCATGAAGGAGTTAAGGTAGACCCTAGCAAAATTAAAGCCATTAAGGAATGGAAAATCCCCACATCCATAAAGCATCTGCGAGGATTTCTTGGGTTGACAGGGTATTATCGCAAGTTTGTTAAGAATTATGGGAGAATAGCAGCACCTCTAACAACATTATTGAAGAAAGATTCATTTTCATGGACTCCGGAAGCAACAAAGGCCTTTGAACATCTTAAAGAGGCAATGTGCCAAGCACCGGTCTTAGCTACACCGGACTTCACAAAAACCTTTATTGTGGAATGTGATGCTTCAGGAAATGGAATTGGTGTTGTTCTAATGCAAGATGAAAGACCCATTGCTTTTGAAAGTCGTCCAATCAAGGGAAAGTTTTTAAGCAAAGCTATTTATGAGAAGGAAATGTTGGCAATACTCCATGCACTTAAGAAATGGCGACCCTACCTAATGGGAAGACACTTCAAGGTAAAAACGGATCATGATAGCCTTAAATACTTTTTAGAACAAAGATTATCCTCTGAAGAGCAACAAAAGTGGGTCACAAAGATGTTGGGTTATGACTTTGAAATCATCTACAAAAAAGGGAAGCAAAATGTGGTGGCAGATGCACTCTCAAGAAAGGATGAGGATGTGGAAGCATTGTTGTGTGCCATTTCTATTATCCAACCAGATTGGATAAACGAAGCAAGGGAGGAATGGAAGAATGACGAAGAAGTGTGGGCACTTATTCGAAAGCTACAACAAGATTCCAGTACTTCTGATACATTTAGCTGGCAAAATGATTCGTTATGGTACAAAGATCGCTTATACCTCTGTAAGAATTCCCAGCTAAAACAAAAGATTCTTATGGAATTGCACACTTCTCCCTTAGGAGGGCACTCAGGATTTTTAAAAACTTACCACAGGGTTAAGAAGGAATTTTTTTGGGATGGCCTTAAATCAGATATTCAAAAGTTTGTGGCGGAATGTTTGGTTTGCCAGCAAAATAAAGTTGAAACAATTAAGACACCGGGTCTATTACAACCTTTATCCATTCCAAGCCAACGTTGGGAGGAGGTTTCAATGGATTTTATCACAGGTTTACCCAAGTCTGAGGGAAAGAGTGTCATCATGGTGGTAGTTGACAGACTTACCAAGTATGCACACTTTTGTGCATTATCACATCCATTTAAAGCCAGTACAGTTTCTACTGCATTTATGGAAACAGTTCAAAAGCTACATGGAAACCCAAAGATTAATAGGTTCACATTGAACAGATCTCATTTCCCTGATGATTCACTACTTTGAAAATAATTTCTCACAGAATTATTTTACTCTTGTATGGTTATTGGTAGATCTTCTTACTCAGTTAGCTCATAGCTCATCTTATCATCCTCAATCTGATGGGCAAACTGAGATAGTAAACAAATGTTTGGAAGGATATCTTCGTTGCTTTGTATCTGATAAACAGACACAATGGGTCAAATGGTTGCCTCTGGCTGAATGGTGGTATAACACTTCCTTCCATACAGCAACAAAAATGACCCCATTTATGGCACTTTATGGGTATCAACCACCATCCATCACATCATATTTAAGAGAAAATTCTAAGGTTCAGGCAGTGGAACATCACATCGAACATCAACAACAAGTCCTCCAACTCTTAAAGGATAACCTCGTGTTGGCACAAAATAGAATGAAACAACAGGCAGATCAACATCATAGTGAAAGAAGTTTTGATGTAGGTGATTGGGTATTCCTACGGCTACAACCATATAAGCAAATGTCCCTAAAGCAAGCTAAGAAGGATAATAAATTATCACCAAAGTATTATGGTCCGTACAAGGTGTTGCAAAAGATTGGTACTATGGCATACAAATTGGAGCTTCCTGCAGCTTCTCGATTGCACCCAGTTTTCCATGTTTCATGTTTAAAGAAGGTTATAGGTGACAAGCTCCCAATTCAAACAATATTTCCAGAACTTGACGAGGAAGGAAAAATTATATTGGAACCGGAAGCAGTCACAGAAACAAGAACTCGACAGCTACAGAATCGATCAATTTCAGAGTATCTTATCAAGTGGAAGAACTTATCCACTGAAGATTCCACATGGGAGGATGAGAATTTTATGCAGAAGTATCCAGAACTACTCAAGCGTTGAGGACAACACTTTTTTGAAGGAGAGGGGCATGTTGGGTCCCTATAATACTAGTGATTACCCCATTACTATTGTAGTTATACCCCTGATTTATATTGTTGTGCCCCTATTACCCCCATATTGTTATTTCTGTGCCCCATAGAATCCCTTTATTGTTATTTTTGTGGCTTTACATTATTATTGTTAGGTCAGTTGGATTATATTGTGACTCCTTAGACTCCTATATATAGAAAGGAGGTTTTGTCATTTGTATCATCCAAGAATTGTTCATTTATGTAATGTAAAGGAGGTTGCCCCCTCGAAGAGGCTGAATTCTAAGGCGTGGATCTCTCTTTTCTATCTTTTTGTGAGCTGGTTTCATAACAGTTTCTCTAAATGGTTATTAGCTCTTGACACCTCAGTGTTTACAACAAGTATGGAATGTTTTTCGATGATGGTTATTCTCACAAGGTAATTTGTTTTTAAAATACATTACAAGAAGTATCCTGTGTTATCTTTCCTTAAAATTATTAGTTGGTAGACCTGTAGTGTGGATGAGGGTTTCTCTTTACTTAATTCTATTATTTTTCTTATTCTACTTCCTTTCCTATAGATGGATTATCATTTCTTATTTTTGTTCCATGGATTCTTACATTAACAACATTTCTTGCTCGTACTCCTCGTAGTGTTTCTCCTACAAAGATTGGTGTATCTAACTCATCAATCCTTCCAGACTTGCATGGTTAGTGGAAAAAATATCCATCTAGACAAAGGGAACATGTATATTTAACTTCAAGTCTACTCTGGTGTTTAACTAGGTTTCACCTACTTCTATTTTTTTTAAACTTACAAGGTTTCTCCAAGACGCTTATCTAACAACATTAAGGTGAATTTTCATAACTTAAGCTATTTTTTTATTTAAGCCATAAACCCTTCTCTCTTTTTTTAATACAAGTTCTCATGGGTATTTTCTTATAATTTCCTTTTCCCTCACTACTTTTCACAGTTCAAGGTTTCTAGAGGTGAGTGAATATTAATAATATCGAGGATTCCCCTCATTATTTTTTCCCTTCACTATTTTCCTCCTACTAGACATCAAATTTCTAATGATGCTTCTCATTATTTTCCAGTTTTTTCCTTTCTAACTCCTTCGTACCGTTGTCTCCTATCAAATAGGGTTTTCTCTGGTTTATAGTTTGGTTACAATAAATGTTAAAAATTTCAGTTTCAAACCTCCCGCTCTAGAAGGGTGTGCAACTGTCATCGGGTGTTGTCTTTATCAAAATATATTTACTCTCATTTCCCCTCTTTAATTTTTTCTGGGCAGTTGGCTTTGTCCTACCAATTTTAGCTTCATAAGACAAAAATATATTGTATCTCATTATTTCATGATTATATAGTTGAATATTCCTTTGTTATATTATTTTATGTTGTGGATTGGGAAATAGATTGTAAAAGTTCTCTTTTCCTGCACGATATGGTCGATATGAAACCCTAAATCAGGATAAATATTATTATGTGATAAATGTGCATAATCAATGAAAATTACTTGAACTTCCTAGTGTCTACCCTTTTCAATTTGATGATATCATTATAGGAATTTTTATTTGTGTTCATGTTCTTGAAAACATCTAGAAAGAAAATAACATGAGGCATTGCCCCTTAGTTTTCTTTTACATTGAAAATATTCTCTTCTTTCTATTGCTACAATTTTTCTTAGAGTTGGTTAGTAGTTCCACATTTTTAAGCCTTAACCGGGCATACTCTGCTTATATATATATATATATATATATATATATATATATATATATATATATAATGAAAGAAATCATAGCCAGCCTCTCTTACAATGTTAACTTTAGCACTTTATTAGAGGATAGTTACCTTTTTAACTAAGGCAATTTCTTTTTTTTCTTGTTATGTACTTTTTTTTTACAGTCAAAGAAGCATGTACTATTGTATATGTTAGGATGTGGGCCTTATGAATCATGTCATGGTTTTTCCTTTGACTAGCCTAATTATTATAGCCTTTTAGACTGATACCAATCACAATGGTTCTTCCTGTGTATGGTACATTAGCCTGACACTTTATATGCATGTTTTTTTCGCAATATTTCACAGTATAATGTTGACATTCCTATACTTTTTCTATGCATAACATAAAATACAATCATATCTAGATCATACTTATAAAAATAATTATTCTCAATATCCTTTTATTCCATTATATATTATTGATTGTAATTTATTATAATTTGAAATATCATTTCAGAATTCTTCTCCAGTCCTCGTACCAACATCTTTCCTGCAACTAGTTAGTTTCCTTTCTAAATGAGAACAAAATATTAACAATTATACTTTTGTTTATTACTATCATGATTACTACTTCTATTTTTAAAAGTTAATGAAATAGTCATATATATTCACTGGGAACACATCAAGAACTATCATGCCCCACATAACCATAAGTCAACTTCCTTCTTGACTACCCTTGAGTGTTTCCTCTCACTAATTGGGTAAAAAATTCCAAGGAGCTTTTTTCTGTCAGATAAGCTTTGTTTTATCACCCACTGATGCTTTGAGTAGTGCCTTGCCCACTCCTAGGTTCAATAACCGATATTTATCTCCCACCGGTCTCAATTAGAATTCATGGTCTTTCTCTTCCATGAGAATTTCTTGCTAGGAATCATTGTCTATTTCCATAGTATTTCTGTGTACCTAAGAGATGTGGTATTTTTTTCTAGCCACCCCCCTTCTATTTATTGTACCCATTTTCTTCGAGGTATAACTAACTTCCCTAATTGTTTTGTGTGTTAGTTGAAGTCAAGTTCCACCCTAATAATTCTTGATGCATTTCCAAGGAATATTTGATTGCATAATTATCCTCACATATTTTCTTTAATCATAAAATCAAAGATATTTATATCAGTTATCTTTCTCATGTATTATTGAAAGATTGAACTTTGTAAACTTATAATTAAACTAAGAAAATAAGGTCTTAGTTTTCGTTGACCAGGGTAATAAAATACATATTAATTTTAACCATTGATTGATTATGAAAACTATTTATATAGTTTGTCAGGTTATCTTGCTTTATGTTAGATTTGTATTATTCCCCCATATTGAGAATGAGTATCCATAGTTTTGTTTTTCTTTTGTAAAAAATTATTGGTTTAGACTACATTATGTTAGATTTTTATTAATCCCCCATATTGAGCATGAGTATCCATAATTATGTTTTTCCTTTGTAAAAAATTATTGGTTTAGACTAACATTCATTTTTTTAATAGTTATCAAGTTGTCTAAGTTACTTCTATAACCTGATAGCTCATCTTATTTTCTCATGACAATTATCATCAATCGACATGCCCTCCATTGGGATAGAGGAATTGTTTCCTCCTCCAAATTGAGATAATTAGACATAGAATATTGGGTAAATTTTGATGAATTCAATTAGTATTCTTTCTTTTATTAGATTATATTACATTTAGTTTAAATAAGAATAAAAAATCATTCAGTAGCAACGTGGCCCACATAGGTGGTTTCTTGATATAAAACTTATATAGCTTTAATCAAGGCCTCCATCAGGTGATGATACCTATTGCAAAAAAAAAAAAAAAACGTTTACATGACAATGTATATAGTTTCATGATAATGAAAATTAGAATCAGAAATTGAGAATAGGCGTCATAGAATTGTAGAGAATTTCTAGCAATTCATGGAATGGTTTCATCAAATTATTCCCTACTCATCTGACCAAAGGTGAAAGACCAGAAGTTAATTGAGGAGGTGAATTATATCACATCGAGGGCATGAAATCTTAGAAATAGGACACATGAGACTGAAGGTATCTGACTTCTTTGGAAAATGGAATATGTTCCCAAAACACAGTGATGATTATAACATGAATAATGTAGTAGTGGTTACATCACAAAATCATAGAGGATTTAAATTCTTTGTTGACTAGAAAAAAGAGATTTCAATATTTCTGGTCCCCCAAATATAGTTACAAAATATTATAGTGATACATTTTTTCATTTATGGGAACACAATGCCATGTTTTTGTGAATCACTAACAATGAAGACAAATATATCACCCAAATCATTGATCAGTTTCCTAAGATCGAAAAGGTAAAGTGTTTTGGAAGTAAAACCAATTCACATCTACAAAACATTGTGTCGCAGATAAGATTGTAATGAAATCATTGACATCTAATATTGCAACAATGGCAACATGAGATCACAAAGAAAAATACTGCAAAATCACAATATTTGTGCTTTTGAATCAGTGACCGGAGAATCCACAGTATGAACATTTTTATACCAAGGATTCAAATCCCAAATGGGATCCATCATCAGGATTTTAGAATGATGATAAAAGAAGAGCAAATTAGACAGAATAAATACTCATGAGGATAAATTTTAAGGAACAACACACTGTCGGCTAGAATCTTAATATAATATAATTTTATTTTTATTTTTATTTTAATAAATTACTTTTATTTTTATTAAAATTTTTGAAGAGTTAATATCTTGGCTTATACCCTATTGATTAAAAGGAAATAGAACTCATACTAAAATTAGCTAATTGATTGAACTAAAATATATTAATTTCTATACAAATTAATTTAATATATTAAACTAATTCATATTAACAATTATAAATAATACATATTTAGAATTGATTAATATAATAATTAATATATTAATTAATAGTTATATAGAAATTATTATATTATAGTATTAAAATGTTAATTATTATGTTAAAAGGCTATTTCTATAAAACATATGGATAATAAATTAATTCTTAAAGAAATACTAGGGCAATATATCAATTTCTATATAAATTAAATTAATATATTTAAACCAAATCATATTAACAATTATAAATAATTAATATTTATAATTAATTAATATAATAATTAATATATCAATTGATAGCTATATAGAAATTAATATATTATATTATTTTAATGTTAATAATTCTATTTATGATATAAATAAAAAGGTACTGACCAATAATAATAGAATAGGAGAGGGATAACCTGCTGAATGCTTTACCTGGGGATGGGTTGGTGCTTTTTGATTTCCCTGATCAAGGGAAGCCAGCTCCCGCTAATCTCCATACCATTGTCTCTGTTCAGATTATGAGGATGCTTAATAATTTCAAGTGCTTCTAGAAATTGATATATTGCCCTAGTATTTCTTTAAGAATTAATTTATTATCCATATATTTTATAGAAATAGCCTTTTTAACATAATAATTAACATTTTAATTCTATAATATAATAATTTCTATATAACTATTAATTAATATATTAATTATTATATTAATCAATTATAAATATGTATTATTTATAATTGTTAATATGAGTTAGTTTAATATATTAAATTACTTTGTATAGAAATTAATATATTTGAGTTCAATCAATTAGCTAATTTTAGTATGAGTTCTATTTCCTTTTAATCAATAGGTTATAAGCCAAGATATTAATTCTTCAAATATTTTAATAAAAATAAAAGTAATTTATTAAAATAAAAATAAAATTAAAATAAAATTATATTAAGATTCTAGCCGACAGTGTGTTGTTCCTTAAAATTTATCCTCATGAGTATTTATTCTGTCTAATTTGCTCTTCTTTTATCATCATTCTAAAATCCTGATGATGGATCCCATTTGGGATTTGAAACGTTGGTATAAAAATGTTCATACTGTGGATTCTCCAGTCACTGATTCAAAAGATACAAACCACAGATCTCTTAAATCAAAAATATTTGTGCTACCAAATCATATCGGTTGAACATCCTAGATTGTAAAGAATGAGGCATGATATCACAATCAAAAGGATATCTATGTTCAAAGAAATAAACTACAAAATTATGGTGTTTTCTAACTAAAAGACATTTTAAAGTTTTTGGCAGGACTCTCACAGAATATATTTTGATTAAATCGCAATCTTAAGTTATGTTTAATGGTTTTTTGATGGGATATATAGATTCAACATTCTGGAAAACCCCTGTAACACTTAGTTTATGTAGAATTTATGACTCAAAATTGTTATTTCAAAAAATATTCATTCTATTTTGAGCTCTTTAGACTTGAATATATTGTTAAAAAAGGAAAAAAACTCCAAAATGTTTAACAAATAATCCCAAGGAATCAAATTATTTATGTCACATTATCACTACCATGAGATTGTTGAGATATAAGTCAACGTTAATTAACAAAAAGATCTTAGCTAGCTAATTAGGGGCACAAGTACTACCAATTCACTCTTGATGGAATGAAAACCATCTAAGATGGATTCAACATTTTAGAAGAGGAAACCTATATCACAAAATCAATGATTCATAGGTAAATGCACCAAAAAATAATAGGGGGATTATTCAACAAGTTTTCAATGTTTCCATATGGTTTTATTAAGAGGATTCACATATAAAGGTGATGGAATTGTGCGATTTTGTAAAGGAAAAGAAATCTAGCTCAACCAACGTGTAATGATCTTGGGATATGATAGAAAAAATGATTCCATACTGTATGCCACCAAATGACAATGCCAAGAAGAAAATGCATGAGTTTGTGGTAGAGAGAATGAAGATCTGATCATAAATGTGTGATCATGTCATAGCAAATTGGTTCTAAGAATTTGTCAGCTAAAGAAAATATAGACCTCTTTGAAGCACATATTTAACATGGGCCTAGAGATGAAATTTCTTTAGTGCATACTTATTTTAGAGTGAAAAAAAAACAATGTGTACTTTTTCTTTTTTTAAATTGTATTCGTGATTTTTTAAATCATATTCTTGAATGCTATATATATTTAAGTATACACCAATATTAAATAATATTAAAATATCTTAATTATAACATATATTTTATTATATACAACATTAAAATATTTTATTTTAACAATTTTTTTATGAAATTTAAGTTGATATTCACAAAAGTTGGTTAACATACATCTTCAATTGTTAAAATAATTCTGAAGATTCTAAGGTTTAAACATTTTACTAGCATATTGTTTCTCTTCAACATGTAGAACATTTTTTTTTCCCTTTTTTATTATCACTGACATTTCTTTTCTATTTAGAGAATATTTTATTTCTATTTTAAGAGAGACATGTGTTAACTCCAAGTTGAACATGTCTCCTTCACAGTCAGCTGTAGAATGAGCCTCTTAGCTCAATGACAAACAAATTTCTTAGAATTCTCATGCATGAAATCCATAAAAGTTTACATCCAAATAGCAAAAGAATCAATGGTTGGGGTAGCTTGATGGAAGAAGTAGTTTGTTTTAAATTTTGTTATTTTAACTTTTAACTTAGCTTTTAGTTTAGACAAGTTAGGTTTTAATTATTTTTATTTTGATTTTAGTTTTTAATTTATTTTTGTTTGTTTTCCAAATTGTCGATGATCTTCCGGGCTTGACCTGTGGCTTGAGGAGCTGCGACCCAGGGGCATCTAAGCATTCAAAGTCATGAGTGTATCGCACCTGACCTAGGCTACACCAGCCCTTATCTAACTAGATTTTTTAGAATGTCTCTTCCCCTAGCATAGGGTCCAACCACCGCTATGGGGTTTCATCCTCGGTCATCTTGCTCACAAGGCTCATTCTCAACTGGTTGTGCTAGTGAGACTTAATAGTTTAGTTTTTATTGTTATTTTAAACTAAATTTTTGGCTACTTTAGCTTATTATTATTATTATTATTATTATTATTATTATTATTATTATTATGTAATTTGAATATTAATTTTCTTTTAGATTATTATTATTACTATTATTTTTAATTTAGTTTAGTTTAATTTTGTTTTAGTTTTAATTTTGATTTTTTGATTTAATTATTGTTTTTGTATTATTTAAATTTAAGATTATTTTATTATTTTATTTTTGTTTAAATATTTTATTTTTATTTTCATTATTAGTTCGATTAATTCAGATTTAATTTCACAAATAATATTTGATGTAAAAAAACAAAAATAGATTGTCTATTGGAAAGAAAGATTTGAAGCATAAAATTATGGATGAAAGTAAACTTACATGGTTCCAAAAGGAGCTTGAATACAAACTTGGATCACGGAGGATTTTGAAGGCACATAGACTAGGATAAATCTATGAAGACACTAATGCTATCTTAGTTTCTTTGTCTTCGAGAATTAGAAATGAGTGATCAAAGCTTGTGCACTATTTTCAAGTCCAAGGAACTTACCAATGAATCTTGAGGTTTATCAGTTGCTATGATTTTGATACTATTATCATTATCAAGAATACTTAAATATGTATTGTTTATTTCTTGTGAATTCTATTCCTGAATGATATAATATTTTCTGATGTGCACTACTTTTGATTTATGCAATGTTCGTTTAAAACCATTGACAATTTGTCTTTAATGATTGGTCATAATTTTGAAAATTGAATTATTGAATCATCAGTAAGTATGTGTTTTCACTGATATTTGATTATGATAACTATTTCCATAGTTTGTCCTATTGTCATTATCTCATGTTAAATCTATGTTAGTCCTCCATACTAAGTATGAGCATACATAGTTAGGTTTTTTTCAATAACTATTTACTAAGTTAAGTTTGATGTATATTTGTTTTGATCATTATTAGTTCGTACAAATTACATCTATAGCTTGATAGCTTACATTTATCTCATGTTCATTCTTCTATTATTCTTCCATCTCCTAACCAATATACAATGAACTACTTTTTTTTTATCTCATTTACGATAGTTTAGGCTTAGAATAGAGATAGATCCATTATTTGTGTTATTTGTAAAGAATATTATACTAGATTTAGATGTAGGAGAGCTTCAATGAAAGTATCCTTTTAAGGAAAAATCATTAAGTGAAAACCAAGCCCTGATTATGGTGGATTTTATGGGCCTTGATTAGGTGATGATAGCTTGTTATAGGGAGGAAATTTTTACTTATCAATAGGGTACTACATAAATCAATCAATATCATTACCTTTTTACTTTTTATATATCCTTCTATCTTGAGGGATTTTTCATTATTGATTCTAGCTCATACATGACAAGATATTTTTAGATTAGTCCATTGTAGCTTTTGATCTTGTGAAGTTTCTACTTCTTTATCTTTACATTTTACGTAAAATATTTTATTCTCATTACATTTATACCCCTTACTATACTTTTTTTCATGATTGAAACATATCCCTTTGATACACCTTTCATTGCACCAAATTTGTAATCTAATTAAGAACATATGATGTTAGGGTGTCTGTGTTTATCCTATGATCTACAATTCTATATATCATGTAATTTCTTTTTTATTAATAAAAAATTTAAGCTAAATAAATGGGACAACGAGTAGATTTTGATGCCTCGAGATGGGGAGAACTTGAATTAAGAGGAAAAATATACCTTGGGTGAATATTTCACTTTGATGTGATGGTTAGTCTTCCAAAGAAACTAAAAGGTTAGGAAGGTAAATGGTGAAGGTGTGATTATCAAAATAAGAGGGAGGAGAAATCAAAGGGGTTCTTCTTCTTGGTTATTAAGCTTTTATTTTTTCTCTCTTCTATTACTCTCTCATACATTTCTCTCTGCCTCATTAAAACAATAAAACTAGCAAGAGGATAGGTAAAAAATCCCCATGGATGTTTAGAACTTATGATTGGTTAAGAGTTGTGAGTGACAACTATTGTGACAAGAAATGAGTGTGTTGTAGTTCTTACTCTTTGGAATAGATGGCTCTAATCATTGGGAATGGCCATGATTATGTGTGGCACATACACTAATCAATAGGGGAGGACTGATGGACTACAAAGATCATAGAAGGACTCCCTTGTGCTATGCAAACTTTCATGATCCTTTTCTGAATATGATCCTGGTAGAAAAGACTAATCACTAATTTTTCATGTGTGCATGTGAAGGAGAATTAGAGAAATTTTGAGGTAAAAGATGGTCAATAAAACAAAATTGTACAACCAAAATAAACTTTATAAGAACCAATAGAATTGAACATGATGATGCAAACCATGGGGTATGGTTCACCATTTCTGGAGTAAAATGGTAAAATTATAAAAAAATAAAATAAAAATTAAAAAACCACTTTTTCAATTTGCATTTTCAACTTATCTCCCTATACTTTTACTCAAATTTTGAGCGATAAGACTCTCTATATGTGTATCTTAATTTTCATCCAAGGAATACCTATGTTGAATAATTTTGATGGATCCCACTTCATGAAACATGAGAAATACTTGAAAATGTAATTGCAATCACATTTCTATATGTAGTTCTCATTTTTGTGTAGTAGGATCCATCAAAAGTATTCAGCATTGGCACTCCTTGGATGTGAAATTAAATTTGACATCCAACTAGCTCTCCCACTCAAAATTTGAGTAAAATGTAGGAAGATAAGTTGAAAATACATGTTGAAAAAATAGTTTTTTCTTAGTTGAAATAATGATTCCATACAGGTGAATTTTATTAAAAAGATATGGAAAAATGTGTGAGGATTTTTACTCTAAATCTTGATGAGGTAATATAATATTACTTTATTTTTTCTAAAATTATTTTATAATTTTCCTTGTGAGGCCCATTTAAGAAGTGAATTTTTTTATAATGAATGGAATTCACTTCTAGTGTTAAAATTTGGTCTGAATCTAAGTGTGTGAACTATGCCTGAGTTCATATATCCTCAGGGAATGAAGATCAAGCATGTGGGTAGCCAATTTTGAGAAAAATTTTAGTAGAACTAAGCCTATGATGGGTGGCATGTGGGTCACTCTTCTTTAGTTTTCAATAGTTTTTTTCTACAATAAATAAATATTTATTTATGTGTTAATGATATTTCTAGAATAAATGGTTTGGTGAAATGCATGATTGTTTAATTTCACTTTTTAACAAATTTATATGTAAATTCATTTACCCTTCAGAAAATTTATCATGACTATAGTTATTATACTATTTGACATTAGATTTTTATATGTATAGATTTTATAATATAATTAGTTGAGGAATATAGGTTTCCCAAATGCTTCTTCAAATGGGCTATGTTGGCAATTCTGCTATAGTTTCTAGAAGGTTAAATTTAAATAATAGTGAGTTGAAATCCTACAAATCCTCTGCTCCAATTTCCATATCTTGGGTCATGAAATTTTAGGAAATATGATCACATGAATTTGGGCCTCCTAAATGCTTCTTTAAACATGTCATATGTGAAACTCTACTATAAATTTTATTTTGGGACCTTCCCAAAGCTAAAATTTGGACCATAGTGAGGAAAAATCTCATTGATTACCTTATCTGACCTTCATATCCTGTGTCACAAAATTTGAGAGGATATCATAATATGAAGTCAAACTTCCTGAATGCTCTTTAAAGCATGGATTAAATAGGTCATGTTGGATTTTTTTCTATAATGTTACTTCTGGGAGGTTTCCGAATTTAAAACTTGGACCAAAATGAGGAGCAATACCATTATAATCTAGTCCAACATTTATATTTGGGGTTGTGATATTTCATAAGATATGATTGAAAGAATATGATCTTCTTGAATGCTCCTAAATCATGCATTAATAATCCAGGTTGGTAATTATGTTATAAAGTTTCATTTGGGAGGTTCTAGAGGCTACAAATTGGATGATATTGAGTGGAAATCCCACTGATTAGAACTTGGATTGCTATAATTTAGTATATATTCCCTAAGGATGTGGCTATATTAATTTGCATGAAAAATATTTAAAGAAATTTCTAAACGGTTTAATGATTCATTGCATAGAAACTCTTTGATGAAACGAGCCAATAAAAATGTTGTTTTATGGATGGGGATAATATTGTTGTATGTTAGCATTATTTTATGGTAGTTCTATTATAGTTGATGTGTGCCTATTTTCATGTAAATCATTTCAAAAAATATGTTAAAGGTGTTTTATTAAAATTTGCATACAAACTATTTGATAAAATACCTCAAAGACATAAATCAAAAGTTGCATGATTGAGTTGTATATTCTTGTTAATATGTTACAAGCGGAATCAGAGCATTGTCTCATACTAAATTATAAAAAAATAAAAAATAAAATAAAATAAAATGAATGAAATGACAAAATTTATATAAGAAAAAGACTACTCATTTCGTTGTATAGAAAGAATTTGAAGAAAGGTTTATATTAATGTGTTTGGCAAAATGTATAAGAGATGAAAATATTTTTTTTGTTAGCGTATTTTGAATAAATTTATTAGGGGTAGGTGACAAAGTGGTATAAAATCTTATTGTCAATCCACTAAAAATAAAAAGGAAAATTTTGGATACACATAATCTCTATAAGTCAATGAGGGAATTGGTTGTGACAAAGTGTTATCAAAGTAGTTGTTAACATTGTGAAGAATAAAAGAAATTGATGCCCTATATCCTTAATTAGCCATTAAGGCACCAAGTATATTACAAAATGTTAGCAAAGCATGGTTCAACAATGGACCTAGAAGGGCTAAAAAACAAATGAAATGGGAGCTCTAGATTATGTGATAAGTGATATTAGAGCTAAGCTTTAACACTAAACCCGGCTGCACTGAAGTATATGGAAGAGTTTACATTTTAGATTAATATATACCCATGCAAGTGTACTTATGTAAAATTACTTTTTCATACATATGAATAAATCAATGTTACTTGAAGATGAACTTAAGTTTGATGTAGCAAGATAAACATGTAGAACACTAACTAGATTTCCTAGAGAAATAAAACAAAATGAAAAAGGTTTATGGATGAGTGAAACAACCATAACTATGAGGGGGAATCCCTTAACTTATCTCTTGCTAGCTTTAATACGTTTTTTTAATTTTTTGAAAATTTTTCATATGTCGATGAAAAATAATATAGGAATGGTAAAAATGAAAGAGGCAAAATAGTTCAAACATGTATGTCCATTGAATAGACATTAGATAATGATATGATATATGCATAAATATATGCTAGGTGCATACAATAGTGGATGTGCATGCATAAGATGCGAAGTAGTATATTGTCATAACATGATATAGATTACTGATAGTGGTTAATGGTGAACATGTAACTAGGAATAAGTCGACAACATGATTGGGAAGCCAATGAAGGCATTGCATGTAGTCTTATGGAATCAAGGCTATTGAGAATAATGTGTTGATGAGAGAATGGTACCTATGCATGTTGATATGCATGTTGTGACATTTCTGTGAGTCCACTTCTCCTTAGGTTTCCTTGTGGAAGGTTGGAGCCCTAGATGGAGGAGTGTAAGGACAAGTTTTGTGTGTCAGGTCTAGAGAGTACCTAGAACCCGAAAGGAATATGAAGCTCCTATAAAACATTGGGCTCAAAGACATCCTTTTCCAGCCTAAGTTGGAGTCTCTAGAAGGATAGCTTCACAACTAAAGGGAATATTGTGATTAGAGAAATGGAGTGCATTACGTTGGGTTGAGTTAGCACATGGAGGATGTCATCCTATTGGTTGAAATCTATCGGGTTTGGTACCTTGGCCATGTGTATGACTTGAGGGTACCTAGAGACCCACAAAGGTTGTAGGACCTCCTCTAGTTATAGGACTCTAGACATCCTTGGCTAGCCAAGATAGGGGTTGATGGGAGATGTGACCTTGTTGGTTTTAGGTTGTCAAGTTTAGTTCCTTTACTTTATTTATGTTCAATATTAGTTATGTGTCATACTTGGTTCATGGTAATCCATTGTCTTTGTGGATTTCTGGCCTAGCTTTTGAATGATCCACTATTGAACAAAATAGGAGAAAAATACTCCATGGCTAAGAGAAAATAATAAGTTGGCTACCATTCAATGGTTTTCTCTATATAAGTGTTCTAAGAATTATTGATCATGACTCTTGAATTTTTTTCACACTTAAAGCATTTCCTTAATGTTTGATTAAGTGCATGTTATGAGTGTATGCTTGTCAGATTACATGGAGGAATGCCCAACTTTTAATATAATTGTATTGATATAATGTGTGTTGAGGTAGTTGATATGCAGAAGAGTGCAAGGGGGAGGAACCCCATATCCATTACATGGAAGAAATTTGGGCTATGGGTTGCTACGAATATGACAAAAATTATTTATGTATTTAATAAAATTGTTATTTTTTATTCATGTGATGAAATTCCGAATGAGATTGGAAGCATGCCTCATAGAGTTGCATCAAATGGTAGATGTGGATAAAACATCATTCAAGGAGGAATTTATTAGGTCAATATGAATGATATGGACAATGAAGTCATAGTTATGAAAATTTCTTAATAAATGAATCTCCTTTAGTTAGAAAATTGTGCTTGGACGAAATATTTTATTTATGAAAATAATATGAATTCATGGTTGATAAGAAAATATAAACTAGTACTTGTCATGTTTTGATAATAAAATAAGGCTACGTAATAAATTTCATGTCACATGGAATATTCATATGGAAAGTGAAAAAGAGTTATATTTTGTTTTTAACTACCATGTGAAAGAAAGTAGTGTGCTTATGCTTATGGGACTTGCAATATGAATGATTGAAAAAAAGAGAGCCTGAAATTTAAATTTAAAAATAAATGTGCATTGCTACGCTTATCCACTCTTGCAATCATGATAGCTTTTTAATACAAAATTGTAATGCATGATAGCATATGCAAAACTTTATTCATTTAAAATATTGATTTATCATTAATGTGTAAGTGTTGACGACAATTATGGGAAAAATCCAAACGTCCACGATTTTGACATTGTATTGTTACCAATAGATCAAAAACATGAAGTAAACTACCACAATCATTCGTTTACATCTTGTAATAAGTTTACAACAAAATTGATTCATTCCTATAATTTTTAATAGCTATTCATGTAATACTAGCTAAACAATGCTACGAACTATCCTAAATTCAATACAAATCCATGAAAAGACTCTATTTTCAATTATCTATTACAATTAAGTCTTACCACTTGACTCATTCTTCATTTTTAACATCCAAAGGGGGCTTTTCAATGTCTTTTAAAAAAAACTATTGTCCTTTTCAAGGACAACCCCACTTCTACATCCTTTAATTGTCACATAGATCAAAACATATGTTCATTCTTTATAAGTACTGCATTCTAACTTCATTTGTGTTCTTTAAGTGCACCATAATTATTATCATAATATTATGCTTGCAATGGCTGGTAGTTATTACCTACTATCACCAATGAGTGCTCATGATTTTTCATAAATGCAACCAAAGTTTTATTGTCTTTTATCCACATCAAGATTCAAATGTGATAAACAAAGTCTTAAAATAGGAATTATCACTAACTATTCTTTAATGAATTTATGTATATGCATCATGCCTCTCATTTCAAAAGTAGTCCAATGCATACTTCATCGTCTAGTTTGGTTATAATCATACCGAAGTTAATTCCCACTAGCATCTCTTATTTGTTTCCACTTCCTGGTTCCCAAAAGGCACCAGTGCTGCAACCTTTTGCTATGATAATGCTTGTAATATCCCTCCTTCATGATTTATTTTTTAAACTTTAGACTATAATATTTTTCAAGGGAGGAAGATTACTATGAAGTCATTAATAATGTTGTATTTAGATGCAAGTTTTCAAAGTGACATGAAATACCTTCATTTGGCAAGTTGGTTTTGTCCTACTAATGTTACCTTCATAAGACAAAAATAGATTGTATCTCATTATTTCCCAAATATATAGTTAAATATTCCCGTGTTATATTATTTTATGCCCTGGATTGGGAAATAGATTGTAAAAGTTCTCTTTTCTTGCTCGATATGGTTGATAGGAAACCCTAAATCAGGATGAATCTGATTATGTGATAAATGTGCGTAATTAATGAAAATTACTTGAACTTCCTAGTGTCTACCCTTTTCAATTTGTTAATGGTATCAATATAGGAATTTTTCTTACTATTCATTTTCTTGAAAACTTCTAGAAAGAAAATAAAAGGAGGTGATGCCCACTAGTTTTTTTTCACATTGAAAATATGCTCTTCTTTCTATTGCTAGAATTTTACTTAGAGTTGGTCAATAGTTCCACATTTTTAAGCCTTAATAGGGCATACTCTACTTCCATGTATGTGTGTGTGTGTGTGTGTGTGTGTGTGTGTGTGTGTGTGTGTGTGTGTGTGTGTGTATATATATATATATATAGATATAATGAAAGATATCATATTCACCCTCTCTTACAATGCTATATATATATATATATATATATATATATATATATATATATATATATATATATATATAATGAAAGATATCATATTCACCCTCTCTTACAATGTTAACTTAGCACTTTATTAGAGGACAGCTACCTTTTTAACTGAGGCAATTTCTTTTTTTTTAGTTATGTACTTTATTTCACAGCCAAAGAAGCATGTACTATTGCATATGTTAGGATGTGGGCCTTATGAATCATGTCATGTGTTTTCATTTGTCTAGCCCAATTATCATAGCCTTTTGGACTGATGCCAATCGCATGGGTTCTTCCTCTGTATGGTACATTAGCCTGACACTTTATATGCATGTTGTTTTCTGAAATATTTCATAGTATAATGTTGATGTTTCTATACTTTTTCTGTGCATAACATAAAATACAATCATATCGACTTATACAATAATTATTCTTGATATCCTTTTATTCCAGTATGTATTTTGATTGTAATTTCTTATAATTTGAAATATTATTTCAAAATTCTTCTCCAGTCTTCGTACCAACATCTTTCCTGCAACTAGTTAGTTTCCTTTCTAAATGAGAACAAAATATGAACAATTCTATTTTTGTTTATTACTATCATGATTACTACTTCTATTTTTAAAAGTTAATGAAATAGTCATATATATTCATTACGAATGCATCAAGAACTATCATGGTCCACAAAACCATAATTCAACTTCCTTGTTGACTACCCTTGAGTTTTTCCTCTCACTAATTGGGTAAAAAATTCCGAGTTTTTTTTATTATCAGAGAAGCTTTATTTTATAACCCACTGAACCTTTGAGTAGTTTCTTGCCCATTCCTAGGTTCAATAACCGGTATTTATCTCCCACCGATCTCAATTACAATTCATGGTCTTTCTCTTCCATGAGAATTTCTAGCTAGGAACCATTGTTTGTTTCCATAGTATTTCTGTGTACCTAAGAGATGTCGTATTCTTTTCTAGCCAATCCCCTTCTTTTTCTTGTACCCATTTTTTTCCAGTTATAAGTAACTTCCCTAACTATTTTGCGTGTGAGTTGAAGTCAAGTTCACCCTAATAATTCTTTATGCATTTCCAAGGAAAGTTGACCACATAATTATCCTCACATATTTTCTTTAATCATAAAATCAAATATATTTATATCAATTATTTTTCTCATTCTTTTATTAATTTATACACTTATAATTAAACTAAGAAAGTGAGGTCTTAGTTTTAGTTGACCAGTGTAATACAATACATATTTATTTTAACTATTGATTGATTATGAGAACTATTTATATAGTTTGTCAGTTTATCTTGCGTTATGTTGGATTTGTATTATTCCCCCATATTTAGCATGAGTATCCATAGTTTTGTTTTTATTTAGTAAAAAATTGTTGGTTTTGACTATGTTATGTTAGATTTGTATTAATCCCACATATTGAGCATGGGTATCCATAGTTATATTTTTCCTTAGTAAAAATGTTATGAAACCAGCTCAAGAAAAGATAGAAAAGATAGATCAACACCTTAGAATTCAGCCTCTTCGAGGGGCAACCTCCTTTACATTACATAAATGAACAATTCTTGGATGATTCAAATGACAAAACCTCCTTTTTATATATAGGAGTCTAAGGAGTCACAATATAATCCAGCCGACCTAACAATAATAATATAAAGCCACAAAAATAACAATAGAGGGATTCTATGGGGCACAGTAATAACAATATGGGGGCAATAGGGGCACAACAATATTAATAAGGGGTATAACTACAATAGTAATGGGGTAATCACTAGTATTATAGGGACCCAAAATGCCCCTCTCCTTCAAAAAAGTGTTGTCCTCAACGCTTGAGTAGTTCTGGATACTTTTGCATAAAATTCTCATCCTCCCATGTGGAATCTCAGCGGATAAGTTCTTTCACTTGATAAGATACTATGAAATTGAACGATTTCGTAGCTGTCGAGTTCTTGTTTCTGTGATTGCTTCCGGTTCCAATATAATTTTTCCTTCCTCGTCAAGTTCTGGCAATATTGTTTGAACTAGGAGCTTGTCACTTATAACCTTCTTTAAACATGAAACATGGAAAACTGGGTGCAATTGAGAAGCTGCAGGAAGCTCCAATTTGTATGCCATAGTACCAATCTTTTGCAACACCTTGTACGGACCATAGTACTTTAGTGATAATTTATTATCCTTATTAGCTTGCTTGAGGGACATTTGCTTATATGCTTGTAGCCATAGGAATACCCAATCACCTACATCAAAACTTCTTTCACTGCGATGTTGATCTGCCTGTTGTTTCATTCTATTTTGTGCCAACACAAGGTTATCCTTTAAGAGTTGGAGGACTTGTTGTTGATGTTCGATGTGATGTTCCACTACCTGAACCTCAGAATCTTCTCTTAAATATGATGTGATGGATGGTGGTTGATACCCATAAAGTTCCATAAATGGGGTCATTTTTTTTGTTGTATGGAAGGAAGTGTTATACCACCATTCAGCCAGAGGCAACCATTTGACCCATTGTGTATGTTTATCAGATACAAAGCAACGAAGATATCCTTTCAAACATTTGTTTACTATCTCAGTTTTCCCATCAAATTGAGGAAGATAAGATGAGCTATGAGCTAACTGAGTACCAAAACAGGAAAATAATTATGTCCAAAAATTTCTAGTGAAAATGGGATCTCTGTCACTTACAATAATCTTTGGGTTTCCATGTAGCTTTTGAATTGTTTCCATAATTGCAGTAGAAATTGTACTGGCTTTAAATGGATGTGATAATGCACAAAAGTGTGCATACTTGATAAGTCTATCAACTACCACCATGATGACACTCTTTCCCTCAGACTTGGGTAAACCTGTGATAAAATCCATTGAAACCTCCTCCCAATGTTGGCTTGGAATGGATAAAGGTTGTAATAGACCCGGTGTCTTAATTGTTTCAACTTTGTTTTGTTGGCAAACCAAACATTCAGCCACAAACTTTTGAATATCTGATTTAAGGCCATCCCAAAAAAAATCCTTCTTAACCCTGTGGTAAGTTTTTAAAAATCCTGAGTGCCCTCCTAAGGGAGAAGTGTACAATTCCATAAGAATCTTTTGTTTTAGCTGGGAATTCTTACAGAGGTATAAGCGATCTATACCATAATGAATCATTTTTCCAACTAAATGTACCAGACGTACTGGAATCTTGTTGTAACTTTCGAATAAGTGCCCACACTTCTTCATCATTCTTCCATTCCTCCCTTGCTTCGTTTATCCATTCTGGTTGGATAATAGAAATGGCGCACAACAATGCTTTCGCATCCTCATCCTTTCTTGAGAGTGCATTTGCCACCACATTTTGCTTCCCTTTTTTGTAGATGATTTCAAAGTCATAACCCAACATCCTTGGGACCCACTTTTGTTGCTCTTCAGAGGATAATCTTTGTTGTAAAAAGTATTTAAGGCTATCATGATCCGTTTTTACCTTGAAGTGTCTATGCATTAGGTAGGGTCGCCATTTCTTAAGTGCATGGACTATTGCCAACATTTCCTTCTCATAAATAGCTTTGCTTAAAAAATTTCCCTTGATTGGATGACTTTCAAAAGCAATGGGTCTATCATCTTGCCTTAGCACAACACCAATTCCATTTCCTGAAGCATCACATTCCATAATAAAGTTTTTTGTGAAGTTTGTTGTAGCTAAGACCGGTGCTTGGCACATTGCCTCTTTAAGATGTTCAAAGGCCTTTTTTGCTTCCGGAGTCCATGAAATGCATCTTTCTTCAATAATGTTGTTAGAGGTGCTGCTATTCTCCCATAATTCTTAACAAACTCGCGATAATACCCTGTCAACCCGAGAAATCCTCGCAGATGCTTTATGGATGTGGGGATTTTCGATTCCTTAATGGCTTTACTTTTGCTAGTGTCTACCTTAACTCCTTCATGAGATACAATATGATCCAAATATTCCACCTCCTGGACTCCAATTAAACATTTGGATCTTTTTGCATATAATTGTTTCTCCTTCAATAGTTGTAGCACCTTGTCAACATGTTCAACATGATCCTTCCAAGACTTGTTGTAGATTAGTATATCATCAAAAAATACTAACACAAATTTTCTAAGGAATGGTTTGAAAATTGAATTCATCAAACCTTGAAATGTTGAAGGTGCATTGGTAAGGCCAAAAGGCATGACCAAAAATTCATAATGACCCTCATGAGTTCTAAATGTTGTTTTCAGAATTTCTTCAGTCTTCATTCTGATTTGATGATATCCTGAACAAAGATCCAACTTGGTGAAGTAAATTGATCCATGCAATTCATCCAATAATTCATCAATGACAGGAATGGGGAACTTATCTTTAATAGTGAGCTTGTTGAGCTCCCTATAATCCGGACACATGCACCATGATCCATCCTTCTTATGCACCAATACTACTGGAGCAGAGAAAGAACTTTGACTCGGTTGAATTATACCAGCCTCTAGCATTTCTACAACCATGCGTTCAATTTCACTCTTTTGGACATAGGGATATCTGTACGGCCTGATGTTTGGAGGAACACTTGTTGGAATCAGATGAATAGCACGATCATGATCATGCATAGGTGGGAGACCTTTGGGAGTCTCAAATACCTTGGAATGATTGTCCAGGACTTTTTGGAAATCTGGAGAAATAGATGATTCCAATGTGGAAACATCTAGCAAGCATAATTGTGCAATTACACCTCTTTTCTCCTTTTTTAGAAGCTTTGTCATACTATTAGAGCTAATTATCTTTCCTAGTTTCCCTGCAATACCCCTTAATTCAACTTCCTTTCCTTCCATAGAAAATTTGATGAAAAGTTCTTGAAAATTAAAAGCTATTGTACCCAGGGATTGTAACCATTGGACTCCTAGTACAACATCAGCACCTCCCATTGGAATGGAAAGCATTGGGCTAGTCAATACATATTCTCCCATGGATAGCTTGATATTATGGCACTTTCCAGAGCAATTTATTGTTCCTCCATTTGCAATCATCACTTGACACTCTGGTGCTGGATATAGGAAGAAATTCAATTCTTTTGCTACCTTACAATGAATAAAATTGTGGGTGCTTCCTGAATCAATCAACACTATTACCTTTTTCTTCTTGATTTGTCCTTCTATCTTGATGGTTTGAGGAGTGGTAATTCCCGCCAATGCATTACAAGATATGGTTAGATTTATTTGTTCTTCATCTAGGCTTTGTTCCAGGAGTATATCCTCTTCTTTTGACCTTTCTTGCTCCTTTTCTTCTTCCTCTTCATAATCTATGTAGAATAATTTCTTCTCAGCACACTTATGACCTTTAGTGTATTTGCTATCACAACTGTAACAAATCCCTTTTGCTCTTTTTTCTTCCAATTGTTGTGGTGTCAACCTTATAGGTTGTGGAAGACTAGGGGCAACAACACTTCCGTCTTTATAGTTGTGAGTGGTATGCTTCCTGCTTTCCATAATTTTGCTTTCCATTTTTCTTGCTATCCTAAATGCCTTCTCTAATGAATCAGGTTCCCAAAGGCGAACATCATGTTGGATATTATCCTTTAAAGACCCTATGAACACATCAATCCTATTCTCCTCTGGAATATCTTTTACCCTTATGTTCAATTTTTGGAACTCCTCAATGTGCTCCATTATTGAACCCTTTTGTTTGAGACTTATCAATTGGCTAAAAAAAGTGTTGCTTTTTGTATCCTCATAATGTGCTATCAATTCTTCCGTAAAAATTGCCCCAGTGATAAATGGTTTACGAGAGCAAAGCCATTGATACCATACAAACTGATTTGGTTCCAAATATAAAGTTTCCATATGTACCTTTTGTGTGTTTTGCACATTATTGAGATCGAGGAATTGCTCCATCTGTAATATCCATGTGCCAGGATCCTTGCCATCAAACTTCCTCATATCGATTTTTGGAATATGGTGAGTCTTCAATCCAACATTACTGTCTATGGAATCATGATTAACATTTCTTTTGTTCTCGTCATCAGTTTCCTTTAGTAACCTTTCACCCTTAGGGACCATTTCTTGTAGCAACTTATTCATATTTATCTTCAATTCGTCCATGTTTGTCTTGAAATCTATTTTCAAATCATCCATCTTAGCTTCCACGTCAATCATCTTAGCTTCTACGCCGTTCTTTAAACAGTCCATCTTAGCTTCTACACCTTTCTTTAAACCATCCATCTTAGCTTCTACATCTTTCTTTAAACCATCCATCTTAGATTCTGTTCCTTTTTGTGCGAGGGACAGTTGTTGCACTTGGTCTTGTAATTTTGATATATCATGTTGCATTTCTTCCTCTTCTTCATGAGTCATGCTAGAGCTTTCAGGCTCCTTACTAGGTGTTTGCATTTTCTTTCCTTGGGGCATCAGTTATCGATAATAATGCTCTACTATGCCCTTTTAATTCCTTCAAAATAAATTTTCAAACCAAGCTTAAGGAAAAATTTAAGAAAATCTACACACCTTTTTTCACTTCGTAGGAGCTCAATATTGCCTCTGATGTATCTCTGTACTTTCCAATCATCTAGTTCTAAATTTATGAGTAATAGTAGCCCTCTATGTCCTCCTTCCAATGCCACAAGTCTGACACAAATTGGATTCTCCAAGGAAGAGTTATGTGAAATCCCCCACAGTGACTTGCTTATAGACTAGTTCAGTAGAGTGAAATTGTATGACGTGCCACGAGTCACTGTTTTGACCTTTGGATCTGAAACATGCATACAAGAAACTACAGTCCGTCGTCTTTCTAAACCTTCTTACAAAATTTCAATCTGATCCCTAGAGAGAAAGTTATGACGATTTTCCTCAGGTCACCTATTTTAAATGTAATTCAGGAGTCTGCAAAAATACCAACTTCCTCAGATCATATCTCCGCAAATATCTTGCGAAAAATCTCTAAAATTTGGACCCAAGGTTCCACGCGATTTCTTCTCAAATGGGTTTTTTTGCATCTTCTGAAATGTCACAGAAAAAATTTATAACGAAAATGTCACGATGACCTGTTTAGAGGAACGAAACCCTAGAATCCAAAGCTCCGATACCAAATGTTATGAAATGAACTCAAGAAAAGATAGAAAGGATAGATCAACACCTTAGAATTCAGCCTCTTCGAGGGGGAAACCTCCTTTACATTACATAAATGAACAATTCTTGGATGATTCGAATGACAAAACCTCCTTTCTATATTTAGGAGTCTAAGGAGTCACAATATAATCCAGCTGACCTAACAATAATAATATAAAGCCACAAAAATAACAATAGAGGGATTCTATGGGGCACAGTAATAACAATATGGGGGCAATAGGGACACAACAATATTAATAAGGGGTATAACTACAATAGTAATGGTGTAATCACTAGTATTATAGGGACCCAACAAAAAAATTATTGGTTTAGAGTAACATACATTTTTTTAAGAGTTTTCAACTTGTCTGAGTTACTTCTATAACTTGACCGCTCATCTTATTTTCTCATGAGCATTATCATCAATCCACATGGCCTCAATTGGGATAGAGGAATTATTTCCTTCTCCAAATTGAGATAATTAGACATAGAATATGGGGAAAATTTGGATGAATTTAATTAGTTTTCTTTCTATTATTAGATTATATTGCATTTAGTTTAAATAAGCATATTTTAAAGTCTTCTTTCAAGGAAAAAATCATTCATTAACAATGTGGCCGACATAGGTGGATTTCTTGATACCAAACAATATTGGTTTAATCTAAGGCCTTCATCGGGTGTTGATCCCTATTGTAGCAAAAAAAATTCTACATGACCATATAAATAGTTTTATGATGACGAAAAATAGAATTAGCAAATGAGAAAAGGCGTCATAGAATTGTAGAGAATCTCTACTAATTCATGGAATGGTTTCATCGAATTATTCCCTGCTCAGTTCACCAAATGTGAAATACCACAAGTTGATTGAAGAGGTGAATTATATCACACAGAAGGCATGAAATCTTAGAAATAGGACACATGGGATTGAAGGTATCTGACTTCTTTTGAAAATTGAATATGTTACCAAAACATGGTGATGATTATGACACAGATAATGTACTAGTGGTTACATCACAAAATCGTAGAGGAATTAACTTTTTTGTTCACTAGTAAAAATAGATTTCAATATTTTTGGTCCCCCAATTATATTTACACAATATTATAGTGATAATTTTTTTCATTTACGAAAACACAATGCCAAGGTTTTGTCAATCACTAACCATGAAGACCAAGATATCTCCCAAATCATTGATCATTTTCCTAAGATCGTAGAGGTAATGTGTTGTGGAGGTGAAGCCAATTCACAGCAATAAAACTTTTGATCACAAATAATATAGTAATCAAATCATTGACACCTAATACTGCAATAGTGGTAGCATTAAATAAAAAAGAACAGTACTCCAAAATCATAATATTTGTGCTACTGAATCATAGCAGTTGAACATCCAATATTGTAAAGAATGAGGCATGATATTGCAGCAAAAATGATATTTAAGTTCAAAGAAATAAACCAAAAAATTATGGTATTTTCTAACTAAAAGATATTTTAATGTATTTGGTAGGAGTCCCACAAAATATATTTTGATTAAATCATAATCTTAAGTTATTTTTAATGGTTTTTTGATGGGATATATAGATTCAACATTATGCAAAACCCATGTAAAACTTAGTTTATGTAGAATTTATGACTCAAAACTATGATTTAAAAGAGTATTGATTTGATTCTGAGCAATTTAGACTTGAATATATGGTTAAAAAGAAAAACCTCCAAAATGTCTAACAAATAATCCCAAGGAATCAAATTGGTTATGTCACATTATCACCACCATGAGATTGTTGAGATATAAGTCAACATTAATTAACAAAAATATCTTAGCTAGCTAATAAAGGGAACAACTACCACCAGTTCACTGCAGATGGAATGAAAACCATCTAAGATGGATTCAACAATTTTGAATAGGAAACCTATATCACAAAATCGACAATTAATAAGTAATTGCACCACGAAATCATAAAGGAATCAACAAGTTTTCAATGTTGTCATATGGTTTTATTAAGAGGATTTCAGGTAAAGGTGATGGAATTGTATTAATTTGTAAAGGAAAAGAAATCTAGCTCGACCAACACGTAATGATTTTGGGATATGATAGAAAAAGCAATTCCATACTATATGCCACCAAATGACAATGCCAATAAGAAAATGGATGAGTTTGTGGTAGAGAGAATGGAGATCTAATCATAAATGTGTGGTCATGTCATAGCAAATTGGTGCTAAGAATTCGTAAGCTAAAACCAATATAGATCTATTTGAACCACATATTTAACATGAGCCTAGAGAGATCAAATTTTTTCAGTTCAAACTTATTTTAGAGTGAAAAAAACAACGTGTACTTTTTCATTTTTTAAATTGTATTCGTGATTGTTTAAATTGTATTCTTCAATGCTATATATATTTAAGTATACGTCAATATTAATTCATATTAAAATATTTTATTTATAACAGATATTTTATTATATACAACATTAAAATATTTTCTTTTAACATTTTTTTATGATGTTTAAGTTGATATTCACATAAGTTGGTTAACATACATCTTCAATTCTTAAAATACATTTCAAAAGTACAAGGTTTAAACATTTCACGAACATATTATTTCTATTCAACATGCAGAACATATTTTTTTTTTCCTTTTTTATTATCACACACATTTCTTTTCTATTTAGAGAATATGTTATTTTCATTTTAAGAGAGACATGTGTTAGCTCCAAGTTGAACATGTCAGGTGTAGAATGAGCCTCTCAGCTCAATAACAAAAACAATTCTTAGAATTCTCATGCATGAAATCCATAAAAGTTTACATCCAAATAGCAAAAGAATTAACAGTTGATGTAGCTTGGCGGAAGAAGTAGTTTGTTTTAAATTTTGTTATTTTTAATTTAATTTAGCTTTTAGTTTAGACAAGTTAGTTTTTAATTAGATTTATTTTCATTTTAGTCTTTAATGTATTTTTGTTTGTTTTTCAAGTTGTTGATTATCTTCCAGGCTTGATCTGTGGCTTCAGGAGCTGCGACCCAGGGACATCTAAGTAGTCAAAGTCACAAGTGGATCGTACCCGACCTGGGCCACACGAACCCTTAGCTGAATAGATTTTTTAGCATGCCTCTTTCCCTAGCATAGGGTACAATCGCTGCTATGAGGTTCCATCCTGGGTCACCTTGCTCACGAGGCTCATTCTCAACCGATTGTGTTAGTGACACTTGATAGTTTAGTTTTTAATGTTATTTTAAACTAAATTTTTAGCTCCTTTAGCTTATTATTATTCTTATTCTTATTCTTATCCTTATTCTTATTCTTATTATTAAAGGAGGAAAACAAACTTGCATGGTTCCAAAAGGAGCCCAAATACAAACTTGGACCATGGAGGAATTTGAAGGCATATAGACTCAGATAAATGTATGAATAAAGTTGTGCTATCATAGTTTCTTTGTCTTTTGGAATTAGAAATGAGTGATCAAAGCTTGTACACTATTGTCAAGTTCAAGGAACTTACCAATGAATCTTGAGGTTTATCAATTGTTATGATTTTGATACTATTATCATTCTCAAGAATACTGAAATATTTATTGTTTATTTTTTTCCAAATTCTATTACTAAATGATATAATATTTTATGATGTGCACTACTTATCATTTATGCAATGTTTGTTTAAAACCATTGACAAGTTGTCACCAATGATTGGTCATAATTTTGAAAATTGAATTATTGATACGAGTATAATTGGTCGTGATCTCTTTGTAATGATATATGAAGTGGATAATTGGTAAGTATGTGTTTCCACTGTTATTTTATTATGATAACTATTTCCATATTTTCTCGTTTTATCATTATCTCATGTTAAATGTATGTTAATCCTCCATACTACGTATGAGTATACACAGTTAGGTTTTTTTAAATAAATTTTTACGAAATTAAGTTGGATGTATATTTGTTTTAATCATTATTACTTTCTACAAATTACTTCTATATCTTGATAGCTTACATTTATCTCATGTTCATTCTTCTATTATTCTTCCATCTCCTAACCAACATAAAATGAACTACATGTTTATCTCATTTATGGTAGTTTAGGCTTAGAATAGAGAGAGATCCATTCTTTCCTTTTTTGTAAAGAATGTTATACTACATTTAAATGTAGGCGAGATTCAATTAAAGTATCCTTTCAAGGAAAGAATCATTAAGTAAAAACTAGGCCCTGATTATGGTGGATTTTATGGTCCTTGATTAGGTGACGATCCCTTGTTATAGTGATGACATTTTTACTTATCAATAGGGTAATACATAGATCAATCAATATCATTATATTTTTACTTTTTATGTATCCTTCTATCTTGATGGTTTTTGGATCATTGATTCTAGCTCATACATGACAAGAGATTTTTATCTTAGTCCCTTGTCGCTCTTGATCTTGTGAAATTTCTACTTCTTGATCTTGACATTCTATGTAAAATAATTTGTTTTCACTACATTTATGCAACTTACTATACATTTTGTCACGATAGAGACATATCCCTTTGATACACCTTTCATTGCACCAAATTTGTAATGTAATTAAGAACATATAATGTTAGGGCGTCAGTGTTGATCCTATGGTCTACAACTCTATATATAATGTAATTTTTATTTTTATTAATAAAAAAATTAGGCTAAAGAAATGGAACAACGAGTAGATTATGATGCCTCGAGACGGGGAGAAACTTAACGTAAGAGGGAAAATATACCTTGGGTGAATATTTCCCTCTGATTTTATCATTAGTCTTTTGAAGAAGCTAAAAGGTTAATAAGGTGAATAGTGAAGATGTGATTATCAAAATAATATGGAGGAGAAATCAAAGGGGTTCTTCTTCTTGGTTATTAAGCTTTTATTTTTTCTCTCTTCTATTACTCTCTCAAACATTTCTCTCTCCCTCATTAAAACAATAAAACTAGCAAGAGGATAGGTAAAAAAACTCCATGGATGTCTAGAACTTATGATTGGTTAAGTATTGTGAGTGACAACTTATGTGACAAGAAATGAATGTGTTTTAGTTATTACTCTTTGGACTAGATGGCTCTAATCATTGGGAATGGCCATGATTATGTGTGGTGCATACACTAATCAAGAGGGGAGGACTGAGGGACTACAAATATCATAGATGGAATCCCTTGCGCTATGCAAGCTTGCATCATCTTTTTCCGAATATGATCCTGGTAAAAGAAGACTGATCACTAATTTTTCGTGTGTGCATGTGAAGGATGATTAGAGAAATTTTGAGGCAAAAACTGGGCCAAAAAAAAAACGTACAGCCAAACTAAAATTTATAAGAACCAATATAATTGAAGATGATGATACAAACCCCGGGGGATGGTTCACCATTTTTGGAGTAAAAAGGGAAAAAAATAAGAAGAAAGAAACTACTTTTTCAATTTGCATTTTCAACTTATCTCCCTATAGTTTTACTAAAATTTTGAGCGAGAACACTCTTTGTATGCATATTTTAATTTTCATCCAAGGTGTACCTATGTTGAATACTTTCGATGCATCCCACTTCATAAAAAATGAGAAATACTCGAAAACGTAATTGTAATCACATTTTTTTTTATGTATTTCTCATTTTTTTGTAGCAGGATCCATCAAAGTTATTCAACATTGACACTCCTTGGAAGTGAAATTAAATTTGACATCCAACAAGTTCTCCCTCTCAAAATTTGAGTGAAATTGTAGGAAGATAAGTTGAAAAAATAGTTTCTTCTTATTTCGAATAATGATTCCATACAAGTGAATTTGATTAAAAATATGTGGAAAAAAGTGTGAGGATTTTTACTCCAAATATTGATGAGGTAATATAATATTATTTCATTTTTTCTACTATTATTTTATAATTTTCCTTATGAGGCCCATTTATGAAGTCATTTTTTTTCTAATGAATGCTCTTCACTTCTGGTGTTAAAATTTGGTCTTAATCTAAGTGTGTGAACTACGCCTAAGTTAATCTCTCCTCAAGGAATCGAGATCAGGCACGGGGGTAGCCAATTTTCGGAAAAATTGTAGTAGAGTTGAGCCTATGATGGGGTGGCATGTGGCTCACCCTACTTTATTTTTCAATATTTATTTATGTGTTAATGATATTTCTGGGATAAATTGTTTAGTGAAATGCATGATTGTTTAATTTCACTTTTTAACAAATTTATATGTAAATTCATTTACCTTTTAGTAAATTTATCATGACTATAGTTATTATACTATTTGATATTATATTTTTATATCCGAAATGCTTCTTCTAATGGGCTATGTTGGCAAGTTTTGGTATAAATTTTGTTCTTAGAGATTATATAAGGTTAAATTTCAATAAGATTTTGTTGAAATCCCACAAATATTCTGCTCCAATTTTCATATCTAATGTAGGAGCATCCAGCTCAGGCACCATGACCGGGTGTCCATCTCTGCTAGGTTGAAAAGTTGAGTTAACATTTTGTTTATCTTTTATGTTAGTTTGTCAGAATAGGAGGTAGGATTTTTGTTTCTAACTTAATCTTTGAATTAGTCAAAGGTAGATTGATTGGTTAGGGTTATTACTTGTCTGTCTTTAATAAACCATGGATTAATAATTGTCATGTTATTCTAAAAAGAAAAAAAACAAATGTGTCCAAAAGGAAAATCTTGTCATAAAGACAAAACCGAATTCTTAATAGCTGTGTAACTGTAAAGTCTACAACTCAAAAGTAACTATACAGTTTCATTAACTGTGAACAAGAAACATATAAATGTAATAGTGAAAGTCATGTACGGGGTTCAACACTTCTTGCACTCGAATAATAACAATAACAGTGAAATCAATTCAGTCCATCTATGTGTCCTACTGTATTTTTATTGTGTTTTCTAATTAATGAGCATCTGAATAGACAACATACTGTTCACAGACCATTGTGTTTAATTCTCTTTGCTTTTCCTGAGAAAAAGAACTAGTCCTAACAGTGAGACAGAAGAGCAGATGCCAAAATGAGGGCTTACATTTCCATTGAAGCAAACAACGTTCAAAGAAAAGTAGTAACACAAATAAATTCCAGTACGAGCCAAGCATCCACAAGCCAGACGAAATTTTCTATTATTTTTAAATTGACTGTTAAACAAATTACCAGAGCAACTACAACATTCTCTCATGTTCATGTAAAACATCACAAGCATAGTTGTAAAACAATAAATGCATTTCCAAGCATAGAATCGAGAGTAAACAAAAGAAGGACAACCTAATCACATTAACAACATTCAGGTAAACTGAACCCAACATCTTTTCCTGAAGTTCTTTTCTTCAAATTACAAAAACAAGTGTATAAAAATACTTAGTAGCACTGCAAGATAAAACATGGAGAAGCGTAAAGCCAGTGGATGACAAACCCTAGGTGAGGGCTTCGAAAATTGTTTCATACATAGCAACAGGCGTATAAGCCAATGGATGATAAACCCTAAGTGAGGATTTTGATAATTGCGTTTATACACAGCAAATTACAGTAAAAAATCACCAGATAGTGGAAGCCCAGGCCAAGAAGACGATAGGATGCTACTTACAGTCGAGAATCATTTGACAAGCATCGAGGGGTGACAAACCCTCACAACCAGAGGCCTATTCTAAAAACATAATGAAGACTGAAGGAAATTCATGTTGACAAAGCCTACCGGACAAATACTGAAGAATTCATTGCCAAGACCTCCAACCGCAAACCCCAACACCTGCAGAGAGGCTGACACATAGGTGTTAGTGCCACATTATCAAGGAAAATGAAATTACAATGCATGAAAAGTAAATAACAAAAAACACATTTATCTTACCTGAGGGATTGTAGTGAGAACAGAGGACAAGCTTTCCACCCACGGGTTTCGACCAACTACGGAGACGAAGGAGCAAACAAGTTAGGAGCTGAGGAAAGAAAACAACAAATTGAATCAAGGAGAGAGGGACTACCTGCATTGGAGCTGAGGATGGAAGGATGCCATCATTTTGAGCCCAGAATGCAAGCCAACCACTGAGTTGCACACAAGAACATGATATACCAAACTACAACTCAGAACACGACGACCTGTTGAGCCAACAATGGAAAAAATACAGAGAACCACTTACCCAGGCGATGACAGGAACACTCACAATTTCCCAATGAACGAGGCTAGAGACTACCCATGTAGACATAAAGGAACCAGTATAGAAGTTACCAAGAGGCGCGCCCAGAACTTGCAGCAAAGCTGCACACCTAACTCATAGAGCCAAAGCAGAACGAACACTTGGCAAGCACAACGAAAATGACCAAGTGAACGATGAACGAGGAGTTTTGGCATAGCAAGGAGTAGGAAACATGACCCGAGGTGAGTACACAGACTTAATTGTGAAAATGATTGCCACCTAACCCTTTTCCAAAATATCTGATGGTTGATACTCACACATGTCATCACAATTGTAATATTTATGCAATCATATAATCACCCAAACAATCATTTAATTGCCTAAAGTCCGAACAGTGTTGGTCTGGTCCCATCATAGTGGTATCAGAGAAGTTTTTTTAAGGTCAGTTAGAGAAATGGAGAGAGGAAGGCGAGGTCATGGAAAAGGTGCTCGAAGGATAGTAGAGGAAGGACTGAGAGAAGAGATCAAGATTCTTACTGCTCGTTTGGAGGCAATAGAGGCAGGGAGAAGAAGAGACCCAGAGGTAGACGATGACAATGAAGCGGAAGCTGAAGCAGCAATAGATGGACCGGATTATGAGACCCCAGAAGTGAGACTATTGAGGTCTGTTTTAGTGGCAAGCAATAAAACCAAACCAGAACTCCCAACCTATGATGGCAGCCTGTCCATAGAGGTTCTATTGGATTGGATCAGCGAGATGGATAGGTATTTCAAGTGTGAGGAATTCAGTGAAGACCACGGAGTTAGGTTCACTGTGATGAAATTGAAGGGACGCACAGCCCTGTGGTGGGATAGTGTCCAAACAGAGAGAAGGAGATTGAACAAGTTGCTGATTAAAACCTGGTCAAGGATGGTGGCCAAGTTGAAGGGTAAATTTCTACCAAAAGATTATCAGATTGCACTACACAGGCAAGTGCAGAATCTGAAACAGAAAGGAATGACGATAAGGTAGTACATGGAGTAGTTCTATTGAGTGAACTTAAGAGCCAGATACCTAGAGGATACCACAGAAAGGATAGCCAGGTATGTAAATGGTTTAAGACTAGAAATTTTAGATGAAATTAGTATTTTGTCTCCAAAGAACATTGCAGAAGCATATCAGAGTGCGATGAAAGGCGAAGAGAAAATTACTAGAAGGAAAAATGCCCGAAGAGGATGAGGAGCCGACAGAGGAAAAGTCTAGTCATATGGTGGAGGGAAGACTGCTAGAAGTAATGAGGAAGGTAGCAGTTCCAGAGCTTCTGAATTAGTGGACATAGGTGACAATGCGAGAGGCGATAGGTCATACCAGCGAGGCAGTGGAAATGGGTGAGGTAGAGGGGTTGGTTATCAATGTTACAAGTGTCATAAATGGGGACACATATCATTTGAATGTCTAGAAGCAGATCAAGTTGGACAGAGGGGTGCACCTGTTGCACAACTAGAGGAAGCAGTGGCACCTCCTCAAGAAGTATAAAATGATCTAGAGACAGGGGAATCCCTGGTGTTGAACAAGGTGTTGTTAAAACCAGCCAAGGAGGTCACCGAACAAACACAGTGGAAGGATTTATTTAGAACAGTTTGTAAGTCACATGGTAGGTGTTGTAAGCTAATTATTGACAGTGGTAGTACAAATAACTTGGTGTCCACGGAGATGGTGGAAAAGTTGGAATTGAAGCGGTTGAAACATCCCACCCCTTACAAAGTCTCATGGCTACAGAAAGGCCATTAATGGCTGGTGGATGAACAGTGCGAGGTGGAGTTTCAAATAGGAAGATATAAGGATAAAGTCATTTGTGACATCATGCCGATGGATGTATGTCACATAGTGCTAGGCAGGCCATGGTAGTACGATAGAAATGTGGTGCATGATGGATTGACGAACTGTTATAAGTTTGCCAAGGATGGAATCAAACATACGCTTGTGCCCATCAAGGAGGAAGGGACAACAGGGACAAGTGAACCAAGAGCATTGCTGGTTAGCGGAAAACAGTTTCTAGGACAAGTTGAGGGACAGCGAGATGGGTTATGCACTTGTAAAAAGAGAAAAAACAATGTTGTTGCATATAGAGGTATCGGGATTTACCTCCAAAAATCCAGCAGATGTTGCAGGAATTCACGGACATAGTGGTGGATGACTTGCCAGGCAAATTACCCCCCAAAAGAAGCATAAGTCATCATATTGACTTCATACCTGGAGCCAGTTTGCCGAACAAAGCGGCATACCGAATGGGCCCCAAGGACAATGAAGATATTATGAAGCAGGTGCAAGAACTACTAGACAAAGGATTGAGAAGGGAAAGTTTAAGCCCTTGCGCAGTCCCAACATTCTCGCTCCTAAGAAGGGAGGAGAGTGGCAGATGTGCATAGACTCGAGGGCCATCAACAAAATCACCATCTAGTATAGGTTTCCACTACCACTAATGGATGACATGATGGATTGTTTAAGTGGGGTAGCATATTTCTCGAAGATAGACTTGAAGAGAGGGTATCATCAGATCTAGATACGAGAGGGAGACGAGTGGAAGACAGCCTTTAAGACGAATGAGGGACTGTATGAATGGCTGGTCATGCCATTTGGACAAAGTTATGCGCTCAGTACATTTATGAGGTTAATGAATGAGTTTTTAAAGGAGTCCATCGGAAAATATGTGATAGTGTACCTGGACGACATACTAATTTTTAGCAGGACAAGGGAGGAGCACCTTCGACATGTTCAGAAAGTTTTGGAATAATTACAATAGAACAAACTGCTGATAAATCTGAAAAAATGTACTTTTTTGTAGAAGGAATTGATTTATTTCGAATTTGTAATAGCAGAAAATGAATTAAAGATGGATCTGGAGAAGATTGCAGCAATAGTTAATTGGCCATCTCCAAAAAATTTATTTGAGGTATGTAGCTTTCATGGACTAGTGAGTTTTTACTGGAAATTCTCAAGGAATTTTAGCGAAATTTTTGCACCTATGTTGGACACCATTAAAAAGGCTAGTCAGCCTTTTCAATGGACAAATGAAATGGAGAGAGGTTTTTAGCTATTAAAGAGAAAGGTCATAGAGAGGCCGATCCTGAGACTGCCAAACTTCAAGAAGCTTTTTCAGGTTCACTATGATGCTAGCAGTATGGCTATTGGAGCTATACTTAACCAAGAGGATAAGCCTATGGCATTCTTCAGCAAGAAGCTAAATGAAAGCAAGCAGAAATATTCGTCTTATGACAAGGAGTTCTATGCTATTATACAGGCATTAAAACACTAGAGGCATTATCTGCTGAGAAACGAATTTTTGTTGTTTTCAAATAATTATGTGCTATAGTATGTAATGCAACAACACAAGATGAATCACAAACATGCCAAATGGGTGGAATATCTGTGGAGTTTCACCTTCGCATTGAAACACATCAGCGGGCAGGCCAACAAGTGGGCAAATGATCTGAGTAGGAGAGCTTTACTTCTGCAGGAGATTACTGTGAAAGTGCTAGGTTTTGAGCACTTGAAAGATTTATACCAGATTGACACATATTTTAAGGAGGCCTATGAGGCATGTCAGAATCCCTTGGTGAGAGATAACAGTCCATGGTTGGACTACAACTTACAAGAGAAATTGTTGGTTAAGGGAGGACAACTATGCATACGTGACTGCTCGATGAGAGAGAATATTATTTGGGAGAAGCATAGTGGAGGTCTGGCCAGACATTTTGGCATGGACAAGACACTCGAACAGATCAGTCATTTCTATTTTTGGCTAAAGATGCAAAGGGATGTACAACGGCTTGTGACCAAGTGCAAAGTGTGCTAGTTAGCGAAGGGTCATAGTCAGAACACCGGACTGTACACACCATTACCTATTCTAGGAAGGCTGTGGGACTCAGTCATCTTGGACTTTGTCTTGGGTCTACCTAAAACACATTGAGGTTATGAATCAGTGATGGTAGTAGTAGACAGATTCTCGAACATGGCCCATTTCATCCCTTTCAGAAAAATCAGTGATGCCACTCAGGTGGCCCACTTGTTTTTCACAGAGATTGTCAGGCTACATGGGTTGCCTAAGTCTATTCTTTCGGACAGGGATGTGAAGTTTACAGGGCACTTTTGGCACACCTTGTGGAAGAAAATGGATACACATCTGAGTTACAGCTCTTCTTATCACCCGCAAACTGATAGACAAACAAAGGTGGTAAACAGGACTCTGGGAAACCTGCTACGAAGCTTGATTGGAGAGAATTCGTGAATGTGAGATCAAGTGCTTGTACAGGAAGAGTTCGCTTATAACGACTTGCCTAATCATAGCACAGGCTACAGTCCATTTCAGATCCTATACGACATGCATCCTCGTGGAGTGCATGAGTTGCGAGATCTTGGACTACAAGAAAGGCGAAGTGTGTATGGAGAATATTTCACTAACGCGGCGAGGGATTTGTATGATTAGGTGAAAATTAAATTGCAGGACAACAGCCAAAAGTATAAACAGCAAATAGATTTGAGGAGAAGGGAAGTACATTTTAACGTGAGAGATGAAGTCCTCGTGCATTTGTGCAAGGAACGCTTCCCTAGGGGTGCATACAATAAGTTAAAGTATAGGAAGATAGGACCTCGCAAAGTCCTCCAGAAATTTTCAGCGAATGTCTACGAGATATAGTTTCCACCCGGAATAGGAATTTCACATATCTTTAATGTAGTAGACCTCTTCCCTTACACTACTGACCCAGAAGAAAAGGAAGAAGATAGAACCACGTGGCCTACACAGAATACCAAGGATGGAGGAGAAGCTTGGATGAGACAGATACCTTACGTTCTACCTCCCGAGATAGAGAGCATTCTCGACACTTAAGTGGCTTGATGCCAGGTAGATTGATCAGAAAGGTTCTTCAGTCGAGGAGCTCATGGATGGGAGTCATGATTTTATTTTTGCCCATGAGCCTGATGCAGGAGCATCTAGCTCAGGCACCATGACTGGGTGTCGGTCTCTACTAGGTTGAAAAGTTGAGCTGACATTTTGTTTATATTTTATGTTAGTTTGTCAGAATAGGAGGTAGGATTTTTGTTTCTAACTTAATCTCTGAATTAGTCAAATGTAGTTTGATCGGTTAGGTTTATTACCTATCTGTCTTTAATAAACCATGGATTAATAATTGTCCTACTATTCTAAAAAGAAAAAAAATAGATGTGTCCAAAAGGAAAATCTTTTCATAAAGACAAAACCTAATGCTTAATAGTCGTGTAATTGTAAAGTCTACAACTAAAAATTAACTATACAGTTTCATTAACTGTGAACAAGAAACATATAAATGTAACAGTGAAAGTCATGTATGGGGTTCAACACTTCTTGCACTTGAATAATAACAATAACAATGAAATCAATCCAATCCATCTATGTGTCCTATTATATTTTTATTGTGCTTTCTAATTAATGAGCATCTGAACAGACAAAATACTGTTCACAGACCATTGTGTTTAATTCTCTTTACCTTTTGTGAGAAAAAGAACCAATCCTAACGATGAGACAGAAGAACAGATGCCAGAACGAGGTCTTACATTTCCATTGAAGAAAATAGAGTTGACAGAAAAGGAGTAACACAAATAGATTCCAGTATGGGCAAAGCATCCACAGGCCAGACAAAATTTTTTATTTTTTTAAAATTGACTATCAAAAATATTACCAGAGCAACTATAGCACTCTCTCATGTTCGTGTAAAACATCACAAGCATAGTCGTAAAACAATAACTGCATTTCCAGGCATAGAATCCAGAGTAAACAAAAGAACGACGGCCTAATCTTATAAACGACATTCAGGTAAACCGAACCCAACTTCTTTTCCTGAAGTTCTTTTCTTCAAACTATGAAAACAAGTGTATAAAAACACTTAGTAGCACTGCAAGATAAAACACGGACAAGCGTAAAGCCAGTGGACGAAAAACCCTAGGTGAGGGTTTCAAAAATTGTTTCATACATAGCAACAGATGTATAAGCCAGTGGATGATAAACCCTAAGTGAGGGTTTTGAGAATTACATTTATACACAAAAAATTACAGTAAACAATCACCAGATAGTGGAAGCCCGGTCCAACAAGACAATGAGACGCTACTTACAACCGAGAACCATTTGAAAAGCATCGAGGGGTAACAAACCCTCACAACCAGAAGCCTATTCTAAAAACAGAATGAAGACTGAAGGAAATTCATGTTGACAGAGTCTACCAGAAAAAGACCGAAGCATTCATTGCCAAGACCTCCAACCGCAAACCCCAATACCTACAGAGAGGCCAACACACAGGTGTTAGTGCCACATTATTAAGGAAAATGAAATTACAGTGCATTAAAAGTAAATAACAAAAAACACATTTATCTTACCTAAGGGATTGCAGTGAGAACAAAGGAAAAGCTTTCCACCCACGGGTTTCGACCAACTGCGGAGACAAAGGAGCAAAGAAGTTAGGAGTTGAGGAAAGAAAAAAATAAATTGAATCAAGGAGAGAGGGACTACCTGCATTGAAGCTGAGGATAGAAGGATGCCATCGTTTTGAGCCTAGAATGCAAACCAAGCATTGAGTTGCACACAAGAACATGATATACCAAACTACAACTCAGAACACGATGACCTATTGAGACAGCAGCGGAAAAAGGATACAGAGAACCACTTACCCAAGCGACAATAGGAACACTCACAACTACCCAACGAACCAGGCCAGAGACTACCCACATAGACATAAAGGAACCAGTATATAAGTTACCAAGAGGCGTGCCCAGAACTTGTAGCAAAGTTGCACACCCAACTCATAGAGCCAAAGTAGAACAAACCCTCAGCAAGCACAACGAAAATGACCAAGTGAACGACGAAGGAGGAGTTTTGGCATAGCAAGGAATGGGAAATGCGACCCGAGGCGAGTACACAGACTTAAATGTGAAATTAATTGCCACCTAACCCTTTTCCAAAATATCTGATGGTTGATACTCACACATGTCATCATAATTGTAATATTTATGCAATCATATAATCACCCAAACATGGTCCCATCAATATCTTGGGTCATGAAATTTTAGGAAATATGATTGCAGGAAGTTGGGCCTCCTAAATGCTTCTTTAAACAGGTCATGTTGCAATTTCTACTATAAATTTTCCTTTGGGATCTTCCAGAAGCTAAAATTTGGACCATAATGAGGGAAAATATCATTTATTAGCTTGTCCAACCTTCATATCTTTGGTTGCAACATTTTAGGGGATATGATAATATGAACTCAAACTTCCTATATGCTCCTTATAACATGGATTAAATAGGGCATGCTGGCTTTTTTTCTATAATGTTACTTCTAGGAGGTTGCCAAATTTAAAACTTGGAACATAATTAGGGGAAGTACCATTATTATCTAGTCCAACATTTATATCATATGTTGTGATATTTTATAGGATATGATTGAAGGAATATGATCTTCCTGAATTATCCTAAATCATGCATTAATAACCCATGTTGGTAATTATGTTATAACTTTTCATTTGGGAGGTTCTAGAGGTTACAAATTGCACCATGTTGAGGGGAAATCCCACTTATTAGAACTTGGATTTCTATAATTTAGTATATATTCCCTAAGGATGTTGCTATATTGATTTGCATGGAAAATATTTAAATAGATTCCTAAACTATTTAATGATTCATTGCATAGAAACTCTTTGATGAAATGCACCAACAAAAATATTGTTTTATTGATGGGGATAATATTGTTGTATGTTACCAGTAGTTTATGGTAGTTATATTATAGTTGATGTGTGCCAATTTTCATGAAAATGATCTCAAAAAATATGTTAAAGGTGTTTTATTGGAATTTTCATACAAACTATTTGATAAAATACCTCAAACACATAAATCAAAAGTTGCATGATGGAGTGGTATATTCTAGTTAATATGTTACAAGTGGAATCAAAGCAATATTTCATATTAAATTGAAGGAAAAAAATTACAAAATTTCTACAAGAAAAAAGATTACTTATTTTGTTGTATAGAAAGAATTTGAAGAAATGTTTATATTAAAGTGTTTGGAAAAATGTATAAGAGATGAAAATCAAGTTTTTGTATGTGTATTTACAATAAATTTATTAAAGGTATGTGAAAAAGTGGTATCAAGTCTTATTGTCAAACTAGTAAAAAGAAAAAATGAAAATTTTGGATACCCCATAATATCTGTAAGTCAATGAGGGAATTAGTTGTGACAAAGTGTTATCAAAGTAGATTTTTAACCTTGTGAAGAATAAAATAAATTGATACCATATATCCTTAATTATCCATTAAGGCACCAAGTATGTTACAAAGTGGTAGCAAAGCATGGTTCAACACTTGACCTGGAAGGGCTCAAGAATAGATAACATGGGAGCTCTAGATTATGTGATAAGTGATATCAGAGCTAAGGTTCAACACTAAACCCAGTTTCACTGAAGTATATGAAAGAGTTTACATTTTAGATTAATATATATCCATGCAGGTGTACTTATCTGAAATTACTTTTCCATACATATGAATAAACCAATATTACTTGAAAGCATACATAAGATTGTTGTAGTAAGATAAATATGTAGAAAAATAACTAGATTTATGAGAGCAACGAAACAAAATGAAAAAGGTTTATGGATGAGTGACACAACCATAACTATGAGGGGGAATCCCTTAGATTATCTCTTGCTAGCTTTAATATTGTCTTTAATGTTTTGAAAATTTGTCATATGTCGATGAAAAATAACCTAGGAATGGTAAAAATGAAAGAGATAAAATAGTTCAAATATGTTTTTCCATTGAATAGATATTAGATAATGATATTATAGATGCATGAATATATGGTAGGTTCATAAAATAATTTTTATGAAACCAGCTAACAAAAAGATAAAAAAGATAGATCAACACCTTAGAATTCAGCCTCTTCGAGGGTGCAACCTTCTTTAAAATACACAAATGTATGATTCTTAGATGATACAAATGAAAAGACCTCCTTTCTATATATAGGAGTCTAAGGGGTCATAATATAATCAGAGCCGACATAACAATAATAATGTAAGGGCAGAATAATAACAATAGTGGGCTTCTATGGGGCACAATAGCAACAATATTGGGACTACATGGGTAAAACAATATAATAAGAGTGTTGTACTAATAAAAATAAGGGGTTACACTAGTACTATAGGGGCCTAACATGCCCCTCTCCTCAAAAAGTGTTGTCCTCAATGCTTGAGTAGTTATTGATGGTTCTGTATAAAATTCTTGTCCTCCCATGTGCAATCTTCAGCAGGTAAGTTCTTCCACTTGATGAGATACTCTAAAATTGATTGATTTTGTAGCTATCAAGTTCTTGCTTCTATGACTGCTCGAGGTTCCAATACGATTTTTCCTTCCTCTTCATGTTCTGGCAATATTGTTTGAATTGGGATCTTCTGCAACTTTTGAATGAGTGGCCATACTTCTTCATCCTTCTTCCATTCATCCCTTACTTCATTTATCCAATTTGGTTGGATATTAGAAATAGCACAAAACAATGCTTCCACATCTTCATCCTTTCTTGAGAGTGCATCTACAACAAAATGTTGCTTCCCTTTTCTATAGATGATGTCAAAGTCATAACCCAACATATTTGTGACCCATTTTTTATGTTCTTCTAAAGATAATAGTTGTTCTAAAAAGTATTTAAGACTATCACGATCCATATTTACCTTGAAGTGTCTTCCCATTTGGTAAGGTTGCCATTTCTTAAGTGCATATAGTATTGCCAACATTTGCTTCACATAAATAGCTTGCTTGAGATGTAGTAAAAATACCCAATCACCTACATCAAAACATTTTTCACTAGGATGTTGATCTACTTGTTGTTTAATTCAATTTTACACCAAAGTGGTGTTATCCTTTAAAAGTTGGAGAAATTGTTGTTGATGCTCGATGTGATCTTTCACTGCTTAAACCCTTTTCTTCTTGATATGTCCTTCTCTCTTGAGAGTTTGAGGAGTGGTAATTTCTTTCAATGCTTTACAAGATGTGGTTGGATACATTTCTTCATTCTCTAGGGTTGGGTCCTGGTGTATATCCTTTTCTTTTGATGTTTTTTGATCCTTTTATTCCTCCTCTTCATACTCCATGTAAAATAATTTCTTCTCAGCACACTTATGACCTTTAGTGCATTTGCTATCACAATTGTAACAAAGCCCTTTTTCTCCTTTTTCTTCCAATTGTTATGGTGTCACCCTTGTAGGTTGTGGAAGGCCAGGAGAAACAACACTTCCATGTTTATAGTTGTGAGCGGTAGAATTCATTGTTTCCATAATTTTGCTTTCCACTTTTCTTGCCAACCTGAATGCCTTCTCCAATGAATCAGGTTCCCAAAGACGAACCTCATGTTGAATGTTATCCCTTAAAGTCCCTATGGAGACATCAATCCTATGCTTCTCTAGAATATCATTTTCCCTTATATCCAATTTTTGAAAGTCCTCAATGTGATCTTCTATTAAACACTTTTGTTTGAGATTTATAAATTGGCTAAAAAAGGTGTTTTCCTTTGTATCCTCATAGTGTGCTATCATTTCCTCCATGAAAATTGACCACGTAACAAGTTTTTTACGAGAACAAAGCCCTTTATACCATAAAAATTGATCTGGTTCTCAATATGAAGATGCAATACATACCTTTTGTAACAGTGGTACACCATGTAGATCAAAATATTGCTCTATCTGTAGTATCCAATTTACTGGATCTTTTTCGTCAAACTTCCTCATATCACCTTTTCATGATTTCAGGAGCTCGATCTTGAAATAACTATAACTCTGTAATTTCAACTCTTTCAGTTCTAAAATTTTGAATTGCAGTAGCCCTTTGTGTCCTCTTTCCAATTCCACCAGTCTGCTGAAATTTGGATTCTCCAAGAGAGAGTTATGCACAATCTCGCAAGATGACTTGATTATATACCTTTTTCGAAGAGCTAACTTTTATGAAGTTCCATGTGTGACTGCTTTGACCTTTTGTTCTAAGAAATATATATAGGAAACTATATTCCATCCTCTTTTTGTAACTTCTTACGAAATTTCAATCTTATTCCTGGAGAGACATTTATGACGATTTTCCCAAGGTTACCTGTTTGGAATGTAATTTAGGGGTGTGCCAAAACCGTAATTTCCTCATACTATATCTCTGAAAATATAGCGAGACAGGATCTAAAATTCGGAGCCAAGGCTCAGAATTATCTCTTCTCAACAAGTTTTTTCTTTTAGCTTCTGAAACTTTGTAGTGAAAGAGTTATAGTGAAAATCCCACGGTGACCTTTTTCAAGTTAAATTTTGGAGCGTTTAAAAACACTAACTTTCTCAGATCATATCTCCAAAAATATAGCGAGACAAGCTCTGAAATTCAGACTCGAGGTGTAGCACAATTTCGTCTCAAATGGGTTTTTTTTCGCTTCTGAAATGTCACTAAAAAATATAGTGAAAATCCCACAATGACCTATTTGGAGCAGCGAAACCCTAGAATCCAAAGCTCCGATACCAAATGTTATGAAACCAGCTCACAAAAAGATAGAAAAGATAGATCAACGCCTTAGAATTTTGCCTCTTCGAGGGGAACCTCATTTACATTACACAAATGAATGATTCTTAGATGATACAAATGAAAAGACCTCCTCTCTATATATAGGAGTCTAAGGGGTCATAATATAATCAGATCCGACATAACAATAATAATGTAAGGGCACAATAATAACAATAGTCGGCTTCTATGGGGCACAATAGTAACAATATGGGAACTACATGGGTATAACAATATAATAAGGGTGTTCTACTAATAACAATAAGGGGTTACAGTAGTAGTATAGAGGCCTAACAATAATGGATTTCCATGCATAATACTCGAAGTAGTATAGTGTCATAACAAGATTTAGATGACCAGTAGTGGTTAATGTTGAATGGGTAACTAGGAATAGGTTGACAACATGATTGGGAAGCCAATGAAGGCATTCCATGTAGTCTTATGGAATCAAGGATATTGAAAATAAGGTGTTGACGATAGAATAGTACCTATGCATGTTGATATGCATGTTGTGACAATTTTTTAAGTGCACGTCTCCTTAGGTTTCCTTGTGGAAGGTTGGAGCCCTAGATGGAGGAGTGTAGGGACAAGTTTTGTGTGTCGGGTCTAGAGAGTACCTAGAGCCCCAAAGGAATATGAAACTCGTATAATACATTTGTTGGGTGTGGATCTTGATTGTATTTTGTATTCAAAGGTATCACCACATTGGACCCCAGTTCAAAATGGGGTGGCAATGCCACCTGTGAAATATTCGCTACACGGGGACCCCAAAAGGGGGGCAGCTATGACTTTTTGGGAGCCCCCCCTGGCGGGGGGATCGGGGGTAGCACCCCCAAAGCTAAGAATAGACATAAAATTTCCTCATAAAATGTTGTAATTTTGTAGTCAACCTGGGTTATTCACTAGGCGGAGATCTGACGATAGAAGTTATGTTTAATTTAGGATTTTTTTACTAGAAGACAACCCCTCGCTATATATGAGGGAACTATATTGCGCCTATGTAGATTTGTATTTTGAGTGTGGAAGAGAGAGGAGATTGAGAGCAAAGAGGAAGTTACAGTAGATCTGTTGTAGGTTGTATCTCTTCAGTTTGCTAGATAATATGAAAAAAGGGATTGGCTATTTCTCCATGGATGTAGCCCAAACTGGGTGAACCATGTATATTTGTGTCTCTCTTATTTTATGCATTTTCTATGTTTATATTTCTACAATATTTTATGTGTTCCCTTTCTTTGTAATATATAATTTTCTAACAACTGGTATCAGAGCCGAAGGTCTGTTTGGCTGATAAACTCACAGGAGAGAAGGGTTCCTGGTTCGAGTGGGAGCAATGGCAAAAGATGGTAGGTTTAGGATTGAAAAATCAACGGCTAAAACTACCAGCTATGGAAGATGCAGATGGAAGATTATCTGTATCAGAGAGATCTGTACCTACCATTGAGTGGAAAGATAAAGAAGCCGATGAGCATGACAGACACAGAATGGAGTACTCTCGACAGAAAGCCACTTGAAACAATACGACTGTGCCTAGTGGAATCGGTAGTGTTTAACAGTTCAAAGGAAATGACAACAGAGGGTTTAATTTCGACATTGGCCAAGCTATATGGAAAAACCTCAGCCTCAAATAAGGTGTTTCTTATGAAACATTTATTTAATATGAAGATGTCAGAAGGTGGATCTGTTGTAGACCATTTAAATGATTTTAATACAGTTACAAGTCAGTTAAGTTTTGTATGGGTAACTTTTGATGATGAAGTTAGGGCTCTCTTATTTTTGTGCTCATTGCCAGAAAGTTGTAATGGTTTAGTTATGGCCATTAGTAACTCTATTTTTGGATCTAGTACTTTAAAGTTTGATGATGTTGTTGGTACAATCCTTAGAGAGGAAATGCGACAGAAAAGCTCCAGTGAGACATCAGGTAATGCTCTGACTACAGAGACTAGGGGAAGAAAAATGGAAAGAAGAAGGAACCTTGGATACTACATTCAATCAAGAAAAGGCAAATCCAAGTCTAGATTGGGGATAGTGTGCTAGAAATGTGGGAAGAAAGGGCACCTAAAGAAAGACGACATGTCTCGGAAGGGAAAAGAAGGAGACGCGCAGCAAGAAACTAATCATGAAGCAAATGTAACAGGTGATGAGTTGCAATATGATTTGATTCTTTCATTAAAAAATATTATTGATGCCTAGGTGGTAGATTTAGGGACCTCATTCCATGCCACATCTGATAGGAAACATTTTTATGATTATATTTAAGGATATTTTGGACAAGTTCGATTAGGTGATGATGAACCATGTAAAATCATTGGAATGGGTACAGTTTTCATAAAACAACAAAATGGGAATCAGTGGCTATTGAAGGAGGTAAGTCATGTTCCAGATCTAAAGAAAAATTTGATTTCAACAGGGCAGTTGGGAGGTGAAGGTTGTGTAACTAATTTCACATATAAAATGTGGAAGGTCACTAAAGAATCGTTGGTAATAACAAAAGGAGAAAAGGTTGGTACATTCTATTTATGCAATGGTATTTCTATTTCTGTTAATTATTTAAGCTCTATAGGAGAAGATACAACAATGTGGAATCATAGGCTCGAGCACATGAGTGAGAAGGGGATGCAGATTCTTCACTCAAGAAATTTGTTGCCAGGTTTGAAGCATGTTGATTTAAAATTCTGTGAAAATTATGTTTATGGAAAACCGAAGAGAGTCAGATTCCTTAGAGCTGGAAAGAAAATAAGAGCGAAAAATTATAGCTTGTGCATACAGATGTATGGGGACATGCTCAGGTACATATCTTGGTGACTCTCATTATTATGTTACTTTTACTGATGATGCAACCAGAAAAACCTGGATTTATTGTATTCGAAATAAATCTGATGTATTTGATACTTTCAAGAAATGGAAAGCTTTGGTTGAAAATGAGATAGGAGAAAGGTTGAAGTATCTCGGATCAAACAATGGAGGTGATTATTGCAGCAAAGAGTTTGATAGGTATTATTCAAAGAATGGAATTCATAGAGAGAAGACAGTTCTAGGAACACCACGAGAAATGGTGTGTCAGAAAGGATGAACAGGACAATCATGGAGCGTGCAAGGTGCATGAGATTGCATGTAGGATTTCCTTTACAATTTTTGGCAGATGTTGTAGATAATGTTGTTTATCTAATAAACAAAGGGCCTTCAAGTTCCTTGGATGGTGGTATTCCAAAGGAGGCATGGATAGGTAAAAATGTAAACTACTCTTTTTTAAAGAGACTTGGTTCTGAAGCCTTTGTTCACATATAGAACAAAGCTTGAGGCAAAATCAAAGAAATGCACCATTATTGGATATGGTGTTAATGGTTTTGGTTATCGCTTTTATGATTATGAAAAACAAAAAATCATTAGGAGCAGAGATGTCATATTCAATGAAAAGGTTTTGTATAAGGATCATCTATAGGAAAAGGAAAATGAAAAAGAAAACAAAGAATACACAGTGTTTGATGATATCACAGGAAAAGTGATGGTGCCTGAAAATGATAATGATAAACAATCATAACAACCACAACAGCAACAAGCACTTCAAACACCTAGAAGTGGTGTTATAAGATCTACTAGGATAAGTAAACCCCCTGAACGATACTCTCCTTCATTATATTATGTACTGTTGACTGATTCAGGTGAACCAGAATGTTATGAAGAAGCAATCAAGGTAGAAACCAGAAAGTAGTGGGAGCAAGCCATGAAAGAAGAGACGGACTCCTTAGCACATAACCAGACTTGGGACTTAGTCAGGTTGCCTACAGGTAAAATAGCATTGCAGAATAAATGAGTTTACAAGTTGAAGGAAGAAGATGGAGGTAGAAAAAGGTATAAAGCTAGACTTGTGGTGAAAGGGTTTGCATAGAAAAAGGGTATAAACTTTGATGAGTAATTTTCTCCTGTTGTTAAAATGACTTCAATGAGCAGTTAGATGTAAAGACAACCTTTCTCCATGGGTATTTGGAGGAAGAGATATATATGTAGTAGTCATTAGGATATGAGATAAAAGGGAAGGATAAACTAGTCTGCAGGTTGAAGAAGAGCTTGTATATCTTAAAACAGGCTCCAAGCCAGTGGTATGTAAAATTTGACAGGTTTATGTCTGAACAAGGTTACACTAGATGTCACTCTGATCATTGTGTTTATCTCAAAAGGCAAAATGATGGCAACTATATTATATTGTTATTGTATGTAGATGATATGCTTGTTGCAGGTTCTAACATGCAAAAAATAAAAGTGCTCAATAGAAAATTTACAAACTCATTTGAAATGAAGGATTTGGGTGTTGTAAAACAAATCCTTGGTATGAGAATAACTAGAGACAGGAATAATGGAAAATTAACATTGTCTCAAAGTGATTACATAGAAAAGGTGTTGAAAAGGTTTAATATGCAGAATGAAAAACTAGTTAGTATACCTTTCGCTAGCCATATAAAATTAAGTAAGGAGGAGTGTCCCAAGACTCAGGAAGAAATGGCCCATATGTCTAAAGTTCCATATGCATCAACAATTGGAAGCTTAATGTATGCAATGGTCTGCACAAGGCCTAATATTCCACATGCAGTGGGAGTTGTAAGCAGGTACATGAACAATCCAGGAAAAGAACATTGGATGGCAATGAAGTGGATTCTCAGGTATTTGAGAGGTACCACAAATCAAGCTTTATGCTTTGATGGTTCAAACATTGCTCCAGAGGGATATGTTCATGCCGATATGGTGGGTGATAGAGATAACACGAGGAGCACAACGGGGTGTGTGTTTACTATAGGTGGAACAACTGTCAATTAGGTCTCAAAACTACAAAGTATTGTTGCACTCTCAACAACAGAAGCAGATTATGTTGTTGCTACTGAGGCTAATAAAGAAATGATTTGGTTACAAAGGTTTATGGATGAATTGGGGAAGAAGCAAGAGTTGGGCAGGTTATACAGTGATAGCTAGAGTGCCATACATCTTGCAAAAAACTCTGCATTTCATTCCAAGACTAAACATATATAACTCAAGTACCATTTCATACAGTGAGCGTTGGAAGATGGACAGTTGAAGCTAGAAAAGATACACACTAGCAAAAATCCTGAAGAAATGTTAACAAAAGTTGTAACCAAGGACAAACTGAGAATCTGATCAGTTTCAATTGGTCTTCAAGTATGATGAAGAAGATGAAAAACAACCAGGTCCAAAGTGGATCCATTTTCCACCAAATGGAGCAGCAGTGGAGCTGCTATAATCAGTCTCCAAGTGGGAGATTATTGGGTGTGGAGCCTGATTATCTTCTACATTCAAATGTATCGACGCATTTCACCCTAGTTCAAAATGGGACGGCAATGCTGCCTGTAAAATATTCACTGCAAGGGGGGTCCAGGGGGTGGCTGTGACCTTTTAGGAGTCCCCACTTGGTGGGAGGATCAGGGCAACACCCCCGAAGCTAAGAATAGATGTAAAATTGCCTTGTGAAATGTTGTAATTTCATAGTCAATCTAGGTCATTCATTAGGCGAAGATCTGATAGTAGAAGTTATGTTTAATTTAGGGTTTTTTGCCCTAGAAGGAAATCCTTCGCTATATATGAGGGTATTGCATTGCGTCTAAGTAGATCTGTATTTTGAGTGAGGAAGAGAGAGGAGATTAGGAGCGAAGAGGGAGTTACAACGAATCTGTTGTAGGTTGTATCTCTTAAGTTTGCTAGATAGTATAAAAATATGGACTGGCTATTTCTCCATGGACGTAGCCCAAACTGAGTGAACCACGTATATCTGTGTCTCTCTTGTTTTATGTGTTTTCTATGTTTATATTTCTGCAATATTTTATGTGTTCCATTGCTCTGTATTATATAGTTTTCTAACAACATTGGGCTCAAAGACATCCTTTTCCAGCCCAATTTGGAGACTTTCGAAGGATAGTGTCACAACCCAAGGGAATATTGTTATTAGACAAATGGAGTGCACTACCTTGGGTTGAGTTGGCTCGTAGAGGATGGCGTCCTATTGGTTGGAGGCTGTTGGGTCTAATACCTTGGCTGTGTGTATGAATCGAGGGTACCTGGAGACCCACAAATGTTGTAGGACCTCATCTAGTTATAGGACACTATGCATGCTTGGCTAGCCAAGATAGGGGTTGATGGTGTTATCGGGAATAGTGTCTATGAAAAGTTGCTAATACCACTAAGGATGGTAGCTACCTTAGAAACAAACACGCTAAAAACTGCTTTTGTTTTCCTTTATGAGAAATAGATAAGAGAAGAATAAGGAGACCAACCTCTATCTTGTGCTTGGTTCCTTGCTCGATTCCTCTCTCTTCTGGTAGGTCTTTGCCACTCGCTTCCTTGTCTACCCAGCTTCAAAGAGTACCTGTAGAATCAAAGCAACATAACACTATCCAAGAACATAGATCTATTATCATAAACAATATAGGATCAGATGTACATTGACCATACCAATGCATAAATAATCAATCATACAAGAATATGGAGGAAAACTTTAATAGCTTTATTGATAATCAAGAAAGAGCAAAGAGAATTACAACCGATTGTTCTAACCCAGCATCATCCTCTCAGCAAGTGAACCCTTCTTCACCTCATGAAAAGCTTAGATCACCCAACACTATGATATTGTACCAAGAAACCAACAGCACTTCCTTACAAGATACAAAATTCCAGCCTCTCGATCTCTAGGATGAGGGATCCATATATAGATGTCTGCAAGGAAGGTGAGTCAGCTTTTGAGATTTGATTAGTGTCTTCCCTCTGATATTTCTTGATTCCACTTAGAGATTGATGATCTCTTACTCATCCCTGGTCGAATTCAGAGAGGCAAGTGTCACAGGAGAAGTTTCTGGAAGATTCCATGCTTCTCCACCTTGCGGATTGACCCTGGCATTTGTCCCTTCTCACCCATCGCAGCCCATAGAAGGGCTTTTTGACATGCACCGCACCTACTGTGTGTATTTAGGTGTGATGCAATGCACTTTGCCTATGGAGCAGGTGAAATGGTCCAGTTTTGACCAGTTCTGAGTAGTTTTTCATGGAGAACTTCTGGGAGATGCTGTAATTAGTTGACCTTGTTATTCTAGGGGTTGGAACAACACCTTTAGGGAATTAGGAGCCCTTGGTTTATGGACATTTATGCTTGGGGTTGCAGTGCCCAAAAATGTCTATAACAATTGCCCCCTAAAGCATGAGGCCATTAATCTTTTGATGTCGGGTGAAATGCTTTATCATGAGGATCCGAAGTTTTTTTTAGCTTTGAGGCGACCTGTGATAAGATACAATACAATACATTATCTTCATTTTATTTTCATGATCTAGCTGAGGCAGGCACTCCCATGCTCAGCATTATAAATTCATTTTAATGTACATAGGACAGACAATCGTCTGAGTGTAGACTGATGATTTTGGTAGAGCCATCATCCCTTAGATTGGATTATTATCTGTGTAGCAATGATGTACATTTGATGTCTTTATTTTCCTAAATATATATCGCAGCCCGGATGGATGAAACTAGATCCGGGGTCTTCAATCTCGTTCGATCTTCACTCAAAGTACAAGTCGATCCATGTGAGAGATGTTCTGGAGTCGAACATGGAAAGACATCTCCTGATTACCAGCCAATGATGTAATCTGTTAACAGGTGCGAGAGGAATCACCGATAATGATAATGATCTTCAAGGTACTGCAGTAAAATTCATGTGGTGTGAATAAGGGACTTGGCGTCGAAAACCACGCAAAATCTTTCGGTCGAAGGCCATTGATGTAAACTTGTCACCGGAAGTGAGAAACTTGCCATTGAGGCATGCAAGCTTCAAAGTACTGAAAGGGTTGTTCCTAGATCGACTTCTTGGATAATGAGCTGATGTCGATAAGAAGCGATCTGTCATAGGAGGGCCTTAAATAATCCCATATCAATGACACGGAACAGAGCAAATGATTTTAATGGAGGTGAAAAAAATCTGGTGATATATAGTTCAGGGTGGCGGTCATGAAAGAATGCAGCGAAAATGTATTATAGTGGGTGAGACACAGGTGAATTCTTTGAGCGACTTCTCTTGAACATATCAGCGACACTGACATGATGGATTGGTAGCATTAACCCCAAATGTGGATGGTGTGATGGAACCATGGTGATGTGAGCAGTGAAAGGAACAACCCAACCCGACTCGGATGCGGAGTGAAAGTTTCATGTTCAAGAGCAACTTGCTACCAACAAAGTTTCTTCAAGTTTTCTTCCCAATTTTTCCCCAGTCATTGTTGAACAGTACCTCTTTATTTTTGTCAAGCTTGAGGAGGATAACATATGCTTGTTCTATAATTGGCCCTTCAGGAAAACCCATCGCTATGTTTTAACGAGCCTAGCGATACTGAAACTCGTTCTTGTCTGTTATGGACAAGTTTGTCTCTATTAGGTTTTAATGAGTTTAATGACAAAGATAACTCAGTCCTTTTCAATTTTAGACAGTCTGAAAAGGAACGTAAAGGAAACTCCAAAAATCCTTTTTTGTCATCTAATCCCTTAAGTCTGAAAAAGTATAAAATAATACGAAAGGGATGAATTTTCGGTACTTTTAATGAGCTGAACAAGACAAGCGCTCAATCTTTTTGTGTAATAATCCCTCAGGTCCAAAAAGATTAAAATATAAAGGTGGGATAACACTTCCAGTCACTTTAGCGAGCTGGAGAGACCAATGACTCGGCAATCTTTTCATATTTTTCGAGCCAGTTGAAAAAAGCTTAAAGGAGACTCGTTTTTTGAGGAACGAGTGATAGATTCAGGTAGCAGCTGATTCCAGGTAAGGTTTGGAATTTTCCAATCACGGAAATGTCACAAGGATGGCTAACAAGGTCACTCTTCACAGTTGTTCCTCAAAAAGGGGTAAACAATCAATTGGAGGTGAATGATCGACCAATACAGAGTGTAGGTGATGATGAGAACAGTAAACAATCAATTGGAGGTGAATGATCGACCAATACAGAGTGTAGGTGATGATGAGAACATGACCAAGGCTTCAAAGGCTGAAGTAATACATTCACGATGGTTATTTACCGGAAATTGGTTCATTTTTTAATGAGCTTAAGCACTGGGGGAAACACTTGCTCATTGCTTATGTTTATTTTTTAACGAGCTTGAATTTCGCGTTAAAACTGTGCGATTAATCCAGTCCCATAATAAGGATGTCTCATATATAAAAATGAAATTATCTCAAAGCTTTTCCCCACATCCTTTCTTTATGCAAGTTAGGAAACGACCAATCCTACGAGTTTAAAGGGTTAGAGGGCCTATAAATTTAAAAAATAAATGGTCGCTCTTCGCTTGCATGCCAAAATGTTTGCATGCCCCTAGGTATAGTGAAATAGAGTTTCAAGATTACCCCTCAATTTGCAGACAAAACACTTGTTTTATCGGGAAAGGCCTACCTTTCCAGGTTACCCCTCAATTTGCAGACAAAACATTTTTTTTATCGGGAAAGGCCTACCTTTTTCAAGTTACCAAAGATTTTTCTACTAGTGTCACAAACAAAACACTTCTTCGGCAATGTCTACCAAAATAGACAAAAGTGAGTGGCGCAGACACCTTCACTCACATAACTTTGACGAGGGAATCCTATTCTATTCTAATCCCCTTTTCCTAAATGGATGGGTGTGTCAGACTAGTCAGATATCCTTCACAGAAACCCACCCTATACCTGAAGTTTTCCTATCGAAACAGGCAAGGGTGCATGCCCCCTGGGTTTCATTCATGCCCTCTGAATCACTCGGACTCATCAGGAGGACGGACTGGGGATTGATGAGACATTCCTTGCATGAAAAGACCATTCAGGGTTGGTATATGACTATTTGCTATGCGTGAACCTGGGAATGAAAGTTGGTCTATGAGCTTGACCACTCTTCCTTCGTGTGGAAAACACATTACTCTAAAGAGTGAGGAGACAATGGCTCCCATGGAATAAATAGAGTCTCGTCCAAGGAGTAGACTATAATCCAGGGGTCCTTGGACTACCATCATGTTCATGTGAACAATTTTCCTTCTCAATGTTATCGGCACATCGGGAAGGATCCCTAACGGTCGACTGGTTCCTTTATCAAAGCCTGTTAGATTTCTCATCTCAAGCAAAAGCAATGGTGAACCAAGCGCTTTCCAAGCAGTTGAGGAAAGGATACTCATAGAAGCCCCCTCATCTATGATGGTACTAGCCATAACCATTGTATATACTTGAGCGATGATTCGGAATGGTACACTAGCTGGTAAACAAGGCCTACCTAGTAGATTCCAGTCAAAGGAAACAACCAGGTTGCTTGGAGGTGGGATTGAATAGACGACCGGGTATGAATCTGATCAACTTCCTTCCTGCGGTAAAGGAACGGGTAGATTATCCCCATGTTCATCGGAGTCTTTTTCTACGAAGAGAATTTGAACGGTGTCATTCTTGTTCTCTTCGGTGACTCTATCATCTGAAGATTGATCCTCTGAAGGCACGACCGAGTCAACTGTCGCCTCGACCTTTTGAATTTCGTCTGGTATGGATCCAGATGGTTTATCTTCAATGATAGATGCTTCGGTCGACCACAAAGGTGTGTCAGCCGGATTTTCAACTAGTGACGAACTCGGAAGGAGTTTCTTGTATCCAGGAGGAAGCCGTAACGGTGAAACCGGACGGTCGTCCAAGACTCTTTTAACTTCGTCTAAGAAGGGACAGCAGTGGACGGCGTGATCGCCTTCACACAATTTACAAGGAAATTTATATTTTCCTTTTTGTCCAGGGGCTTCACTTTCACTATTTGACTGTGTATGCTCAACATGATCGTCAGAGGTTGATGACACCGGATTGTGCAAATGAGGAGACTAGTCCCTTAAGATCCGAGGGATGCAAGCACAATCTTGATGGTAGTGGTCTCCTTTGCAAATGACACATGGTGATTTAGGCTTGGTCGGTGTAGTGTGTTGATTTTCGCTAGACGATGCTTGGTTGCACCTTTTCGGCTTTAGCTCCTTCTTCTTATCAGCTACTTGATTTTGGGCTTTACCAGCTTCATCAAGCGAAGAGGAAAGAGGAGAGGAAGAATTGGATGAAGTAGAGGGTTGGGGGGTAACTATAATATCATTTAGTTGCTGACTTCATTGTTGAGAAACTACGGTGTTCTGAACGACAGAAGTCAAGAAGAGCCATATGGGCAAGCCGATTGTCAATCTTGGAAGAGACAATGTGGCCATATGGGGTGCACCAACATCTCCCCAAGAGGAGAAGGGACTAGAATTTCCTCAAAGGGGAACTCCTTGGTTTGTGGACTCCATTTTTCTCAACTTAAGATCAACGTAGGAAAGTTTTGGAAATAATACTGAGAGGGGGGGGTGAATCAGTATTATCAGATCAATAAAACTTTTTCAATTTCATACTCAGAAACATATACGCTACTTCAGTTAAGTGAACCAGCGTGTACACGCTACTGTGTCTAAAGAAACCAGCGTATAACCAGAAAACTTATGATTCAGTTAGCTTATCTTCAGTAAATGCATCAGGACATTATTAACCATATTAATAGTAAACAGGTGCAGTATAACAGAACAGATCATCACATAAAAGCCACACACATGAACACCATGATATAAGGTGGAAACCCAATGTGGGTGAAAACCACCTGCTGCAAGTTGTCTCTATATTTCTTTAATAAAAACTTCAGTTTACAATCTTTTGTACTGGTGCAGCCTTATTCCAGTACGCAGGCTACGACCTGCAGAAGGCTACAACCTTCTCTCGTTTTCCAGACTCTCCTGGAAGGGAGCTCCAACCCCCTTTGCTCTTGTACTAGCTAAGATACTAGTACGTAGGTGCTGGCCTACAATCTTCTTTCCTTCAGGTACCACCTTTCATCAATTTTCAGACTGGATATTCCTGAAGCACAAAATTACAATCTGAAGACCACAATTCATCCAATTTTCATAACAGATCATTGAAGCACAAAACAACTAGCATCATCAATCTTTGAATCACTGAACCACTGAAATCCTGTCAACACCCAATCACCAGAACACAGAGCAGACTACAGAACTCTGTAATAACAGTCAGACCCAGCTGCAACCCCAAAAATTAAGCTTCAAAAGATATACGCTAATTTAATGAAACCAACCCGCGTATACACGCGCTTTTACCAAAGACAACCTGCATACAGATCTAAAAATAATTTCTCATAACTTGCAGTTGTACCAGACATCAGTCAAACTCAGAACATAACATTGTGTCAGTATGCAGATCTAAAAATACGCATAATCAACCATAAAACAATAGTTCAATTCAAACCATTTGATCCTGATCTATCCTTAGATCTAGTCTTCCATCAACCGGTGTGATCTCTCATTAGCTTAGATCAAGCAACCCAGAACCTGCATACTAGACCTCTTTCTTTATCAGATATTCAAGACCTTTTCGATACACTTGCCTAAAGATCTTCTTCTCCTCTTATAATCTTAGGCCTTGCTCAATACCACAGGCCAAAACCATAGTAATCCAATACCAACAACTTCAAAACTAGGGATCAACACGTCTGTCGAGATACCTTGGTTAAAAACATAGGCTCAAGTACCGAGGACTAACTACCTCGAACCAAAAGGAAGCTTCTCGACATGTACGCTCTTTTCTGTTCATGAAACTGCGTGTATACGCGACTTTGTATATAGCTATCCTGCGTATCCGTGACTTAGTATATAGAGTACCTGCGTGTATATGCAACTTGGGCTTAATGAACCTGTGTATATGAAAATTCTCTTCATTCTTGTAGTCTGGACTGAGATCTGTCATCAAAGAGAGTTTCCATCAAGGACAACACCTGTACCGTAGCACCACACCTGTGCCAAAATGCCAACAATCTCCCCCTTTGGACTTGATGGCAACCCCAAGATCCTTAGAATCATTCTCCCCCTTTGTCATCAAGGGCAAAGGGCTGTGCTCCCCCTGATTACATGCTGATATCTCTGCTCTGCTGTGGTGAACATGCTCCCCCTGACTGTAGGCAAGATCTGCAAAAGATGTTCTTCAAAAAGAACCAAGACTTATACATCATAAAGGACCTTCCTATCACCAAAAGACTCAATACATACATCCATACTCCCAACCAAGAGGGGATACATCAGAAAGTTACATATAACAATTAAATACATTACATCATTCATCCCAGGCATAGTGAGGAAACCAACAAAGGCCGTTACATGACCTTGACACCATAAAAGAGATATCACAAAAGAGATACATGACATAGAGACGAAAAATCTAGACCAAGATGTATGAAAGTCATCAGCAGCATCTGAAAATCATCTTTTAGATCAGCAACCAAGATTTCCTTCTATGCTCCTTCTCCTGAAACCAACAATAGTTGTGAACTAGAACCAAAAGCATCTAAATGCCAACAATGATTTATTAGATTTTAAGCTGCTCCCCCTGAAACTGTGCCTGCTGCACCCCCTGAAACTGTGCCTGAAGGATTCTGGCATACCCATCTCAGACCTTCTCCAACCAGAGTCTGCCCTTGCTGTTCAGAACTCCATATACGCGACTTCACCTGCCTAAATCAGCGTATGTATGCGGATATCCCTTATACAACATGCATATACCAACTTTTCTTTAGAACAGACAAGCTTCAATAGCAGGATGAAGCATCAACTGCTCCCAGCTTTTGTCTGAGATATTCAAAAGTCTCCCTAGGCAGTGGTTTTGTGAGAATATCAGCAACTTGTTCTTTAGAAGGAACATACTCCAACTTGACCTTTTGTTCAAGCACTTGTTCCCGGAGGAAGTGATACTTGATTGGTATGTGCTTGGTCTTTGAATGCATGACTGGATTCTTTGAAATGCTGATTGCACTTGTATTATCACATAAGATAGAGACAGGTGGAGTGCAAGTGATTTGAAAATCCTGCAAGGTCTGCATCATCCAAAGAAGTTGTGTGCAATAAGATGCCACAGCCACATATTCTGCTTCAGCTGTAGATAAAGCAATCGAACTCTGTTTCTTGCTAAACCAAGATACTAATCTGGATCCCATGAAGAATGCACCACCACTTGTGCTTTTCCTGTCATCCACACTTCCAGCCCAATCTGCATCTGTGTAAGCATGAAGAGTGAGATTTGTATCTCTAGGTTACCATAAGCCACAGTTTTGAGTCCCTTGAAGATACTTGAAGATTCTTTTGAATGCCTGAAGATGAGTTTCCTTTGGGTTGGCTTGAAATCTTCCAACAATTCCAACTGCATGCATAATATCTGGTCGGGTACCTGTCAAATAAAGCAAACTCCCAAACATGGATCTATAAGTTGGTTGATGAACTGCTGCTGATTCATCATTTGCACTGAGGCTGCATCCTGTAACCATGGGGGTACATACTGGCTTTGAGTCTTCCATGCCATACTTCTTCAAGATCTGCTTGAGGTACTTGGTTTGAGACAAGAAAATACCTCCTTCATTTTGTTGGATTTGCAATCCAAGAAAGTATGTCAATTCTCCAAGTAATGACATTTCGAATTCTTTGTGCATAACCAAGGCAAAGTTTTGACTCATAGCTTCTTCATTGCTACCAAAGATAATATCATCTACATACACAACAAGTATTAGCAATTTGTTATTTTCAACTTTTATATAGAGATTGCTATCTGCTGACCCTTTTGAAAAGCCTTGTTGGTGAAGATATTTGTCCCGATAGTACCAAGCCCTTGGAGCTTTTTTGAGACCATAGAGAGCCTTTTTCAATCTGCATACAAGGTTTGGATCATTCCCAAGAATGAAACCATCTGGCTGCTCAATATATACTTCTTCTTCTAAGTCTCCATTCAGAAAGGCTGATTTCACGTCCATTTGAAATACCTTGAAGCTTTGAAAGCTTGAGAGAGCAAGGAACATTCGGATGGCCTCAAGTCTTGCAACAGGAGCAAAGGTCTCTTCAAAATCTATTCCTTCTTGCTGCGCATACCCTTTACAAACAAGTCTGGCCTTGCTTCTAATTACTTCTCCATTTTCATTCAATTTATTTTTGAAGACCCATTTTGTCCCTATGACATTCTTATCTTTTGGTCTAGGAACCAATTCCCAAGTGTTGTTCTTTTCGATCTGCTCAAGTTCTTCATCCATTGCTTTGACCCAACATTCATCTTTGCATGCCTCTTTCACATTTTGTGGTTCAGTGGAAGAGTGTAATGCCAAATAGCTTGAAGCTTCTGCAATTGTTCTTCTTGTTTGTACTCTTGCTTCTTTCTTCCCCACAATCTGAGATTCTGGATTATTCTTCTGAACATATCTGGATGGAGTATTCTCTTCTATTCTTGTCTGCTCCTCTGGTTCTTCTTGAGGTTCTTTTTCTTCATCATTCTGTCTTTGAGGGTAGCCTTCATCTTCTTCGATGTCTTCATGATGAACTTGCCTAGGAATGTATCCCTTCTCATCAACCACAACATTAATGCTGTCAACAATTCTGCCAAGTCTTTTATTGTAGCACTTGTATGCTTTGCTATGTGGAGAATAACCAAGAAGAATGCCTTCATCTTCTCTTGGTTCAAGTTTGCCAAGTTGCTCATCAGCATTCTTGATATAACATTTGCTCCCAAAGATTTTGAAGTGCTTCACCGAAGGAGTCTTACCACACTAGAGCTCATGAGGGGTTTGAGTGCTGTTTACTCGGATGTTTGTTTTGTTGAGAATAATAACTGCAGCATGTGCAGCTTCACCCCAGAAGGTTGCGGGAGTACCTGATTCATCATGCATAGCACGAGCCATTTGTTGGACTGTTCTGTTCATTCTTTCCACAACTCCATTTTGCTGAGGAGTTCTAGCTGTAGAGAATTCTCTTCTTATCCCATGTTCTTCACAGAAATCGAAAAATTCATTCGAGGTAAACTCCCCACCTCTGTCAGATCTGAGGCACTTAATTTTGTGTCCTGATTCATTTTCAGCCAAGGCTTTGAAGGATTTGAATTTTTCGAATGCTTCATCTTTGTGCTTCATAAGTCCTAACCAGACAAACCTGGAGAAATCGAAAATGAATAATATCAAATATTCTTCTCCTCAAGGTGTTCTTTTTCTGAATGGACCACATGTATCTGTATGTACTAGCTCAAGAGGCATGCTAGCTGATCCTTCCTTCTCAGGAAAATTAGTTCTGGTTTGCTTTCCAAACTGACATGATTTGCATATGGTGTTGTCTGGAATTTTGATATCTGGAAGAACACAAACTGCCTGATATTTGCATGCTTTTCTTATTTGTGAAAAGCTTAGATGCCCCAACCTCCGATGCCACAGCCAGTGTTCATCATCCTTGCTCAAATAGCATTGTTGTTTTTCTTCAAATATGTATAGATTATTTGGAGTCCTTCTTCCTTTGATCACTGTTTCACCTGTATCAAGATCACGAACACAACATCCATTTGATCTAAATATTACCTTTGTTCCTTGATCGCACATCTGACTGACACTCAGAAGATTATGCTTCAATCCATCAACATACAAAACATTTCCAGCTTTGACTTTCTCTTTCAACTGAGCAACACCTTTTCCTTTTATGGCTGCAGAGATATCGTTTCCAAAAGAAACTTTCTTTCCCTTTTCTAATGCGGTATATGATTCAAGTTTTTCTTTGTCCCCTGTCATATGCTTCGAACATCAGCTGTCAATGTACCATAGACTTTCTTGACCTTCTGCATAAAAGGCTATCCCACATCTTTCTGGTTGCGGTTCCTTTATTCTCCATGTTCTGACATTTGAGGTTTGTTCCTTCTAAGTTGTCTTCCAGAACCTGCCCCTGCATTCAGAGTCTTCATGACCAAAGTTATTACAAATAGAGCATTCAACTTCATTTTCAAGAACCAAAAAGTTGTTATAAGTCCTTTTCATGGTTCCAGTCATACTTCTTTGCTTTTGAGCTTCTCTAGTCATGATTGTCTTGTAGGCAACACATTGAGCTGCTTTGTGACCGAAGTTATGGCAAGAAAAACATTGGCCATTAAAGAAATTTCTGCGATAATCAGATCTATCTTCCAACCGATTGTAGCTTCTATTGGCATCCATTCTTGGGGCAAATTGGGAAGATTTTACCTGTGGCTGATTGTAGCTTCTGTTTGTCCTTAAGGCAGCTTGTCCCCGAATTTCTTGATAGTCTTTATTTGTTCTTGAGGTAAACTGTCCCTGATTCACCTGATGACTTTTATTTGGTCTTTGCTCGCTCCTCCTTGCTGCATCAAGATAACTTTTAGAGGTAGAAGCTTGAGATGTTTCTCCATTATATCCCAGACCTGTCTTGATCAGAGGAGAACGCTACACATTGATAATCTCATCCAAGGTTTCAGATCCTTTAACAAATTTAAGATTAATCGCTTTTGTTTTCTCAATCTCCTTTCTAAGACAAACAATCTCACATTCCAATTTTTCAAGATGTTTTTCTTTTTCAGCCAGCTGACATTGTAGAGAATCAATAATAGCACTTTTCTCTTCTAAGCAAACTCTGAGATTATTCATTTCTTCACAAAAGCCTTCCACATCTATAGCATCCATGTAGTCATCATCTTCAAAATCCATTAAAAGTTTATATCTATTACCCTGTTCATCTTTGTCACTATTTGAAAGACCATCACTATCTTCATGAGTGTAATAGCTTTTCTTCTTTTCATTATGTTTCTTGTTCCATTTAACAGGTTCCTTTCCCTTGTCATTCTTATCTTTGTGAGGACATTTGGCAGCATAATGACCTACTCTTCCACAACCAAAGCATTTAAAAGGCAACTTACCTCTGAATCTTCCAGAACCCCTTTGAAGATTTCAGACAAAATTTGATTCTTCTTCTTCATCTTCTGGCACGTGACTTGCTTCATAATAATCTTCTTTGCCTGAAGCCTTGAAAGCAGATTTTCTTCTGTCTGATGGACCTCCCTTTCTCATTTCATAAGCAATTAGAATTCCGTGAAGCTGAGACATAGTAAGAGTTCGTAGATTTTCCTTTTCTTCTATTGCAGACACTTTAGATTCAAATTTTGGGGACAATGATCTTAGAACCTTTTCAACCACAATAGCCTCTTTTATTTCTTCTCCCAAGTTTTTCATGCAATTAACAATCTCATCAACCCTAAGGAAATAGTTAGCCACACTTTCATCATTATACATTCTGAGAGTCTCATACTTAATCCTGAGAGTTTGAAGTTTAGCACGCTTTACCTATTCGTCTCCTTCATAGCTCGTGACAATTTTGTCCCATATTTCTTTTGCGGATTTATAGTGCATTACCTTCATGAATTCCGATTGGGATATACATCCCAATAGAGTACAGACTGCTTTCGCATTTGTTTCATATTTCTTTTTCTCGGCTGGATCTGTAGGAGTAGCTGAAGGGAAAGTGTAGCCTGTCTCTATGATATCCCACACTTCTGTACCAAGAGATTGAAGATAGGCAGTAACTCTTACCTTCCAATAATTGAAGTTTGTCCCATCAAAAACCGGTGGCCTGATTGATGCTTCTCTCTCATAGTTGCTCATGATGAACAATCTTCCTTCAAGCGATCAAGCTTCTCTGAAGGACCTGCTCCGATACCAATTGTTGGAAATAATACTGAGAGGGGGGGGTGAATCAGTATTATCAGATCAATAAAACTTTTTCAATTTCATAGTCAGAAACATATACGCTACTTCAGTTAAGTGAACCAGCGTGTACACGCTACTGTGTCTGAAGAAACCAACGTATAACCAGAAAACTTATGATTCAGTTAGCTTATCTTCAGTAAATGCATCAGGACATTATTAACCATATTAATAGTAAATAGGTGCAGTATAACAGAACAGATCATCACATAAAAGCCACACACATGAACACCATGATATAAGGTGGAAACCCAATGTGGGTGAAAACCACCTGCTGCAAGTTGTCTATATCTTTCTTTAATAAAAACTTCAGTTTACAAGCTCCAACCCCCTTTGCTCTTGTACTAGCTAAGATACTAGTACGTAGGTGCTGGCCTACAATCTTCTTTCCTTCAGGTACCACTTTTCATCAATTTTCAGACTGGATATTCCTGAAGCACAACATTACAATTTGAAGACCACAATTCATGCAATTTTCATAACAGATCATTGAAGCACAAAACAACTAGCATCATCAATCTTTGAATCACTGAACCACTGAAATCCTGTCAACACCCAGTCACCAGAACACAGAGCAGACTACAGAACTCTGTAATAACAGTCAGACCCAACTGCAACCCCAAAAATTAAGCTTCAAAAGATATACGCTAATTTAATGAAACCAACCCGTGTATACACGCGCTTTTACCAAAGACAACCTGCATACAGATCTAAAAATAATTTCTCATAACTTGCAGCTGTACCAGACATCAGTCAAACTCAGAACATAACATTGCGTCAGTATGCAGATCTAAAAATACGCATAATCAACCATATAATGATAGTTCAATTCAAACCATTTGATCCTGATCTATCCTTAGATCTAGTCTTCCATCAACCGGTGTGATCTCTCCTTAGCTTAGATCAAGCAACCCAGAACCTGCATACTAGACCTCTTTCTTTATCAGATATTCAAGACCTTTTCGATACACTTGCCTAATGATCTTCTTCTCCTTTTATAGTCTTAGGCCTTGCTCAATACCACGGGCCAAAACCATAGTAATCCAATACCAACAACTTCAAAACTAGGGATCAACACGTCTGTCGAGATACCTTGGTTAAAAACATAGGCTCAAGTACCGAGGACTAACTACCCCGGACCAAAAGGAAGCTTCTCGACATGTACGCTCTTTTCTGTTCATGAAACTGCGTGTATACGCGACTTTGTATATAGCTATCCTGCGTATCCGCGACTTAGTATATAGAGTACCTGCGTGTATACGCAACTTGGGCTTAATGAACCTGCGTATATGAAAATTCTCTTCATTCTTGTAGTCTGGACTGAGATCTGTCATCAAAGAGAGTTGCCATCAAGGACAACACCTGTACCGTAGCGCCACACCTGTGCCAAAATGCCAACAGAAAGGTGATGATTATTCCGTTTAAAATAAATTTTAGACGCTTTGACAGAACTTGTTTTTTCAATTTTTAAGAGTCGAGAAAAAACAAAAGATGACTCTAGTCGCCTTCAATTTTTAATGAGCCTGAAGTGATAAGTGCTCAGATGGACCTTTTCCGTTAAGGAGTCTGAAAAGGAACGAAAGGGATTGCTCTGGAAATCTAGACAGAGGGTGATCCAGATTTAAACAAGAATGCAATAAAATACAGAGATAACCATAAAGACAAATATGCAGCGGAAATAATACTTCATTTCATTACTGTAAAATACTAAAATATGCTTACAAATAGAAATGGAAATAACCCAGCTAGGGCGATGGTAGCTTATCTCCGAGAAGAGATGTGTCGGCTACATGCCCCTGAACTGTTCTCCAAAAACTGTCTTACAATGAGGCTCGAGGGCCTATTTATTGTTGAGAAATAATGGAAAACCCTTCACATTTCAAAACCTAACCCTAGAAGATGAAATGCCAAATTATGGGCCCCGTTTTTGGGTAAGTTGGTACATCAACTTCCTGGGGTCGCGAATTGGTCGTACTATCTCCGTTTGACGTGCATGATAGCCCGTTGGAAAGATCTCTCCGAGGAATACGACGTAAAATACTATTTTTAGATAGGAAAATCGCTGGCGGTGGATTTCCCAAAAAAACGTCTTTTAGGGCCTCAAAACGGCTCCAGAAGTTTAGGACCCAAAAAACTGCTAAAAATAGTAAACTATGCTATAATTAACGAAACAGAAAAACTGAAAGAGACAGTTGTGGGGGTCTAAGTGGGATAGGTGGGTGGCCACCAACATCCACCTGGATTAGAGGGATTACCAAACCAATCGCAAAACTACAGAATACTTTCTACGTTATGGCAGTCAATCATCCCGAATGTTCTGTTCAGTGCATTGCGATCGATAGGGCGGTAGACATGGCTTCCTATGGATAAAGGATAAAGCCTATTGTGGTCTCCCAAAATATACTCGACGGTATGTGTGAGCACAAGTCCGTACTGGCACTTATCGTCTCAAAGTGGAGGAATCACCCAACCAACAGTGAAAACAACAGTTACCAGGCTTTACGATGCCGGAATACGTCTCTAGCCTAGACTTCTAGATGTTGTGCGTTAGGTTCCAAAGCGTTTTTAGATTTATTAAATTTATTCTATAGTTGATCTTGCTTAATAAATTTTCCTTCCAGGTTCACCACGTGATGTAGATGTACAATTCCTAAAATGCAATCTAAGATGATAAACAGTCGTTTAATCTTCTTTCTGCAATGAAAATCCTAGCTACTAAGCAAAGAGAGATGGCGTTCTTTCAACAAAGAGCATAGAGCACACATTATGTGCACTGTCCTAAATCAAACCAACAAACAGTCTAAATGCAAATGCACATGCATGTATTTGTTTTCAGCCTTCTTAATGTGTGAATGATAAAAACAAAGCTAAGCGCAAATCTGAATTATTTTCCAAAGCGACAATTACTAACAAGTTTCTTCTCAAAACAAAATGAGGACAATGACAACACTTTGCGATTTGGAATTGAAAACTTGCTTTCGACACTATGACTGAAAACGACACTTGCGACACTTTCAAATCAAGAAACGATAGTACAATTACGCTACTTCTTTGTAAAGGAGAACTGAAAATGACTCAAAAATACATAAAAACATTTACAGTTCTTTGCACAATGGAGGCAGAATAACAGCAAGGAAAGGGGTTTCAAACAGAGGTGTACTGACTACAGGCAGCAAAACTCCTGAATAGAGTTGAAAAGAGTGAACACAGAAACCAAAATTTAGGAACAAGGCCTTGTCTGATCAGCGCACTTGTAACACAGTGAAACTGAAATGCAACGCACCTACTACACTCGGGAAGTGTGCTGCATTTTAAGTTCACAGAGCAGACAATGTGCTAGACTAGGGACGAGACTTTGATTGGATTCCAAGTCACAGTTTGCAGTTAAGTTCAGGGATTTAGGTCAAGCAAGTGGTAATCAGTAAATCAATCACAGGGGTAGACCTAAGGAGGTTACTAGAGCCACCACGAGGGCAATTATAAAGCTTGTAAATCAAACGTTTCATTCACAAACAAAACCCGGAGATTGACTGAAGCAGTGTTGATCTACTTTGCACTTGCATAGCAAATGTAGTTCGAAGGCTAGCTATCTTAACTTCAGGCTCCATCTGTAAGTTTATAAAGTAAACAAATGTAGATGAACAAACAATCTACTCGGTCCCCAGTGGAGTCGCCATTTTTTTATCGGGAACAGTGTCTATGCAGAGCTGCTAATCCCATTAAGGCTAGTAGCTACCTTAGAAACAAACACACTAAAAACTACTTTCGTTTTCCTTTATGAGAAATAGATAAGAGAAGAATAAGGAGACCAACCTGTGTCTTGCGCTTGGTTCCTTCCTCGATTCCTCTCTCTTCTTGTAGGTCTTTGCCACTCGCTTCCTTGTCTACCCAGCTTCAAAGAGTACCTATAGAATCAAAGCAGCATAACACTATCCAAGAACATAGATCTATTATCATAAACAATATAAGATCAGATGTACATTGACCATACCAATGCATAAATAATCAATCATACAAGAATATGGAGGAAAACTTGAATAGCTTTATTGATAATCAAGAAAGAGAAAAGAGAATTACAATTGATTGTTCTGACCTAGCATCATCCTCTTAGCAAGTAAGCCCTTCTTCACCTCATGAAAAGATTAGATCACCCAACACTATGATATTGTACCAAGAAACCAACAGCACTTCCTTACAAGATACAAAATTCCAGCCTCTGGATCTCTGGGATGAGGGATCCATATATCGATGTCTACAAGGGAGGTGAGTCAACTTTTGAGATTTGATTAGTGTCTTCCCTCTGATAGTTCTTGATTCCACTTGGAGATTGATGATCTCTTACTCATCCCTGGTCGAATTCAGAGAGGCAAGTGTCACAGGAGAAGTTTCTCAAAGATTCCATGCTTCTCCACCTTGCGGATTGACCCTGCCATTTGTCCCTTCTCACCCATCGCACCCCATAGAAGGGCTTTTTGACATGAACTGCACCTACTGTGTGTATTTAGGTGGGATGCAACGCACTTTGCCTATGGAGCAGGTGAAATGGTCCAGTTTTGACCAGTTCTGAGTAGTTTTTCATGGAGAACTTCTGGTAGATGATGTAATTAGTTGACCTTGTTCTTCTAGGGGTTGGAACAACACCTTTAGGGACTTAGGAGCCCTTGGTTTATGGACATTTATTCTTGGGGTTGCAATGCCCAAAAATTTCTATAACATATGGGAGATGTGACCTTGTTGGTTTTAGGTTGTCGAGTTCAGTGCCTTTACTTTATTTGTGTTCAATATTAGTTATGTATCATACTTGGTTCTTGGTAAGCCAATGTCCTTTTGGATTTTGGCCTAGCTTGAGTATGATCCACTATTGAACAAAAAAGGAGAAAAATGCCCCATGGCTAAGAGAAAATAATAGGTTGGATACCATTCAATCTTTTTCTCTATATATGTGTTCGAAGAATTATTGATCACGACTCTTGAATTTTTTGCACACTTAAGCCATTTTTTTAATGTTTGATTAAGAGTGTATGATTTTCAGATTACATGGAGGAATGATCAACTTATAATACAATTGTACTGATATAATATGTGTTGAGACAGTTGATATGCATAAGAGTGCAAGGGGGAGGAACCCCATATCTATTACAAGGAAGAAATTTGGGCTATAGGTTGCTAAGAATATGAGAGAAATTATCTATATATTTAGGAAAATTATTATTTTTTATTCATGTGATGAAATTCCAAATCAGATTGGAAGCATGCCCCTTAGAGTTGCATTAGATGGTAGATGTGGATAAAAAATCATTCAAGGAGGAATTGATTGGGTCAATCTGAACGAGATGGACAATGAAGTCATAGTTATGAAAATTTCTTAAAAAACGAGTCTCCCTTAGTTAGGAAATTGTGCTTGGTTGAAATATTTTATTTATGAAAATAATATGAATGCATGATTGGTAAGAAAATAGAAACTAGCACTTGCCATGTTTTGATAATAAAATAACGCTACGTAATAAATTTCATGTGACATGGAATGTTCATATGGAAAGTGAAAAAGAGCGATATTTTTTTTTTAACTACCACGTGAAAGAAAGTAGTGTGCTTATTCTTATGGTACCTGTAATCTGAATGATTGAAAGAAAAAGATATGCTCAAAATTAAATTTAAAAATAAATGTGTATGAATAGCATGGAATATGTGTAAGTATGGAACATTCTTTTCAAGATGTATGTGCGCATGCTTCAGTTCATCATTGGAGGAATTATTTAAATGTGTAAATTGGATACATAGCACAAATTATCTTTATGAATATTCATTGAAACATGTTTGTAAGCCCATGATATGATAGTGTTCTGACTAATATGTTATTTTGATACCATTTGGGGTGTTGTTGAATGTTGCAATGTAAATCATGTGAAGAAGTCAGTCATCTATCAGAAAAGGTCTTAGCTAAGAATGCATCTGATGGTATCCAAGTGAGATGATCAAGTATCCAAAAAGGATAGATGATTGTTGTGAAGCTAAAAATATTAGGTACAAGGCCATTGTGGTGACACTAGAACCCTATGACATACTTTTATCACAATGCCTTATGTTATGAAAAATGTGTCATGTTATTTAGACAAAATATAGAGGGATTCCTTAGCTATAAGACACCATAATTCTAGAGACTCTTCCTATGTGTGGAAGCATTTCCAAGAAATGGATTATCTTAGGGACTAGAGAGGTAAAAAAGGAGACAACTAAACTTGGAAAGCATGTTATTACAAATAAGGGGGTACTTGAAGGAATTGGATTTCAAATATTTACATGCATACTCATTGGAATTATGAATGCGTTGGGTGTGTGAAATAAAATAATTATTTGAACATGTTTCTTATGAAATCCTTATGAAGCAAAAGACAACCATGCAAGAATGTCTTAGAATTCGATGATGTTTAAATGTAACTAGACCATGGAAAAAAATGCATGACATTACTCAAAGTGGAAAATAAGGACATAGAAAATGTTGTTGATATGAAAGTGACATATCCCTTCTTCTACAGATAATCGTTTTAAACATAGTAGAGCATAGGGGAAAGTGTTCCTTAAAGTGGGACGGGATTGTGACACACCTTTCATTACACCAAATTTTGTAATGTAATTAAAAACATATAATTTTGGGTCGTTAGCATTGATGTTATGATGTCAAACTCTATTGTATGAGGTAATGTTTATTTTTATTAATAAAAATGTTAGAGGTGAAAAAAAGAAATAGCCAATAAATCATGGTGTTCTGGTGATGAGGAAAACTTGACTTAAGAGGAAAAATATGCCTTTGGTGAATATTTCCCCTTAATGTGATGGTTAGTCTACCAAAGAATTTGAAAGGTTTGGAAGCTAAAGGTTCACGATGTGATTATAAAAATAAGAGGTAGGAACAATAAAGGTGGTTATTCTTCTTGGTTCTTAACCTTCTAGTTTTTTCTACACTATTATTGTCTTATAAATTTTTCCTCTCTTACTTAGAAAATTTGAATTGGAAAAGGGATTTGTAGGAGAACCCAAAGAGGTTCAGACCTTGTGATCTTTCAAGAGTTGTGAGTGATAGCTTATGTGATAATAAATTAGTTTGTTGCAACACTTTTTCTTTTGAGTATGTGGCTCTGAGGAAAGTGTGCTCCTGGTTGTGTGTGGGACATAGAGTGCTAAAGAGGGGAGGGTTCAGGGAATATAGAGATTTAAGAAGAAACCCCTTGTTCTATGAGAACATACATGATATTTTTGTGACTATCATCCTAGTTAAAGATGGAAAGGCTAATCACTTAGTTTTCTTGTTTGTGTGTGTGTCTGAATTAGAATGACCTCCACTTCTAGTGTTAAAAACTTGTCTAAATCTAAGTGTGTGAAATATCGTTAAGTTAAGCTTTCTTCAACACATCAAGACCTAGTGCGAGAGTGGCTAGTTGTGTCAAAAAATGGAACATAATTGAGTCTATGGTGGAGTGGAATGTGCCTCACCATACATAAAATTTAGTATTTTTCTAACTCCAATAGATATATTTTTTTTGTTAATGATATCTATAGCATAGATTGTTTAGTTACATACATGATTATTTAATTTTTGTTTAGTAATTTTATATGTACTAACATTTACCCTTTATTTTATGTGTATGGGTAGTAATTTATTTTATGTGTCATACTATTTGGCTGTAGTTGTTTATATGTATTAAATTGTGTAGTAGGATTGGTCGAGGAAGATAGTATTCCTAAATTATTTTCTAAACAGCTCATCTTGGAATTCCTACTATAAGTTTTCTTTTGGGATCTTGCAGAAGCTAAAATATGGACCATAGTGAGGGGAAGTATCGTTGGTCCTATGGTCTAATTTTCATATCTTGTGGCGTGAAATATTAGGAATTATGATTATAAGAATTTTGGGTTCCTAATTGCACATTTAAATAGGTCTTGTTAGCATTTCTATTGTAACTTTTCTTCTAGGAGGTTTCAGAAGTTGAAACAAGGACAATAGTGAGGGGAAATCTTGTTGGCCATCTGGTATAGCTTTTAGATATTAGGTAATGATATTTTAGGAGAGATGATCAGAAGAATTTTAGCCTTCTATATGCATGGAAATCATGGATCAAACATGTCATGTTGGCATTTTTTCTATAAATTCTCTTTTGTGAGGTTCTATAAGCTAAAATTTGGATCGTAGTTACCGAAAATTTTGTTTTTGATGTAATCTAACTTTTATATCTTGGTTCACAAAAAAATGGGAGATATCATCAGAGGAAGTACATCTTCCTATATGCTCCTAAAATTATGCATTAAACAAGTCATGTTGACAATTCTAATACAACTTTTCATCTAGGAGGTTCTAGAAGATAAATCTTTTAATATAGTTAGGGGATCCTCCACTAATCATTTGGTTCAGTTTTTAGAACTTTGACTACTATAAACTATTCCTTAAGGAATTTGCTATATTAGTTGCATTCAAAGTGTTTTAAGAAACTCCTAAATGGTTTAATGATTCATTGCATACAAACTGTTTGATGAAATATCCAAACAATCAATTTCTTTGTGGATGGGGATTGTATCTTATAATTATTGTATGATAGTACTAATATATTTAATCTATGCATATTTGCATGAAAATCATTTGAAAAAAAAATGTTAAAAGTGTTTTATCACAGTTTTCATGCAAACTTATTGAATAAGACACGTCAAAGACATAAATGAAATATTGCATGATCGAATGGTATATTTTAGTTAGTATGTTACAAGTGAAATTAGAGAAATGCTCCTTATTTTATTTCATACAAAATCTTTGTCAAAATGTATGAGAGATGAATCAAGTTTTTACAAGTGCGATTCAGATACATTTAGTAGGGGTTTGTCATAAAGAGCTATAAAAGTTTATTTTTTTGATAAATAAAAGTAAAAAAAAAATTGCAGTACCTCATAATCTATGTAAGTCATTAAGGAAACTAGGTATATGATAGACCCTTTTCTCTTCTTTCATCCTTTTCTAGAGGAGTCAAGTTTGTTGGTTTAGGAAAACGTGCATGATTTTTTCTATAGTTATCACTGACCAATTTTCTAACGGATTTTCCTTTACTCTCATCTTTCCTTTCTAGTCTAAAACCATGCTCCAAAGATTCATCTTCAAAGAGATGCAGATCATGTTAGATGCTTTCCTTTAAAGTTCCCATAAACAGTTCCAACGAGTTATCCTCTGAAACATGTTTTACACTGAGACACATTTTTTGGAATTGTTGAATGTGCATTGTAACTGTGGAGAATTTTTTGTAAAATATTTACTAATTGAAGAAATAATGTATTTCTCTTAATATCACCATGATGTGCTATCAATTCCTCTCTAAGATTGGAGAAATATATAACATATTCGTGTTTCCTTTCACAAAACCATTGATATGATACATGTTGGTCTTATTCTCAGAATATGGATGAAATATTTACCTTATGTAAGGATGCAAGTTAGTGTAGGTAAAAGTATCTCTCTATCTATAATATTTATGTTATAGGATCATTACCATCAAATTTCCTCATACCGATCTTTGGAATGTAGTAGTTCCTTGAGAATGACTTGAAACCCTAATGATATGGATCTTTGTTTGAAAATTCATGATTATGCTTCTTCGAGTCAATATTTGTTCTCTCCAATTGTGAAAGTGTACTCCCCATAGGAGATTGGTGCTCAACATCATTCTTCTCCTCATGTTCATGATTTCCCTAGATATCAATATCCCTTTTAGGGAGATATTTTAATATAACGTTTTGTAATTTTCTTTAATGGATTTTTTCATATATTCATTGACATTTTGAAGTTATTCCTTATTTTAATTCATATTCTTTTCTATTTCTTACTTATTTTCATTCATATTCATTTCTATTCCTTCCTTATTTTTGGAGATAATGAAAAATATAATTTCACTTAATGTTAATAAATAATTTATTTTATATATATTTGTTCTAATTGGTTCTGCACTTATTTCCTCACTCAAAAAAGTTATGAAAAAATTAAAATATGTATTTATTTTAGGTGTACAAGCTTCCAAGATATATAATTTAATTATTCTAGATTTAAAAAATAGTCCTATGCAACATTTAAAGAAGTTAAACAATTTAGGTTTTTTCTTCTAAAAGTGTATACAAAAGTGTTTGTTCCATATCCCTGTCGGAAATTTACTTATTTAAAAGGATTGAGTAGACAAAAGGGAAAATTGGATAAAACTCTACAATAATATGACGTAGAAACTAAACCATCTAAAATTATTTGAGGTTGAGATCTTTGCGGGATTAGGAATGAATCAATTGATTTATAATCAGTAAATAAACCACAAAATGAACATCGATCAGAATTAGAAATTAGTGGAATATATCTCATACTTGATTCTATTGATTCACGGTATAATGATATTAATTTTGTATTAACACATGGTTCTACACCTACATTTAGAACCTTAGAAAAAGAGAATTTAGTATTGAAATTTTCTCAAGCTCAAATTATTAATGGAACATTATTCTTACAAACTTATGATTAGAATTTTTTTTGCATGTTTAGAGAGATCATATTCTAACAGAGTGTTATCAAATCCACACGATTCTTTTGTATATGAAAACTGTGTAGGTTATGCAACTACTCACAAGATTCTATATATAAGATATTATTGTTAAATTTGTTCAAGAATGCACACATATACGCCAGAAAGCATAATGTTTTCCGAACTTAAGATGAAAGAGAGAAAATAATAGTTTTCCCACTGCAATCAATAGTATTTGATGGACTATTAAGCAATGGGGATTGGACATGAGTGGAGAGAAAGCTCCAACGTCTTCATATCTGTAAAAGTAAATTTTGAATAAAACTAATTTTTTACCAGGTGGATAGAAGTCATTCCTTTAAAAATGGTTCATCAAATGGTTCATTATGATGATTCAATATCTTTTATTGAACAATTTATTATTACAAAGTTCGGTATTCATCACACTTTAATGTTTGAAAATACATGAATTTTCTTGGAATAAAAGAATCAAAATTAAATCTCTTTCTAATTATTATCCCTAAATTAATGGTTTGTAATATTATACTAATAAAGACATATCTTGAATCAACATGAATGTTTTTAATGAAAATAAAAGAAATGGCATAAATCTCTTGCAAAAATATTATGGGAACATCGGGTAACACGTAGATTTTCATTAGGAAATTATCCCTAATTACTTGTTTAGGAAAAGGAATATTTCCTGCCAATTATTATAGTTCTACCTTCAATTTGATTGTCACAATCTATTAGAGATGTTCCTTGTCAAAAAAATGCAAGAGAAAAATGAAGAATTATTGATATTAGAGCGAATAAAGAGATCAAGCCATGTCAAAAAAATAAGAGAAAAATGAAGAATTATTGAAATTAGAGCGAATAAAGAGATCAAGCCATATAAAAATTTACAAAACATTCAAATATCATTAAAATATGATTCAACAAACATTTATTTAGTAGAAAAGGGTTTGAAGTTGATTATTAAGTTTTAAAATGGGACAATCCCACGAGGAAAAAGAGAATCACGCAAATTTCAAAAGCTCTACCTGAGAGTATCTCAAATATATTAAAAGATTCTTCCTTCAACATATATTCTTAAAAGGAGAGAAAAAAAAGAGAATCACACAAATTTAAAAAACTCTACCTTAGAGAATCTCAAATATATGAGAAGATTCGTCCTTCAACATATATTCTTAAACCATGGGAAGGAGAGAGAAATACACCCAATAAATGGCCAAAATCTTAAAAAAAAATGTTTCTCCTAAATATATAATATTATAAATATTTGTGTACTTTTTTCATTTATTTTTTATATATTTTTTACTTTTATTTTCTTTAATTACATAGATGTGGATTATTATTATACTATTGGTATCACATTTCAAGATTATCATGCGTTTTCCTTAATTAAATATTTGTAGAAATTATGACAGAAAAGGAGAACCAACTCGTAACTAAATATTTGTAGAAATTATGACAGAAAAGGAGAAGCAACTCTTAATTATCATAGACAAAACTTTTGTAGTCAGATTTATGTTTCTAGTGTTTTCGAGTTCAAGGAAAATATTTCACTTATTATTTTTCATGAAACTATTTATGCGTATAGATAAAGCATAAAATCATAATAATTTTTATATTACTTTATTTCATAAACATTCAAGTGTAAAAGTAATTTTATTACATTAAGAGATGTTCTACAATTTAATATGAGGGAGATGTTGTACTGTTACCAACTTAATATGTGACAGATGTTGTGGTGTCTCTAAAATAAATCATTGTATCAATAATAATAATAATAAACAACCATAGTATCAACCAAATTTTAAAAAGTAATAAAAATAATAAATTAATTCAATTAAATTTGTTACATTGCAATTTTATTTATGTTAATAGAATTACAAACAATTATTTGAGAAAAATCATAATATAGATATCACATTAAAATAAATTTAAATAATAATATTTCATATTTCTCAACATATAATTAATAAACATATGAAAAATTTATAACTTTAATGAATACATGTATAATAAAACATAAAAACATTTGTAAATATAGAAATGTGGAATAAATATATGTGTGTATGTAATTTATAAATTAAGATATATTTATCCATATAAATAAAAATAATGATTCATATTCATAACTATTATATTTTAGAACTTCATCTCACAAGGAGGGTGCACAAGAGTGAGTGTTGCCCTATCACACCTTGATATGACATGGGCTCACGCGAAACAAAGCTGCTACCCTTACTATAATTACTTCATTTCATGTGCTTCTATCACTTCACCAATCATGGACCTAAGATAGAACATGTTTAAACATTGTTTGAATAATGCAAGAGGCACGGGGAGGCAGAAGAGGACTCAACAAAATAATTCAATCAGATTGGTAGAGATAAAGGAAAAAAATTAATAGTACAAAGCACAAGCTAATCATTCTAGCCATGAGATAAAACAACATATCCTTCTCTTTATATCAGGGTAGTGACCAAATAGTGTGAATTCAAGGAGATTCTAACCAATAGTTCTTATGATTCACTAGTTTTTTCTTGAAACACTAGTAGTATTTTTCTTCTTCTCATATCAATATATGTCAAGCTCTAGCACATCCAACCTATTTGTATAAGTTTTTTTTACAAGGACTTAGCAACCCTACGTAATTCAACTTATGATATTGATTTAGTCTCCTTTTAGGAAGAACAACAACATAAAAATTTTGGTCTGTCTAATCCTCATTGAACTAATACAAATCACCTGATTTAAAATAAAAAGGGAAAAAAAACTTCATATTTAAATTTAGTTAATAAGCATATAAAAATTAAATATTTACAATAAACACACACATTTAAAATTAAAAATAAAATCTATAAATGTTAATAAACATGTAATTATCCATATTGCCGAGGTTTTAATAAAATTGATATATATATATATATATATATATATATATATATATATATATATATAAACCAGAAGTATTCATCTTAATATGGAATATATCAATCAATAAAAGGAAACAAAACTATTTAAGGGCAATTATTTTTCAAGATATCCACTCAAAAAGAGATTTGCATCTTGATATATATATATAGAGAAAAATATTTCATTCCTCTCAATTCTTAGTAGATCTAAAAATAAGATGGATCAAGATATGCCTTAATTCTAGATTTCCAAAGCACCAAAAAGATATATATATGCCTTAATTCTAGATTTCCAAAGCACCAAGAAGGTATGTATATATAGACTGATTTAAATAAATTAAAATTTTGAAAAACAATAAAAGTGTGAGAAATGTGCCTAAACTCGTTAAGGCTTTTGCATGAAAGCTTGTAGTGGGTCAATAGCTACATCATATTAAGGTAGCTTTAGGAGAGCCATGGATGCTCACTCGTAGAAAAGAAATGTTGAGTTGAAATAAAAGTAAGAAAATTATATTTTAGCAAATATTTTAACTTTTAGTTATATTCATCACTAAATTTTGAAATATTCTTCTAAAATGAAAAAAACTTGAATTTCATAAAATATACTATGCAAAATGGTATTTTAAGTTATGAGTTCTTGAAATGCATTACTTAATTTTTTTTTATGAAGCTTCATATTGAAAGTCAATTCATAATTATATGTTAAATTTTGAAGGCATAATCTACTCACATTTAAGTTTTGTTACAATATGTAGACTTTTTATGTTTTTTTTTTTGTGTTATGGGGACCTTCTTTTAATTTTGAAAATAGAATTTTATTAGGATTCTCTTAAAATTTCCATAGTTATCTTATCCTATGATTGTTACATAAAATATTGTAAAAAAATCAAAATCCATTGAAAAATATTAATATTTTTGAAGAAATAAAAAAAACCTAAAACTCCAGGTTTGTTTCATTGTTTTCTTTGTTAATAGGGAAATATTAATACTTTGTACGTTATATTTAAATCTTAATACTCCACATTATTTTAATATTATATGTTGAATCCTTAATTTCCCACACTTTCTTTGTTCTATATTTAAACTTAATAATTTTGGTGTTGAGAAAATGAGCAATAAATTTTTAATTTGATTTTTCCTTGATTAAATTGAGAAAATATGAATTTCCACATTAGCAGACAACTTGTATGGAGTTAAATTGTGTGACATGACTTGTCTGACCTAGTTTACTCAGTAAATTTGAGTTCGAGGAGTTAGATTTCATTTAAGCATGTGTGATTGTTAATTTGTCGCAATCAAAATCAGTTATCTGAAGTTGCTTTCAATTATACTTCCAACTATTGGAGGAACTAGTGGAAGGTTAGTTGTGTTGTAGGAATTCAGTCAAACTCATTGATCATCCAGCTAACTGATGAATCAACCAAAAATAGCTAGTGGCATGCAGAGAATTTGAGTTCCCTAGAATTGGTGGAGATTCCAAGGTATTGTAACATCAGTTGTAGACTATGTTCGTGTCTTAAGATTTTGATTAAAACTTCATGTGAAGTTCAATATATACACCATAATTTGTACATGGTATTAGAGCAGGATTCACATTAGAGCAAAAAGTTTGAAGTTGTTTCTCAGGAGGCTCGAATTTGTAGGTCAATGTATAAGGATCTCTTCGCAGTTAAGAAGATGGCCTTCAATGGGCTAAGGATATAGTATGCCTTGGAAGGCACCTCTAATTTTGTTGCATGGAAGGATCTCATGGAGGCAGTATTGGATTACATTTGATTGCTAGAGTACACCAAGAAAGATGTTGTGAAACCACCGAATTTTGATGCCCAAAACCTCACTCAATGAAAGAAACATGTAACCAATGTGAGGAGAATAATAATGGGGGGATTACGGGATCACACTATCTAAAATATCCACAGAAAACAAAGTTTGTTTGTAATATGGAAAGGACTGACATAATTGTTTAAGAATAATAGTGACCATATGAAGTTTGAACTCAAGGATAAACGTTGAAGTATTAGTATGCAAAATAATGACACTATTCTGAAGTATTTGAGTAAGTTCACACAATGTCATGATGAACTTGGTAGGGTCGGTGTTAATGTCTCTAAAGAAGACTTTGTAAGCCTAGCACTATTGCGCCTTCACAATAGCTCGCATAACTATTAAAATTTGGTGAAGGGGAGGGAGGAACTACTGAGTTGGGAGTGTTTATGGTTTGACTTAGTACAAGAGGAAATAACGTGGAATACCAGATCTAAGGGAGAGGATGGAGAAAACTTGGTGTTGGCTAGAAAAGCAAAGAAAGGGAAAGGGAATAAATATCAATCTAAACCAGAGTGTGTCCAAGGGGGAAAGAAGAAATATTTGTCATAAATTAAATGCTTCCATTTTCATGCATGGAGGCACTATGCCACAAAGTTTCCACACAAAAAATGAAAGAAATAATACCTTAAGAGGATTAGAATGTGAAGCCTTGGCTTCATAGTTTGAGCTTGAATTTACCCTCATTCCATGCATGGCCAGAATAATGATGGGGAGCATGCGGCACTTGGACTCAAGTGCATCGTTCCACATGAAAGGGTTTAGATATTTTTTTAGTGACCTCAAGGAAAAGGACTTGCAGATGCACATTCAAATGGGGGACAAAGGAAGTTATAGTGTGACCAAGGATGACACAGTAACCTTTCAGAGGGAGTCAGGCTCCCTAACTCATGCTCAACGATGTCATGTTTGTTACTTGCATAAATAAAAATCACATATCTGTTGCAATTTTGAAATACCGTGTATATGATGTGATCTTAAGCAAAGGAAATTAATTCCTTATACACATAACCATGGTACAAGTGAAGTAGACTGGGGTTCATGTGAAGAACTTGTATAAGCTAGATGTGGAAGATTGTGATGCATTAAGCACAATGGTGGAGAATGTGTACATTTGTGATGTCAGTGAAGTTTGGCATAGATTTATAGTTGGTCATTTACATCATGACACCCAAAAGATTATGTAGTAGATAACCACAAAGCTCCCCAAAGGAGAACTTGAGAATTAGGATGCATGAAAAGGATGTACTTTGGGTAAGTACACAAAATACACATTCCATGATCGTGATAGAGAAGCACATGCAGTCCTTGAAAGGATCCTCCATTAATTTTAGGGAGCTTTATTAACACCCTCCACTGCTAGACGCAAAGATTTTATCATTTTTATTGATGACTTCTCACAAAAGTTCTAGATCTTCTTTATGCCGAAGAAAGATGATCCATTCTCCACGTTTGGATAATTAAAGCCAATGGCTAAGAAATATACTGAAAAGAAGGTGAAGGGTCTTAGGAGAAATAATGAAGGTGAGTATGTGTTGAATTAATTTAAAAATTTATGTGCAAAAGAAGGCATTCAATGATACTTGACAGCATCCCACAACCCATAGCAGAATCGGGTAGCTAAGAGAAAGAATCATAGATATATGGGATAAGTGAGGGTGATGTTACATGACCAAGGCCTAACATTGCATTTGTGTGTTGAAGTATGCAATACAGTAGTCTATTTGGAAAACTAGAATCCTCATTAGATTCTTGCCAAGATTACGCTTGAGGAGGATTTCTCGGGGAGGAATAAGGATGTGTTGCACTTCAGGATTTTTGGAGCCTCTATTTACTTCCATGTCTCCAAAGAATAAAGGAAGAAGCTTGAGCCGACAATAAAATTAGGGGCATTTGTGGGTTACAAAGATAACCTCACAACTATCATGTGTACTTTTCATCCCTGAGAATGACAGTTGTACAAAGGGATGTAAATTTTGATGAGAAGAAAGTGATGCAGTGTTCTCTTGAGAGGAACCTAAATATGTGACCAGAGGAGTATCTTTTAGCTCTAAAGGAGGAATCTCAGGAGGTTGTGGAGGAACCACAAACTGAGGAGAAAAGAGTGGAGACAACCACTCAAGAAAAAACAACCAGAGAAGGTAGAAAATGAACTAGGGAAGCTGAGATACTTGTGTGTGATGTGAGGGAGAAGAATGTGGGTGCTCCCTCAAATTAGTGTAGATAGAGAACGTCACCTAAAGGGTACACTGGTTACATGGCTCTAATGAATGATCTTGCAGAGACTGAGACATCCTCTTTCAAGGAAGCAGTAGAGAAACCTATATGAGTTGATGCAATGGTGGAGGATTATGAATCCATTATAAAGAATAGTGTTTGGGAAGTGGTCCCAAGATGAGTAGATAAGCTAGTTGTGCATTCGATATGGATATTAAAGGTGAAAAAGACAAAAATTGGAAAGATAGAGATCTATAAGGCTAGATTTGTTGCTAAGGGGTACTCTCAAGTTGAGGGAATTGAATATGAGGAGACCTTTTCTCTTGTATCAAGGTACTCATCCATTAGATCAATTCTTACTCTGACTACAGAGATGGTGTTGTGAAACGATCTCACAAAAGATAGAAAAGAGAGATAAAAGCCTTAGAATTCAGCCTCTTTGGGGGGGAGACCTCCTTTACATTACAAAAATGAACAATTCTTGGATGATACAAATGACAAGACCTCCTTTCTATATATAGGAGTCTAAGGGATCATAATATAACTAGAGCTGACATAACAATAATAATGTAAGGGCACAATAATAACAATAGTGGGCTTCTATGGGTCACAATAATAATGATATGGGTACTACATGGGCACAACAACATAATAAGCGTGTTGCACTAATAACAATAATGGGTTACAATAGTAGTATAGGGACCTAACATGCTCCTCTCCTTCAAAAAGTTTTGTCCTTGACATTTAAGTAGTTCTAGATGCTTTCATATAAAATTATGATCCTTCCATGTGGAATCCTTAGCACGTCAATTATTCCACTTGATGAGATACTCTAAAATTGATTAATTTCGTAGCTATCGATTTTCTCAGTTCTATGACTTATTCAAGGTCCAATATGACTTTTCCTTCCTTGTCGAGTTATCACAATATTGTTTGAATTGGGATCTTCTACAACTTTTGAATGAGCTTCCACCCTGCTTCATCATTCTTCAATTCATCCCTTGCTTCATTTATCGAATTTGGTTGGATAATTATACCAACCTCTAGCATTTCACTAACCATACATTCAATTTCACTCCTTTTGGCATATCGATATATGTAAGTCTTGATGTTTGGAGGAACACTTCGTGGAATCAAATGAATAGAATGATCATGATCATGAATAGGTGGAATTCCTTTGGGAGACTCAAATACCTTGGAATAATCGTCCAAGGCTTTTTGGGGATCTGGAGAAATAAATGATTTTGATGTGGGAACCTCTAGCGAACATAATTGTGCAATTACTCCTCTTTGTTCTTTCTTTAGAAGCTTTTCCATTCGATTAGATATGATTATATTTCATAGTTTCCCTATGATACCCCTTAACTTCCTTACCTTCCAAAGAAAATTTCATTAAAAGTTCTTGAAAATTAAAAGCTATTGTACCCAAGGATTGTAGCCATTGGACTCCTAGTACAACATCAACACCACCCATTGGAATGGAAAGCATTGGGCTACTCAATACATATTCTCCCATGGATAGCTTGATACTATGGCACTTTCCAGAGCAAGTTATGGTTCCTCCACTTGCAACCATCACTTGACACTATGGTTCTGGATATATGAACCAATTCAATTCCTTAGCTATCTTACAATGATTAAAATTATGGGTACTACCTGAACCAATCAACACTATTACCTTTTTCTTCTTTATTTGTGCTTCTATCTTGATAATCTGAGGAGTGGTAATTTTGGCCAATGCATTACAGGATATTGTCGGATTCATTTCTTAATTTTCGATGTAATCTTTCACTTCTTGAACCTTTTTCTTCTTGATATGTCCTCCTATTTTGAGAGTTTGAGGAGTGGTAATTATTTCCAATGCTATACAAGATATGGTCAGATTCATTTCTTTTTTCTCTAGGGTTGGTTCATGGTCTATATCCACTTCTTTTGATGTTTCTTGATCCTTTTCTTCCTCCTCTTCACAATATATGTAAAATAATTTCTTCTCAAGACACTTATGACCTTTAGTGTATTTTCTATCAAAATTGTAACAAAGCCCTGTTTTCTCCTTTTTTCTTCCAATTCCTTTGTCATCAACCTTGTAGGTGGTGCAAGGCTAGGAAAAAAAACAGTTCCATCTTTATAGTTATGAGTGGTAGGCTTCCTTGTTGCCGTAATTTTGCTTTCAATTTTCTTGCCAACCTATATGCGTTCTCCAATGAATTAGGTTCCGAAAGGTGAACCTCATGTTGGATGTTCTCATTTAAGGTCACTATGAAGACATCAATCCTCTGCTTCTTTGGAATATCATTTACCCTTATATTCAATTTTTGGAAGTCCTCAATTTTCTCTACCATTAAACCCTTTTGTTTGAGAATTATCAATTGGCTAAAGAAGGTGTTTCTCTTTGTATCCTCATAATGTGCTATCATTTCCTCTATGAAAATTGACCAAGTGACAAGTGGTTTACAAGAAAAATACCTTTATACCATAAAAATTGATTTAGTTCTAAATATAAAGATGCAATACATACTACCTTTTGTAACATTCGCATATAATGTGGATCAAAATATTTCTCCACCTATGGTATTCGTGTTACAGGATCCTTGCCATCAAGCTTCATCATATCTATCTTTGGAATATGTTGGATCTTAAATACAACTTTAGATTCTATGAAATCATGATCAACATTAATTTTATTCTCATCATGAGTTTCAATGTCTTTCTTCAAATATTCCATGCCTTTCTTCCAATATTCTTTCATACCATCGATATCAGCTTCCATGGCATAGATAGAACTATTTATCTTAGCTTCGATTGCATTCTTCAAATCATCCATCCAATTTTGATTATTAGCTGTTTCTATTTTCTTGATTCGATTCATTTTGTTTCTTGCTTTTATTATGTTGATCTTAAATATTTTTTATCTCTAAAATTTTGGATCTCTAAGGTCCGGAATTGTGACCTACAGTATCCCTCTGTGTCCTCTTTCAAATTCCAACAGTCTGATAAAAATTGGATTCTCCAAGAAAGAGTTATGCCCAATCTCCCAACATGACCTGATTATATACGTTTTCAGTAGAGTGAACTTGTATGAAGTGCCATGTGTCAATGTTTAGACTTTCGAACCTGAAAATGATACACATATAATAAAATTCCATCCTTTTTTAGTAACATCTTATGCAATTTCAATCTGATTCTCAAATAGTAACTTATGACGATTTTCCCAAGGTCACATTTTTGGGATGTAATTCGGGAGCCTGCAAAAACCGTAAATGTCTTGGACCATATCTTGAAAAATGTAGCGAAACAAGATCTGAAAATCACGCACGAGGTTCACCACAATTGTGGCTCAAATGGGTTTTAATTTTAGAGTCAGAACCTTCATATAAATAGACATATAGTGAAAATTCCATGATGACCTATTTGTGATGGAATTCTGGACATTGCAAAAACTCTAACTTCCTCAGATCATATCTTTGTTAATATAGCTAGAAAATATCTGAAATTCGGACCCAACATTCAGAGCAATTTCGGCTCAAATGGGTTTTTTATTTAGCATCTGAAAAGTCGGAAAACAAAAGTTATAGTGAAAATTCCATGATGACCTATTTGGAGCATCAAAACCCTAGTATCCAAGCTCTCATACCAAATGTTATGAAACTAGCTCACAAAAAGATAGAAAAGAGAGATAAGCGCCTTAGAATTCAGCCTCTTCGAGGGGGCAGCCTCCTCTACATTAAAAAAATGAACCATTCTTCGGCGATACAAATGACAATACCTCCTTTCTATATATAGGAGTCTAAGGGTTCATAATATAATCAAAGCCGACATAACAACAATAATGTAAGGCCGCATTAATAATAATAGTGGGCCTCTATGGGTCATAATAATAATGATATGGGTACTACATGGGCACAACAATAGAATAAGGGGGTTGCACTAATAACAATAAGGGGTTACAATAGTAGTATAGTGACCTAACAGATTGGGTGGAAGATTCATGAGATGGAGGTAAAATAACATTTCTCAGTGTTGTTATTGAGGAGGAGGTGTACATCAAGCAATCATAAGGTGTTGAGACATTTGATCTAGAGTCTCATGTATATAGACACAAGCAAGAATTGTAAAGTCTCAAACAAGCACTGAGTGGTTGGTAAATTAGGATTGATAGCTATCTCACTAGTTTGGGCTTCACCAAAATGTGATGTGGATGAAAACCTATATCATATCTCTATAGAAGATAAATTATTGGTTATTATCTTATACGTTGATGACTTGATTTTAACTAGTGATGAACAGCTAATCAGATATTGCAAGGAGGACCTTGCAAGGGAATTTGAAATAAAGGACATGTGTCTCATGCACTACTTCCTTGTGTTGGAAGTATTGGAAGGTGATGGGGAACTGTTTGTCTCTCAAGGAAACTGTGCCAACGAGATACTTCAAGTAATTTTCTTGAATAGTTGCAAACCCATGGAGATTCCTATAGTGACCAACTGGAGGAAGGAGGATGCCACTTCAGGTGAGGAAGTGGACGCTACCATTTATCAATAGCTAGTGGGTTCACTCATGTATCTTGTGAAGACATGACCAAACATTTTCTATGCATTCAACCACTTGAGCCAAGCTATAGTTAGGCCAACTAAATTATTTTAGAAGGAAGTTAAGCATGTTTTACGGTACCTCAAAGGCACTACCCAGTTTGGACTATGGTACATATGGATAGAGGGAGTGAATCTATGTGCCTTCACAACTGATTTTTTTTTGGAATTCCATTAGACTGAAAGAGTACATCAGGTGTAACTTTTAGTGTTGGGTCCACATTGGTTTCTTGGTACAATAGGAAGTAAACATTTTTAGCATTCAGCTTAGTAGAAGCAGAATACATGGTTGCAAGTCAAGCAACATGTGAGGCAATATGGATGAGAAAGATACTTGTTGGATTGTTTGGTCAGATGATGGATCCAATTACATTCTACTATGATAATCAAAGTTGCATCAAGCTCTCTGCAAATCATGTTTTTCATGATCGATCTAAGCATATAGATATCTTATATCACCATTTACCATACTGTGTGTAGAAGCGGATAATGTTTCTTTAGTACATTCTTGTAGAGGAACAAGATGCTCAAGTTTTGACAAAGTCCTTATCGAGAGAAAAGTTCAAGTTCCACAGCTATAGGATAAGGGTGATTGATAATCCCTTTCTTACTGAGAGGGGGTATTGAAAAATGTAGCAAGAATTTCTCAATTTGATTTTGCCTTTATTAAATTGGGAAAATTCGAATTTCCACATCAATACACAACTAATATGCAGTTAATTTGTGTGCCATGGCTTGTGTCACCTAGTTTACTCAGTAGATTTGAGTTGGATAATTTAGAGTTCAGTTAAGCATGTGTGATTGATAATTTGTAGCAATCAAAGTCATTTATCTCAATTTGTTTCCAGATAAACTAATTCCAATTATTGGAAGAACTAGTGGAAGGTTAGTTGTGGAGTGACACTTCATTCAAACTCAATGATCATCAAGTTAACTAATCAATCAACCAAAAATAGCTAGTGCATGCAGAGAATTCAAGTTCCCCAGGCTTGGTGGAGATTCCAAGTGAGTGTAACATCAATTGTAAACTAGTCTTAAGTGTACATATGTTTCATGAATTCAAATGATCAACCTTGGGAATTATGCAATCCATTTTGGAGAAGTTCCTAAATAATAGTGACTAGAGCTATCAAGGAATTTTACAAGGAAATATGGGCCCAAGTAGAGGGAGAAATTAACTAAATCTGGGTCAGATCTTCTCAGTGAGCAGAGAGATAGGTTATTCACTTGCAGGTTGTGCTTAGTTCAGCAAAGAAATTGTAATACATCTCTACTCATCATATTAATGAAAGAAGGAGTTTTTAAAAGTTTACTTTCCTAGGTAAAACACTATTTTCATGTCTGTGGTTTATTATTGCATGTTTTATATTTTTGCTCCAAATTTTGAACTAATTTTCATAGAGCAGTAGAGTAGGTTCGCGTCTTGTGATTTTGATTACAACTTCATGAGCAGTTGCAAATCTACACCATAATTTCTACATTTTGTGTATATTAGAATACCAAGCCTTCATTACATCACCATTTCCTATAAAAACCATGAAGTACTTATATTTTACATATTGACAAGGATACATATCAAATAACAATTGTGTTCACATTAGTAAATGACAATTGGTGTTTCGATATCTTGATATGGGTATATCATAACTCTTCATAAGCATACAAAATGTCGATATCCCAATATATCAGGGCTCCAATATCCCAATATTGTTGGTTGGAAGATATCTCAATATGGCCAGTGCTCTCATACCCAAATATGCTTAGTTGCTAGATATCCCAATATGGCCAATTCTCCAATATCTTGACATGGTTGTTTGGATGATATCCCAATATAGTCGTTTCTTTGATATGTTGATATGGATAATTAGATGACATCTCGTTGTAGTTACTGCCAAGATATATCAATATGGTCGATATGTATGATATCCCAGTATTCCTTTGTTACATATTGGAATATCCCAATATGGTCAATACTTCGACATCCAAATATGGCCAATTGGTTGATATCTAGATATGGTTAGTGCCCTAATATCTTGATATGTTCTATATGTACAATATCTTAGTATTACTTTATTACATATCAAAATATAAAAGAATTTGGTTAAAACTATGCATTCCACATAAGAAATTGATACCCCAATATATTGATAGCCCATGTCTCTATAATGAGAAAAAAATAGTTTCTTGAACCCATAGGAATATATCTTCATCTACTTCAATAGTGGAAGTCATACCCCTTTATTCACTCATATCACAATCAATTTCATTTACCTTCTTGTTCACCTCTTTGAAATTATGATGATTAGAGACTATGACTACCTCCATTATGGAAGAAATCACTACATTTCTTGTTTGATTTTGAGGACTAACAAAGTCTCTCTACATTTTCTTAACCTTCATTTATGGATTTCTTTACTAAAATACCCTGGTTTGCACCTCCTATTTCTTGTCATCCCCACCAAACAAGGAGTTTTCTCTTAATAGCAACTCCAAACATATCAACCTACCAACATCTTCACATAAAAAACCATGCCTAAATAGTTTCCCTATCCCAATTCATAACATGTGTTTTCATTCCCCTATTATATGAAATCATAAACTCTATTATATACATGCCATGATATATCTTCATTTAGATGTTGAAAATTTGTCTTGGGTGAAGGAAAACTACCCTAAGTTTAATACATCTAAATAAAATCATAACAACTCCAAAATTTTAACCCTATGTATTCTATATACTCATATCTGACACTCATGAAAGACGACCTTCCCTTATACTTCCAAAAAAAAAAATCCCATAACTCTAACTCACCTCCTATTCCCTATCATACCTAAAACGTTGTGCTTAGAGTTATTTTTACAAAATATGCAAATTAATATAATGATTTTTAATCAAATTATTATTGTAATTTAGGATATTTTAGATCAACTATGTATATCAATATAAAGAGTATTTAATTAAATTATTATTGAAATTTAAGATATTTTAAATCAATTATCTATATTAATACAAAAAAAAAAATTACTAGGAGATAATTCCAATTCCAATATAGTAGAGACTATTTGATTAATTAGTTTATAAAAAAATATTAATATGCTGTATTGGAAGATGCAAAATCTAACAATGTGAAAAAGTGAAGGATGTCAGGAAAATATAGAAACATGATGTCCTTCTCATTTTACCTAAAACATTCCATAATGCAATATGGGGAGGGAAAGAAGACAAAGAGGTGATGGATACTCCATAAATAGGGCTATATGATCACTTTTACATTTTGAAGAAAACATTTTCGGATACAGGATGCAGAGAGAAGTTGTATGGAAAGATCGATGCAGAGGAAAGGAAGCCACATTAGAGCTTCTAATTTGTACATCAGACCTTTTGGAATGTTAGATGTTGTTTCCAAGGAACCTGCATATTCCACAACATAATTTTTTACATGGAATGAAAATAGTGGTAATGAAAATGAGGGAAATGTGTACAAGGAGAGTAGCATGTATGACCTTGCGTTTTGCATAGAACATTTTGAAATATGAGCTATGAATAATTTTTTATATGGAATGCAAATAGTGGAAAGGAAAAATGAGGGAAATGCATACAAAGTGAGTAGCATGTAAACCTCGTTACATTGGAACCACTCCCTAGAGGTGGGAAACCCATTCTAATGGTTCCCGCACTCCCGAAAGCTTTGGAACTATATGGGAACATTCCCCTTTTAGTGGGAGCTACAATGGGAGCTTGGTAAAGTTCCAGAAGCTTTGAAGACTGTTTTTTTTGGAGTTCTAGCGTTCCCTGGGGTTGGGGAATATAAAGCCTGTAGACAAATATGTCCCACAAAACATGAGCCTTTGTTGAAACCTTCGCAGGAAGAAAGGCCAAAGACATACTTAAAACCAATATCCTTAATTGAGAAACTGGAGCAATCTATTGATGAGTTAAGGAAGCGTGCGGCACCTCAATGTAAGGGTGATCCCTGAGATTTCATGCTGATGAGTGTTTATGTATATATATCGTAGAACATTGTGTGCATATTGGATGTGGTAGTCAATGCTTAACCATTAGATTTGATTTACTTTTTCTATTAAGAATAACTAGAGACACATAGGAAAAATTGTTCCTTTTCATTTTTAAGGCAGGTTATTTCAAAGACTGGTCAAGTTTTGAAGAAAATAAAACTGATAATGAACTTGACATTTTAATATTTTATATATATAAGGGAGAGACTTAGGGAAAGAGACACGCAAATAACATATTAATATATAAACGAGATTATATATTTAAAGTGAATTTAATATTTGAATATTTTGATTTAATATTAATTTTGATTATTATATAAAGTATATAATTAGAAATATTTTTTTAATATATATATATATATATATATATATATATATATATATATATATATTACCACTCCCGATTAGCAGTTTTCTATAAATTTTGGGAAAATCTCTAGCCATTCCCGACACCCAAGTGCCCAACGTTCCCACATTCCAGAAACTCATGCAACATAGATGTAAAACGTTGCATTTTGCATAGAAATTTTTGAAATATGAATTGTGAAGGGAAGCGATTCAAACAAGTGTGGGAATTCAAGAAAAAGGCATGATAACGTACACATTCCACATTTTACATAAATAGTTGGTAGATGCTAATTCTTTGTCTTAAGATAGTTTTTGTTATCATGTTATTATTATGTCTACAACTATACGATAGGTGACTATACTAAAATTATGAATAAATGTGTTACTATTACAGATCAACCCAACTAAAATCATTCCAGATTTAATAACTAACTTAACAAAAGTATACTCTTTTTAGATAATAATTGTTTTTTTTAATAATAAATAATATATTTAAATTTTAAAAACACTTTAATATAAATTATACAATATTGATAAAATGAAAAATAAAAATTGAAATATAGTATGTACTATAAATTTATTTTAATTTTGATATTTTAAGTATAAAATAAAATATCTTGTTTTTTACTAAGAAAAATGGATGTATTTGTATTTTAAAATGTATTACATATGTATTGATCAACATCATATTTTTTATATATATAGATGTGTGGAGATAAAGTATTCTTTTATGGATTATTTTAAAATTAGTATTATTATAAATTCTCATTAAACTCTTAACAAGCAAAGCTTAAAAACATTGTAGATTGCCATTAAATAAAAATGTAATGAACATTATGAATGTAATATTTTTTTGTTGTAGATAAGTTTTTTTTTAATCACCTTTTGTATTTCCACATCCTTATGTTGTAATATTGTTTCATTCTCTTCTACTTCCTACACCAAAGATTTGATTGACAACTTAGCATTTGAATTAGTTGAAGTATTTTTTTTTACCAATTCCACAATTAGATATTTCATAGTAATACGTTGAATTTGAAGGTTTTCAATTTGTCTCCTTTGACAATACATGGTTTTTCGTATCAAAACAACTTCAAAAATTTTAGCTTCATCCTATGAATGCATCCTATCAATAATTGAGAAAACTAAGTTCCTATTATTAGCGATATAATCTTGTTGTTTTCTCAGAACTACATGGAACCTAGTACTTCGATACGATTGACACTATGATCCATTTTGGTAGCCTATGAGAGGGCCCCTTTTCTCTATGATGACAATTAAATTATTTGGAAAATAGCTCAGAAAAAGATAGAAAAGTTAGATCAACACCTTATAATTCAGCCACTTCGAGGGGGAAACCTCCTTTACATTACATAAATGAACAATTCTTGGATGATACAAATGACTAAAACTCTCTTCTATATATAGGGGTCTAAGGGGTCATAATATAATCAAGACAACATAACAGTAATAACATAAGGGCACAACAATAACAATAGTGGGTTTCTATGGGGCACACTAATAACAATATGGAGACAATAGGGGCACAATAATAACAATAAAGGATACAATGACAATAGTAATGGGGGAATCACTAGTATTATAGAGACCTAACATGCCCCTCTCATTTCGAAAAGCGTTGTCCTCAACACTTGAGTAGTTCTGGATGGTTCTATATAAAATTCTAATCCTCCAATGTGGAATCCTCAGCGCATAAGTTCTGCCACTTGATGAGATACTCTGAAATTGATCGATTTCGTAGTTGTTGAGTTCTTTCTTTCGTAACGGCTTCCGATTCCAATATGATTTTTCCTTCCTTGTCAAGCTCTGGCAATATTGTTTGAGCCGGGAGCTTGTCACCTATAAGCTTCTTTAAACATGAAACATGGAAAACTAGGTGCACTCATGAAGCTTCAAGAAGCTCCAATTTGTATGCCATAGTACCAATATTTTGCAACACCTTGTACAGACCATAATACTTTGGTGATGATATGTTATCATTCTTAGCTTGCTTAATGGTCATTTTTTTATATGGTTGTAGCCGTAGGAATACCTAATCACCTACATCAAAACTTATTTCACTGCGATGTTGAGTTGCCTGTTGTTTCAATCTATTATGCGCCGACATGAGGTTATCCTTTAAGAGTTGTAGAACTTGTTGTTAATGGTTGATGTGGTGTTCCACTGCTTCAACCTTAGAATTTTCTCTTAAATATGATCTGATGGATGGTGGATGATATCGATAACATGCCATAAATGGGGTCATTTTTGCTGCAATATGGAAGGATGTGTTATAACACCATTTAGCCAGAGGCAACCATTTGACCCATAGTGTCTGTTTATCAAATACAAAGAAACGAAGATATCCTTCCAAACATTTGTTTACTATCTCAGTTTTCCCATCATATTGAGGATGATAAGATGAGCTATGAGCTAACTGAGTACCGAGACGAGACCTGAAAATAATTATGTCCAAAAGTTTCTAGCGAAAATGGGATCTCTATCACTTACAATAATCTTTGGGTTTCCATGTATCTTTTGAATTGTTTACATAAATGTAGTAGAAACTGTACTGGCTTTAAATGGATGCGATAATGCACAAAAGTGTGCATACTTGGTAAGTCTATCAACTACCACCATGATGACACTCTTTCCTTTGGACTTGGGTAAACCTGTGATAAAATCCATTAAAACCTCCACCCAACATTGGCTTGGAATGGATAAAGGTTGTAATAGACCTGGGGTCTTAATTATTTCCACTTTATTTTATTGGAAAACCAAACATTCCGCCACAAACTTTGAATATATAATTTAAGGCCATCCCAAAAAAATTCCTTCTTAACCCTGTGGTAAGTTTTTAAAAATCCTGAGTGCCCTCCTAAGGGAGAAGTGTGTAATTCAATAAGAATCTTTTATTTGAGTTGGGAATTTTTACATAGGTATAAGCAATCTCCATACCATAACGAATCATTTTTCCTGCTAAATGTATAAGATGTACTGGGATCTTGTTGTAACTTTTGAATGAGTGCCCACACTTCTTTTTCATTCTTCCATTCAACCCTTGCTTCATTTATCTAATCTATTTGGATATTAGAAATGGCACACAATAATGCTTCCACATCCTCATCCTTTCTTGAGAGTGCATCTGTCGCAACATTTTGCTTTCCTTTTTTGTAGATGATTTAAAAGTCATAACCCAACATCTTTATGACCCATTTTTGTTGCTCTTCTTTTTTCTAAAAAGTATTTAAGACTATCATGATCCTTTTTTACCTTGAAGTGTCTTCTAACTAGGTAGGGTCGCCATTTCTTAAGTGCATGTAGTATTGCCAACATTTCCTTCTCATAAATAACTTTGTGTAAACACTTTCCTTTGATTGGATGACTTTCGAAACCAATAGGTCTTTCGCCTTGCATTAAAACAACAACATTTCCATTTCTTGAAGCATCACATTCCAAAATAAAGGTTTTTGTGAAGCTTGATGTAGCTAAGACCGATGCTTGGTACATTTCCTATTTAAGATGTTCGAAAGCCTTCGTTCCTTTTGGAGTCCATGAAAATGCATCTTTCTTCAATAATGTTTTTAGAGGAGTTGTTATTCTCCCATAATTCTTAACAAACTTGCGATAATACACTGTCAGCCCAAGAAATCATCCCATATGATTTATGGATGTGGGGATTTTCCATTCCTTAATGGCTTTAATTTTGCTAGGGTCTACCTTAACACCTTCATGAGATACAATATGACCCAGATATTCCACTTCTGGTACTCCAAAGAAACATTTGGAGATTTTGGCATATAATTGTTTCTCCTCCAATAGATTGAGCACCTTGTCAACATGTTCAATATGATCCTTCCAAGACTTGTTATAGACTAGTATATCATCAAAAAATACTAACACAAATTTTCAAAGGAAGGGTTTGAACATGAAATTCATCAAACCTTGAAATGTAGAAGGTGCATTGATAAGGCCAAAAGGCATGACCAAAAATTCATAATGACCCTCATGAGTTCTAAATGTTGTTTTCGTATGTCTTCAGTCTTCATTCTGATTTGATGATATCCTGAATGAAGATCCAATTTGGTAAAGTAAATTCATCCATGCAATTCATCCAATAATTCATCAATGACAGAAATGGGAAATTTATCTTTAATAGTGAGATTTTTGAGCTCCCTATAATCCAAACACATGCGTCATGATCCATCCTTCTTGTGCACCAATGCTACTAGAGAAAAGAAAGAATTTTGACTAGGTTGAAATATACCAGCCTCTAGCATTTCTGCAGCCATACGTTCAATTTCACTCTTTTGAGCATAGGGATATCTATACGGCCTGATGTTTGGAGAAACACTTCCTGGAATCAAATGAATAGCATGACCATGATGACGAATAGGTGGGAGACCTTCAGGAGTCTCAAATACCTTGAAATGATTGTCCAAGACTTTTTGGAGATTTGGAGAAATAGATGATTTCGATGTGGGAACCTCTAGCGAACATAATTGTGCAATTACGCCTCACTATTCATTTTTTAGAAGCTTTGTAATACTGTTAGAGCTGATTATCTTTCTCGGTTTCCCTACAATACCGCTTAATTCAACTTACTTTCCTTCTTCACAAAATTTCATGAAAAGTTATTGAAAATTAAAAGTTATTGTACCCAAGGGTTGTAGCCATTAGACTCCTAGCATGACATCAGCACCACCCATTGTAATGGAAATCGTTAGGCTATTCAATACATATTCTCCCATGGATAGCTTGATGTTATGGCACTATCCATAGCAATTTATGGTTCCTCCACTTGCAACCATGACTTGACTCTCTGGTGCTAGATATAGGAAGCAATTCAATTCCTTGGTTATCTTACAATGAATCAAGTTATGGGTAATTCCCGAATCAATCAACACTATTACCTTTTTCTTCTTGATATGTCCTTCTCTCTCGATAGTTTGAGGAGTGGTAATTCCAGCCAATGCATTACAACATATGGTTGGATTCATTTCTTCTTTATCTAGGGTTTGTTCTTGGAGTGTATCCTCTTCTTTTGACATTTCTTATTCATTTTCTTCCTCGTCTTCGTAATCTATGTAGAATAATTTCTTCTCAGCACACTTATGACCTTTAGTGTATTTGCTATCACAACTGTAACAAAGCCCTTTTTCTCCTTTTTCTTCCAATTATTGTGGTTTCAACCTTTTCGGTTGTGGAAGGCTAGGGGCAACAAAACTTCCATATTTATAGTTGTGAGTGGTAGGCTTCCTGGTTGCCATAATTTTTCTTTCATTTTTCTTACTAACTTGAATGCCTTCTCCAATGAATTAGGTTCCCAAAGGCGGATGTCATGTTGGATATTTTCCTTTAAAGTCCCTATGAATGCATCAATCCTATGATCCTCTGAAATATCTTTTACCCTTATGTTCAATTCTTGGAAGTCCTCAATGTGCTCCATTATTAAACCCTTTTGTTTGAGATTTATCAATTGGCTCAAAAAGGTGTTGCTTTTTGTATCCTCAAAATGTGTTATCATTTCTTCTTTAAAAATTGCTCAAGTGATAATTTTTTTGCGAGATAAAAGTCGTCGATACCATACAAACTGATTTGGTTCCAAATATAAAGTTCCAACACGTACCATTTGTGTGTTTTTCACATTATGGAGATCGAAAAATTGCTCCATCTGTAGTATCCATGTTTCGAGATCCTTGCCATAAAACTTCCTCATATGGATTTTTGGAACATGGTGGGTCTTCAATCCAACATTAGAGTCTATGAAATCATGATTAACATTTCTTTTGTTTTCATCATGAGTTTCCTTCACTACCTTTTCACCATTAATAACCATTTCTTGAAGCAACTTATTCAAATTTATCTTCAATTCTTCCATCTTAGCGTCCATGCCAATCATTTTAGTGTCTATGCCATTCATCTTAGCTTCCACGCCATCCATCTTAACATGCACGCCATTCATATTAGCTTCTATGCCATCCATCTTAGCTTCCACGCCATCCATATTAACTTGCATGCCATTCATATTAGCTTCCACTCCATTCATCTTGGTTTTAGGTACCTTTTGTGAGAGTGAAATTTGTTGTACTTCATCCTGTAATTTTGATATATCATGTTGCATTTCTTCCTCTTGTTCACAAGTCATGCTAGAACTTTCAAGTTTCTTACTAGGTGCTTCCATTTTCTTTCTTTGAGGAATAAATTAATGCTAATAATTCTTTACTAGTCCCTTTGAATTCCTCCAAACTATTTTTTCAAACCAATCTTACGAAAATTTAAAAAGAAAAACTACTCAAATTTTTTTTTCACTTTGTAAGAGCTTGATATTGAATCTGTTGTATCTCTGTAACTGTAGATCTCGAATATTTGAAATCACATCCTATAATAGCCCTTTGAGTCCTCTTTCTAACCCTCTAAGTCTGATCAAGATTGGATTCTCCAAGGAAGAGTTATGCCAAATCTCCCACGGTGACCTAATTATAGACTAGTTCAATAGAGCGAACTTGTACAAAGTGCGACGCGTCACTGTTTCAACCATAGTACCTGCAACTAATATACATAAAATTGCAGGTTGTTCTCTTTCTTACACTTCTTACAATATTTCAATCTGATGCTCAGAACAAAAGTTATGACCATTTTCCCTATGTCAGCTGCTTCAAATGTAACTTGGGAGTCTGCAAAAACCCTAGCTTCCACAGATCATATCTCTGAAAATATAGTGATACAAGCTATAAAATTTAGACCCAAAGTTCAGAACAATTTCAGCTGAAATAATTTTTTTTTAGCTTCTGAAACATCGCAGAAAAAAAATTATAGCAAAAATTCCACGATGACCTATTTGGAGCAGCGAAACCCTAGAATCCAAAGCTCTCATACCAAATGTTAGGAAACCAACTCACAAAAAAATAGAAAAGATATATCAATTCCTTAGAATTCAGCCTCTTCGAGGGGGAAACCACCTTTACATTACACAAATGAAAATTTATTGGATGATACAAATGACTAAACCTCCCTTATATATATAGGAGTCCAAGGGCTCACAATATAATCAAACCAGCGTAACAGTAATAACATAAGGGAAAAACAATAACAATAGTGGGTTTCTATGGGGCACACTAATAACAATATGGCGACAAGAGGGGCACAGTAATAACTATAATGGATACAATGACAATAGTAATGGGGGAATCACTAGTATTATAGGGACCTAACATAAACAAGAAAACCTAACTTGGTAGATCAATATTCTCTTATCAAATTAGAAGAAGAGTATATTACTTAATGAAATAACCTTTTGCATATTCATATTGAAAGGAGCAAGGACTTTCCAAAGTAGAAAACACCACCAGAAGAGAAAAAACATTTAATACATGGATATGATAGCCAAAAAATACCCAGCCACACAAACTAGAATTTGAAAATCCTAAGCCATGTTAGACAACAGAACCCAACTATATGGACCTAAACCATTAAGCCCGTAGAATTCGAAGCCCCAAAAATCAGGGCTAGAAACATAGCCACCAAAACCTCATGAAACAATGACAACCAAGCACAAACCTATCAAACCACCAAGGCCAGGGTCTCATAAAGGAAATCATAAGAGAGAAAATCAAATCTATAGCCCTAATCTAAACTAGGTCAAGATACAAGAATGAGCATAGACTGTGAAAACACCAATTACACTTGAACATCAAACCTATATTGAAAGCTATTACTTCACATGTAATAAATATTAATGTCCAAATAAGTTGACGTGCCTAATCACACATTAGTATGAGTACAACAAGCTAAATTTTCTTAAATCACTCTTAATTCTAATTAAACTTCGTATGCATATTAGTATGAAAATTATCTATAATCAACATTGTTTCATAACATTGGTTTGTTACTTTAATATGGGGAAGATTAACTTCCCAATTTCTAATCATAATTTGGCACAATCTAAAAGAAGAGATTTTTTACCACAAGACATGCTTAGTCGTTGAGTAACATTAAAATGTGGAAGAACTCAACGCTTTCAAACTAAACTATTTCTTTTTTATTTTTCTTTTTTATTTTTATTCCTTTCTAGTTCACTTAGTAATCCTCTTTAAATTACCTATCATTTGAACAGAAAGCTCTTAACATCGTATCATTAACATTATCAAAGTCATCTAATATTCTTTCTCAATAAAAAATAATCGCACATTTAACACCACTATTTTGGTATTTTGATATTGCCAAACAAGCTATTTTATAATGATAACATACTGTCCAAAATTGCCCTTCAGAGCACATCGATGTACTAGATGCACTTTTACAAATTGCCCAAGGGATTCATCAACAAGGTAAGTACAATTATTTTCCGCTTTTTATAGGGTCCCTTCCGAGGCAAAACTAGAAAAAATCATCTTGTAAGACTGGAAAAGGTAAAAATGGCCATTGTTGGTGGTAGTTGGGGTGTCAAAATTTTTTCAACGTGGCTTTACTGCTAAAGAACCTTTGTCAGGCTCTAAGTGGTGTGGGTCTGTGGAGTGGGATCGTCAAAGACAAATATTTCCACAATTTGGATCTGAAGGGATGGATTCGAGCGAGCGCTCCAGTTCCATCAAGGATTCCCCAATCATGGAGAAGCCTGCTTACAACAAAATATTGGTTCTTCGACAATTTGTCTTGGAACATTGGCTCTGGATCCACAATGACAACCAAACTGGATATTTTCTGAGGTATGCATGGCTCACACTCCCTTTCTTTCCACTGATCTCTTTCTTATATGGCATGTACATTTAGGTGCTCCAGAAATTGCTGCAATATCCACATCACCCTCCACCACTCGTTCGAAATACGCCTGCATGCTAAATATTTTAGCTCCTCTTGTCCAATAATGATCAGATTATATTATAAAATTTCAACTTGCTCGTTTATCGTTATCACATTCAGGATACAAACTGCAGTGGAATGGATAAACGACATGTCATTATGAAAGAGGCTTACTCCATCATTGATCAGGTTCTAGTCCTAGACATGTTCCGGCCTTGGTTTTCGAGGACATGGCGTTGCCATGTGCCACAAAAGATTAAATGCTTCCTTTGGATGATCGCTCACAATCAGATATTAACAGATAAAATGTGAACAGAATTGAAAAGAAAGAGATGTAGCTCTCAGGTGTGGCCTGCACCTGAGGACTACACTCACAAAACTTGAGAGATCACTCTCGTCCACTCTATTCGATAATCAATCAAAGATTACATCATTAAATACAATTCTAGGAAACAGGAAGTTGCACCCAAACCCCATAACTATAGGAACTAATCCTAAACTAGGGAGAAAGTTACAACAACGTAACTATTTTCTCCATTAGTATCAAAATAATATTAATTATTCTCAACTCCCCCCCTTAATGGAGAAAGGGTTCTCCTAGACTCCTAGCATCTTTCTAAACAATTCAAATTTCACTCGTGCAAGAGGCTTTGCAAAAATATCAGCCACATTGTCACAAGTTTTACAATATTCAACAGCAATTTCTTTTGACTGTATTTTCTCTCTAACAAAATGGAACTGAGTGTCTATATGTTTGGTGTTTTTGTGAAACACTGGATTGTATGCTAATTTGATGGTGCTCTGGTTGTCACTTTTGATAGAAGTGGGTTGCTTCTGTTCTTTTCCTGCATCTTTGAGAAGTCTCCTCAACCAGATCGCTTCACATGTTGCTGCACAAAATGCTTGATACTCAGCTTCACATGACGACAAAGCTACAGTACTCTGTTTCTTGCTGCTCCATGCTATGATCCCGGAGCCTATGTTGAATGCATAACCTATGATGGACCTCCGATCGTCCAGGTTACCTGCCCAGTCTGAGTCTGAAAAACCTGCTAGAGTAACATCAGATACATCAGTGTATAAAATACCAAAATGAACAGTACCACAAAGATACCTCAACACGCTTTTTACTGCTGTCCAATGACTTTCACGCGGTTTCGACATGAATTGGCTCAACACACTAACTGAGTATGCTAAGTCAGGTCTGGTTGTTGTAAGATATATCAGGCTGCCAACCAGCTGTCTGTACATTGTGGCATCTACCTCCTTAGTGCCATCGTCACTGCTCAATTTCAGATTTTGCTGCAAAGGTGTTGCTGCTGATCTACATCGATCCATCCCAAACTTTTCCAACAGATTTCTAGCATACTTCCCTTGAGTAAGAAAAGTTTGCCCAGTATCTCTGAATACTTCTAATCCCAGACAATAGTTAAGGCTTCCGAGATTTTTCATCTCAAAGGCTTGTGCCATGAGCCTTTTGATTCCTCTGATTAAGTCTTCTGCATTTCCTATTAGAATCATATCATCCACATATAGAGAAATCAAAATAATCTTCCCCTGATAATTGTACTTGGTATACAAATTTGGGTCATTTAAGCTTCTATGGAAACCATGCTCTATAAAGAAAGAATCAACCTTTTCATACCAAGACCTGGGAGCTTGCTTTAAACCATATAAAACCTTTTTCAACCTACAAACAAGTTGTTCCTGCCCCTGCTTTACAAATCCTTCTAGTTGTACTAAGTAAATTTCTTCTTTTAAATCACCATTTAAAAATGTAGATTTAACATCTAGTTGGTGTAATTCCCAATTACATTTAGTAGCTAAAGCAATAAGTAATCTGATTGTATTTAGCTTTGCTACAGGTGCAAAAGTATCATCAAAATCAATACCTTCCTGCTGTGAATATCCTTTTGCAACCAACCTAGCTTTTAACTTATCTATACTTCCATCTGCTTTAATTTTGGGTTTGAACAACCATTTACTTCCTATAGGTGTTTTGTTTTTAGGCAGTTCTACTAATTCCCAAGTATTATTTCTAAGAATTGATTCCATCTCCTCATTCATTGCAGCTCTCCATTCCTCAAATTGACTAGCTTCTTTATAATTAGAGGGCTCTATAATGTTCAAAAACTTTGACATCAACGCATAGTTTCTCAACTTCAATGGTAATTGAGTCTTCCTACCTGACCTCCTTGGTAGGGGACTTACCTCAAATTTGTTTTCCTCTGCCATAACTGGGCCTGCTTTTTCACCTTCTTGTTGTTCTTCTTCATTCTCTTCTTTCTGCTCCTGTTCCTGCTCCCTTTCATCCTCGCTGCTTTCCTCCAACAGCAATGGAATGTGCCAATCATCTCCAACATCAGCTTTCCTTTCTTGTACCTGTTCATGAAAGACTACATCTCTACTTGCAAATGTCTTACGAGACTCAGGATTGAACAATTTGTATGCTTTAAACTCTGTACCATAACCAACAAGGATACATTTTACTGCCTTAGGGTCTAGTTTCTTTCTATCAGCTTTGGGTACATGTGCAAATGCCTTTGACCCAAAGACTCTTAAATGGTTTACTGCTGGTTTAAATCCATATAAGGCTTCAAAAGGGGTTTTGAAGCCAAGAAACCTAGTAGGACTTCTATTTTTCAAATATACAGCAGTATTTATTGCTTCTGCCCAAAAAGTATTAGATAGACCTTTACCTTGCAGCATGCTCCTTGCACATTCCACCAAGGTTCTGTTTTTACGCTCTGCAACTCCGTTTTGCTGTGGTGTATGCGGTACTGTATACTGTTGAACAATCCCTGAGATTTGCAGTATTTCATGAATTCTTTTAATTTGTATTCTCCTCCTTGATCAGATCGAAGGATTTTAATACTTTTTCCAAACTGTTTTTCCACCAGGGTTTTGAAATCTATAAAACATTAGAAAGTCTGACTTTTCTTGTTTAAAAAATAAACCCATGAATACCTAGTGCAGTCATCAATAAACAACAAAAAATAGTATGCTCCACCTAGCGACCTTGTCTGCATAGGACCACATACATCAGTGTGCACTAGCTCTAAGATTTTTGTTTGCCTCCTCCTATTATGCACAGGGAACTGTTCTCTGTGCATCTTTCCTAAGGCACAACCATCACAGTTTAACTGAATGTTACGAAAGATGGGGAGACCTTCGACCATACCTTTCTTTTGTAACAACATGAGATCCTACAAATTTAGATAACCAAACCTCTGATGCCAGAGTTGTTCAGCTGTCGATTCTCCTGCAACCATGGCTTGCTTTGATATACTTTTTGCATCCAGTCTTTATAGGCTTCCAACTCGCATGCTTGTTGCAACAATTTCATTCCTACAATCCTTTATCACACAGTGAGTCTTGAAGAATTCGACATGCATATCTTGATCAGCCATCATGGATACAGATATCAGGTTTTTCTTTGTTCTAGGTACATATAAAACATTTGAAAGGTGACTAATCTTTCCATTTGGTAACTTAACTAAAATCACCCCATGACCTTTAATCTGATATCCATTATCATCCCCTAGATATATTTTTGATCCATTTATAATATCTTCAAGACTATCAAAAAATTCCTTATTACCTGTCATGTGAGAGGATGCTCCAGAATCGACATACCAGATGTCATCTTCATTCGATGCTGAAAGGGCACAGTCGACTGTGAACAGTCGAAATTCATGACTGAAGTCTTCTTCTTCAACAAAATATCCTCTGTGTTTTGGATTTACCTGTCTCCTCCTTGCCTCATCAGTCTGCTTCTTATAATAAAAATCTCTTTGTATGTGACCCTTCTTTCCAAAATAAAAGCATTTCTTTTTAGAATGATTTGCAAGCATACCTTTATTACAGTGATATTTATGTGTTGTTCCTCCTTTCTGGACTGATTGTTGTTGTGACTGCTTCCCTTTAGATAATCGTCGTTTTGTCATCAGCGCAAGATCTTCACTTTGGGGGTTCAGATTCAAGTTCTGTCGTCGCTCTTCCTCTTGCTGCAAGATCGCAGTGAGATCATCAAACGTGGGTGTTTTCTCCCTTGCCGAGACTCCAATGGTGAAGGTTTGAAAATCATCACGCATCCCATTCATTGTAATTGCAACAAGATCTTCATCAGCCACCGCCACTCCAATGGCCCCCAATATGTCTTTAACATCCTTAATTCGCGCGACAAATGCAGTAGCAGACTCCCTTTCGTCCATCCTCATTCAAAATAGCTTGCCTTTCAGAGCCAAAACTCTGTTTGCATTCTGGGTATCATACAGACTTTTGATTTTCGTCCAAATCTCTGCGGACGTTTTATAGTCTCTGATGTGCGCAATGACATTGTCTTTCACAGACATCTTCAACAGGACTTTGGCCTTTTTTTCTCGTTTTTCCCAGTCTTCCTTCTGTGTGGTTGTAGTCGGCTTCTGCTCATCGCCTGTCACTATAGTCCAAGCATTCGCACCTTCGAGCCGGGTCTAGATCTTAAACTTCCAATTCGTGAAGTTAGACCCGTTGAGTTTACCAGATTCGTTAAGGTAAGATTCCATCATATTACTCATTGTGAATCTACTTAACAACAACAAAAAACAATACCTGTCAGATGGATCTGTCACCTCTGCCACCGATCTACAGTGTCTGGCACTCCCGCTCCAATGAGCAAATTTGGCGTTTTCAACACAGCCGAAACAATGATCTGATCACAATTGATCTGATCCACCTCTCCCGGATTGATCTACCACTTCACCGATCCTGCTCTCCCTGCAGATCGCCAAACGAAGTCGAGGTTTCCTGCAGATCTCCTCTGGCGCTTTCCCGATCTGTCTCTCCCGGACGGATCTGTAACTCCGCCGATCTGCACCATTTGCAAACCGCCAAACGAAGTTCACACTATTCACAGATCCCCTTGGCGCAACCCCGAGCGAAAAATCCGCGCTAATTAAAAATCGGTGTAAGTATCTTAATTGGCGCGACTTTCCCAGTAAAATCCCACGCTAATCGGGTTTTCTGGCGCTTTGGCGCGATTTATCCCTTAAAATCCGCGCTAATCGGGCTTCTGGCGCGACTGTCAGCGCAAAATCCGTGCTAATCGAACTTTCCACTCAGAAAAAAAAAATAAATAAATAATTTCTGAGTCTGAGCCAGGTGTTCTACAGTCCACCTGCTCAATTGAGCACAGAGCTCTCGTGTACACACAGCCACAAAGGCACTTCAAGCCACACAGACTATTCCAGCCACACAGGCAATTCCGCCACACAGGTGACAAAAGATCAAGCTCACTCAATCTGAGCTCTGATACCAAGATAAAATGTGAACAGAATTGAAAAGAAAGAGATGTAGTTCTCAGGTGTGGCCTGCACCTGAGGACTACACTCACAAAACTTGAGAGATCACTCTCGTCCACTCTATTCGATAATCAATCAAAGATTACATCATTAAATACAATTCTAGGAAATAGGAAGTTGCACCCAAACCCCATAACTATAGGAACTAATCCTAAACTAGGGAGAAAGTTACAACAACGTAACTATTTTCTCCATTAATATCAAAATAATATTAATTATTCTCAACTTTAACATGGGAAAACCTTATCAAAAAAGGATTTTAGGGCCCGATTCATTGTGGCCTATGCAAGGTTCATGGCCTATGCAGGGTTCATGGTGAAGACATTTCACACATTTTCCTTTGCTTCTCTTTCTCCAAATTTGTTTGGTTTGGTTGGCTTCGACTTCTTCAATATAATGTTTCTCCAGACTAGTCAGACATCGCCATTAGCCTACAATTGTGGTTTGTTGACTTTAAAATTCACATACCCCTTCTTTCTTCCTCCTTTAAGGTATTTGGCAGGCTAAGAATGCTCAAATCTTTGACTTTCTTCTGCCGGATATATCTAGGACCTCCCGTCAATTGTGGCGTATTACAAAAATTCTCCATTGTGGCCTCTCAGCCTCTCAACTCTCCCACAATCCACATGGATCTTTGGTCTTCCTTCCCTGCAGGATTATTTGTTGGAGCCTGCTCATTTGGATTCTGTGGAAGCGGCATGCCTATCTATCTGGGCCCTACACGCACTTTTCGAATTTTTCGGCATAGTCGATATGGCTCGAACACCAAGGCTGAGCTCCATGCATTATAGGGAGTCATATAGTGCACCAACTGGATTGGACTATCGGATATTGCTATATTCGGTGACTCTAAGTCTATGGTTGTCTAGGTGAATGAAGGTTGCGACCTTGAAACTCCTCCTCTCACTGAATTGGCAGCAAACGATTCGGATTTTGGACATGACTTTCAAAAAGATCTCTCTCACATATATTCACAGAACAAAATGGTGAGGCAGATGTTTTGTCCGAGCAATGATGCATCATGGCTCAGGGTTCGATACACTTTTAGGAATTTGCCTACGATCTAAACAGATCTTGATGTGAAGGCTCTGTTTCTCTATTACTTTTTGCATCACTGTGTTTTCCCCGGTTTTTTGCCCCGACTTTTTATATTGGTACTCTATTTTGTCTCGCTATATTTCTTTTTTCTGGATCATGTTTTTATTCAGACATCTTGATTTGATTGGGATAGGATGCTTGCAATGCACTGATATTATAATCTGCTCCATGGCTCTATATTAGCACATGTACTCTCATTCTCAATCAATGAAAAAAGTTTTTCCTTCTTGGAAAAATGTTATCGTCTTTCTGGGCCGTTTTGTCAAACACGTTATTTTACACTGTCCACAATGTTACCATCTCTGCCACCCATATTGTCAAACACGTTATTTATGCTGATATCAATGTCAACATCTCTACTGCGTAAATTGTCAAGCACGTTACATTTGTGGTGGCAATGTTAACTGGTACAGGCACTTGGAACAAAATATCAAACACTTTACTTTTGTGATGGGAATAATATTAACCGATACAGGCACTTAAAACAAAATAAAATTAGGAGCAGTTTAATAATTGAGTGAGTTTGTTTTGTTTGTTTAATATTGTATGAAAGTAAACGTAATTATTTATTAAGAATTAAAAGTATTTGGTAAAAGTGAAAGGTTGCACCTTACAGGTCACCAGTTAATTATTTTAATTGGCATGATTTTTTTTAATAACAATGATGAGTCAATATGTATTTGTGAATAATAATTAAAAATAATTATTCTCACAATTAAATTATAATAGATTTTTCCATTTTATTAAAAAATTATAATTAATTAAAATAAAATATATTTTTAATATATAAATAAATTTAATATTCTGAAAATATAAAGAAAAACACAAAAAAATTAAATTAATTAAACCAGTTATACTAAATAACATCAGGAATTTTCCGAGGATGTGGAAATGAAATTTCCATTTTAATGATATTTCGACCCTTTACTTCAGCAAGTACCAAACATCTTTTCACATGAATACTCAAAATTATCTTTCCTCGCTGGATTCGAAATTCAAGATTATTGCGCGAAGCCTACGCTCCACAATCGCATCAACGTATCGGATTCTTATATTATCAACCACGGCCAATGAAAACTTTGTTGCTTGGTATACAAATATTATCCAAATGTAAGAATTTTATTTTTTTAATTATTAATAGTAATTTTAAAATGTGTTTTAATGTATAAATAATTTTAATATTAAAAAAAAATGGAGTCATGTAATGAGGTAGAGGAATTGCCCCAACAGTCAAAAGTGGCTGGAATTTGGGCAAAAAAATTTCAAAATATCTTGTAGAGGCAGTGTTTGAATAGTGTTTTTGACGGTGGAAATAGATTCAGCACCATCAAAAACATCTAGGACACCTAAAATATTGAAATTTAACAACTATAACTTGGATTTACAAAAATCTTTGCTTGATTTTCTCTAAATATGACGAGAATTTCCATAACTTTCCGGTTGAAACATTTCATTACTATTATAAAATTAAAACCTAAAATTACTTTAAAAATAATAATAATAATAATAAATCATACTAAATTTTAACCAAACAAATCAAATTAATAAATAGAAAGAAAGACCAAAAGGAAACAAAACTTAATAACATAAAAATTTCTAGTTAAATCCTATTTCTACCTGGTACTTCACCAAAAACCTCTTTTTCACATGAATAGTCAAATTAACCTTTTTTCCCTGGAACTTCTTGGTTATTGAGTAAAGCTGTCCACAATCAAAATCAGATCAAAATGTATCAGATATACTTCACATTATCTAAAAAAGGTCCATCAAATTTTGTTGTTTGGTATGGGAGAGATGTCTAATGTTGTGCAAGACCGTACTGGTCCCACCAAACCACCAAAAGTTGAGACTTGTGAAACTAATATTTAAACAAAAATAAACAACATTAAGTGAAAATATGTTTTAATTTATGTCGAAAAATTCCCTAAACATTGACTAGGCCCACAACTGACCATATATAATATCTTAATACATAGGAGTACAAATCATATTAACCCAACTAGAAAACATATGAAACCATAAATCATTCCAAAATGGTCTATTGTAGAAGTACAAAGTACCAAAGTAGCAGTCACTTCAACCCCCACTCATCAAAAGTGAAGCTATGTATCCCAAATAAATATCCATACATCCACATAATAAAATTGAACCCCCACTCATCAAAATTGAAGCTATGTATCCAAAAGAAATATCCATACCTGCACATAATAAAAGTGAATGCATGTCAACCATCATTGTTGTGTTATTCAACATTTAAACCCACTTTGTTCAATAAATGACAGCCAACCTAATAACATTTAGACCCGTTGTGCTCAATAAATGACACCCAACCCATTATATTTTCCATTAAAATAGATCAAAGCACATGGATCAACAAAAAGCAAATTTCCAACCATTGGACCACATCCAATTATATCCAGATCACACATTAAAAAAGAAGCCATTGCAATCAACGTCCATCCTTGCCACCAATTAAATTCAAGTGCAAAATACTATATAAAATAAAAAATAAAAAAAAATAAAAATCAACCACTCTGAAGTTGCATGTTTAACATTCAATATATTCACCAACCCTAAACCATCACACAACATTTGACAATATATTCAGCTTAGTTATTTCAATTACAACACATTTTTCTTACAATTTTATTTTCATTTCTCATAGATTTTATTTCAATTCTTACAGTTTCATTTTCATGAAAATATATAAATTTTGTATTTTTCTATATTCTGAATCATTTTAAAGTTGATTGGAAAATATGACACAACCATAATGAAGAGTATTGGCTAGTATGGATAGCTACAGATGAAAAAGAATAGAACTCGTGCAGATAAACTTGAAATTGAACTGACAATTACAATTGCATATTCTAATTCAAATAATAGTTTATAAAAAAGAACTAAACCAGATTAACATCTTAACGAGAAAGTGAACTGTAAAAGTACCTAACCTCACACCACATATGAAACCTCATTTACTGCAAGTTAACTTAGAAGACAAACAGAGTGCATATGCTTCTTGTTTCTTTCTTCTTTAATGCTTTGCATGTTAAAATTTGTATAAATTGTGCTTACATCATTGTCAACCAAATCATGTATAAACATTGACTATGAAATGCCGACTCTCCAAATATAGAAGGTAAGGAAATTTGCCCCAATGATTTGGAGTTGATGAAACATTATGCAAACACAGTCGATGATGCTTCTTGATGACATGGTTGACAACAATAGAAGGTGAGAAGATTCCTAAGGAACCTTTAAATAGAGAGAATAGTTCTTGTTGTGTAGGATAATGGAAAAGAGTGTCATATCTATTAGATGGTTGGATAAGGGCTAAAAGAATTTATGTAGAGCAGATTGTCTAAATCATGAGAAATGAATTGCACTGAATAATGAACTTAAAGACATATTGCAATGAATAATGAGGTTAAATATGTATAGTAGCTTTCCTTTGCACTTGTACATCAAAGTCTTGATTGGAGGTGCAATCCATTGCTGAATCTAACATTTGGGCAGTGAAACACTCAGTAACTGGTTTGGAAGACTTCTTTTGGTTTTAAATGGTATTCGTATTCGTCTTTGTATGGAATTCTTCACGCTTGTAATCTGTTGTGTGATCCATGAATTAAATTGATAATGAATAAATTATGTTTATAAAATAGTTATGTAGATAAGATTGATGACATTCTCCTAAGTCATGCTTGTGATTAAATCTGAGTGTAAACAAAGTAGAGTGCCCCTATGGCCAAGGAAGGCTCTGGGTATGTGAGAAATAAATTGGAGGATTGCAAAACGACATAAATTACTTGATAATACGAGTTGGTTCCTTCTTAAAACAATTTTTTTAGAGGATTACTTAAACCTTATAAACCTGATAAGTGAGTTTGTTTCTCAATAATATAAAAGACATCACTGTTACTTCTCTCTCAATAACATAAAAGACATGACTGTTAGTTCGATTATTGATTGAAACAACCTATGTTAATGCCTAGGAGATAGACACTATTTTAAGAAAACCAAATAGATAATAATGGATGAGGGGTTGACTGTATAGATCATTGGCAATGCCTTTTTGAATAAGGAAGGTCATTTCTTTATTTATTTTGAGATATTACATCTTGGATGTTATTTTTTTAATTAGCTTAGCCACATATGTCATACAGACATGGAGGTTCATCCACCTTGGATTGAAAGACCAATTCACTTATTTCAATGCACTAACATAATTTTTTAATATATGCAAAAATTTTATTACATTAAAAAATATCCCACATCTTTGGCTTGTGACATTTAACCAACATAGACAATAACCCCCATTATCTTGGTATGCACTACAACAATGACTTCACCCATTGGCCACACTATAATCTACTTGTTAACTCCACCCATCTCTCACCTTCATATAAGTTGCACAAATAATTCTATAAGCATGAATCTAGAACTTGTAAACTAAGCCATCAAATATCATCAACAGGCTCATTGATCCACTTGCTACTACCACTACCTTGCTACAAACATGATGTGTAGGGGGGTGCCTTGCATGAGGGTACATAGAAAGGGGCTCAATGCTCCCTAACAAATTACAATATTCCCCCAAGAAGAAGGGGGGCAGAGACAGCTTGCCACCCCTGAGTTAATTTCAAGGACAAAATTTCAAGAAGTGAAAAGGTTGCAAAAAGGCCACACCAAAGGGCATAAAAATTACTAATTGAAATATAAATAGTTTGAAATTAACAAAACTTATGAAAGGGACGTAATTTTTATAAAGAGATACCAATAAATATATGTATTATGGACATCTACATGCCTATCAATAGAGGCATGTAAAATTAGTAATCAAACATTGCTCAAACATCTTTTACTCTGTAAAGAGAACATGTAGATAAGTCGAATGTAACCTTTATAAGGAGATACCAATAACTATATTTATTAAGGACATCTAGATGCTTATCATACAAGGTATGTAAAATGACTAATCAGAATTAGCTAAAACATATTTGTCTGCAAAGAGAACATGTAGATAGTTTGGATGTAACTTAAAAAGAGATATCAATAATGATATGTATTGCGGACATCACGATGCCTATCATATCAAGCATTTAAAATTAGTAATCGAGCTTAGCTCAAACTTATTTTTCTCTGCAAAGAGGACATTTAAATAACTCATGCTCTAAAGAGGCTCTAGGTCAATGTAGCCCCAAATAAGAGAGATACATCTACAACACTGTCTCCAATTACACGAAACAGGAAACAACAAGAAAAGAGTTTCTAGAAATGGAAATATCTAGCGTATAGTATCGAGGAAACATGAGGTAAACATATTAATAAAATATACTAAAGGAACAAACCCTAAACCCTAAGGAACAAAGGAACAAATGAAAAAACACCAAACCCTACAAGAAATACTTTATAAGCTACAAGAAAGCTGAGAAATCGTAATAGAGGGAAAAATTCACAGAAAACTTAAATAGAGGGAAGAAATTCACAATTAATTTAAGTGTTTCTTGATTAATTTAGGGGAAAACCTTCAAATTCCAAAATTCTTAAATTCTAGATAGGGGAGAACATTCAAATTCCAAAATTCCAGAGAACAATAGTGCAACCAAAGCTAAATTCACAAATTCTAGATAGAAAATTGAAGTGTTGAAGAACACAATAGCTAAATTCCCAAATTCCAACATCAATAGTTCAACTAGAGATAAATTCGCAAATTTCAAACAACAAATTTAAGTGTTGAAAAACACAATAGTTAAATTGCCAAGTTCTAGATAAAAACAGTGCAACTAGAGCTAAATTCACAAATTCCATAAAACAAATTTAAGTGTTGAAGAACACAATAGCTAAATTCCCAAATTCGAGACATCAAATTTAAGTTTTGAAGAACATAGTCGCTGGTAGGATTTAGAATCCTACTTGGAGATCTGCAGAAGCCACCCACATTCCCAAATGTCCCCCAAATCTCTCCACATTTCTTCTACAACAGCCACTTGCAACACAAAGTTGCAAACACGGGAACAAATTAGAATTTGGGAAAAAACCTAAAAAAATTTGAAAAAAACCCTTGATTTCGCAAAGTTACCTTCATTGACCTCGAAACCTGCATGTTGACCACCGAACTACATAGAATCTCCAATTGTCTCCTTCCCAAACAAGAGGGCGAGAGGATGAAATAACATGGCAGGGATTTGTAAACCCCCGATAGTGAAAAACAAACAACAACATCAGAAACCATAAATCCCCCTCGAAATAGGTCAAGAAACCACAACATCAACCCTAAACTGAAGATCATAGTTCAGGGAAAAAGGATCGAAGATCAAGGTTCAGGGAAAAAGGATTGAAGATGCATCCTTACAAAAAAAAAAATTGGATGGTACAATGACAACCATTGTACCATCAAGTTATTTTTTTATTTTTTTTTTAGGATGAATCTTTGATCCTTTTTTCCCTAAACATTGATATTCGATCGTTCTTTCCCTAAACTTTGATCTTCGATCCTTTTTTTTTTTTAGTTTCCCTCCTAATCGAGAGCTCAGTGATAAGCCATATCTCAAATAGAGATAGGAACAGACATTCGATGTCAAGCGTGGTCAAGCAAGCACAGGATAAACCCTAAACAATGAAAGAACCCCTGCAAACAACCTCGCCTAGTGAGAATTTCCAGAATGGTGGACAAAGCGAACCAGTATTGAAGTTGAGAGGAGCCATCACCAGTGGAGCAGATTGCCCACACACTAGACCTGAGTTAAATAACATGTAACTATGAAGACATGGCATAAAACACAATAGATGAAACCGTAAACCCCACCTAAAAATAAGTATTTAGTGTAGGGACCTACCGCAACACGTGGCCGGACCCACTGCCCACCCGTCGTACGGCATCTATGGTGTCTCCACGTTGGCAGGTGAGGTGGACGGGAGGGAGCATAGGTAATGGCGTCCCTCCCCTATATAGATATTATTCAAATTAAAAATATTGTTGTTTACAAGTTTTTTTCCATGAGAACACTTTTTCTAATAAAATTTAATTATTTAAATATTTTTATTTTTAAATAAATTTAATTTTTCAAAAAATTAGATTTTAAAGTTCTAAGAAAAACTATGTCAAATTTTAACATAGATTTAGATATATATATACAAAAAGGTGCTGACACAAGTGTTATCGAAAACATATATATATACAAAAACATACTCACACAAACATTATCCAAAAGCAAAACACACACACACACATATATATACAAAAATGTACTCACATAAACATTATCCAAAACCAAAGAAAGATAATATATATATATATGTAGTGACACAAACATTATCCAAAACGAAAGAAAATGCAATTAGCATCAGACCTCACATAGCTAACTCGCCTTTGTATCATCATGAGATGACATTAGATGAAAGCACCCATTAGCGCGTAGATAGGATATATAAGAAATTAAAGCAAGTCCCATCACTAACTCCTCCGTGTTTGGAATTGATTTGCTAGTAAAATACCCAAGATCAACTCTTGGAGGCTTCACCCATAAGCCCGTAGATAGGATATAACAGCAATGAAGGCAAGTCTCATCACCAACTCCGTCCTCTGGAGTTTTGCTATTTGGAATCAATTTGCAAGTAAAAGACCCATGTTCAACTCTTGGAGGCTTCTAGGCTTCACCCATAAGCCCATAGATAGGATATTCAAACAATGAAAGAAAGCCCCAACACCAACTCCGACCTTTGGAGTTTTGGTGTTTGGAATCGATTTGTTAAGGAAAAGGCTCCTGTGATTGTCAACACCTATATACATAGGGCAACAATTATCTAGTTCGTTGTGGGGCAGTTAATAAGCTCATACTTGGATCTCTACAACAAATGTACTTTCTTAAATTCAACAATGAGCATAGGCTAGATAATTGACATACTTGTGTATAGACCCTTTTGACAGTCAACGCCTATGTATATAGGACAACAATTATCAAGTCTGTTGTCCAGTGTGTTATGAGACAGTTAATTAACTCATAGTTGGATCCCTACAACAAATGTACTCGCTTAAATTCAACAATGAACCTTAGCCAAATAATTGACATACTTATGCATATACTACCGTTGCACTTTAAATGCCACACAACAAACTAAATAATTGTATATTATACGAACTTGTTTTAAACTTCAACCAATAAGCTCAACAATTATCCAGTTTGTTGTGAGGCCATTAATAAGCTCAAAGTTAGATCCCTACAACAAATATGCTCACTTAAATTCAACAATGAACCTATGCTAGATAATTGCAATACTTATACAATGAACATAGGCTAGATTATTGCAATGCTTATGCATACCAGTTGGGCATTAAATGCCACGCATCAAGCTAGATAATTGTATAACATGTATATTATACAGACTTGTTTTAATGTTGGGCAGCCAGATCATGGTTCAGGAACTCAAACAAAGCTACAATAAAGATTCGTTAATCAAATCTTGATGTATTTTTGGTGGACTTGTGAGTAGAAAAACGGTGAGCTGAAGGGCTGCATTTATCTTTTTATTAGTTTGACATTAGATTGAGTTAGATAAGGTATTGTTTTTTATTTCGCAGCAAGTTTTCTAAAAAATTATTGGAATTTGGTGTTTTTTTCTTTAAAAAATTTGATAATAAAAATGTTTGAATTTTATTTTGATAGTTGAAATAGATTCATAAATACTCACAACTTAAAAACTATACCTAAATTTTATTTTATTAACAACTTGAAAACTATACCTAAATTTTATTTTATCAAAATCTTTCTTTTAGGTACAAATTACAACCTCATTAGACTAAGCGTTTGGATGATACAGGTATCAAAAGCTAAAAAAAATAAAAAATGGATGGTCGTGATTCGAAATATAAGTGTACCCCACGACGTTTCATCGACGTTTGATTGATTGGACTGAACGTGGAATGACTGCCATAGACCATCCCAACCTTACCCGCCTAAGATTCGTCCTTCCAACTTCTACCTCCACGACGATACTGTACACTGGCATGCATATATCTGCACTACCCTGCACATACCAACCTCATTAGACTAAGCGTTTGGATGATACAGGTGTCAAAAGCTTAAAAAAAAAATGGATGGTCGTGATTCGAAATATAAGTGTACCCCACGACGTTTGATTGATTGGACTGAACGTGGAATGACTGCCATAGACCATCCCAACCTTACCCGCCTAAGATTCGTCCCTCCAACTTCTACCTCCACGACGATACTGTACACTGGCATGCATATATCTGCACTACCCTGCACATACCCATGTGCGTTGATAATCATCCATAGGACCTGCAATTTCTGGCCGAATCTGTTCAACACGAAGACAAGGTTGGAAAACCTGTAATTTTCCTTTAACACTTTATTTTTGAATTCTTTCTTTCAAGAACATGCTCCTTCGCTATAGTGTTTTAAGTTTCTGATTTCTATGTCAGAATATACGTTTTTAGAGTTAGATTATCTGTTGTTTTTCTCGAAAAAAAAAGAACACAACTGTGGAATGCTTACAGTTTTTTACGGAAGCAACAACAAGTGCCACGGTATTTCTACCCTTGTGGCTTACGTTAAGTTAATCCTTATATGGAAAAACAGATGTAAATTGTTCTTTCATTTTGTAATAAGCTATTTCTATCATTGCGGCTTATGTAAATTATTCCTTATAATGGAAATGCAGATATAGATTGTTCTGTATGAGGATTTTAATGTGATTTGAGTGACATACTTGCTGGCTATGGACGCTGCAGCAATGGGTAGGATGTTCTAGCTATCACTATCCGTTTTATGCTTGAAATTTGATGAAGCACATATACTGTATCCATGGAGTCCTGCAAGGAGCCGAAACGATTGTTGGATTTGGAATTATGCGCTGGAGATCAACAGGAAGGCTCACAGAATGAAAGAAATCGAGTTGAGGCCAAACGCCAGCGCACAGCAATAGAAGATACTGAAGGAAATTTCGAAGAATTTGTTGCTTTAATGAATAGAATTCAATATATGAAAAGTAACCACATGTACTTCAGTATCTCGGAGGAGAAATCAGTCCGGGAAGGGTTGGATATCAAAGTTATCAGAGCTAAGTCGTCATGCCTACCCTCCTTCGAGTGGGAAGACTTTAGTTTTGATATGAAGAATAATCCGAGCACTTCCGAGGCAAAGGGAAAACAAAGGAATCGATCTGCTACAGATCATAAAACGGATTCTTCTTCTGATGCATGTGACAGGTGCCCTGCTGAAACGTTTGATCTGAACGTGGAGGCCTCATTAAACATGCAAACACTTTAGGGTTACAAATATTTTCTTGAATTTTAAATGGAAGTCTGGACAGCTTTAAAGTATGTTAATATATTTGAAAAATCTACAATGGGGCAAACAAAAGTCAATGGATGAATTTGCACGATGTTTCAGGCCCTATCATAGCTTCTGTTTCAAGGGCAATCTTCATATACCTATACATTGATATTAGACCCAGAAAAGTAGAATTTTATATACCATATGGCATACATGTGCCATGAGCGTAGATAAACAACCGGCACACAGAGGGGAAGTCTTTTTTTGTTAAATTGCTACGGTTTTCTACAGATATTTGAAATGAGGTTTTCTCTCTTTTGAACACCAAGCTTCCCTCATGGAATTGTGCATTTCTTATGCACTGCTGTATAATTGGCATTATTTACTCTTCCATTTAACTGAATTTTTTTTTACAGTCTCACATTTCTTATATTTATGTATTCGCATTTCATATGTGAAGATAGTAATCATTGAAAAGTCAAATGAGTTTGAGTTTCGATTCATTTAGAGTTTTCAAAAGCATCTACAAAATTTAACTTCAACCTTCAAAATTAATTATTTTCAGTTATATATAGTCTTATTTATGGATTTTAGTTATATGAACTCTTATATAAAGTCTTATTTTCTGATGTGTCATACAGCCTAATTTATGTGCACTGTATTTTATGCGTTTCTGTCTAACTATATATTTTTAATAACTTTTATTTAAAATTAATAATTTAAATAATAAATTTAAATCAAATTTATATATATTCAATAATTTGAATTTTTCAATCTGAAAATATAATTAAAAAACACAGCTAAACAATAAAACTGTAGACGATTTAAACTTTTCCCTTTTACAGGATTATCATCATCTCCACAATGAGTGGTTTTGGGTGAATTTTTCTTCTAAATTTTGCTCAAAATTCATGGATGGTTGCATCGTCGTTTATGAATGGTTAGATGTTTAAGTTTTCACACTGCGTAAGTGATTTATTATCTGCACACTTACCAGATGTGAATCTCTAATGAGATATCCTATTTTGATCTTTTAACGAGGATTTTGTTTCAATGGGCTGGTTTAAAATAGCATTTTTTTTAAATTTACAATTCCACTGAGTTAAGTTAAGATATAATTTTAACTAAGGGAGTTAAAGTAATTTTTATGATAAGGATAGAGTTTGACACATTTTTTTTTAGCTCACTAGTCACAATAACGACCGTTATGTGTTTTTTTCTAAATTCTTATTAAACTAAAAATAAAATATTATTTAAATAGAAATGTAAAATTAGATATATTAAAAAGTAAAAATGAATATGCATGGTTGGTTATCTTTAATTAAAATTGATACAAAGTATTATTAATATTAAACTCACAAAATTTGTTGTTAACATTACATGAATTTCTGATCGGAGAACCCAGAGTAATGGAGTGTTTACACCAACGTTTCGAATCCCAAATGGGATCCATCATCAGGGAAAAGAGAAAGATGATAAAAAGAAGAGCCAGATGGAGGGAATAAATACTTATGAGGCCAGAATGATAGAGGTAAAGCACAGGTCGGCTGGAAAAAATAATGAAACCTAATTTTAATTTTAATTTTTAATTTTAATTTTATTTATTGATTTTAATTTTAATAAATTAATTTTAATTTTAATAAATTAATTTTATTTATTTAGTAACTTTAAAACAAAAACATTAACCTAAACATTTTAAAATACTTTTAAAATCATATAATTATCTAGATACTAAAATAGATAATGATAAAAATATCAAAAAATATTTTTAAAAACCTGAAACCCTAATGGTAATAATATCTAGAAACTGGAATATAAATTTTAATATTTTAATATTTAAATCAAAACCTAATAACATTAATATTTATATAACTTAAAGACATAACTAAGAATTTATCTAAATATTTATCTAACCTAAGGTCTAAATAGATTCATATATATATATTAGAATTACAAACAATCAAGCCTACAACTTCAAATACATATATTAAATTTAATCAAAATCAACCCTAAAGCTTATATCAATCACAAAAAACTGAAATAAATATTTTAATATCATAACATTAATAAGACATAATCTTTATATAAAATTATTATCTAAAACTAATGTAAATATATTCATAATATATTAATATTAATAAATATGATACTATAAGATAATGACACTATATGACAAAATAATGCTAATATATAAGACCTATAACTTAATAATAATAATAATAATATATATTGCTATATAACTCTAATATTAATCTAAATATGAATAAATAACCTAATGACTATATTACCTAAAATTTTTTTTTAACATAAAGTCTTAAATAGCTTAAAATATGAAATATTAATAAAAACCTAACCACTATCTAAATTAGGCATTAATGCATGTTCTTATTATAGTCTAGTCTTTAATGTTGAATTAATATAAAATTTAGGTTTTATTAATTATTATTAATTATTATTCCAAATCTAGTAAGGAAAACACACATGAGAATCGATACCTGCAAAGAATCTTGTTGTAGATGCTTGATCCTACTCTTCTATGCTTTCTCCTACCTTCGTCTTGCCTTATTTTCCTTTCTTGATCCAAAGCTAAAGTGCTCCAATAAACATCTAAGTGTTAAAGAGTGAGGGAGATAGAGATAATAATGAGAGAGATAAAAAACTGAACTGACAAAAGGTAGAAACTCATCCTAAGAAGTAATTTTATAAATTAGGCCTCTATTTTCTTCAGTTTCCATTATTGTTCTTCAATTTCCTCCTCACATGCAACCTATAATGTTTCACCTTCCTTTTCTCCTAATTTTCATTATTTTCATAAATAAATGTGCCAAAATTTTCATTTTGCCTTTCCAAAGCCTTAGCCATTGCCTTTTCCGATTTCCTTAGCCATAATAAACCAATGAATAGCCACACTAGGATGTCTTGCCCAACATTCATCTTGGAATATGTGTCCCATCAATAGTGGTTATTATTTTTCCTTTATCAACTTTCATTACATGGATTTTTCACCAGGGTTGTTACAGAGCCCCCACCCCTTGGGGACACTGTACTTGGTGTTCAACCACACCTATACCTCAAAAAAACTACTAAAAAGGAAATATACTCACCATGGAGCTTTATAACATAGGTCAATGGAGTATTTACAATGATCACGCTATTGAGAAGCAACAAACATGACAACATAACATCATAATAAAAGGAGCTTTATAACCTAGCTCATGGAGGTATTTACATCCATATACATATGTACATATATAAGAACATCACTGAATCATATACCAAAACATTAGCTCAACCATTGAATAAGGAAGGATACATAGCCTGCATCTGATCCGTCATCTCCCAGGTAGCTTCATCATGACCAAAGTGCTTCCACTACACTTTAACTTGCTCAACTACTCGGTTCTCGAGCATGAGCGCCTTTTTCTGCAATATACATTGAGGTTCCAGCTGGAATTCTCCATCTGGATCCACCTCCAATATAGACCAGTCAATCACATGGTAATCATCTTTAACATACTTCTTAAGCAATGAAACATGGAAAAAATCATGGAGTTTCACTTTCAGATGCAGTGTAAGTTGATAGGCTACTGGCCCAATCCTCTCAATAATCCTAAAAGGTCCACAAAATCTAGTTGTCATCTTGGCACATGATCCAATCCGCAAGGAGCTCTTCGTCGGTTTCATGCACAAGTACAGATGTTCCCCAACCTAGAACTCCTTGAACAACCTATTTCGATATGCATATATCTTATGTCTGTCCTTTGATGCTTTCAGATTCTTCTTGATTACTCGCATTTCCCACTCCATATCTGCCAACATGTCTGGTCCAATCAACACCATGTTAACTAGATCACTCCAATTGATGGGATTATTACAATTCCTCCCATACAATGCCTTGAAATGACTCATCCTCAATGGCTCTTGATAACCATTGTTGTATGAAAACTAAACCAATGGAAGATACTCCTCCCATCTTATCTTCTGGTGAATCGCGTACATCCTCAGCATATCCTCTAAGATTGTGTTGACCCTTTTTTTGTCTATCTTTCTCCGGATGATAAGTTTTACAAAAGGCCAACTTTGTACCCAAACCTCCAAACAACTCTTTTAAAAACTTGGAAGTGAACTTTTCATCTCTGCACGACACAATATTCTTTGGAACACCATGCAATCTAACCACATCTCTGATGAACACCTGTGCCACATCACTAGTTCAATACATTGTCTTCACTGAAACGAAGTGCACAACCTTTGTCAACTTGTCCACAACAACCATGATGGAATCATGTTGTTTAGATGTCTTGGGAAAACATGGGATGAAGTCCATGGAAATGACCTCCCATTTCCATTCTGGAATCGCAATCGGCTATAGTAGTCCACATTGGTGCTTACACTCTTCCTTCACCTGTTAACAACCCAAACACCTAGCCATAAACTCTGCTACATCCCTCTTTAGATTTGGCCAATAATAGAATTTCTTCATTGTTGTTAATGTCTTCTGATAAATTGGATGACCTGAATAGGGCTTCAAATGAAACTGCCGCAATATCACCCTTTTTAGCTCACTACTATCCAACACATATATCCTATTCCTAAATCTAACTAATCCATCTATCGTGAGATTATAGTCCACATCATGTGCACTTGTACTTGCACTTATACCTGTACTTGTACCTGTACCACTAACTATACATGTACATGTACCTATACTCTACAGTAACATGTGCATAATCTCTCTATACTTGTCATCCCATTGGCCTTCCTGCAAGATATTATCCTATAGTTATGTCCCATAGGAACTCATAGCTTCTACATGATTTACTAGTATACACCTGCTAAGAGAATTTACGACCTTGTTCTCCTTTCCTTTGATATATTTGATCTCAAAATCAAACTCACTAATCGTGGCCAACCACGTAGATTACCTGGCGTTAAGATTCAACTGGTCAAATTGTAGGTTTTAACCCTGTACAGAAATTACCTGCATACGAATTCTAAAACACATAAAATAAACAATATGAGAGCATAACACATAAAACAAATATATAAAGAGGTTTTCCCTTGGATCCCAAAACTGGGACTACCTGCTTGATTTTTCATTATGTTCCTTTCAATGTTATAATACATATTTATACATTCCAAAGCATCCAATAACATGGACCGAAAACCATCGCATCCAAAACCATGGACCAAAAACCATCGCATCCAAAAACATGTGCGAAAATCATGCACAAAACGATAGGTGGGTCCGCCCAACCTAACATAGGTTCCAAAACCAAAAATTTTTGGGGCACTGCCCCGAACCCCATAGAGTGGGGTTACCTACACCCCTCAATCCCCCTGTGACTACCCCCACTATGCAGTCAGTGCAACGAAGGGGGGGCTGTGCCCCTCTTCTAACCCCTCAGTTAACTATGTGGGCTAGTCGTGGAAAGAATATAACACAACCGAACATTCTCCCACTTGTTGTTTTCTTTCCACAGGGGGCCAAAAGAGAGCTTAGTCATTTATCCAGCCCTGCAATGCCCATTGTTTCTCTACACCAAGAGAACTTCTCATAACTCACAAACTTTTTCAATGCATCTGCAGTATTCTTCAAAGTGTCAACCTTTACCAGCAATACCTTATTTTCTTCTATCATATCCCTCACAAAGTGATACTGAACATCAACGTGCTTTGTCTTTAAATGGAAACCATGGTTCTTTGCCAAGAAAATTGCACTTTGGCTATCATAGTCTATCCTTATAGCTCCTTGTACTAACCCCATACTTGAACACAATCTCTACAACCAAACTACTTCCTTGCTTGCATGAGTGGCTACCATGTATTCTACCTCTGTAATTGATAGTGCCACTATAGATTGTTTCTTACTTATCCAATTGACTGCACCTCCAAATAGGTTAAACACATACCCACTTGTAGATATTCTTTGGTCCAGATCTCCAGCCTAGTCCACATCAACAATGCCATGGATATCCAAAACTCTATCCAATCCTAATCTTCGTTGGTAGCACAAACCATAATTACTAGTGCCACGTAAATACCTGAAAACCCGCTGCACTGCTGTCCAATGCTCCTTCCCTGGTTTTGACATAAACTTGCTCAATACTCCCACTGCATGTGCAATGTCTGGTCTAGTACAGACCATCACATACATCAGGCTATCAACTGCACTTGCATATGGAACACGAGACATATCCTCTTCCTCTTCTTGTGTCTTGCGACATTGTTCAGCAAATAAATTTACACCTACAAGAATAGGAACCTTCACCAGTTTACTATCCTGCATATTAAACCTCTACAATATTTTCTCGACATACTTCCTCTAGTTTAACCAGAGCTTCCTCTTTGCCTGATCTCTTTTAATTTCCATGCCCAAAATATAGTTTGTAGCACCAAGATCTTTCGTGTCGAATTTGGAGGACAATTGGGTCTTCAAATCTTGGATAATTTCTTTGTCATTTCCAACCAGCAACATATCATCCACATATAAGATCAGATAAATAACATGGTCACCAATTAATTTAAAATATACAAAGTGATCTTCTTTGCTTCTGGTGAAGTGAAGTTCCCATATAAATGTATCAAATTTCTGATACCACATCCTTGGTGACTGTTTTAACCCATACAAAGACTTCTTTAACTTCCATACCATTTCTTTCTTACCCTTCACCGCAAAACCTTCAGGTTGCTTCATGTAGATCTCCTCTTGTAGATCCCCGTGAAGAAATGTTGTCTTCACATCCATCTATTCTACCTCAAAATCAAAAGTAGCAGCAACAGATAAAAGTAATCTAATAGAAGCTACCTTGGCAAGAGGAGAAAAATATCACCAAAATCAATTCCTGGTACATAGGAATAACCTTTTGCTACCAACCAAGCTTTGTATTTCTCCACCATTCCTTCTGCATTTGTCTTCTTCTTGAACACCCATTTGCTACCAATGGGTTTCCTTCTGGCCAGCAACTCCACCAGATCCCAAGCCTCATTTTTGTGCAAAGATACCATTTCATCAACTATGGCCTCTTTCCACAGTTTTCCATCCTCTGAATCTATTGCTTCCTTCACAGTTCTTGGATCATCATCAGTAATAGATAAAGCAAAATTTGAACAGAAAGCAGATGGAGTATACCTTTTTGGCTGCATTCATTCTCGAACTGATCTTCTCACACCCGAGTTTGTGGCTCTTCATCTTTTGATTCCTCCTCTGTTGTACAGTCTGATTCTTCCTCCTTTAGCTCAAACTCTATCTTCTCAGATTCCTTTGGTTGGAATTCATGTTTAATAACATCTTTCACCTCTCTGAACACCACATTTCGGCTGTACACAACCTTCCTTGTTACTAGGTTCCAAAGCTTATATCCCTTTAAACCATCCTTATACCCAATAAAGATGCACTTTTCATATTTACTATCCAACTTGGTTCTTTTCTCCTTTGGAACATGTACATATGCATCACATCCAAATACCCTCAGATGCAAAAAGGAGGGTTTCTTACCAGTCCATACCTCTTGTGGAGTCTTATCCTCCAACGCTGATGAAGGTTATCTGTTGACAAGGTAACATGCTATCTCCACCGCCTCTGCCCAAAATTCCTGTCTTAACCCCGCACCACTAAGCATGCTTCTTCCCTTTCCATTAACATCTTGTTTATTCTTTCTACAACTCCATTTTCCTGAGGTGTTTATGGAGTAGTCTTCTGTCGTGCTATACCACACTTCTAACAGAATTCTTCAAATTCCTTGTTGCAAAATTCTTCACCATTATCTATCCTTAGCACCTTTATCTTCTTCTATGTATGATTTTCCACCAGAGCCTTAAATTCTTTAAACTTATCAAAGACATCAGATTTCTTTTTAAGGAAATATATCCATGTATTCCTTGAGAAGTCATCTATAAATGACACATAGTACACAGACTTCTCCAGTGACGAAACCTTCACAAGTCCAAACACATCACTGTGCACAAGCTCTAATATCTGTTTCGCCCTCTTACCACCAGAGGGGAAACTCACCCGATTCCACTTTACAAATACACAATTTTCACAGAAATTAAAATCCAGAGTGCTATTACTCATACCTTCTACCATACCTTTACCATGAAGTATTCGAAGTCCCTTCTCTCCAATATGCCCAAGCCTTTGATTCCATGGCATGGTCTTCTCTCCAAAGACCACTAGATTTTCTGCTTCACTTTTAGGAACCACAAAATTTTTGCACCCATCAACAACTGTGCTACCTTGTAGCTTATACAGAGTTCCAATCCAAACTCCCCGCATCAATACCATTGCTACCCAAACCATCTTGTTGGTATCCTTCTCGAACACTATTTCTACACCTGCATCATCCAGCTTGCTTACAGAAATCAGATTTCTGGCTAATGCAGGAATATGTAGAACACCCAAAAGTGTTCTAAACCTTCCACCTTGCAACTTCAACTTTACTTTTCTGCGACCAATGATTCTAGCCTTCCTGTCATCCCGCAAGAAGAGATCACCACCATCGTATTTCTCATACTCGCAGAACCACTCTCTATGGGGAGTGAAGTGAAAGGATGCACCTGAGTCAATCAACCATGCCTCATGATCCACAAGTGTACTTGAAGAATCCAAGTACACATCCCCACCTTCATCTGAGGTGGTTTTCGCCTCTACAAAGGGAGCATCATCAGATCACTTTTCTTTTATCATGAGCTTTAGATTTACAGTCCCTTTGGTAGTGCCCTTCCTTTTCACATTTCCAGCACACCACCTTTACATATTTTCTTGGAGATTTAGATCTCCCTCGAGATTTAGATCTCCCACTTGATGACTTATTTTTGTTTTTGTTCTGGGACCATCCTCGTACAGATAAGGCATCACCATTCTGGCTCTCCATATTTTTTCGTCTCATCTCCTCCGTCAGCAAGAATGAGACTATTTCATCAAACTGCAAGGCAGTTGCATTGCTACCCATTGCAATAACCAAACTATCCAACGAATCTAGTAGAGAACATAACAAACTAATGCACTTATCTTCATCTAAAATTTTAATATCAAGAGATGTTAACTGACTTACCACAGTATTAAATGCGTTCAGATGCTCTGTCACTGAGTCTCCATATTTCATCCTTAGGTTATACAGCTTTTTCCACAGGAATAGTTTATTCACTAGAGATTTAGATTGGTACAAAGTCCCTAACTTGTCCCAGAAAGCCTTCGTTGTAGCTTCCCCTGATACATTCAGCAATACTGAATCTGAGACACAAAATTGTATTATGCTCTTTGCCTTCCAATCCAATTTGTTCCATTCTTCATCGAACACTCCCGTCAGTTTAGTGCCCGGATCTACCCTGATCCACTGATATTTACCCACCAACAAATCCTCCATCTTGAGTTTCCACAACTCAAAACTCTGACCATTAAATTTCTCGACCTCTATCTTTCCACTGCTCACCATCTTCTTTCACCACTAGAATCGATCTCACAGATCTCCCACTACAAAGGGTCTACCACAGGCTCGAGCGAAACCCCTCAGCAAGAAAGGCGTCCCCTTGAAGCCAAAACAACTCTGATACCAAATGTAGGTTTTAACCTCGTATAGAAATTACCTGCATACGAATTCTAAAACACAAAAAATAAACAATATGAGAGCATAACACATAAAACACATATACACAGAGATTTTCCCCTGGACCCCAAAACTGGGACTACCAGCTTGATTTTTCATTATGTTCCTTTCAATGTTATAATACATATTTATGCATGACGAAGCATCCAATACCATGGATCAAAAACCATCGTGTCCAAAACCATGGACCGAAAGCCATCGCATCCAAAAACATGTGCAAAAATCATGCACAAAACCATAGGTGGGTCCGCCTAACCTAACTTATGTTCCATAACCAAAATTTTCTGCGGCGCTACCCCAGACCCCATAGAGTGGGGTTACCTGCACCCCTCAAACCCCCTGTGACTCCCCTTGCTATGCAATTGGCGCAATAAAAGGGGGTCTCTGCCATGGAAAATTTTAGGGGCTAATGTTCGCCCAGTGGGCTAATTTTCCATGATTTTTCCACAAAAAAGATTCGCCAATTTCCAATTTTATAAAAGACGATTCGCCCAAATTTTAGAATATAAAATTATTTTACCTTAAAAATCGCCAACATTATATAGAGACTATATATAAAATAATTATAAATTTGATTAATTTTACAAATATATCAATAAACATTTATAATTTCCATATTAGGGATTAGTGAGATTCGCCAATGTTTTAAACTTCAAGAAAATTTTCCATCCTTAAACCCCCTTCTAAACCCCCTTCTGCCCCCCTTCTAAACCCCCGGTTAACTATGTGGGCTAGTTGTGGAAAGAATATAACACAACCCAACATAGATACCTCACTCCACTATCATCACTCATCAATACAAAGCTCTTCCCAAGAAGATAGTTCCTCCACATCTTCATTGCATGAATAATTGCTACCAACTCAAGATCATGTGTCAAATAGTTTTGTTCATGCTCATTCAGTTTCTATGACTCATAGCACACTACCTGTCCTTCCTTCATAAGGACTCCACCAAGTCCTCTCCTCCAAGCATTCATGCCTACTACAAATTCTTTCTCAATCTGTGATCTTTAACAGTAGAACATGTGTCAAAAACTGCTTAAGCTACTCAAAATTGTCCTCACACTCCTTCGTCCAATCAAATTCTTACCTTTCCTCTGCAATGATGTAATAAGATAAGTGATATGTGAGAAGTTCCTAATGAACCTCTTGTAATACCCTGCCAATCCCATGAAGGATATCACCTCATCTACATTCCTAGGAGCTACCCACTCCATGATAGCTCTTATCTTCTCTAGATCCACTATTATTTCCTCCTTGGAGACAACATGTCCCAAGTAATGTACCCCAGTCTGAAAGAAACTACAATTGTTTAGCTTAGAATACAATTGGTGCTCTCTCAACAACCTCACCACTGCTGCCAAATGATGGCATGATCTTCCTCATTTTTTGAATATACCAATATGTCATCAATGAACACAATCACAAAATTGTCAAAATAGGGACACAACACACTATTCATCAAACACATAAAGGTAGTTGGAGCATTAGTCAAACCAAACAGAGATACAACAAACACATAATGCCCGTATCTAGTCTAGAAAGTTGTCTTGTAAATGTCCTCCTCTTTGATTCATACCTGATGATATATAGATCTTGGATGAATCTTCAAGAACACTACTACTCCCTTCAACTGATCAAACAAGTCATCAATCCTTGAAAACAGATACTTCTTCTTGACGATCACTTTGTTCAACTACCTATAGTCAATGCATAATCTCAAGTACCATCCTTCTACTTCACAAAAATACCAGTGTGTCCCAATGTGGTACACTTGGCCTAATGTATCCCTTGTCAAGCACCTCTTTCAGTTGCAAATTTAACTCTACCAACATAGGTGTTCTCATCCTGTAAGGTTCTTTTGATGCTAGAGATGCCCTTGGCACCAACTCAATAGAAAAGTCTACTTCCCTGTGAGGTGGTAACTCTGAAATCTCTACAAGAAACACATCCTGAAACTGTTGTAGAATTGGCTACCTTCTTAAAACATCTGCATCCTGAACTTCCTTACCTTTGTCACTAGAAATATTCATTACAAATAAGACACACCCTTTCCTATGACTACACTTGGTCTGCATAGATGTCACCATCCTAACTCATCTGGCTTTCTTCTTTCCTTGTAACACTTTTGGTTCTCCATTGTCATCCAAGCACACAATGGATTTCTCATAATAATCCACCTTGGTGCTATGAAGGTATAGCCACTCCATACCCAATAGCATACTATATGATCCCAACAACAATATTTTCAAGTGCGTTGTTGTAGATATTCCATTCAACTCAAATTCACAAGATCTTACCCAATGATGAACTCTTTTTTTGTACTTGTAGCCAACTGCACCAAACAAGATTCTGCATTCACTTCTTTATTCAAACCACACTTATCCACCAAGTCTAGACTAACATAACTATAATTAGATCCAGGGTCATTCAAAATAGAAACAACTTCATCACAATTCATACCATCCATTTCAATGGTAGATGCCTGATGGTTTGCATGTCTGTTATCTAGGGTAGTGTAGATCCTAGGAATACTTTGTCCAACATCCCCAATAGTCTGTGCCTCCTATGTACTATAGATATGAAGCCTACCACCCTGATTCTATGGAAAATATTTCTTAAGGGGTTCCTTACCACATGTCCAACACTCCAACCATCCAGTACCATCACCACTATCCTATTGTTGTGAACCATGTCCTTGTCTAGCTACATTGAACTTCTTTTGTTGTGCCACATTTTCTTTCTCTTTTGCATTCAGGCCTTGCTATTTTTGGTTGACATTTACCCTTACCTCTATCCTTATCCTTCCCTTTCCATCCTTTTTGAGATTCATTCTTTTGCTTTTACTATTCATAACAATGTTTCAATTTCCCAATAACCTCCTCGAGTGATCAAGGCTCATCATACTCAATCTGATCTCTAATCGTTGAACATTCACCTTCTCATTTTTGAGATACAGTACACACCTCAATAGCTCCAGGAATTTAGTCCTATACTCTTCATCTCTCATCGATTCCATCTTTAGCTCATAGAATTATTTGGTCTTACCATCATAGTACCTCTCTGATAAGTACTTCTTCCTAAAAGTCCTCTTGAACTAATGCCAACTCAAGTCCTCCATCCTGATGTCTCAGACTTGCTTCACATTTTCCCACCAGATATTTTCTTTACCTTTCAGGCTGAAGATACCAATTCTGGCCTTGATGTTTTCTGTGTACTCCTGCAACTCAAAGAAATTTTTCATCCCAAGTATCCAAGCATCTTCATCTTATGGTTTCTTCAAGTCTCCATCAAAAGTAGGCATATTTTATTTCTTAAAATCATCTAGAAATTATCCCCTATCACTCCTCATATAAGGGTGATAAAGATAATGAAGATGATGCCCATCAAAACTAGAACTAGAATAATACATGTTCCCATCACCTCTCCTATATGGAGTTTCCAACAACTTGTCATCTCTATCTGACCTATGTCCACCATGAGAACTACTACCATATTCCCCATTAATGTTTTCCTCCTGCCCATGGCTAATCCATAAGTGGTTCCTATCACTGCAATTCGTACAAACTATGAAGGAGCATTGCATTAACCTTTGCTTGTTTCTCTTGTGCCTGCATGATTTTCCACCGTCTGCCTTACAACTCCTTATTTCTTCCTTCAAGCTTCTCAATGTGTCTTCTAAGTCAGAAGAGTGCCCAAAACCATGTTACTCATATGATTCATAGGGAGAATATTTGTAGTCTACCATATTTCTAGTCATTTTGATCTCTTTCCTGCAAGGCATACTATGTCAACTAAACCAAATCACAATAAATCAACATACTTTAGCAAAATTTGGGGATGATATCTCATCTGTAAGATCAGCCAACCAGTGTAGTACATGTATAACATGATAATGAAAGAATATATACATATAAAAAATAAGTGTATCAACACATAAAAATCATTCCAGCTAGATTCTAGTCATTAAGGCGTGACCATATCCACTACACATACCAATGTACACTAAAAATACATAAGCATAAACAACATGTAACCAATCATACACTCATGATGACACACTTCACACCAACAACATCCTCTTTCATATGGTGACATCACTAAAACCATGACCAACACCATGCATATCCAACAAGAATATAGACCACAAGAATGATTAACACACGAGGAACCAACATTAATGCATGGCTAACAAACACCTCCTAACTAGTGCAAGGGGTGAACCATGCTCTGATACCACTCTGCAACAACCACATCCCACATCTACCAAAACAATGGCCAACCGGGCTAAATATATGACGAGAGGCTGCTATAATTGGATTCAACCTCATAAGTGACCTTAAGGAAGTGGAATTGACAGATACACCCCACAGAAACCTTCCACATCAGTAGCAGAAATCACAGGAGCCATCCCAACTACTCAAGTAACCACCCCCTGAGACCAACTAAAGTTTTAAACCACTAAACCCCTCGACGCTCCCTTAATATGGACATGCATGTGTCTAGGAGGCTCTAGATGCTCCCACAACATGGGTATGCATGCGTCTGTGGAATTTTCTCCTCAGACTTGTGCCTGTGACTCTGGGAGTTTTACCACTTTTTCGGGCCCAAAGCCCAGGTCCTTGCCCAGAACTCAATGACATTTCAAAACTAAAAGATACCAACAAAATAAGGATACAAATGTAGTTAATTGAACAAGGACTTGACTCAACCCCCACTATCCATGACAGGAATTTCGTCAAACATGTCACAAATATGTAATCTACAAGTTTAAACAATAGATCTGAGCACAATGGTCTCATACTTATCTCAGAATCGCTAAGAAGCATTGTTCCCTTATATCATTAGTTACATTATCGTATATTAGGTCATATATACATTATTTATTCATTTACAATTCAAAACATTAGGAGAGCCATACATCATCACTGTCATAATATATGCTTATAACTAGCATAATAACAACATAAATATCAAGGATACATCATTCATAGAATCCACATATAAGCAATACATTTACACAAAATATGTCAAGGAAATATCCTCTTATTAATGAATTCAAAAGCTAGCGTGGGATGGGACTACCACGTTCCACCCAACCATAGATTGGCTGAGCCAAATATCTCTTCATCGAATCACCCCCATACCATATTCCAAGCATGAATGTGGGACTCAAACTAGAAGAACCAGCCAAGACATCCTGAGGCTAAACCACCTCATCCTCTTCAATAGAAACTGGGCTTTACTACAATCCACACTCTATCACTAGGAGAACATAATAAACATGTAATAACATGATTTACCATGATCTCCACCAGAACACTAGGCCAAAACAAGCATGGATGACACTAGATTTCTCCACCTACACAGTAAGGAATTTTCATGTCTCCTAGTCTCTCGTGCTTTACCACAATCCATAGTTTGATCCATGGATCACTATTCCCTGAACCAAGACTCTACCCTCTGGGCTTTACGTATATCCCATCATTCACTGGCAAGGATTACAAGTCCTAATAAAGGGAAAACACCTCTAGTATTTACCATATATCCCACCATTAACTGGTCGAGGATTCCTAGGCCCAACAAGGAAACTAATGTATGGCTTTACCGCAACCCACAGTCTGGTTCAAAAGTCACTAGGTCAGTGGCTTTACCGCAATCCATAGTCTAGTTTAGGGATCACTAGGCTATGTGTTCCTTTTTTCAGAGATCCACCTCACTCATCTTTGAATCCATCTAGTGATCTAGCTCAACCAAAACAAGAGAAGCCCATCACACTATGCTATCCAAAAATGGCAAGGCTAGGCTCAAAACACTATCACACATGGAAAAACCCATGCCATAACATGGAAGAACCACATGCGAGACCATGCATGCCAAATCTAGCAAGGAAAAAAATCGATACCTGTAAAGAATCCTGTTGTAGCTAATTGATCTTGCTCTTGCTTGCTTTCTAATACCTTCCTCTTGCCTTATTTTCCTTTCTTGATCCAATACCAAAGTGCTCCAAGAAAACTCTAAGTGTCCAAGAGTGAGGGAGAGAGAGATAATAATGAGATAGCTCTAAAATTGACCTGACAAAAGGTACCAACTCATCCTCAGAACCATTTTCATCAATTAGGCCTCTATTTTCTTTAGCTTGCATTATTTTCCTTCAATTTCCTCCTCACATGCAACCTATGACCTTTCACCTTCATTTTCTCCTAATTTCCATTATTTTCATAAATAAATGTGCCCAAATTGTCATTTTGCATTTGCAAAGCCTTAGCCATTTCCTTAGCCATAATAAACCAATGAACACCCACACTAGGATGTCTTGCCCAACATTCATCTTGGAATATGGGTCCCATCAACAGTGGTTATTATTTTTCCTTTATTAACTTTTATGATATGGAATGTTCACCAGGGTTGTTATAGAACACCCCCCAGGGACACCATACTTGGTGTTCAACCACACCTATACCTCAACAAAACTGCTAAAAAGAAAAGATACTCACCATGGAGCTTTATAACATAGGTCGATGGAGTATTTATAATGATCACACTGTTGAGAAGCAACAAACATGACAACATAACATCATAATAACATGACACCAAAACCGCTTATTGGAGCTTTATAACTTAGCTCAAGTAGTATTTGCATCCATATACATATGTACATATATCAAAACATCACCCAAACATATACCAAAAACATATACTAAAGACATATACCAAAACATCATCTCAACCAACGAATAAGGAAGGATACATAGCTCACATCTGATCCACCATCTCCCATATAGCTTCATCAGTCCCAAAGTTCTTCCATTGCACTTTATCTTGCTGAATTGCTCGGTTCTCGAGCATGAGCACCTTTTTCGCAATATACATTGAGGCTTCAGCTGGAATTATCCATCTGGCTCCACCTCCAATACAAACTAGTCAATCACATTATCATCATCATTAACATACTCTTAAGCAATGACACATGTAAAACATCATGTAATTTCACTTTCAGAGGTAGTACAAGTCGATAGGCTACTAGCCCAATCCTCTCAATAATCATAAAAGGTCCACAAGATCGGGTTGTCAGCTAGGCACATGATCCAATTTGCATGGATCTCTTCTTCAGTTTGATGCATAAGTACACATGTTACCCAACCTAGAACTCCTTGAACAATCTATTTCGATATGCATAGATCTTCTGCCTATCCTGTGTTGCTTTCATATTCTTCTTTATTACCTTCATTTCCAGCTCCATGTCTTCCAACATGTCCAGTCCAATCAACATCCTATTAACTAGATCACTCCAACTAATGGGAGTATTACAATTCCGCCTATACAATTCCTTGAAATGACTCATGCTCAATGACTCTTGATAACCATTGTTGTATGTAAACTAAACCAATGTAAGATACTCCTCCCATCTTCTCTGTTGGTGCATCGCATACATCCTCAACGTATCCTCCAAGATCCTGTTGACCCTCTCTATTTGTCCATCTTTCTACGGATGATAAGTTTTAGTGAAGGCCAACTCTGTACCACAACCTACAAACAACTCCTTCAAAAAATTGGAAGTGAACTTTTCATCCCTATGTGACATAATATTCTTTGGAACATCATGCAATCTGACCACATCTCTAATGAACACATGTGCCACATCACTAGTTGAATATTTAGTCTTCACTAGAATGAAGTGTGCAACCTTTGTCAACTTGTCCATAAAAACCATGATGGAATCATGTTGTCTAGATGTCTTTCGAAAACCTGTGATGAAGTCCATGGAAATTACCTCCCATTTCCATTCTGGAATTGCAATAGGTTGAAGCAAGCCACCCTAGTGCTTACACTCTGCCTTCACTCGTTAACAATCCAAACACCTAGTGATAAACTCTACTACATCCTTGTTTAGATTTCACCAATAGTAGAATTTCTTCATTATTGTTAATGCCTTCTGATAACCTAGTTGACCTGAATATGGTCTTGCATGAAACTCCCATAATATCACCTTCTTGACCTCACTTCTATCTAGCACATATATCATGTTCCTAAATCTAACTAATCCTTCTGTCATGAGATGATAGTCCACATCCTATGCACGTGTACTTACACCACTAACTATACATGTACATGTACCTGTACTCTATTGTAACATGTGCATAAACTCTCTATACTTGTCATCTTGTTGGCCTTCTTGCAAGAGTGTATCCTGTAGATATGTCCCATAGGTACTCATAGTTTCTATATGATTTACCAGTATACACCTAGTAAGAGAATTTGTGACCCTGTTCTCCTTTCCTTTGATAAATTAGATCTCAAAATCAAACTCATTGATCATGGCAAACCATCTAGCTCATTTGACATTTAGATTCGACTAGTTAAATAGACACCTCAATCCACTGTGACCACTCATCAATACAAACCTCCTACCAAGAAGATAGTTCCTCCACATCTTCATTGCATGAACGATCATTACAAACTCAAGATCATGTGCCAGATAGTTTTGGTCATGCTCATTCAGTTTCCATGACTCATAGCACACTACTTGTCCTTCTTGCACAAGGACTCCACCAAGTCATCTCTTGCAAGAATTTGTACATGCTACAAATTCTTTGTCTGAATCTGCGATCTTTAACACTGGAACATGTGTCAAAAACTACTTAATTTGTTCAAAACTTCCCTCGCACTCCTTTTTCCATTCAAAATTCTTACCGTTCCTCTGTAATGATGTAATAAAATAAGTAATATGTGAGAAGTTCCTAATGAAACTCTTGTAATAACCTGCCAAATCATCTACATTCCTAAGAGCTACCCACTGCATGATAGCTCTTATCTTCTCTGGATCCACTATTATTCCCTCCTTGGAGACAACATGTCCCAAGTAATGTCCCTCATTCTGAAAGAAATTGCAATTGTTGAGATTAACATACAACCAATTCTCTCTCAACAACCTCAACACTGCTGCCAAATGCTCAGCATGCTCTTCCTCATTTTTTAGAATAACCAACATGTCATCAATGAACACAATCATAAACTTTTCTAAATAGGGATGCAAAAAACTATTAATCAAACACATATAGGTAGCTAGAGAATTAGCTAATCCGAATGGAACTACAACAAGCTCATAATTCCCATATCTAGCCCAGAAAGTTGTCTTGTAAATGTCCTCCTCTTTAATGCATACCTAGTGATATCCAGATCTCAGATCAATCTTCAAGACAACTATTGCTCCTTTCAGATGATCAAACAAGTCATCATTCCTTGAAAACATATAACTTTCCTTGATGGTCACTTTGTTCAACTGCCTATAGTCAATGCATAATCTGAGAGTACCATCCTTCTACTTAACAAACAATGTCGATGTGCCCCAAGGTGATACACTTGGCCTAATGTATCCCTTGTCAATCATCTCTTTCAGCTATAATTTTTACTCTACTAACTCAGGTGTGAACATCTTGTAAGGTTCTTTTGATGTTGTATTTTCCCCTGGCACAAACAGAATAGAAAATTCTACTTCCCTATGAGGTGGTCACTCTAAAATCTCTATGCGAAACACATCCTGAAACTACTGTAGAATTGGGTACCTTCTCAAAACTTCTGCATCCTCAACTTACTTACCTTTGTCACTAGAAATATGCACTACAAATAACACACACCCTTTCCTATGATAGCACTTGGTCTGCATAGTTGTCACCATCCTAACTGACATGGCTTTCTTCCTTCCCTATAATAATTCTAGTTCCCCATTGTCATCCAAGCACTCAATTTTCATCTCATCACAATCCACCTTGGTCCTCTGAAGGTATCATCACTCCATACCCAATAGCATACTATATGATCCCAATGGAAATATTTTCAAGTGCGTTGTTGTTGACATTCCATTCAACTCAAATTCACGAGCTCTTACCCATTGATGAACTCTTTTATTTGTACCTATAGCGAACTTCACTAAACAAGATTCTTCATGCACTTCTTTGTTCAAACCACACTTATCTACCAAGTCAGGACTAACATAACTATAATTAGATCCAGGGTCAATCAAAATAGAAATAACTTGATCAAAAAGCTTACCATCCATATAAATGGTAGATGCCTAATGGTATGCCTGTCTATTATCTAGTGTTGCGTAAATCGTAGGAATACTCTGTCCAACATCCTCAATAGTTTCTGCCTCCTATGCACTATAGATATGAGGCCTACCACCATGATTCTGTTGAAAATTTCTCTTAATTAGTTCCTTCCCGCATGTCCAACACTCCAACTGTCCACTACCATCACTTGTATGTTGTTGTTGTGGTCCATGTCCCTATCTAGCTGCATTGAAATGAATCTTTTTTTGTGCCACATTTTCTTTCTCTTCTGCATTTTGACGCCTTGCTATTTTTGGTTGAAATTTACCCTGACCTCTATCCTTATGCTTCCCTTTCCATCCTTTTTTAGATTCATTCTTTTTCTTTGATTGTTCATAACAATGTGTCAATTTTACATTAACCTCCTCGAGTGACCGAGGCTCATCATACTCAATCCAACCTCTAAGTGCTAATGGAAAACCACTGATAAATCGTTGAAATTTCACGTTATCATATTTAATATACGGTACATGCCTCAATAGCTCAAGGAATTTTAGTCATTTATTCTTCATCTTTCATTGATCCCATCTTTAGCTCATATATTTTTTGGTCTTACGACCAGAGTACCTCTCTGAAAAGTACTTCTTCCTAAAAATCCTCTTGAACTCATGCCAACTCAAGTCCTTCATCTTGATGTCTCAGAACCACTCCACATCTTCCGACCAGATCTTTGCTTTACCTTTCAGGTTGAAGATAACAATTTTTGCATTCATGTTTTCTGTGTATTCATGCAACTCAAAGAACTTGGTCATCCCATGTATCCAAGATGATGCATATTATTGTTTCTTCAAGTGATCTGATAATCACCCTATGAGTGACCTCAGTTGAAGATTTATTAAACAAAAAGGTATTATAGACCCATGTGCTGGTGTGTGTGTTCTGTGTTATTGAAACAACGGATCGATCAAATTGCCAACACATAGGAAATAAGTGGAAAGACAGTAGAGAAATACAGTAAGCAACACGAAGACACAAGCAGTTTTTTAATAAGGAGTTCACCCTATTCTTGAGGGCTACGCCTCCGGTCCAGCTTCAGTGGTGGCCTTGTTTTATTGTGTCTTTCAACATAGAAATTACAGTACAGGGACTCAATATGAGTTCTCCTGAAGCAGATTTTGCTTGGCAGGGTGGTTCTTGGATTCCCCAAGCCACTCGGAGTACACGGACTCTTGTTCTTCCTACCAGTTCTGTGACCCTTGGTCTACAGTGGAAAGAGCCAACTATGATGCTAAATCTGGATAGATTCCTCTATGGGAAGGCTTTATTCTTCAAGCTCTCTGGTGCTCGATGTTGCCTGTGGTCAGCTCGACCCTCTGTCTCCTCTACTTGGCTTTACTGCTCTCTATGCTCAGTCCTCCTCTCAAGGTTCACTGTTCACTGTCTCTCTTGGTTGCTTAGACTCTTCTATATTCCTCCTCTCTCAATCTCCATTCGACTGTCTCTGTTCATGGCTTTAGCCATTCGATCTCCATGCCTGTTCGGTTCCTCTCTCGCCTGCGTCGATTCGCCTACCGCCTGCATACTTGGAGTTCCTTGTTCGGCGTCAACATGAACACTCGGGAAGTAGCCACGTGTCTCCATCGGAACAACGCAAGCCTGTACATCAATTCGTTTCTTCGGTTATGTCGTGGATATGTTCTTTCTCCACCGTGGTGGTCAACGGATTCCAAATCCCCTTAAATCGCAACTTAATTCCCTGTCGATTCCACTTCTGTCTATTGGGCGCAATCTCAGCCATCCGATCTGGGCTCCTCAAGATCTGAAGTCATACGCACATCGAGCGTGGTGGAATTGCTCGACCGATAACACATGATCACGACAGTTTTTCTCTCACCTCCGCTGCCACGCGTCAATCGCTGAGTGGGATCGTTCCGCTCTCCTCCAAAACCTCTTACTGCTCAAGGGCACTCCGATCAAAACCACCGGTTTCTAGGCCGTGGGTCCCACCTTCGTATGTTGGTGCTTTTCGTTTCTCCACCCGCGGTTCTCCAGCTCCCAACGTGACCAAGGGTTTAAGGCCCCTCCATTTCAGCCTTGTTTTCCCAGCGATGCAATCAGCTCCTTTTCCCGTTCCGGGGCTCCCAGGGGCTACATCGATCTCCTATGCAGTCTCCATGGGCCTCGGTCAGTGCGCTTTGACCGGGGTCCTCGTCGTTTCGCGCCGGCTGCCATGGCCACTGGTTCAGGTTATTTCGATTGCTATTTTGGATTCTTCAAGGATTTGTTTCGTCTCGATACAGTCATGGTTTTTTGATAGTCGTTTATGGATCTGATTTGGATCACGGAAACTGTTGTCTCACTTGTCTAATCTCAATCCACTTTGCACTGCTTGGCTTCGAACCTTTAAGCCCAATCCTAAGTTATTCCACCTGTCCACTGCGCATCATCCTTACCTTCCTGTCCTGCAACTCATTAAGATACCCAGGTAGCAGGTCATCAACAGAAGGTAATTGACTCTGCTCTTCAGGGTCCTCAATGATTGAAGGTTGAAACAACCTCAAGCAATCTTCATTGACGACTGAGTAGATGTTCATGTAAGTTGGCAGATCAAGGCGAAAAGCATTTTCACCAATCTTCGCGAGTATCTTGAAGGGTCCATACCAGATATGTTTTAGCTTTTTACCTTCACCTTTCATCCTATCCTTGCTGATATACAACCAGACTTGGTCTCCAACTTGAAAACTATGCTCCATTTGATGCTTATCATGCCTAGCCTTGAACTTGGCCTGGCTCTTTTACATCTATTCTTGTACTACCTGGTGGATCTCCTGGATCTGTTCAATGAACCTAGTTGCCCTGTCCACATCACTGTGTCTATCAACCATGGTATCTTTACCAAAGACAAAATCCAAGGGAGACCTTGGTATGAAACCAAAGCAGGTCTCGAGAGGAGATCTCTGGGTAGAAGAGTGTTTGGCTCTATTGTAAGCATGTTGCACATAACACAAATGTTCATCCCAAAGCTTAGGGTGTTTGCTGTGATATCCTCTCAGTAACTGGATCACTGTCCTGTTAACCACTTCTATCTGGCCATCTGTTTGTGGATGAAAATCTATGCTTTTCTTTAATTTTGTGTCCATTTCTTCCCACAGACTGGACCAAAACATTCCCACAAATCGGGTGTCTCAATCGGATATAATAGAAGTGGGTAATCCAAAATGAACCCATACATGTTCAAAGAATAATTTTGTAGTTTGTTCAGCTGTAATCTCTTTGCTACAGGGTATCAAAATACACATTTTGTTGAACCTATCCACAACAACATATAGATAATCATGACCTTTCCTAGATTTAGGTAGTCCTCCCATGAAATCCATGGAAATGCTTTCCCAAGGGTGAGAAGGAACTGACAATTGGGTGTAGAAGCCTAGTTTTATGTTGCTGGGCTTGCTTTTAGCACACATAGCACATCCCCTTACGTATCTACAAATTGTCTCACTCATTCTCAACCAATAACAGAACCTTTGCAGCTGTGCAACTGTTTTACTTACCCCAAAGTGACCTGATATCAGAGAAGTGTGTGCTTCCCTAATTATCTTTGCTCTCTCAGTTTGTGGAATGCAGAGTTTCCCATAATGATATAAGATTTGGTCCTTCACATGATAGTCCAATTCTTCTACTCTTTTGCCTTGACTCAAAGTTGCATATACATCTTTAAAGTCCATATCCTGAGCATACTATTCTATGTAGCTTTCATGCTGCATAGAATTATGCTTAAGTATGGTAGATGCATTTATAATGGGTCTAGATAACATGTCTGCAACCTTGTTATGTATGCTCTTTTTATATCTAATGACTAAATGAAATTGTTGTAGAAAACTCATCCATCTATAATGTCTTGATTGTTGCAACTTAGTTTGGGAGTGTAGATATTGAAGTGGCTGATGATCAGTATGTATAACTATTTCTTTGCCCATTAAGTAATTTTTCCACTTTTTCACACTCTGAACTAATACATACAATTCCTTATCATATGTAGGATAGTTGACTAATGCAGGATTAAAAGTCTCATAATGATAACATATGGGTTTATCGTGCTGTGTCAACACTACTCCCATGGCATAGTCACTGGCATCAATTTGGATCTCAAATGGTCTTTGTAGATCTGGCAGTGCTAGTACAGGTGCTATACTAATTTTTTCTTTCAAGGTGTCGAAGGCTTTCTGCTGTTTTCCTCCCCACTGAAACACCTTGTTAAATATTGTCAAAGTATGTAAGGGAGCCGCAATTGAGGAAAAATCTGAAATGAACTTCCTCCAATATTGTGCTGCTCCTAAGAAGCTTCTCACTTCTGTAGTTGACTTGGGTTTAGGCTAGTTTACAATGACTGCCACTTTAGAGGGATCTATTTTCAATTCACCTCCCCCTATTATATGACCCAAATAATTTAGAGAGGTTTTGTAAAATTCACATTTGGAGAGTTTAACATAAATTTTTTCTCTTTTCAAAACATCTAATGTCTGCTTAACATGCTTTAAATGTTCTTCCCACATTTTACTAAAAATCAGAATGTCATCTAGATACACAATAACAAAATCATCAAGAAAAGGTCTGAGTACATCATTCATTAATCTCATGAAAGTAGCACGGGAATTGGTCAAGCCAAAAGGCATAACCAGTCATTCATACAATCCCTGCTTTGTTTTGAAAGTAGTCTTCCATGCATCTTGCTCTGCAACTCTAACCTGATGGTATCCACTGTGCAAATCCAACTTGGTGAAATAAACAGCTTCCTTCAGTTGATCTAAAAGATCATCTATGCCAAGAAGGGGATAACAATTTTTGATTGTTATCTTATTCAGTGCTTGATAATCAATGCACATTCTCCATGATCCATCTTTCTTTCTCACCAAAATGATTGGTGACCCACATGGTGATGTGCTAGGCCTGATGAACCATTTCTTGAGCAACTCCTGCACCTGCTTCTTGATTTCAGCATTCCCTAAAGCAGATAACCTCTACATCCCAATGTTAGGCAAAGGAACATCTTGCTGAAAAATAATATCATGTACTATTCCCTTTTTGGGTGGCAGACCTTGAGGTTCTTGAAACAAGACACCATACTATGAAACAATCTTTTCTATATCAGCTTGCTGATCAGAATTATAGCCCTCAAATACATTGATTTTATCAGTTTTCTTTTCCTTTACAACCATCAGTCAGAACTGTTTGCATGAATTTATCATTCTTTTCATCTGTCCTAAGATTATGAGAGTATAATTATTATTGAACTTATGAGCTCTTACAAAGTATTCGATTCCATCTTTAACAAGTAGATACTTGTTCTCAGCTCTATAGAAAATAGCCTTTCTATCATACAAGTAAGGACTTCCTAAAACAATTCCACATATATCCAAAGGAATTACATCTAACTCAACCTCATCTACAAATGCTGACCCGAAAGAAAACTTGAGTTTGCACTGTCTAGTCACTTGTAGTTGTGCTTTATCATTCAACCATCCTAATGGGTATGGCTTCTTATGAGGTGTAGTTTCTAATCCCAATTTCTTTACAATTGCTTCAGAAATCAGATTCACTTGTCAGCCACTATCAAACAAAGTATCAATCTTTTGATTTTTGGAAACAACTCGAATATGGAAAATCTCATGTCTTTTTCTCTCATGTTCTTCATCAATAATAGATTGAGTAGAATTACTAGTAGATGCTTCATAATTCTTACCTTTTATACCTGTGGCTGCAATGATTGTTTCGACTCCAAAGTTTGACCCCAAATCTTTCTGAATAGCTGTAGCAGTCTTCTTCTTCTTGCCCTTGGACTTCTTAGGTGTCAGATCTGGATGCAGAATCCAATAGTGCTCATAATCATGCCCCTCCTTTTCATAGTGAGTGCATGAAGCTTTGCCTTTCTGTGCGGTGTTAGCCTTCCTTTCTTTCCACTTCTGCTTTCTTTTCTCCTTGCTCTTGCTTACATTGGGTTGGTATGGTCCCCCAACTTCTAGATTTCCATTCTTTCCTCTAGCTTCGAGATGAGTAGCTTGTACAAATACCTCATCTATACTAGTGGGATTAAACATGAGGATGGTATGCCTCATGTAGCTGTGTAGACCACCAATGTACTTCAAAATAGTTTCTGGTGAGTATAATGAAATACCCAACATCAATGCTCTCTTTCTGAACTCTTGAGTATACCCTTGTACACTTTGCCCTTTCAACTGCCGAAGAGTTTGCCAACTCATCATGGCTTGTTGCATGTAGGCCAATGGATAGAACTGCTTTTTGATTGGAGTAACAAATTCACTCGAGACAGAGATGGTCTTACCATGCTTCCTCATATCAACTTGGGTTCTGCCTTCCCACCAAACCAAGGCAGTGCCCCCTAGGCGTAGGCTTGCTAGCTGAATCATACTCTTGTCTGAGTCTATATTTTATACTTTGCAATACACATCAATTTGTCTAGTCCAATTGTCCAACTTTTGAGCATTTAGCTCTCCATCATATATAGGCAAATCAAATTTAACATCTAACTTAATCAAAGATGCTTTCTTATTATGCACAGGGCTACTAGGAGGTGTAGGGAAGCTTTCCTCTTTCCCCTTTCCTTTGGAGTGGTCATGGGAATGAGATTCATCTACTTCTTTATCTTGCTTAGAGCCTGATGAATCTTCACCCTTATGCTTTCTAAAGTCCCTATACATTTCTTCTACCATAGACTTTATAGCTAGGAAACTTTATATGAATTGAGGGTCTAGCCCTATAGAACCTTCTTCTGACATTGTCTTTCGAGAATAGACTCTCCCAATTTCAGGATTAGTTTACACCAACTCTCCTTCTCCTAATTTGAGTTTTGATCTAGTGAGCATTCACAACTAAACCAACACAAGCTTGTCTAACCTTATAGCCTAGTGCTCTAATACCACTTGATCTGATAATCACCCTATGAGTGACCTCAGTTGAAGATTTATTAAACAAAAAGGTATTACAGACCCATGTGCTGGTGTGTGTGTTCTGTGTTATTGAAACAATGGATCGATTAGATTGCCAATACATAGAAAATAAGTGGAAAGACAACAGAGAAATACAGTAAGCAACACAAAGACACAAACAGTTTTTTAATAAGGAGTTCACCCTATTCTCCAGGGCTATGTATTCGGTCCAGCTTCAGTGGTGTCCTTGTTTTATTGTGTCTTTCAGCAGATAAATTACAGTATAGGGACTCAATATGAGTTCTCCTGAAGCAGATTTTGCTTGGCAGGGTGGTTCTTGGATTCCCCAAGCCACTCGGAGTACGCAGACTCTTGTTCTTCGTACTATCTCTGTGACCCTTGGTCTACAGTGGAAAGAGCCAACTATGATGCTCAATCCAGACAGATTCCTCTATGGGAAGGCTTGATTCTTCAAGCTCTCTGGTGCTCAATGTTGCCTGTGGTCAGCTCGGCCCTCTGTCTCCTCTGCTTGGCTTTACTACTCTATGTGTTCAATCTTCCTCTCAGGGTTCATTGTTCATTATCTCTCTTGGTCGCTTAGACTCTTCTCTATTCCTCCTCTCTCAATCTCCATTTGACTGTCTCTGTTCATGGCTTTAGCCATTTGATCTCCATGCTTGTTCGGTTCCTCTCCTGCCTGCGTCGATTCGCCTACCGCCTGCGTGCTTGGAGTTCCTTGTTCGGCGTCAGCATGAACGCTCGGGAATTAGCCACGCGTCTCCATCGGAACAATGCCATCTTGTTCGTCGATTCGTTTCTTCGGTTATGTCATGGATACGTTATTTCTCCACCGTGGTGATCAACGGATTCCAAATCCCCTTAAATCATGCCTTAATTCCCTGTCAATTCCACTTCTGTCTATCAGGCACAATCTCAGCCATCCAATCTGGGTTCCTCAAGGTCCGAAGTCATACGCACGTCAAGTGTGGTTGACTTGCTCGACTGATAATGCGCGATCACGGCGATTTTTCTCTCACCTCCGTTGCCACGCGTCGATCACTGAGTAGGATCGCTCTGCTCTCCTCCAAAACCTCTTACCGCTCAAGGGTGCTCCGATCAAAACCACCGTTTTCCAAGCCATGGGTCCCACCTTCATATGTTGGCGCTTTTCATTTCTTTGCCCAAGGTTCTCTAGCTCCCAACGTGACCAAGGGTTTAAGGCCCCTCCAATTCGGCCCTGTTTGCCCAGCGGTGCAATCAGCTCCTTTTCCCATTCTGGGGCTCCCAGGGGCTACATCAACCTCTTGCGCAGTCTCCATGGGCCTCGGTCAGCGCGCTTTGACCGAGGTCCTCGTCGTTCTGCGCCGGCGGCCATGGCCACTATTTCAGGGTATTTTGATTGCTGTTTTGGATTCTTCAAGGATTTCTTTCGTCCTGATACAGTCATGGTTTTTTGACAGTCGTTTATGGATCCAATTTGGATCATCTAGTCTCCATCAAAAGTAGGTGGATTTTCTGTCTTAAAGTCATACTGCAAGTATCCCCTATCACTCCTCCTATAAGGGCGATAACAATGATGATAATGATGCCCGTCAGAACTAGAACTAAAATAATACTTGTGTCCATCACCTCTCCTATACAGAGTATCCAACAACCTGCCATCTCTCAATTTCTAATCTTTGTCTAACCTGTGACCACCATGATACGTACTACCATATGCCCCATTGGTTTTTTCCTCCTACCCATGGTTGATCTGAAGTGGTCCCTGTCACTACAATTCAAACAAACTATGAAGGAGTATTGCATTAACCTCTGCATATTTCTCTTATCCCTGCATGATTTTCCAATGTCCACCTTACAACTCCTTATTTCTTCCTTCAAACTTGTCAATGTTTCTCCTAAGTTAGAAGAGTGACCAACACCACACTACTCATCTGATTCATAGGAAGAATCTCTGTAGTCTACCATCTTTCTAGTAATTTTGATCTCTTTCTTGCAAGGCATACTATGTAAGCTAAACCAAATCCAAATAAACCAACATACCTTAGAAAAATTCAGGGAGGATATCTCATCTACAATATCAACCAACCAGTGTAGTACATGTATAACATAATCATGGAAGCATATATACATATAACAAATAAGTGTATCATGAGGACCATGGATGCTCACTTGTAGAAAAGCAGTGTTTTGTTGAAATAAAAGTAAGACAAATATATTTTAATTCATCTTTTTCTATAAATTATTTTAACTTCTAGTTATATTCATCACTAAATTTTGAAATATTTTTCTAAAATGAAAAAACTTGAACTTCATAGAATATACCCTTATGGAAAATAGTATTTTAAGTTATGAGTTCTTGAAATGCATTACTCAATTTTTTATGAAGTTCTATATTGAAATTCAATTCATAGTGATATGTTAAAATTTTGAAGGCATGATCTACTCACATTTAATTTATGTTACAATATGTAGACTTTGTATATTGATAAAGATAACCTCTTCTTCCACTATGTCACCATTTTTTGTGTCTTCAATAAAAATGGATATATATAACAATAAAAAATGTGTGTGTGTGTGTGTGTGTGTGTGTGACCCTCTTTTAATTTTGAAAATATAATTTTATTAGAGTTTTCTTAAAATTTCCATAGTTACATTATCCTATGATTGTTACATAAAATATTGTAAAAAAATCAAAATCCATTGAAAAATACTAATATTCTTGAAGAAACCCAAAAGAACATAAACACTCCATGTTTGTTTCATTGTTTTCTTTGTTAATATGGAAATATTGATACTTTATATGTTATATTTAAATCCTGATACCCTACATTATTTTCATATTATATGTTGAATCCTTAATTTCCCACACTTCCTTTGTTTTATATTTAAACGTAATAATTTTGGTGTTGAAAAAAGCAGCAATAAATTCTTAATTTTATTTTTCCTTGATTAAATTGAGAAAAATTGAATTTCCACATTAGCAGACAACTTGGATGCAGTTAACTTGTGTGACATGTCTTGTGTCACCTAATTTACTTAGTAAATTTGAGTTGGAGGAGTTAGAGTTTAGTTAAGTATGTGTGATTGCTAATTTGTAGCAATCAGAGTCAGTTATGTCAAGTTGTTTTGATTTATACTTCCAACTATTGGAGGAACTAGTGGAAGGTTAGTTGTGCTGTAGGACTACAGTTAAACTCATTGATCATCCAACTCACTGATGAATCATCCAAAAATCACTAGTGCCATGCAGAGAATTTGAGTTCCCTAGGATTGGTGGAGATTCCAAGGTAGTGTAACATCAGTTGTAGACTAGTCTTGAGTGCATAAGTGTTGCATGCAGTCATATGATCAACCTTGGGAATTGCGCAATCCAATTTGGAGAAATTCCTAAATAATAGGGACCTAATTTCTCAAGCAATTGCGCAAGGAAATAGGGGCTCAAGAAGAGGTAGAAATTGACTAAGCCTAGGTGAGAGCTTCTAACTGAGCAGAGAGATGGGTTATTCACTTGCAGGTTGTGCTCAGTTGATGAAAGAAATTATAATACATCTATATTCATCATATTAATGCAAGCAGGAATTGGGGTTTTTAGTAGTTTTCTTTCCATAGGAAAAATATTATTTCCATGTGTGTGATTTCTCATCGCATGTCTCAGATTTTTGTTCTATATTTTGAATTGACTTCCACAGAGCAATAGAGTATGTTTGTTTCTTGCGATTTTGATTAAAACTTCATGACAAGTTGAAAATCTACACCATAATTTCTACATTGTATCAGAGCAGGATTCACATTAGAGCGGAAATTTTGAAGTTGTTTCTCAGGAGGCTCAAATTTGTAGGCCAGTGTAGCAAGATCTCTTCACAGTTGAGAAGATGGCCTTCAATGGACTAAGGCTATAGTATGCCTTGGAAGGCACCTCTAATTTTGTTGCATGGAAGGATCTCATGGAGGCGATAATGGATGACATTGGATTGCTAGAGTACATCAAGACATATATTGTGAAACCACCAGATTTTGATGCCCAAAACCTCGCTTAGTGCAAGAAACATCAAACCAAGGTGAGGAGAATAATATTGGGGGGCTTACAGGATCACATTGTCTCAAATATCCACGGAAAACAAGCTGTGTTTGTAATGTGGAAAGGACTGACATAATTGTTCAAGAATAATACTGACCACAGGAAGTTGGCACTCAAGGATAAACTTTGAAGTATCAGTATGCAAAATAATGACACTATTCCAAAGTATCTGAGTAAGTTCAAACAATGTCATGATGAACTTGGTGGGGTCAGTGTTAATGTCCCTGAAGAAGACTTGGTAAGCCTAAAACTTCTGGGCCTTCCCAATACCTAGTATAACTATTAAAATTTGGCGAAGGGGAGGGAAGAAATACCGAGTTGGGGGTGCTTATGGTTTGACTTGGTACAAGAGGAAATAAGGTGGAATGCCAAAGATGGGAATTCATCCAAGGGCTAGGATGGAGAAAACTTTGTTTTGGCTAGAAAGAAAAAGAAAGGAAAAAGGAATAAATCTCAATCTAAACCAGAGTCAAACCAAGGGGGAAAGAAGAAATAATTGTCACAAATTAGATGCTTCCATTGTCATGAATTCAGGCACTATGCTACAAAGTGTCCACACAAAAAAGGAAAGAAAGAAGACGTTAGGAGGATCAGCATGTGAAGCATTGGCTTCACAGTTTGAGCTTGAATCTACCCTCATTTCATGCATGGCCAGCACAATGATGGTGAGCATGTGGCACTTGGACTCAAGTGCATCGTTCCACACAAAAGAGTGCAGATATTTTTTCAGTGACCACGAGGAAAAGGACTTGCATATGCACAATGAAATGGGGGATGAATGAAGTTATAGCACAAACATGGATGACATAGTAACCTTTCAGAGGGAGTTACGCTCCCTGCCTCATGCTCGAGGATGTCAGGTTTGTTACTGGCCTACAGAAAAATCTCATATCTCTTGCAATTTTGAAATATCATGGATATGATGTGATCTTGAGCAAAGGAAATGAATTCCTTAAACACATAACCATGGGACAAGTGAAGTAGACCGAGGTTCATGTGAAGAACCTGTATAAGCTAGATGTGGAAGACTGTCATGAATTAAGCACAAAGGCGGAGAAGGTGTAGATTCGTGATGTCAGTGAAATTTTGCATAGATTCATAGTTAGTCATTTACATCATGGCACCCAGAAGATTATGCAGTAGATAACCACATACCTCCCCAAAGGAGAACTTGAGAAGTCGAATGTATGAAAATGATGTACTTTGGGAAAGTACACAAAATACAAATTCCATGATTGGGATAGAGAAGCACATGCAGTTCTTGAAAGGATCCACTGTGATGTCTGCGGAGCTTTCTTGATAGCCTCCAATGTTAGACACAAATATTTTATCATTTTTATGGATGACTTCTCAAGAAATTTCTCGATCTTATTTATGCGGAAGAAAGATGATACATTCTCCAAGTTCGGATAATTAAAGCCATTGGTTGAGAAAGAAACTGACAAGAAGGTGAAGCCTCTTAGGAGAAATAATGGAGGTGAGTACGTGTCGAATGAATTTAAAATTTTATGTGCAAAAGAAGGCATTCAACGAGACTTGACAGTGCCCCACAACCCATAGTAGAACGGGGTAGCTGAGAGAAAGAACTATAGAATTATGGGAGAAGTGAGGGCGATGTTACATACCCAAGGCCTACCTTTCCATTTGTGGGCTGAAGTACGTAATACAATAGTCTATTTGAAAAACTAGAATCCTCATTAGATTCTTGCCAAGATTATGCTTGAGGAGGATTTCTAGGGGAGGAATCAGGATGTGTTGCACTTTAGGATGTTTGGAGCCTCTATTTACTTCCATGTCTCCAAAGAATAAAGGAGGAAGCTTGAGCCAACAATAGAATTAGGGGTATTTGTTGGTTACGAAGATCTCCTCACAACTACCATTTGTACTTGTGATCCCTGAAAATGACAGTTGTGCAAAGGGATGTAAAATTTGATGAGGAGAAAGCGATGTGGTGTTCTCTTGAGAGGGAGCTAAATATGCGACCAGAGGAGTATCTTTTAGCTCCAAAGGAAGAACCTCGGGAAGTTGTGGAGGAACCACAAATTGAGGAGAAAAGAGTGGAGACAAACACTCAAGAAAAACCAACCAAAGAAGGCAGAAAATGAAATAGGGAGGCTGAGATTCTTGTGCAAGATGCGAGGGAGAATGTGGGTGCTCCCTCAAATCAGTGTAGGTAGAGAAGGTCACCTGAAGGGTACACTGGTTACATGGCTCTAATGACTGAGCTTACAAAGACTGAGCCATCCTCTTTCAAGGAAGCAGTAGAGAAACCTATATGGGTTAATGCAATGGTGGAGGATTATGAATCGATTGTAAAGAACAGTGTTTGGGAAGTGGTCCCAAGACTAGTAGATAAACCAGTTGTGGGTTTGATATGGATCTTCAAGGTGAAGAAGACAAAAAAATGGAAGGATAGAGAATTATAAGGCTAGATTTGTTGCCAAGGGGTACTATCAAGTTGAGGGAATTGAATATGAGGAGACCTTTTCTCTTGTATCAAGGTACTCATCCATTAGATCAATTCTTGCTTTGATTACACAGATGGGGTGGAAGATCCATGAGATGGATGTAAAAATAACATTTCTCAGTGCGCTATTGAGGAGGAGGTGTACATCAAGAAACCATAAGGTGTTGAGACATTTGATCTAGAGTCTCATGTATATAGACTCAAGCAAGAATTGTAAAGTCTTAAACAAGCACCGAGTGCTTAGTACACTAGGATTGATATCTATCTCACTGGTTTGGGCTTCACCAAAAAGAGATGCGATGAAAACCTCTATCATATCTCTATAGAAGATAAATTATTGGTTATTGTCTTATATGTTGATAACTTGATTTTAACTAGCGATGAATAGCTGATGAGATCTTGCAAGGAGGACCTTGCAAGGGAATTTGGAATGAAGGACATGGGTCTCATGCATTACTTCCTTGGATTGGAAGTATGGAAAGGTGATGGGGAACTGTTTGTCTCTCAAGGAAAGTATGCGAACAAGATACTTCATAGATTATGCATGGATAGTTTTAAACCCATGAAGACACCTTTAGCGACCAACTAAAGGAAGGAGGATGCCACTTCGGGTGAGGAAGTGGATGCTACCATTTATGAGTAGCTAGTGGGTTCACTCATGTATCTTGTGAACACATGACCAAATATTTGCTATGCATTCAACCAATTGAGCCAAGTTATGGTTAGGCCAACCAAATTATTTTGGAAGGAAGCTAAGCATGTTTTATGGTACCTCAAAGACACTACCCAGTTAGGACTATGGTACATATGGATAGAGGGAGTGAATCTATGTAGCTTCACAGGTGAAAATTTTGTGGGAATTCCATTAGACTAAAAGAGTACCTCAAGTGGAATTTTCAGTGTTGGGTCCCTAGTGGTTTTTTGGTACAGCAGGAAGAAAAGATTTTTGGCGCTCAGGTTAGTAGAAGGAGAATACATGGCTGCAATTCAAGCAACATGTGAGGCAATATGGATGAGAAAGATACTTGTTGGATTGTTTGGTCAGATGATGGATCCAATTGTAATCTACTATGATAATCAAAGTTGCATCAAGCTCTCTAAGAATCATGTTTTTCATGATTGATCCAAGCATATAGATATCTTATATCACCATTTACGAGACTATGTGCAGAAGCAGATAATGTTGCTTCAGTACATTCTTATAGAGGAACAAGATGCTCAAATTTTGACAAAATCTTTATCGAGAGAAAAGTTCAAGTTCCACAGGTGTAGGAAAAGGGTGGTTGATAATCCCTTTCTTGCTGAGAGGGAGTGTTGAAAAATGTAGCAAGAATTTCTCAATTCGATTTTTCCTTGATTAAATTGAGAAAATTTGGATTTCCAAATCAACAGACAACTAAGATGTAGTTAATTTGTGTGCCACAGATTGTGTCACCTAGTTTACTTAGTAGATTTAAGTTGGATAATTTAGAGTTCAGTTAAGCATGTGTGATTGATAATTTGTAGCAATCAATGTCAGTTATCTCAATTTGTTTCTAGTTAAATTGATTCCACTTTTTGGAAGAAGTAGTGGAAGGTTAGCTGTGCAGTGGGACTTCATTCAAACTCAATGATCATCAAGTTAATTGATCAATAACCCAAAATTAGCTAGTTCATGCAAGGAATTCAAGTTCCCCAGACTTGGTGGAGATTCCAAGGGAGTGTAACATCAGTTGTAGACTATTCTTAAGTGTACATATGCTTCATGCATTCAAATGATCAACATTGGGAATTGTGCAATCCGTTTTGGATGAATTCCTAAATAATAGTGACCTAAGTTCTCAAGGAATTTTACAAGGAAATAGGGGCCCAAGTAGAGGGACAAATTAACTAAGTCTGGTTCAGAGCTTCTCACTGAGTAGAGAGATAGGTTATTCACTTGCAAGTTGTGCTTAGTTGAGCAAAGAAATTGTAATACATCTCTATTCATCATATTAATGAAAGAACGATTTTTTAGAAGTTTTCTTTCCCCGAATAAAACATTATTTGCATATGTGTGATTTTTTATTGCATGTCTGATATTTTTGTTCTAAATTGTGAACTAAATTTCGCAGAGCAGTAGAGTAGGTTTGTGTCTTGTGATTTTGATTACAACTTCATCAAAAGTTGCAAATCTACACCATAATCTCTACATTTGGTGTATATTAGAATACCAATCTTTTGTTACATCATGATTTCCTATAAAAACCATGAAGTATTGATATTTGATATTTTGACAAGGATACATATCAATTAACAATTGTTTTCACATTAGTAAATGACCATCGGTGTCTTGATATCTTGATATGGGTATATCATAACTCTTCATAAGCCATACAAAATGTTGATATCCCAATATAATCAATGCTCCAATATCCCAATATTGTTGGCTGGAAGAGATCTTAATATGGCCAGTGCTCTGATACCCAAATATGTTTAGTTGGTTGATATCCTAATATGGTCAATCCTCCAATATCTCAACATGGTTGTTTGGATGATATCCCAATATGGTCAATGCTTTGATAGGTCGATATGGCTAATTAGATTATATCTCGCTATAGTTACTACCTAGATATCTCAATATGGTCGATATGTATGATATCCCAGTATTCCTTTGTTACATATTGGAATATCCCAATATGGTCAGTGCTTCGACATCCAAATATGGCCAATTGGTTGATATCTAGATATGGTCAGTGCCCTAATATCTTGATATGGTCTATATGTAGGATATCCTAGTATTCCATTCTTACATATCAAAATATCAAAAATGTTGTTATAACTATGCATTCCACATAAGCAATTTCTATCCCGATATATTGATAGCCCATGTCTCTATAATGAGAAAAAATATTTTCTTGAACCCATAGGAATATATCCTCATCTATTTCAACAGTGGATGTCATACCCCTTTACTTCACTAATATCACATTCAATTTCATTTACCTTCTTATTCACCTCTTTGAAAATTTGACTATTCGAGACTATGACTACCTCCATTATGGAAGAAATCACTACATTTCTTGTTTGATTTTGAGGACTGACAAAGTCCTCTCTACAATTTCTTAACCGTCATTTATGGATTTCTTCACTAAAATACCCTCGTTTTCACCTCCTATTTCTTATCATCCCCACCAAACAAACAGTTTTCTCTTAATAACAACTCCAAACATATCAACCTACCAACATCATCACATAAAAAAGTTATTCCTAAATAATTTCCCTATCCCAATTCCTAACATGTGTTTTCATTCTCCTATTGTATGAAATCATAAACTCTATTATATACATGTCATGATATATCTTCATTTCAATGGTGAAGGTTTGTCTTGGGTGAAGAAAAACTACCCCAAGTTTAATACATCAAAATAAAATCATAACAACTCCAAAATTCCAACCCTGACTATTATATATCCTCATATCCCACACTCATGAAAGATTGCTTTCCCTTATACTTCTATAAAAAAAAATGCCCATAACACTAACTCACCCCCTCTACCTAAAATGTTGCACTTAGAGTTATTTTTACAAAATATACAAACTAATATAATGATTTTTAATTAAAAAATTATTGTAATTTAGGATATTTTAAATCAATTATGTATATCAATATAAAGAGTATTTAATTAAATTATTATTGAAGTTTAAGATATTTTAAGTCAATTATCTATATCAATACAAAAAAAAATTTACTAGTAAATAATTCCAATATAATAGAGATTATTTGATTAATTAGCTTATAAAAATAAATTAATATGATGGATTGAAAGATGCAAAAGCTAACAATGTGCAAAAGTGAAGGATGTGAAGCAAATATAGAAACATGATATCCTTCTCATTTTACATAGAACGTTCCTTAATGCAAGATGGGGAGGGAAAGGAGACAAAGAGGTGATGGATACCCCAGAAATAGGGCCATATGATCTCTTTTACATTTTGAACAAAACTTTTTCGGATACAACATCCATAGAGAAGTTGTATGGAAAGATGGATGTAGAGGAAAGGAAGCCACATTAGAGCCTCCAGTTTGTACATAAAACCTTTTGGAATGTTAGATGTTGTAGCCTGGGAACCTCCATATTCCACAACAGAATTTTTTATATCGAATGCAAATAGTGGAAATGAAAATGAGGTAAATGCATAAAAAGAAAGAGAGTAGCATGTATACCCTTGCACTTTGCATAGGACATTTTGAAATATGAGTTGTGAATAAGTTTTTATATGGAATGAAAATAGTGGAAGTTGTATGGAAAGATGGATGTAGAGGAAAGGAAGCCACATTACAACCTCCAGTCTGTACATAAAACCTTTTGGAAGGTTAGATGTTGTAGCTTGGGAACCTCCATATTCCACAACAGAATTTTTTATATCGAATGCAAATAGTGGAAATGAAAATGAGGTAAATGCGTACAAAGAAAGAGAGTAGCATGTATACCCTTGCACTTTGCATAGAACATTTTGAAATATGAGTTGTGAATAAGTTTTTATATGGAATGCAAATAGTGGAAATGAAAAAGGAGGGAAATGCATAGAAAGAGAGTAGCATGTAAACCCTTGCATTTTGCATAGAACTTTTTGAAATATGAGTTGTGAAGAGAAGCCATTCAAACAAGTGTGGAAATTCAAAGAAAGGGCACAATAACCTATACATTTCACATGAATAGTTGGTAGATGCTAATTCTTTGTATTAAGATATACAAAGATACCTGTTGTTATTATTATGTTTACAATTATATGAGAGGTAGCTATATTAAAATTATGAATAAATGTGTTATTTCCGAATGCATTTGTCGATGCTTAAGTTTATCAAGAATTATTTTTATTATATTTTAGATAAGGATTAAGTTTATTTTATAGTTTTATTCATAAAATCGATTAATAGATTTAATAATAATTAATGGTTATGGTAATAAATATAACAATATTAATTTACAATAAGATTTTTTATTTTTTATTAAATATAAATTAAAAACTAACTTACAATTAATTAACTAAATATTTAATTATATAATTTTAATATAGTATGAAATATTTAATTATATAACTCTTATATATATTTAATATAAACCTGTTTTGATTCATATTAATTAAATATGTTACCTTATTTATATAGGTTTTAAACTAATTTTCTATTCATTATTTAATTATATGTAAATTTAATATTAATCCTTTTTAATTTAATAGTAAAACTAATCTACTATTAGTTTACTAATTATTTAATTATGTAACTTTAATTATATAACTTATTTATATATTTAATATTAATACTTTTGGTTCATATATTACCTAGTTTATATTTGGTATTAAACTAACTTTCAATTAACTAACTAAATATTTATTTATATTACTTAAATATAGGTAATTTCAGTAACTAATTAATTCCTATTGATTAATTTTTATTTAAATATAGTTATGTTCTCCTGTCCCTGTCCCTTGGTCCAGTCCAACTAGTCGTTCCCAATCAAATATAGTTGTTATCCAGTCTAACTTACCAGTTCAATATAGTAATAGTCATTGGGTGTTCTACTCTATCTATTTAACATACGCTGAAAATTCTTCTCAAAAAATTTGATTTGTATCATAGAATCTTAAATTCAACAAATGTGTTACTATTAAAAATCAACCCAACTAAAATCATTCCAGATTTAATAAGTAATCTAACAAAAAGTATACTCTTTTTAAATAATAATTAATATATTTAAATTTTAAAAATATTTTAATATAAATTATACAATATTTTTTTTTTCTCGGTAAAAAACTAATTCTATTAAGAAAACGTATGGTACAATGCGAGATTACAAACAGGAGAAACAAGAACAAAGGCAGCCGGAAAGGATTGGTTGTCCACCTCGGCTCCTAAGAGAGAAAGAGTAGAGAACAATGCTGAACAAGAAGAAACAGAAGGAACAGAGGAGCAGGAACAGAACAGAGGAATCTACCCATCATGTGCGGAATCCACTATTCTGCATTTTTTCCCTTTTTTTTTGCCAACTGTGACCCACTCAGGGGGGTTTTGCTGAGCTGGCGTGATTTGCAAGCTGAGATGCGCTGACGGAGAGGTCTCCTTGTCCGAGTCCGAGGATGAGGTTTCATGGTTCCTTTTCTGAGAGGCTGGTGTGACAGACGCAACCGCTGGACCTGCCAAGGACGGATCCGGTTCCGCCGCTGCTGCCTCACCTTCCTTGTTCTCTTCCTCTTCATCTGAGCTGAAATCAAAATCGTCCATGGGAGGAGGATCATGAGGCTTCCAGCTTTTGGATTTCTGCTTAGTGTTGGCTTTCTTCTTTTGGGCTGGCATCGTGGGACAAGAACTCTGAAGGTGGCCTGTAAGATGGCAGTTGCGGCATCGGAAGGCTGTGTTCTCGTAGTCCAAAGTCTGAGTCCAGTGGAAATCTCCTATTTTGAGATTGATCTGGTCCGGGAGACCTTTGCTGATGTCTATTTCTACACAGATCCTGGCATAAGTGTATAAGCCCTTTTCCCCTCTATAGACGTCTGTGTCTAAAAGGCTGCCTAGAGTGTTGCCGATCCCTTGAAATACCGCAAAATGCCAAAGATTCGCTGGGAGGTTTGGAAGTCTGACCCAGATGGGAAGTTTGGTGATGACTGCTGTGGATGGATCGAACTCTGGGAACCAAGGAGTAAGGAATAAGCCAGCAGCACCCCAGAACCATGGGCCACCAGTTAAGGCTTTTTGATAGTCCGTCTCAAAGGCAAACACTACGATAAAAAATCCTTTTGAGCATAGCAGAACCTTGCAGTTGTTGGTCCAGTTAGATTGGATCCATTGGTAGAGGTCTGCTGTGCGGGGCCATAGCCCATTAAACCTGCATATAATGCCATGATCCGCAAAATGCTGGGTTTGCTCATCCAGCGATGGATGCTCTATTTCTATGGAGGGGGTTTCCTCCAGTTTGTCCACCAGGAAAGGCTTGGGAGCTTGAGCAGGTGGATCTGTTTTCTTTGGAATCTTAGCATGGACAGCATCCTTGTAAGAAAAAGCCTTAGCTGAGGATGACTGTCCTGCAACGCCTCCTCTTAGACGAAGGGTGAGTTCTATGGAGGAATTTCTCTGGATGCTGTAAAAAGACAGGGGGTTGAGATCCTCAAGCTGTTTACCTGCGTGGAGAAGTCGATATGCTGCAGAGGGAGTCCCCAACTTGATTTCCAGAGCCTGCTTGAGGTCTTGCACTAGATCCGACGCTCTTACCCATTGTAACAGGGTTTTGCCAGATATGGTTTTGATCTGGATCTGAAAAGAGGCTTTCGAAGGCTGCCTGAGGTCCTGCGGTTCAGCAATAGTCGGATGGACCTGCATTCCTTTACAGAGGAGCGCTACTCCAGCATTGGCAGGGCCGAGCTGGGGCCTGACGGCGTCCGGTGGAGAGACGACAGCTGCAGATCCTCTAGGATTCGTCTTCAGGGCCTTGCCAAAAAACGCGTGACCTTTGTTCCTGTCAAACGGATCCCGGCTGGATCTGCGAAGGTAGGGCCTTGCCATCGAATGTAGGCACGGATCTGCCTTAGGCCATCCCCTGAGTATGCCTGCATGTGGCTTATGCCTGTCGCTCAAAAGGTTGACCAATCTCTTGCCATAAGAACCGACCGATTTTGATTAATAACCTCCAGGCGAAGAGAAAGGGTTTCTATTGCCGCCCTGTGGTTATTGATCTGCATCCAAAAGATAGAGAACCGCACCAGTCTCTGTTTGAAGATCGAAAAATCCGTCCCATCAAAAGTTCTGGCCCAGAACTGGTATGAAGCCACGATCTCTGAGCATCCCGCACCCAGGCCTCTAATCGTTCCATAGCAGAGCAGAGATTTTTGGATCACGACGGCGTAGATGTCTTCTGAAACCCTAGACCCGCAGACGGCCTCCATTGCTCCGCGATCGGGCGTTTGTATATAAATTATACAATATTGATAAAATAAAAAATTGAAATTGAAATATAGTATCTAATATAAATTTATTTTAATTTTAATATTTTAAATCTAAAATAAATTATCCTATTTTTTATTAAGAAAAATGGAGGTATTTATATTTAAAAATGTATTATACTTATCAACATCACATCATATCATATCATATATACATATATATGAGAGAAAAAGGAAATTTTTATGGATTTTTTTTAAAGAGTATTATTATAAATTCTCAATAAACTCTTAATCAACAAAGTTTAAAAAAATTATACGCTGCCATTAAATAAAAATGTAATTAATATAAGTTTATTTTTAATATTTTGTGTTGTTCATAAAGTTTTTTTTTCACATTTCATATTTCCACATCTTTATATTGTCGTAGTATTGTTTCATTCTCTTTTACTTCCTGCACTAGAGATTTGATTCACAACCCATCATTTGAATTAGTTGAAGTATTATTTTTGACCAATTCCACAACTAGATATTACATAGTAATAGACTCAGCTTGAAGGTTTTCAATTTGTCTCCTTTGAGAGTCCATGGATTTTCGTATCAAAACAAATTAAAAAATTTTAACTTCGTCCTATGAATGCATCCTATCAATAATTGAGAAAACTAAGTTCCTATTATTAGTGATATAATCTTGTTGTCTTCTTAGAACTATATGGAACCTAGTACTTCCATAAAATGGACACCATGATCCATTTTGGTACCCTCACATGACACATGAGAGGGCCCCTTTTGTTTATGATGACAATTAAACAAAAAGACCTAACTTGGTAGATAAATATTCTGTTATCAAATTAGAAGAAGAATATATTAGTTAACAAAATAACCTTTTGCATATTCATATTGAAAGGAGCAAGTGCATTCCGGAGTAGAAAACACCACCAGAAGAGAAAAGACATTTAATACATCATGTGCTAGCCAAAAAATACCTAGCCACATAAACTAGAATTTGAAAATCCTAAGCCATGTTAAACAACAAGACCCATCTATATGGACCTCAACCACCAAACTAACAGAATTCGAAGCCCCAAAAATTAGGGCTACAAACATATCCACCAAAACCTCATGAAACAATGACAACCAAGCACAAACCTTTCAAACCACCAAGGCCAAGGTCTCATAAAGGAAATCATAAGAGAGAAAATCAAATTTAGAGCCCTAATCTAAAGTAGGTCAAAATACAAGAACGAGCATAGATTGTGAAAACACCAGTAACACGTGAACATCAAACCTAAATTGAAAGCCATTACTTCACATGTAATAAATCTTAACGTCCAAATAATTTGAAATGCCTAATCACACATTAGTATGAATGCAACGAGCTAAATTTTCTTAAATCACTCTTAACTCTGATTAACCTTCGTATGCATATTGGCATGACAATTATCTATAATCAACATTGTTTCATAACATCGGCTTTTAAGATGGGGAAGATTAACTCCCCAATTTTTAATCATAATTTGGCACAATTCAAAAGAAGAGATTTTTTACCACAAGACATGCTTAGTGATTGAGTAACCTTAAAATGTGGAAGAACTCAACACTTTCAAACTAAACTATTTATTTTTTATTTTTATTCCTTTCTAGTTCACTTAGTAATCCTTATTAAACTACCGTCATGGGAAGAGAAAGCTCTTAACATCTTATCATTAACATTATCAAAGTCATCTAATATTATTTCTCAATAAAAAATAATTCCACATTTAATACCACTATATTGTTATTTTGATATTGCCAAACAAGCTATTTTATAAGGATAACATACTGTCCGAAATTGTCCTTCATAGCACATCGATGTACTAGATGCGCTTTTACAAATTGCCCAATGGATTCATCAACAAGGTAAATACAATTATTTCCCGCTTTTTATAGGCTCGCTTCTAAGGCCAAAGTAGAAAAGATCATCTTGTAAGACTGGAAAAGCTAAAAATGGTCATTGTTGGTGGTGGTTGGAGCCTCAAAAAGAAGGATTTTTTCAACGTGGCTTTACTGCTAAATTTAGCACCTTTGTCGGGCTGTAAGTGGGGATGGTCTGTGGAGTGGGATCGTCAAAGACAAATATTTCCACAATTTGGATCTTAAGGGATGGATTCGAGCAAGCGCTCCAGCTCCATCAAGGATTTCCCAATCATGGAGAAGCCTGCTTGCAACAAAATATTGGTTCTTCGAGACAATTTGTCTTGGAAAATTGGCTCTGGATCCACAATGAAAACCAAGCTGGATATTTTCTCAGGTATGCATGGCTCACACTCCCTTTCTTTCCACTGATCTCTTTCTTATATGACATGTACATTCAGGTGCTCCAGAAAATTGTTGCAATATCCACCTCACCCTCCTTCACCACTCGTTCGAAATACGCATGCATGCTAAATATTTTGGCTCCTCTTGTCCAATAATGGTCAGATTATATTATAAAATTGCAACTTGCTCGTTTATCGTTATCACATTCAGAATGGATATATACATAAAGGACATGTCATTATGAAAGAGGCTTACTCCATCATTGATCAGCTTCTAGTGCTAGACATGTTCCACCCTTGGCTTTCGAGGACATGGCGTTGCCTTGTGCCACAAAAGATTAAATGCTTCCTTTGGATGATCGCTCACAATCAGATATTAACATGGGAAAACCTTATCGAAAGAGGATTTTAGGGCCCGATCCATTGTGGCCTATGCAGGGTTCATGGTGAAGACTTTTCACACCTTTTCCTTTGCTTCTCTTTCTCCAGATTTGTTTGGTTTGGTGTGCTTCGACTTCTTCAATATTTTGTTTCTCCAGACTAGTCAGACATCGCCATTAGCCTACAATTGTGGTTCATTGACATTAAGATTCACATACCCCTTCCTACTTCCTCCTTTAAGGTATTTGGCAGGCTAACAATGCTCAAATCTTTGACTTTCTTCTGCCGGATATATCTAGGACTTCTCCTCAATTGTGGTGTATTACAAGAAATTCTCGATAGTGGCCTCTCAGCCTCTCAACTCTCCCCCAATCCACATGGATCTATGGTCTTCCTTCCCTGTAGGATTCTTTGATGGAGCCTACTCATTTGGATTCTGTGGAAGCAGCATGTGTATCTATCTGGGCCCTACACACACTTTTTGATTTTTTCGGCATAGTGGATATGGCTCGAACGCCAGGCCGAGCTCCTGGCATTATGTGGAGTCATATATTGCGCCAACTGGATTGGACTATCGGATATTGCTATATTCGGTGATTCTAAGTCTATGGTTGTCTAGGTGAGTGAAAGTTGTGTCCTTGAAACTCCTCCTCTACTGAATTGGCAGCAAACGATTCGGGTTTTGGACATGGCATTCAAAAAGATGTCTTTCTCACATATCTTCACTAAAGAAAATGGTAAGGCAGATGTTTTGTACAAGCAATGATGCATCATGGCTTAGGGTTTGATACACTTTTAGGAATTTGTCTATGATCTAAACAAATTTTGATGTGAAGGCTCTGTTTCTCTATTACTTTTTGCATCACTATGTTTTCCCTGGTTTTTTGCCTCGATTTTTTATATTGGTACTCTATTTTGTCTCGCTATACGTTTTTCTTTTTTCCCTGGATCATGCTTTTATTCAGACATTTTGATTTGATTTGGATAGGAGGCTTGCAATGCACTGATATTATAATCTGCTCCTTCTTGGAAAAAACAACGTTATCGTCTTTCTGGGCCATGTTGTTAAACACGTTATCTTACACTGTCCACAATGTTAACATCTCTGCCACCCATATTGTCAAACACGTTATTTATGCTGTTATCAATGTCAACATCTCTACTGCGCAAAGTGTCAAGCACGTTACATTTGTGGTGGGAATATTAACTGGTACAGGCACTTGCAACAAAATATCAAACACGTTACTTTTGTGACGGGAATAATAATAACTGGTACAGGCACTTAAAACAAAATAAAATTAAGAGCAGTTTAATAATTGAGCGAGTTTGTTTTGTTTGTTTTAATATTGCATCAAATAATTTTGATGGAAAATGTAATTATTTATTAAGATTTAGAAGTATTTGAGAAAAGTGAAGGTTGCATCTTATGTATTATTAGTTAATTATTTTAAATGGCATGGTTTTTTTAATAACAATGATGAGTCAACATGTATTTGTGAATAATAATTAAAAATAATTATACTCCCATCTAAATTATAATAAATTTTCTCACCTTATAAAAAAATTGTAATTAATTAAAATAAAATATATTTTAATATATAAATAAATTTAATATTCTAAAAATATAAAAAAAAACAATCAATTTTATAAATTACATAATTTACCATTTAAAATAAATTAATTAAACCAATTATACTAAATAACATCAGGAATTTTCGGAGGATGTGGAAATGAAATTTCCGTTTTAATGATATTTCGACCCTGTACTTCAGCAAGTACAAAACCTTTTTTCACATCAATATTCAAAATTTACCCTGTACTTCAGCAAGTACAAAACCTCTTTTCACATCAATATTCAAAATTTACCCTGTACTTCAGCAAGTACAAAACCTCTTTTCACATCAATATTCAAAATTATCTTTCCTCGCTGGATTCGAAATTCAAGATTATTGCGCCAAGCCTACGCTCCACAATCGCATCAACGTATCGGATACTTATATTATCTAACCACGGCCAATCAAAACTTTGTTGTTTGGTATACCAATATTATCCAAATCTAAGAATTTTTATTTTTTAATTATTAATAGTAATCTTAAATTTATATTTAATGTATAAATAATTTTAATATCTAAAAAAAATTGAAACATTTCATTTTTAAAATTACTTTAAAAATAATAATAATAATAAAATAAATAAATAATAATAAATCATACTAAATTTTAACTAAACTAATCAAAATTAATAAATTGAAAGAAATATCAAAAGGGAAAAAAACATAATAACACAGAATTTTTTGGTTAAATCCTATTTCTACCCTGTACTTTAGCAAAACCAGTTTTTCACATGAATAGTCAAATTAATCTTTTTTCCTTGGAACTTCTTGGTTATTGAGCCAAGCGGTCCACAATTAGAATCAGATCAAACGTATCAGGTATACTTCACATTATCTAACAACAGTCTATCAAATTTTGTTGTTTGGTATGGGAGAGATGTTTAATGTTGTGCAAGTCCGTAATTGATATAGTACTGGTCCCACCAAACCACCAAAAGTTGAGACTTGTGCAACTAATATTCAAACAAAAATAAATAACATTAAGTGTAAATATGTTTTAATTTATGTGGAAAATTTCCCTAAACATTCACTGGGCCCACAACTGACCATAGATAATATCTTAATACTTAAGAGTACAAATCATATTGAACCAACTAGAACACATATAAAGCCATAAATCCTTCCAAAATGGTCTATTCGAGAAGTACAAAGTAGCAGTCACTTCAACCCCCACTCATGAGAACTGAAGCATTGTATTAGAAATAAATATCCATACGTGCAGATAATAAAAGTGAACCCCCGCTCATACGTGCACATAATAAAAGTTAACCCCCACTCATCAGAACTAAAGCTATGTATCCAAAATAAATATTCAGACCTGCACATAATAAAAGTGTTATGTATCCAAAATAAATATCCATACCTGCACATAATAAAAGTGAATTCGTGTCAGCCATAAATGTTGTGTTATTCAACATTTATAACCACTCATAAAAGTGAACCCCTACTCATCATAACTGAAGCTATGTATCCAAAATAAATATCCATACCTGCACTTAATAAAAGTGAATGCATGTCAGCTATAAATGTTGTGTTATTCAACATTTAAACCCACTCTGTTCAATAAATGACAACCAACCTAATAACATTTAAACCCATTGTGTTCAATAAATGACATCCAACCCATTCTATTTCTCATTAAAATAGATCAAAGAACATGGATCAACAAAAAACAAATTTCCAACCATTGGATCACATCCAATTAAATCCAGATCACACATTCAAAAAGAAGTCATTGCAATCCATGTCAATCCTTGCAACCAATTAAATTCATGTGCAAAAAACTATAAAAAAAAGTTCACCCACTTGGAAGTTGCATGTTTAACATTCAAAATATTCACCAACCCTAAACCATCACAAAACATTTGACAATATATTCAAGTTAGTTATTTCAATTACAACACATTTTTCTTACATATTTATTTTCATTTCTCACAATTTTTATTTCAATTCTTACAATTTCATTTTCATGAAAATATATAAATTTTCTATTTTTTTATATTATGAATCATTTTAAAGTTGACTGGAAAATATGACACAACCATAATCAAGAGTATTGGCTAGCATGGCTAGCTATAGATGAAAAAGAATAGAACTCGTGGAGATAAACTTCAAATTAAACTGGCAATTACAATTACATATTCTAAATCAAATAACAGTTTATAAAAAAGAACTAAACGAGATCAACATCTTAACAATAAAGATCACTTTGTGTACTTGAAATTCCTAGGATGTCTGTGAGTGTCTGCACAAGTGTCAGCCTTTACAATTTTCAACATTTAAAGATTAAATATGGTTGAAACAATAGTAGGCCAATGCACTTTATAACTAGCTCCAAGAACACAACTAAGGCTACCCTAAATTGCAAAACGAAAGAGAGAATTTGTCAAATTGGTGTTGCCTAGATTGGGATTACACGATGTCAATTCACAATCCCTTGGTAGCCTCTCATTATTATGCACTTTGGACCTTTCTCAGAATAATTTGATAGGAAGAATTCCAATGGAGATTGAGCAGTTAAAGGTGTTGGGAGTTCTCAACCTCAACTTCAATTTTCTCTATGGTTATATTCCAAAAGCGCTATCTAATTGTGCAAAGTTGCAATTGATCTGATTATCATTAAACAACTTGGTAGGGAGTATACCAATAGAAATTGGTCATCTAGTCCAGTTGGAACAACTCCGCTTGAGCAACAATAATCTTAGTGGAAGTATTCGAACTTCTCTGAGCAACTGCACTTCTCTCTAGGTGTTTTCCATTTGATACAATGATGTCACTAGTCCAATCCCCTCTCTACCCTAAATCTGGCTAAAAATAGCATGATGGGTAGCATACTTGAAGCTATTGGCAATTTGAGTCATCTCATCTACCTAAATCTTTCTTAAAATAACTTTATTGATAACATACCTCAATCCATAACAAAATTGAGACAAATGACCACCTTAAATTTAGGGGCAAACAATCTCACTAGAAAAATACCGGAGGGCATTGCCACTTCAAAGCATCTTCAACAACCTTTTCTAAATGACAATCATTTTACATCTACAATTCCAAAAGGCATAGGAAAAATTCATTCTGTTACAAAATTATTTTTGAATTCAAACAATATATTTGGGAGCATTCCTGAAAGTATTTGCGATTTGGTTTCACTTCAACAATTAGATATATTTGAAAAAAATCTAGAGGGACCAATCTCGGATCATATTGACGAATGTGTGGGATTACAAATGTTAGATTTGTCCAAAAACAGGTTGAATGGAAATATTCCTTCATCTTTAGGGAATTGTAAACAACTTGTCTAGGACATTACCACGAACTTTAAGTAAATGTAGTATTTTACAAAGGCTAAAGGTGTCAGAAAACAAACTGAGTGGAAATCTAGAAATAAGATTTCCAATTTCTATGGAAGTTCTCTCTTCTTATTCTAATAACTTCCTTGGTCCAATGTACCTAACTTCAACTGCTAGATTTAAGCAAAAATATATTAATCGGTCAGCTACCTAGATACCTTGTAACTTTGTATGAATTAAGATTTTTAAGTGTTGGTTATTTAGATGTTCCATTTAATGAACTCTATGGAAGAATCCCACTAGGAACATATTTTGACACTTTCAATGCTACTTCATTTCAAAGAAACAAATGTTTATGTCGTTTACCTTTACAAATATGCAAGGAAAAAGAAAAGGAGTTTATAAAAAAGAACTAAACTAAACCAATCAACATCTTAACCAAAAAGATCACTTTGTTTAGTTGAAATTCCTAGGATATCTGTGAGTGTCTCCAAGAGTGTTAGACTTTACAGTTTTCAATATTTAAGGTTTAAATTTAATTGAAAAAATGGTAAGCCAATTCACTTTATAACTAGGTCCAAGAACATAGCTAAGGTTACCCTCAACAGCCAAACAACTTGCAAAATTACCATCTCTTCCCAATCTAAACCTAGGATGTATGTAGTCACTATGAATAACAATAATGAAAAACATGAGTCTAAATAAATTAAGTCAAACAAAAGTAACTACCAGATCAACATCTTAACTAGAAAAGGAACCAAGTGACAACTTTTATATTTGAAATTCCTCTTAGATCTTCCTTCATGTCTGAAGAGTGTTAGCTATAGGAACAAAAACAGTATTTACATTAGGTCTCTAAGTTACCAAAGAACACAAATGAGAATTCAAGGATAGCCCCAAAGAAAACAAGCAAAGTAGAAGTACCTGAAGCATTACAGTCAACAATAAGTAGAGGGGTCTACTCATAGTACCAGAAGAAGGTGGAAAACTAGGGAAAACAAGCAATGCAGAAGTTTATGAAGATTTACAATCAACAATAAATAGATGGGTCTGCTCATATGACAAGAATGTAGAAACCCAAATGATATTTTGGGAAAATTGAATACTAAAAGCATGCAAATATGTGAGTATAGGCAGAAATTGTACTTAGAGACCTAATGAAACTAAAAAATATTGACAAACATGAGGCTAAACAATTTAATTTAAATAACAATTTATACAAAAGAACTAAACTAATTGTTTATAAAATAACATTTGAAATTCCTAGGATGTTTGTGAGTGTCTCCAAAAGTGTCAGACTTTACAGTTTTCAACATTTAAGGATTACCTTTAATTGAAAATATAGTAAGCCAGTGCACTTTATAACTAGGTCCAAGAACATAGCTAAGGCTACCCTCTGTAGCCAAACAACTTCCAGAATTACCATGTCTTCCCAATCCAAACCTAGGATGTTTGTGGTCACTATGAATAACAATAAACACAAACATGAGGCTAAACAAATTAATTCAAACAATAGTAATTACCAGATAAACATCTTAACCACAAAAGGAACCTGGATAGCACCAATAGATAACAAGCCTCACTCAGAAGTTTATGAAGAATTAGAGTCAACAATAATTAGAGGGGTCTTCTCATAGTACCGGAAGAAGCTGGAAACTGGTAGTAGTTTTCTAGGTACAAATACAATCATGGTATTTTAAGTGTAACAAAAATTTATCAAAACAACAAACACTGATAATTTTGAAGACATACAACAAATTCATTCTGTAGATTTGATTTTTCAAGGATACTAACATACATGTTGATAATTTCTTGTAATAAAGCAGAAGTATTCTTTCCTTGTATGAAAGCATAATTTTCAAATATTCTTAACTAAATGCATGCAATAATTTTGCAGGCTGTTGCATTTTTGGCAAGAGTTAGTTATGTTTTTCGTACAAGGAGAAGTGGCAGGAGAGTGACAAGGGGTGCCCATCTTCGATGCCCATCGTTAGATGAGGACAAGACAGGTGATGTCAATGTCAAAAATGCCCCAAGAAACGTTATTGAGGATGAACATGTGACTGAAGTTGATGTTGTCACACCATCACTCACTAATAAACCATCAGCAATAGTCCAAGGGAAAGTTCCACTAAAAATATCAGTGCTATAAGAGGTTGGAAAAGGGAAGAAATGTTAGTTACAATTGACGACATAGAGTTTAATGGATACTCAATTCGGGCATATACAAAAAAACATGGTATTCTTCCCTCATCAATACATTATTGGATACATGGACTGACTCATACAAAATGTAGAGGGCCTCTTACAGTTACAACTGAAGAGGAGGAGGCTGAGGTGGTTTAGTGGTGTAAAGAGATGTCCCAATTGGGACATGGGCTAGAGTTGATACAACTCAAATCCTTAGTTGCTCAAATTTGTCAAGGGAGGCCAAACCCATTCAAAGATGGGTTTCCTAGTAAATCATGGTGGTTTGGGTTTAAAAAAAGGCATCCAGATCTTGTATTGTGTACAACTAAGGGCCTTGACAGAGACAAAGATTAAATTTGCGCCCTATAGTTGTATGTAAGTTATATGACACTCTTTCTAGTGCTTACGATAAACATTATCATGGTGCAAACCATATATGGAACTCTGATGAAACAAGTTATAGGCAGGGAGTAATTGTGGCATGTGGGTAATTGCCAAGAGAGGGAGCCGAAATGTGCCAAATATTTTGCCTAAGAGCAAGGAGTGGATAACTATTTTATGTTGTTTCAATGCAATTGGTACGTCAATCCAAGGATTTTATCTATTCAAAGGTAAAAATAGATTGAAAAACTATATACAAAACTGTGAACTAGGTGCATGCATGGCTGCACATCCCCATCTATTGATGACTAAAGAACTATTTTTAAATTGGCTACATCACTTTGTTGCATCTGTACCAAGTGGTGCCTCACCTAATAACAGACACCTATTGATATTAGATGGCCATGGAAGCCACATGGTTGTACAAACAATTGAAGAAGAAAATAATTTTGGCATCAACTTGTTGACATTGCCCTCTCATACCACTCACAGATTGCAACCCCTTGATGCCAATTTGTTTGGACCTTTCAATAACTATTTCAAGTTATATCATGTTTCATGGATGGAAAATAATCCAAGGGTTGAGGTGAAAAGTTTCAGCTAGCAAAGCTTGTAAGTAAAGCGTTTAAAAGGGCGCCGACACCATCAAATATCAAGGCTGGCTTGAGGAGGATAGCAATCTCACCACTGAATTATGATGCTCTTATGCATGATACTACTTGTACCCAGGCATTTTCTGTGGATGGTCAGGAAGAAGGCCATGTCCAAACAGGTGATGAATTGCAAGAAGTAGATGAATAGGATGATGTGGTTGCAACTGGTAATGATTTCCCTCTCTCAATGACACTTATATGGTGAAGATGATGAATCTGTATGTGAAACACAGTCTAATCATGAATAAATTCACAGTAACATGGAGGTCATTCTACCAACTCAAGAACATGAAACGTATGTTGTTGATATTGTTAATGACATTGTTGAACATGCAGTTGAGAATGACTAATTGACATTGCCAAGCCAAGTAACCCCATCATCATGGCTGGCAGAAGCCATGATTAATTTGAACGAACATAGTGTCTCAACAACCAATGAACAAAGCATGAACATGCCTTGACAACTAACATAATTGAACAGTGAAATTGTTCATTTTTTTTGGAAAATATATCAATGGAAGAAGATGAAGCACATAATGAGGCATCAAATGAAGAAAAAAATATAGTTCAATCAGTTGTATTAGATACTGAAATGCAAGTACCAAGCAATGACATGCAGGTGGGAGGGGTGGAGAATATACTTGGTCGGTTCCTAAAGCTACTAGTAGAGAGAGTATCAATGAAAAAAAAACAAGGTAGACTGGGTACTCTTCGTTTCAGCTGAAGTTCACAATTACTCACCTCAAAAGACTATATAAACCTTTTAGTTCTGTCTGAAAGAAAGAAATTTGAAATGAAGGAATTAAACCAGAAAAAGAAGGATCTAACCAAGGAGAAGAAGGTTGCAAGGATTGTTGCATCACAACGTTGAGTAGATGAAAGGCTTGAAATAGATAAAGAAAGGCAAGAGAAGGACCAACAAAAACAAATGGCAAGACAAGAAAAGGAATCGGGAAAGGCACAACAAATGCTTGAAAAGGAACAAGGGATGATCAATATGGATGAAAATGATGCAAGCATAGCTGATGACACCAGGATTATGTCAAACACATTGGACAATATTGTAGATAATACACCATTGTTCCAAGACGTCATAAACATTCAAGTGCCTCACTATCAAAATGACGGTTTACCCATTTGCTTTATTCCTACCAGAGGAGGTGTCAATTCTATGTATGCTCATCACACACCTCCACGTAATGCAGGGGTTAGTAGTGAAAATGTGAGGTATGGGTACTCAATTCCTCCATCGTTGGAAGGCCAAAATTGGACTCAATCATATGACAGCAATCAAGCATTTCCTAATCAACCCTTTTTAGGTAGGCCAACCTACTTGGCTCAAGTAGGTAACTCAAGGAGTTTTGGCACTGAAGATTCTCGAGGCCATAAAGAATAGGGGTGTCATATGTTTTTGGTTGTAACCACATTATGATGTGGAGTTTGGATGAATTATCTCTTTTTCTTGTCATAACAAGATTTTGGCTTACAACCTAGGTTGTTTTATTTCATATTGTTTGCGGAATTGTAACCAAAATCCATTTTACAGGGAACATATATAGTCTATTATAATGTAGAAATCTTACCTCAGAATGCAAATGGGATTTTCTGTTATGCCTCTACATACCAAATTATGTAAAACACATTTATAATTGAGTTGTGAATATGATGACAAACAAATGAATAATGAAATCTTGAACAAGTCACTTATTTAAATATGAAAATTGCATAGAAGAGTGAACTGTAAAAGTACTTAACCTCACACCACATATGAAACCTAATTTAATGCAAGATAACTTAGAAGACAAACAGGGTGCATGTGCTTCTTGCTTCTTGCTTCTTTAAAGCTTTGAATGTTAAAAGAAACGCAAATAAGAGATAACAAATATTGCTTCTTTAAAGCTTTGTATTACCTCTACACACCAAATGATTTACAACACATTTATAATTGAGTTGTAAATATGATGAAAAACAAATGAATAATGAAATATTGAACAAGTCACTTATTTAAACATGAAAATTCCATAAAACAGTGAACTGTAAAATTACCTAACCTCACACCACATATGAAACCTCATTTATTGCAAGTTAACTTAGAAGGTAAACAGAGTGCATGTTCTTCTTGCTTCTTGCTTCTTTAAAGCTTTGTATTACCTCTACACACCAACTCATTTACAACACGTTTATATTTGAGTTGTAAATATGATGAAAAACAAATGAATAATAAAATCTTGAAAAAGTCACTTATTTAAATATGAAAATTCCATAAAACTGTGAATTGTAAAACTACCTAATGTCACACCACATATGAAACCTCATTTACTGCAAGTGAACTTAGAACACAAATAGAGTGCATGTGCTTCTTGCTTCTCGCTTCTTTAAAACTTTGAATGTTAAAAAAAAATCAAATAGGAGCTAACAAATATTGCTTATTTAAAGCTTTGTATTACCTTTACACACCAAATGATTTACAACACATTTATCATTGAGTTGTAAATATAATGACAAACAAATGAACAATGAAATCTTGAACAGGTCACTTATTTAAACATGAAAAATCCATAAAAGAATGAACTATAAAAGTACCTAACCTCACACCACATATGAAACCTCATTCACTGCAAGTTAACTTAGAAGACAAACAAAGTGCATGTGCTTCTTGCTTCTTGCTTCTTTAAAGCTTTGCATGTTAAAAAAAAAAGAGCTAACAAATATTTCTTCTTTAAAGATTTGTATTACCTCTACACACCAAATGATTTGCAGCACATTTATAACTGAGTTGTAAATATGATGACAAACAAATGAACAATGAAATCTTGAACAAGTCACTTATTTAAATATGAAAATTCCATAAAACAGTGAACTGTAAAAGTACCTAACCTCACACCACATATGAAACCTCATTTACTGCAAGTTAACTTAGAAGACAAACATAGTGCATGTGCTTCTCACTTCTTGCTTCTTTAAAGCTTTGCATGTTAAAAAAAAAACAAATAAGAGCTAACAAATATTGCTTCTTTAAAGCTTTGTATTACCTCTACACACCAAATGATTTACAACATAATTATAAATGAGTTGTAAAATGATGACAAACAAATGAACAATGAAATCTTGAAAAAATCACTTATTTAAATATGAAAATTCCATAAAATAGTGAACTGAAAAAGTACCTAACCTCACACCACATATGAAACCTCATTTACTGCAAGTTAACTTAGAAGACAAACAGAGTGCATATGCTTCTTGTTTCTTTCTCCTTTAAAGCTTTAAATGTTAAAATTTGTATAAATTGTGCTTGCATCATTGTTAACCAAATCGTGTATAAACGTTGACTGTGACATGCCAACTCTCCAAATCTAGAAGGTAAGGAAATTTTCCCCCATGACTTGGAGTTGATGAAACATTATGCAAGCACAGTGGATGATGCTTCTTGTTGATATGGCTGACAACACTAGAAGGTAAGAAGATTCCTAAGGAACCTTTAAATAGAGAGAATAGTTCTTGTTGTGTAGAGTAAGGGAAAAGAGTGTCATATCTATTAGATGGTTGGATAAGGGCTAAAAGAATTTATGTAGAGCAGATTGGCTAAATCATGAGAAATGAATTGCACTGAGTAATGAGCTTAAAGATGTATTGCAATGAATAATGAGGTTAAAGATGTATAGTAGCTTTCCTTTGCACTTGTACATCAAAGTCCTAATTAGAGGTGCAACTCATTGCTGATTCTAACAGTTGGGCAATGAAACACTCAGTAACTGGTTTGGAAGACTTATTTTGATTTTAAATGGTACTCTTATTCATCTTTGTATGTAATTCTTCACACTTGTAATCTATTGTGTGATCCATGAATTAAATTGATAATGAATAAATCATGTTTATAAAATAGTTATGTAGATAAGATTGATGACATTCTCCTAAGTAATGCTTGTGATTAAATCTGATTGTAAACAAAGTAGAGTGACCCAATGGCCAAGGAAGGCTCTGGGTATGTGAGAAATCAATTAGAGGATTGCAAAATGACATAACTTACTTGATAATACGAGTTGGTTCATTCTTGAAACAATGTTTTTAGAGGATTACTTAAGCCTGATAAATGATGGTATTTCTCAATAACATAAAAGAAACCTGATAAATGATTTTGTTTCTCAATAATATAAAAGACATGACTGTTAGTTCACTTATTGATTGAAACAACCTATGTTAATTCCTAGGAGATAAACAATATTTTAAGAAAACCAAATAGATAATAATCAATGAGGGGTTGACTCTATAGATCATTGGCACTGCCTTTCTGAACAAGGAAGGCCATTTCTTTATTTATTTTGAGATATTACATCTTGGATGTTATTTTTTTAATTAGCTTAGCCACATATGTCATACAGACATGGAGGTTCACCCACCCTGCATTGCAAGACAATTTCACTTCTCTTAATGCAGTAATATAATATTTTAATATATGCAAAACTTTTATTACATTAAAAAATATCCTACATCTTTGGCTTGTGACATTTGACCAACATAGACAATAACCCCCATTATCTTGGTATGCACTCCATCAAAGACTTCACCCATTGGTCACACTATAAGATACTTGTTAACTCCACCCATCTCTCACTTTCCTATAAGTTTCACAATTAACTCTATAAGCATGAATCTAGAACTTGTAAACTAAGCCATCAAATATCATCAACGGGCTCATTGATCCACTTGCTACTACCACTATCTTGCTACAAACATGATGTGTAGGGGGGTGCCTTGCATGAGGGTACAGAGAAAGGGGCTCAATGCCCCCTAACAAATTACAATATTCCCCCAGGAAGAAGGGGGCAGAGACAACTTGCCAACCCTAAGTTAATTTCAAGGACAAAATTTCAAGAAGTGAAAAGACCGCAAAGAGCCCACACCAAAGGGCATAAACATTACTAATTAAAATATAAATAATTTGAAATGAATAAGCCTTATGAAAGGGATGTAATTTTTATAAAGAGATACCAATAAATATATGTATTATGGACATCTACATGCCTATCCTACTAGGCATGTAAAATTAGTAATCAAACGTTGCTAAAACATCTTTTACTCTGCAAAGAGAACATGTAGATAAGTCGAATGTAACCTTTATAAGGAGATATCATATAAGGCATGTAAAATTACTAATCAAACTTAGCTAAAACATATTTTTCTCTACAAAGAAAACATGTAGATAGCTTGGATGTAACTTTTATAAAGAGATACCAATAATGATATGTATTGAGGACATCTCGATGCCTATCATATCAAGCATGTAAAATTAGTAATCAAACTTAGCTCAAACTTATTTTTCTCTCCAAAGAGAACATGTAAATAAATCACGCTATAAAGAGGCTCTAAGTCAACATGGCGCCAAATAAGAGAGATACATCTACAACACTGTCTCCAATTACACGAAACAGGAACAACAACAAAAGAGTTTCTAGAAATGAAAATAGCTAGGGTATAGTATCAAGGAAATGTGAGGTAAACATCTTAATAAACTATACTAAAGGAGCAAACGCTAAACCCTAAGGAACAAAGGAACAAATGAACAAACCCCAAACCCTACAAGAAATACTTTATAAGCTACAAGAAAGCTGAGAAATCGTAACAAAGGGAAAAAATTCATAGCAAATTTAAGTAAAGGGAAGAAATTCACAGCGAATTTAAGTGTTTCTTAATTAATGTAGGGGAAAACCTTCAAATTCCAAAATTCCTGAATTCCAGAGAAGGGAAAACTTTCAAATTCCTAAATTCCAGACAACAACAGTGCAACCAAAGCTAAATTCACAAATTCCAGATAGAAAATTTAAGTGTTGAAGAACACAATAGGTAAATTCCCAAATTCCAAACAACAATAGTGCAACTAGAGCTAAATTCACAAATTTCAGACAACAAATTTAAGTGTTGAAGAACACAATAGTTAAATTCCCAAATTCTAGACAAAAACAGTGCAACCAGAGCTAACTTCACAAATTCCAGACAACAAATTTAACTGTTGAAGAACACAATAGCTAAATTCCCAAATTTGAGACATCAAATTTAAGCATTGAAGAACACAGTGGCTGGTAGGATTTAGAATCCTATCGGGAGATCCGCTAAAGCCACCCGCATTCCCAAATGTCCCGCAGACCTCTCCACACTTCTTCTGCAATAGCCACCAGCAACACAAACTTGCAAACATAGGGAAAAAATAGAATTTTGGAAAAAACCTAAAAAAATTGAAAAAACCCATGATTTTGCAAAGTTACCTTCATTGACCTCGAAACCTGCATGTCGACCACCGAACTACATAGAATATCCAATTGGCTCCTTCCCAAACAACAGGTCGGGAGGATGAAATAACATGGAAGGTATTTGTAAACCCCCAACAGTGCAGAACAAACAACAACATCGACAACCATAAATCCCCCTTGAAACAGGTCAAGCAACCACAACATCAATCCTAAACCACAAACGAACCACTGCAAACAGCGATGTTAGGCACGGTCAAGCAAGCATAGGAAAACCCTAAATGATGAAAGAACCCCTTGCAAACAACCTCACCTGATGAGCAGCGCCAGAATGGTGGACAAAGCGAACCAGTACTGGAGCTAAGAGGAGCCATCGCGAGCGGAGCGGATTGCCCACACACCGGACCTAAGTGAAATAACATGGAGTTGTGAAGACATGGCATAAAACATGGCAGATGAAACTGTAAACCCCACCTAACAGTGAGTATTTAATTTAGGCACCTACCGCAACACGTGGCAGGACCCACTGGCCACCTGTCATACGACATCTATGGTGTCTCCACGTTGTTGGCAGGTGAGGTGGACGGGAAGGCACACAGGTAGTGGTGTTCCTCCCCTATATAGATATTATTCAAATTAAAAATATTGTTGTTTCCAAGTTTTTTTTCCATGAGAACACCTTTTTCTAATAAAATTTAATTATTTAAATACTATTTTTTTTAAATAAATATAATTTTAAAAGATTTAGACTTTCCATCAAACATGTCACAAATATGTAATCTATAGGGTTAAACAAGATATCTCAACGTAGGGGTCTCATACTTATCTGAGAATTGCTAAGAAGAATTGTTCCCTTATATCCTTAGCTATGCTATCATCTATTAGGTCATAGATACATTGTTCATTCATTTACAAATCAAAACATGAGGAGCATCATACATCATCATTGTCATAATACATGCTTATAACCAACATAATAACAACAGAAATATCAAGGATACATCAGCCATAGTGATCCAGGTGAATATTGGTGGCCACCCTCCAAGTCCACTTGTACCCCCACAATTGTTTCTTTTAACTTTTCAGTTTCCTTAATTGTAGCATAGTTTACTATTTTTAGTAGTTTTTCGGGTCCTAAACTTGCAGAGCCATTTTGAGGTCCTATACGACGTTTTATGGGAAAACTGGGAGCAACATGGGTCCATGGACCAATGTTTCTCTTTCTAAAGTTGTAGTTCTCGATAGATCTTTTTGACGAGATATTGTGCATGTCAAACGAAGATCGTATGCCAAAGTTACAACCATGGGAAGTTGATGTACCAATTTACCCAAATGGGGCCCACAGTTTGGTGTTTCATCTTCTAGGGTTAAGTTTTTGGATGTTTAGGGTTTTCCATTGTTTCTCAACAATAAATAGCCCTTCGAGCCTCATTGTAACACAGTTCATAGGCATGTAGCTGCCACATCTCTGCTCAAAGATAAGCTATCATTGCCCTAGCTAGTTTATTTCCATTTCTGTTTGTAAGCATATTTCAATATTTTTACAGTAATGAAATGAAGTATTATTTCTACTACATCTCTATATGGTTATATTTGTAATTTGTTGCGTTCCTATTTAAATCTAGATCAATGGTATAGTGGTCTGCTCTTTCTCTATCTTTCTTGAAATGTCCCCAACAAGGTCGGGATATAAGGAGTTAGGGCTTGAACTGGTCGAACCTTTGCAAGACCAGCCTCACAAATCTGAATGGCCTCCCATGGCGGATGAAAAGAAAGACGAGGGGGCAGGATATCCTATCAAAATCTTGCTCGAAGAGGCTCTCGAGAAATAAAGGAACACGATGATGGACAACTTTGCTCAGATCCTTCAGCGACTACCCAGGGGTGACGCATCTACTTCCAGCAACTACTCTAGAAGCACCACACCCTTTAAGGTACAAGTTAACTTTAACATTCCCATATTTGAGGGTCAGATAAATGTGGGCGCCGTAGATAAATGGTTAAATCTTCTAGAGGGGTATTTTTTTGTTCATGATTTTTCCGGCCGGGAAAGGGTTACTTTCGATCTTCTCAAAGCCACCCCCATGTCAAGGACTGGTGGGAAACCTACTGTGAGCAGAAGGATGAAAGTACGGCCTCACTTTTTTCAGCCGTACCCATTTGGAATTCATTTTGGATTGCCATCAAGAAGTAGTACTACCCTATCAGAAGCTATGAGGATCACTACATAAAGTGGACCATGCTGCAGCAGGGAAGGGACTCAGACGTGCCAGAGTTTACCAATATTTTCCATGCCCTTTGCACAAAGTTGGGTATCAAGGATTTCAAGCAGCATTTGGTACTCAAATACTATAGATGTGTGCACAATTACATCCAAGAAGAAATAGAATTACTAAACATCTCCTCACTTGGCACGACATACTGATATGCCATCAAAATCAAGAAAAAGTTGAAACAGAAGAAGCGAGATTTTGGATGTATGAATCCGAAGTAAGTGAAAGGTGCCCCCAAACCACAAAACAAAGGACAAAGCCAAGGTGGGGCGGCCAAAGCCAGCATGCCAAAGTTGCAAGAAAATAATAGCTCCGTGAATACGAAAAAGGACACGGGAAAGTGGTGTGAGTTCCATAAGAGCTCCACTCACAACACAAGTGAGTGTCAGGCCAAACAGTCACTCGTGATTGAGCTAAAGGTTTCAAAATCATGTGCATGTTCCGACTGTGAGTCAAAACCCAACAAGGGGAATGACAAAGGTAAGCAGATTATCAATGTGGAGCCCAACCCCACCGTTGCCACCATGAAAATGTAGAAGGTGGAACCTGAAGATCCAGAGGAGGAGGAGCATCTCTTCCACTCCCAAATGTGGGTAAAGGGCTCCCCGCTACAGTTCATTGTTCATAGTAAGAGACAAAATAACCTCATTTCGGTAGAGGTCGTGAAGTGGCTGGGCTTACCAACCACAGCACATCCACAATTGTACACCATCTGGTGGCTTCACCAAGGTTGGGTTCTTTGCGTGTGCCAGCAGTGTGGTCTTCCATACAACATCAAGCCCTTCATGGATGAGGTATTGTGTGACATTGCTCCCCTTGATATTTGTGATGTATTATTAGGACAACCATACTTATGGAAGCGACATGCTATGTATGAATCAAGGCCCCATGTTGTTATGGTTACTTTGCGAAATAAGTCGTACAAGATATTGGAAGTAGCACCACCTATCGCCATCTCTTTGGTTACTGCAAAACAATGCAGTAAGCTCATTTCTAAAATCGGGAAATTTGTTTTCTTGATGATACGCCCTAAAGGAAAGAAGAAGACAGTGGCCACGACCTCCAGACAGGTCCCCTTCGCACAAAAACTATAGATGGACAAGTCCATGGAGGAGTAAGAGGACATCTTCATCTCCCCCATAGGAGTTCCTCTACACTATCAAGTCAAGCACTCCATCGATCTGACCCCAGGTGCATCGCTGCCCAATGGACTAATCTATTGGTGCTCCATTTTGGAGAATGCTAAAATCAAGAGGTAGATTTAGGAGCTTCTGTAGAAAGGTCACATCTGTCCATTTTCATCACCCTGTGGGAGCCCGACCGTGTTCGTACAGAAGAAGGATAGGACTTGGAGACTCTCTATTGACTATCAGGCACTGAACAAGATCACTGTCTGTAATAGGTACCTAATCTGACAAATTGATGACCTCCTAGACCAACTGAAGAGTGCAAAATATTTCACCAAGATCGATTTGAAGTCAGGATATCACTAGGTACCAATCTAATGCTCAAATGTGTGGAAGACTGCCTTCAAAGCCAAGAAGGGCCTTTTTGAATGGTTGGTTATGCCTTTCGAATTGCCAATGCTCCTGCAACCTTCATGAGGCTAATGGATGACATCTTGCAGCCATTCACCAACTCATTTCTAGTGGTATATTTGGATGACATCTTGATCTTCATCCAGAGTTGGGAAGAGCACCTCCACCACATCCAACAGGTTCTCCAAACACTACGGCAACACAAGTTATGTTCCAATTTGGAGAAATGCACTTTTGGCATGACCTGGGTTCAGGATCTGGGATACATTATCGATGAATGGGGGGTGCATGTGGATCTAGCCAAGATCCAAGTCGTTCGGGATTGGCCATCTCCAACCACTCTGATAGAGCTCCGCAGCTTTCTAGGTCTTGCCAACTTCTACCACAGGTTTTTGTTGGGATTTTCTCATATCACTTCGCCCTTGAGTCAAGTCACCAAGGGAGGAGCGAAAGAAAAAATCTTTTGGTCTGAATCTCAACAGAAGGCATTCACAGAGTTGAAAAAAGGCCTCTGCTCGGCACTAGTGCTCACATTACCAGACTTACAACAACCATTTGAGGTTGAGATAGATGCCTCTAACTATGCTATTGGGGTAGTCCTTACTCAACACGGGCATCCAGTGGTATGTCACAGTGAGACACTTTCAGACACAGTCTAGAAGTATCCCACTTATGACAAAGAGATGTATTCCATTGTGTAGGCCTGCCAACAATGGAAGCATTACATTTTGGGGAAGGAAATGGTCATCCACACAGACCACTGACCCCTACAGTTCATACAGACCCAAGGGAAATTGCAGAATCATAACCATCAGAAGTGGTCCACATACTTGCAACAATTCCATTTGAATATCAAGTATAAGAAGGGCAGCACCAATAATGTTACAGATTGCCTCAGTCAACCACCGATCATGGCGTTCACCACTGTGCTCCACTCTTGTGGGCATGAGACTTCTGATTGGCCACTTCTCTACAAAAGCGACCCAAAATTTTGCCACACATACCAGACACTCTTGGAGGGTCAGCATGTTCCAGATTTTGACTTCCAGGATGCCCTGTTATGCCACCTGGGTCATCTTTGTGTTCCTTCAAGGGAGCGTGCCAAGATGATTTGGGAAGAACACTACAGTTAGGATGCTGGGCGTTTCGAGGTCAAGAAAATAGTGGCAGTACTAAAGAAGCATTTCTATTAGCTGAATCTTCGACAGGATGTCGGGAAGTACATCAGATCATGCACTACCTACGCCACTGCCAAACCAACCATCAAGAAGAAAGGCCTCTATACCCCGCTGCCTACCCCTAGTCAATCTTAGGAATCCATCTCCATGGATTACATGTCAGGACTTCCTTCTACTAAGCATGGAAATGACCGTGTTTTTGTTGTCATCGATAGGTTCTCGAAGATGGCCATTATGGCGGCCTACAAGAACAATATCACAACAGAAGCCACTGCTAAACACTTCTTTTAACTAGTGTGGGTACACTTTGGGATCCCACAGTCTATCATGTCAGATGAGGATAGCAGGTTCCTCAGTACATTTTGGTCTAGTCTCTGGTCAATGCTGGACACCAAACTCACTAAGTCCATAGCCTTCCATCCTCAAACTGATGGCCAGATAAAGGTTGTCAATAGGATGATCGTACACATTCTGCGCATGTACAACTCAAATCATCCATGCACATGGGATGAGAGCCTCCCCTATGTTCAACATGGCTAAAACTGGGCTCTCCATAGCTCAACTGGCCACAACCCTTTTTAGGTGGGCTTGGGATTCCAACCACTATGTCCCATTGATGTGGCCATGCCATTTGCAGCTACTCATGTAGATTGGGCTCATGTCCAATCTAAAATAGATGAGGCAAATAAATTCATTGAGGACATCCAACATATTCGCCAGCAGGTCCACGATATTCTAGAGAAATCAAATGCCAAGCACAAGCAGTGACATGATCAACATTGGGTGCCACAGAAGTTTTAGGTGGGTGACAAAGTCTGGTTGCATTTGCAAAAGGAACGCCTTACTGGAGCCTATCAGAAACTCAGACCACTCTGATATGGTCCTTACCCCATTACCAAGGCTGTGGGAGATAATGCATTTGAGCTCAACATTCCACCATTCCTTGGCATACACCTAGTGTTCAATGTGGACCACCTTCGGCCACACTTTCCACCATTACTAGACACATCCGACATTACAGAACAACTCACAACCACAGAGTTAAATCTAGATTTCCTGGAACAAGCTACAACTGATCAGATCATGGAGACATAGATCAAGTAAACTCACTAGCAGAATATCCAACTGTATCGAGTTGTCAAAGCAGGCCAACTCCTTCATTAGGGCAAGCAGCTCACCAGGGACCAAGTTTAGCGGAAGTTTCCTCATCTCATGGAGGAACTAAATGCAATGGGGACCATTGCTTGCTAAGGGGGGAGGAATGATCCAGGTGGATATTGGTGGCCACCCACCAAGTCCACTTGGACTCCCACCATTGCTTCTTTTAGTGTTTTAGTTTCCTTAATTGTAGCACAATTTACTATTTTTAACAGTTTTTTGGGTCCTAAAATTCTAGAGCTGTTTTGAGGTGCTAAATGACATTTTTTGGGAAACTTGGGAGCAACATGGGTTCATGGACCAATGTTGATCTTACCAAATTTGTATTTCTAAGATAGATCTTTCTAAGGAGATATTTTGTGCACCAAATGGAGATCGTATGCCAAAGTTACGACCCTGGGAAGTTGATGTACCAATTTACCCAAACAGGGCCCATAGTTTGGCGTTTCATTATCTACGGTTAGGTTTTTTGATATTTAAGGTTTTACATTGTTTCTCAACAATAAATAGGCCTTTGAGCCTCATTGTAACACAGTTCAGAGACATGTAGTTGCCACATGTCTTCTCAGAGATAAGCTACCATCACCCTAGCTAGTTTATTTCGATTTTTGTTTGTAAGCATATTTTAGTATTTTTACAATAATGAAATGAAGTATTATTTCTATTGCATCTCTATATGTATGGTTGTATTTTTAATTTGTTGCATTCATGTTTAAATCCCGATCACATAGAATACATGTATAAACCAATACATTAACATATAAGATGTCAAGAAAATAACCTCTTATTAATGAATCGAAAATCCAACCTCGGATGTGACTACCACATTGCACCCACCCATAGATTGGATAAACCAAATCTATCTTTAGCCAATCACCCCCGTGCCATATTCCAACCATAAATGTGGGAATTAAACCAAAAGGACTAATCAGGGCATCTTGAGGCTAAACCACCTCACCCTCATTAATAGAAACCAAGCTTTACCACAATCCACACCTGATCAATCGGGCAACATAACGAACATGTAATAATGGGCTTTACCATGATCTCCACTAGATCACTAGGCCAAAACAAGCATGGGTGCCATCGAATTTCTCCACCTACACCGTGAGGAATTTTCCTGACTCATAGTCTCTCATCCTTTAGCACAATTCATAGTCCAATCCAGGGATCATTAGACCCTAAACTGAAACTCTGCCCTCTAGGATTTACCATATATCCTACCATTCACTGACAATGATTCTTAGGCCTATTAAAGGGAAACCACCTCTAGGCTTTACCATATATCCGCAAATAACTTGTTGAGGATTCCCAGGCCCATCGAGGGACACAACACCTAGCTTTAATGCAACCCACAATCTGGTTTAGGTGTCACTACACCAGTGGATATACCAGAATCCATAGTCTAGTTCAAGGATCATTAGGCCATGTGTTCTTTCCTTCGGAGATCCCCCTCACTTAGCATCGAATACATTGGATAATCCAACTCAATCAAAACATGAGAACCCCATCACACCATGGCTATCTGAAAATGGAAAGGCTAGGCTAAAAACACTATCAGACCTAGCAAAACCCATACCATAACAGTAAAGAACCACATCCAACACCATGCATGCCAAATCTAGCAAGGAAAATACAAATGCAAATCTATACCTGCAAAGAATCTTTTTGTAGATGCTTGATCCTGGTCTTCCTTGCTTTCTCCTACCTTCCTCTTGCCTTATTTTCCTTTCTTGATCCAATGCAAAAGTGCTCCAACAAAAATCTAAGTGTCAAAAAGTGATGGAGAGAGAGATAATAATGAGAGAGCTCTAAAACTGAACCGAACAAAGGTAGAAACTCATCCTCAGAAGCATTTTTATAAATTATACCTCTATTTTCTTCAGTTTCCATTATTTTCCTTCAATTTCCTCCTCACATGCAACCTATGACATTTCACCTTCCTTTTCTCCTAATTTTCATTATTTTCATAAATAAATGTGCCAAAAATGTCATTTTCCCTTTCCAAAGCCTTAGCCATTTCCTTTTCTGATTTCCTTAGCCATAATAAACCAATGATCACCCACACTAGGATATCTTGCCCAACATTTATCTTGGAATATGTGTCCCATCAACAGTGGTTATTATCTTTCCTTTATTAAATTATATTACATGGAATTTTCACCAAGGTTGTTACAGAACCCCCCCCTTAGGGACACCATACTTGGTGGTCAACCACACCTATACCTCAACAAAACACTAAAATTAAAATATAGTCACCATGGAGATTTATAACATGGGTCGATGGAGTATTTACAATGATCATGCTGCTGAGAAGCAACAAACATAACAACATAACATATGACACCCATACCATTTATTGGAGCTTTATAACTTCTCTCATGGAGGTATTTACATCCATACACATATGTACATGTATCAAAACATCACTCAAACATATACCAAAACATTAGCTCAATTAACAAATAAGGAAGGATGCATAGCCTGCATTTGATCTATCATCTCCCATGTAGCTTCATCGCGCCCAAAGTGCTTCCACTGCACTTTAACCTGCTCAATTTCTCGGTTCTTGAGCATGAGCACCTTTTTCTATAATATACACTGAGGCTCTAGCTGGAATTATCCATCTGGATCCACCTCCAATACAGACCATTCAATCACATGATCATCATCTTTAACATACTTCTTAAGCAATGAAACATGGAAAAAATCATGGAATTTCACTTTCAGAGGTAGTGCAAGTCGATAGGCTACTAGCCTAATCCACTCAATAATCCTAAAAGGTCAACAAAATCAGGTTGTCAGCTTGGCACATGATCCAATCCGCAAGGAGCTCTTGTTTGGTTTGATGCGCAAGTACACATGTTCCCCAACCTAGAACTCCTTGAAGAACCTATTTCGATATGCATAGATCTTATGCCTTTCCTTTGATGCTTTCAAATTCTTCTTGATTACCTACATTTCCCACTCCATGTTTGCCAACATGTTCGTTCCAATCAACACCATGTTAACTAGATCACTCCAAATGATGGGAGTATTTCAATTCCTCCCATAAAATTCCTCGAAAGGACTCATCCTCAATTGCTCTTGATAACCATTGTTGTATGCAAACTAAACCAATGGAAGATACTCCTCTCATCTTCTCTTCTAGTGAATCATGTACATCCTCAGCATTTCCTCAAAGATCCATTGACACTCTTTTTTGTCTATCCTTCTGTGGATGATAAGTTGTACAAAAGGCCAACTTTGTACCCAAACCTCCAAACAACTCCTTCAAAAACTTGGAAGTGAACTTTTCATGCATATGCGACACAATATTCTTTGGAACACCATGCAATCTGACCACATCTCTGATGAACACCTGTGCCGCTTCACTAGTTGATTACGTAGTCTTCACTGAAATGAAGTGGGTAACCTTTATCAACTTCTCCACAACAACCATGGTGGAATCGTGTTGTCTAGATGTCTTGGGAAAACCTGTGATGAAGTCTGTGGAAATGACCTCCCATTTCCATTATGGAATTGCAATCGGCTATAGTATTCCACCTTGGTGCTTACACTCTTCCTTCACCTGTTAATAATCCAAACACCTAGCCATAAACTCTGCTACATCCATCTTCAAATTTGGCCAATAATAGAAATTCTTCATTGTTATTAACCTCTTCCAGTAACTTGGATGACCTGAATGCAATTTCAAATGAAACTCCCTCAATATTTCATTTTTTATCTCACTACTATCTAACACATATATACTACTCCTAAATATAACTAATCCATCTATCGTGAGATGATAGTCCACATCCTATCCACTTGTACCTGCACTTGTACCTATACCTGTACCTGTACCACTAACTATACATGTACATGTACATGTACTCTACAGTAACATGTGCATAAGCTCTCTATACCTATCATCCTATTGGCCTGCCTGCAAGATCTTATCCTCTAGTTATGTCCCATAGGAACTCATAGCTTCTATATGATTTACTAGTATGCACCTACTAAGAGAACTTGCAACCCTATTCTCCTTTCCTTCAATATATTTGATCTCAAAATAAAACTCACTAATCGTGGCTAACCATCAAGATTGTCCGGCGTTAAGATTCGGCTGGTCAAATAGATACCTCATTCCACTATGATCACTCATCAATACAAAGCTCCTGCCAAGAAGATAGTTCCTCCACATCTTCATTGCATGAATAATCACTACCAACTCATGATCATGTGTCAAATATTTTTGTTCATGCTCATTCAAATTCTATAACTGAAAGCACACTACCTATCCTTCCTACATAAGGACTCCACCAAGTCCTCCCCTCCAAGCATTCTTGCATACTACAAATTCTTTCTCTAGATCTATGATATTTAACACTAGAACATGTGTCAACAACTACTTAAGCTACTCAAAATTGGCCTCACACTCCTCTATCTAATCAAACTTCTTACCTTTCCTATGCAATGATTTAATAGGATAAGTAATATGTGAGAAGTTCCTAATGCACCTCCTCTAATAACCTACCAATCCCATGAAGGATCTCACCTCATCTACATTCCTAGGAGCTGCCCACTCCATGATAGCTCTTATCTTCTATGGATCCACTGTTGTTACCTCCTTGGAGACAGCACGTCCCAAGTAATGTACCTCAGTCTGAAAGAAACTACAACTGTTGAGTTTATAATACAATTGGTGCTCTCTCAACAACCTCAACACTGCTCCGAAATGTTGGCATGCTCTTCTTCATTTTTTGAATATACTAATATGTCATCAATGAACACAATCACAAAATTGTCAAAATAGGGATGCAACACACTATTCATCAAACACATAAAGGTAGTTGGCGCATTAGTCAAACTGAATGGAACTACAACAAACTCATAATGCCCATACGTAGTCCAGAAAGTTGTCTTGTAATTTTCCTCCTCTTTAATGTGTAACTGATGATATACGGATCTCAAATCAATCTTCGAGAACACTACTGATCCCTTTAGCTGATCAAACAAGTCATCAATTCTTGACAACAGATAATTGTTCTTGACGGTCACTTTGTTCAACTACCTATAGTCAATGCATAATCTCAGAGCACCATCCTTCTACTTCACAAACAATACCGGTGTGCCCCAAGGTGGTACACTTGGACTAATGTATCCCTTGTCAAGAATCTCTTTCAGCTGCAACTTTAACTCTACTAACACAGGTGTTTTCATCTTGTGAGGTGCTTTTGATGTTGGAGCTGCCCTTGCCACCAGCTCAACAGAAAATTCTACTTCCCTATGAATTGGTAACTCTGAAATATCTACGGGAAACACATCATGAAACTATTGTATAATTGGGTACCTTCTTAAAACATCTACATGGTCAACTTCCTTACCTTTGTCACTAAAAATGTGCACTACAAATAACACACACCCTTTCCTACGTCTACACTTGGTCTGCATAGTTGTCACCATCCTAACTCATTTGGATTTCTTCTTTCCCTATAACACTTTTGGTTCCCCATTGCCATCTAAGCATGCAATGGATTTCTCATAACAATCCACCTTGGTCCTATGAATGTATAGCCACTCCATACCCAATAGCATACTATATGATCCCAACAACAAAATTTTCAAGTGCGTTGTTGTAGACATTCCATTCAACTCAAATTCACAAGATCTTACCCAATGATCAACTCTTTTTTTTGTACATGTAGCCAACTGCACTAAACAAGAGTTCGCATTCACTTGTTTATTCAAACTACACTTGTCCACCAAGTCTGCACTAACATAACTATAATTAGATCTAGGGTCAATTAAAATAGAAACAAAGTGATCACAAATCTTACCGTCCATCTCAATGATAGATGCCTGATAGTTTGCATGTCTGTTATCTAGTGTAGCATAGATCCTAGGAATACTCTATCTAACATCCCTATAGTCTATGCCTCCTATGTACTATAGATATGAAGCTTATCACCCTGATTTTGTGGAAAATATTTCTTAACGGGTTCCTTACTACATGTCCAACACTCCAACCATCCAGTACCATCACCTTTATGTTGTTGTTGTGATCTACATTGAACTTCTTTTGTTGTGCCACATTTTCTTTCTCTTCTGCATTCATGCCTTGCTATTTTCTGTTGACATGTACCCTTACCTCTATCCTTATCCTTCCCTTTCCATCCTTTTTGAGATTTATTCTTTTGTTTTTACTATTCATAACAATGTTTTAATTTCCCAATAACCTCCTCAAGTGACCAAGGCTCATCATACTCAATCTGATCTCTAATTGTTGAACATTCACCTTATCATCTTTAAGATATAGTACACACCTCAATAGCTCCAGGAATTTAGTTGTGTACTCTTCATCTATCATTGATTTCATCTTTAGCTCATAAAATTCTTTGGTATTACCATCATAGTACCTCTCTGACAAGAACTTCTTCCTAAAAATCCTCTTGAACTGATGCCAACTCAAGTACTCCATCCTGATGTGCCAGACCCACTTCATATCTTCCCACCAGATATTTTCTTTACCTTTTAGGTTGAAGATACTAATTTTTCCCTTCATGTTTTCTGTGTACTCATGCAACTCAATGAACTTGTTCATCCCAAGTATCCAAGCCTCTTCATCTTATGGTTTCTTCAGGTATCATAAAAATTAGGTGTATTTTCTTTCTTAAACTCATCTTACATGTATCCCCTATCACTCCTCATATAAGGGCGATAAGGATAATGACGATGATGCCCATCAAAACAAGAACTAGAATAACACATGTTCCCATCACCTCTCCTATATGGAGTTTCCAACAACCTGTCATCTCTATCTAACCTATGTCCACCATGATAACTATTACCATATTCCCCATTAGGTTTTTCCTCCTACCCATGGTTGATTTGTAAGTGGTTCTTGTCGCTGCAATTGATACAAACTATGAAGGAGTACTGCATTAACTTCTACTTGTTTCTCTTGTGCCTGCATGCTTTTCCATCGTCCGCCTTACAACTCCTTATTTCTTCCTTCAAGCTTCTCAATGTGTCTTCTAAGTCAGAAGAGTGCCCAACACCATGATACTCATATGATTCATAGGGAGAATCTTTGTAGTCTACCATCTTGCTATCCATTTTGATCTCTTTCCTGCAAGGCATACTATGTCAACTAAACCAAATCACAATAAGCCAACATACCTTAGCAAAATTTGGGGAGGATATCTAATATGCAAGATCATCGAACCAGCATATTACATGTATAACATAATCATGAAATCATATATACATATAATAAATAGGTGTATCAACACATAAACATCATTCTAGCTAGATTCCAGTCATCAAGGCATGACCATATCAACTACACATACCAATGTACACTAAAAATACATAAGCATAAACAACATGTAACCAATCATACACTCATGATGACACACTTCACACCAACAACATCCTCTTTCACATGGTGACATCACTAAAACCATGACCAAAACCATGCATATCAAATAAGAATATAGACCACGAGGATGATTTACATGCGGGAAACCAACATTAATGCATGACTAACAAACACCGCCCAACCAATCCAAGTGGTGAACCATTCTCTGATACCACTCTGTAACACCCACATCCCACATCTACTGAAATAACGGCCAACCAGGCTAAATGTATGACAAGAGGCCACTATAATGGGATTCAACCTTGTAGGCAACCTTAAGGAAGTGGAATCGATGGATACACCCCACAGAAAGCCATCCCAACTACTCAAGTAACCAGCCCCTGAGACCAACTAAAGTTTTAAACCACTAAACCCCCAAATTCTTCCTTAATATGGACATGCATGCATCTAGAAGGCTCCATATGCTCCCACAACAGGGGTATGCATGCATCTGGGGAATTTTCTCCTCAGACTTGTGCCTGCAACTTTAAGATTTTTACCAATTTTCTGGGCACAAAGCCCATGTCCCTGCCCAGAACTCAATGACATTTTCAAAACTGAAAGATAACAACAAAATAAGGATACAAACGCATTTTCTTGAACAAGGACTTGACTCGACCCCCACTATCCATGACAAGCATTTCATCAAACATGTCATAAATATGTAATCTACAAGTTTAAACAATAGATCTAAGCACAAGGGTCTCATACTTATCTCAGAATCACTAAGAAGCATTGTTCCCTTATATCATTAGTTGTGTTATCATATATTAGGTCATAGATACATTATTTATTCATTTACAAATGAAAACATTAGGAGAGCCATACATCATCACTGTCATAATACATGCTTATAACCAACATAATAAGAACAGAAATATGAAGGATACATCATTCATAGAATCCACATATAAACCAGTACATTGACATATAAGATGTCAAAAGGAACCTCTTATTAATGAATGCAAAAGGCAAAGTGGGATGGGACTACCATGTTCCAATCAACCATAGATTCGCTGAGCCTAATCTCTCTTCATCGAATCACCCCCATACCATATTCCAAGCATTCCCTGTGTAACATAATATTATTTGGAACACCGTGCAATCTGACCACATCTATGATGAACACCTGTGCCACATCACTAGTTGAATATATTGCCTTCAATGGAATGAAGTGTGCAACAAAATACCCCACTATTTTGTGTTACACCTTAGAGTTAAAAAAAAAAATGAAAAAAAGGTACCCCCCAAAAAAGGGGGGTCCCCCCATCAATTATGGATAGTCGAGTCAGCTTCTTAGTTTGAAAAAGAGGTTCATCTTAGCCAGTATGCCATTTAGGGGTCCTGTAAGACTCTGGGAAAATTGACAAATCTTGACAAGAGATCTCTAAGCCAGAATGTTGTTCAGGGGTCCTGTCAGACTCCCTCTTTTACTTGACGAAAACCTCACCTCTTCATGAGGTCACCTCACTTTAGGGTGAATTGGCCGTGGGCTCAACCAAAGACCTGACTCCCCAGAAACCTTGAAGCCAATAGCCTGTCCTGTCCACAGTGAGTAATGACTTTAGCATTACTGGGGTGTAGTGAGAGGGGTATGGTAGCTCCCTGGAAATTTTGAACCAATAGCTAGGCATCTCTACATTGAGTGATAAGGACTTCGCCTAGCTATTAGAGATGGATGGGTTTTAAACCCAGGGTTGTTAAAACCTATGGTAAGGCAATGGGACTCCCATCCAGGGTATGGCAGTGGGAGGTGCCCAACCACTTGACCTGAGCTCACCTTAAGTAGCCTAATGGGGTTGGTATCTAGAGCTAGTTTGGTATTGGTACGGGTTGGTAGCCATGAAAAAACAGTTACTGAACTCACCTCTATATATCCTTAGCTACGGGTTGGTAGCTAGATAAGGGATGGTTGCTCAAGACCCCAACTGGAGGGTTATAATTGATCATCTACAACATGGTACTATTTTGTTGAAGAACCTTTTCACCTCTCAGGACTTTTCCCCTTGTAGGACTTTTCACCTCGCCCCATATTAGGAGACCCTCACCATCAGTGCATTTGTCATATTTTCACCTCTCAGGACTTTTCCCCTTGTAGGAATTTTCACCTCGCCCCATATTAGGAGACCCTCACCATCAGTGCATTTGTCATATTTTCACCTCTCAGGACTTTTCCCCTTGCACCTTTTCGAGAATTTGTTAACTCTTTAAAGGATCAAGGCTCAAGGCTTAGGGGCCCCATCGAGGCTTCAACCCATCAGGCAAGACCACTGAAATGAATAAAGAACTTGCCCGACAAGTTGAAGCCTTAATGGGGACCCTCCCTGAGCCTTGATCCTTGATTGGGCCCCCAAGCCTTGAGCCTTGATCCTTTAAAGAGTTAACAAATTCTTGAAAAGGTGCAAGGCGAAAAGTCTTGAGAGGTGAAAAGGTTACAAGTGCACTGATGGTGGGGGTCTTTTGATAGAGGGCAAGGTGAAGAGTCCTGTAAGGGGAAAACTCATGAGGGGTGAAAAGGTTCTTCAACTAAATAGTACCATGTTGTAGATGATCAATTGAAACCCTTCAGTTGGGCTCTTGAGCAACTGTCCCTTATCTAGCTACCAACCTGTAGCTAAGGATATATGGAGGTGAGTTCAGTACATGTTGGTTCATGACTATCAACCTGTACCAGTACCAAGCTAGATCTAGATGCGAACCCTATCGGGCTACTTAAGGCGAGCTCAGGGCAAGTGGTTTGCCACCTCCTGTTTCCATACCTTGGATGGAAGTCCTGTTGCATTACCATAGGTTTTAACAACGCTGGGTTTAAACCCCATCCATCTCTAACAACTATGTGAAGTCCTTATCACTCAATGTAGAGATGCCCAGCTATTGGTTCAAAATTTTCGGGGAGCTACCATCCCTCTCTCACTACAACCCAATAAAATTGATGAGTCATTAATCACCATGGAGAGAATAGGCTATTCACTTCAAGATTTCCATGGAGTGAGGTCTTTGGTTGATCCCACAGCTAATTCACCCTACAGTGAGGTGACATCAGGAATAGGTGAGGTTTTCATCAAGTAAAAGAGGGATTCTGAAAGGACCCTAAACGACATTCTGGCTCAGAAATCTCCTATCAAGATTTGTCAATTTGTCCAGAGTCTTACAGGACCCCTGAACAAAATACTGGCTAAGATGAACCTCTTTTTCAAACTAAGAAGTTGACTCGACTATCCCTACTTGATGGGGGGACCACCCTTTTTGGGGGAAGCATTCCTTGTGTAACATAATATTCTTTGGAACACCATGCAATCTAAGCACATCTAGTTGAATATGTAGTCTTCACTGGAGCAAAGTGTGCAACCTTTGTCAACTTGTCCACAACAACCATGATGGAATCATGTTGTCTAGATGTCTTGGGAAAACCTATGATGAAGTCCATGGAAATGACCTCCCATTTCCATTCTGGAATTGTAATCAGTTGAAGCAAGCCACCCTAGTGCTTACACTCTGCCTTCACCTGTTAACAATCCAAACACCTAATGATAAACTCTACTACATCCTTCTTCAGATTTGGCCAATAGTAGAATTTCTTCATTATTTTTAATGTCTTCTGATAACCTAGATGACCTAAATATGGTCTCACATGAAACTCCCATAATATCACCTTCTTGAGATCACATCTATCTGGCACATATATCTTGTTCCTAAATCTAACTAATCCATTAGTCATGAGATGATGGTCCACATCCTATGTTCTTACACCTGCACCACTAACTATACATGTATCTATACCTGTACTCTATTTTAAAATGTGCATAAGCTCTGTATACCTATCATCCTATTGTCCTACTTCAAAGATTGTATCCTGTAGATATGTCCCATACGTACTCATAGTTTCTATATGATTTACTAGTATACACTTGCTAAGAGAATTTGCGATCCTCTTCTCCTTTCCTTTGAAAAATCTCATCTCAAAATCAAACTCACTGATCATGGCTAGCCATCTAGCTCGTCTAGCATTTATATTCGACTAGTCAAATAGGTACTTCAATCCACTGTGATCACTCATCAATACAAACCTCCTGCCAAGAAGATGGTTCCTCCACATCTTCATTTCATGAATGATCACTACTAACTCAAGATCATGTGTCTGATAGTTTTGTTCATGATCAATCAGATTTCGTGACTCACAGCACATTACTTGTCCTTCTTGCATAAGGACCCCACTAAGTCCTCTCTTGTAAGAATTTGTACATACTACAAATTCTTTGTCCGGGTCTGTGATCTTTAACACTGGAACATGTGTCAAAAACTACTTAAGTTGCTCAAAATTAACGTCACACTCCTTTTTCCATTCAAACTTCTTACCTTTCCTCTGTAATGATGTAATATGATAAGTAATATGTGAGAAGTTCCTAATGAAACTCCTGTAATAACCTGCCAACTATGAAGGATCTCACCTCATCTACATTCCTAAGAGCTGCTCACTCCATGATAGCTCTTATCTTCTCTAGATCCACTATTATTCCCTCCTCAGGGACAACATGTCCCAAGTAATGTACCTCATTTTGAAAGAAACTGTAATTGTTGATATTAACATACAATCAATGCTCTCTCAACAACCTCAACACTGCTGCCAAATGCTCGGCATGCTCTTCCTCATTTTTAGAATATACCAATATGTCATCAATGAACACAATCAAAAACTTTTCTAAATAGGGATGCAACACACTATTAATCAAACACATATATGTAGCTGGATAATTAGCCAATCCGAATGGAACTACAATAAACCCATAATGCCCATACATAGTCTAGAAAGTTTCCTTGTAAATGTCCTCCTCTTTAATGCATACCTAATGATATTTGGATCTCAGATCAATCTTCAACACCACTATTGCTCCCTTTAGATGATCAAACAAGTGATCAATCCTCGATAATGGATACCTTTTCTTGATGGTCACTTTGTTCAACTACCTATAGTCAATGCATAATCTGAGAGTACCATCATTCTACTTCACAAGCAATGCTGGTGTGCCCCAAGGTGACACACTTGGCCTAATGCATCCCTTGTCAAGCATCTTTTTCAGCTACAAATTTTACTCTACTAACTTAGGTATGATCATCCTGTAAGGTGATTTTGATGTTGGATTTTGCCCTGGCACAAACTCAATAGAAAAGTCTACTTCCCTATGAGGTGGTCACTCTGAAATCTCTACATGAAACACATCCTAAAACTGCTGTAGAATTGGGTACCTTCTCAAAACTTCTACTTCCTTAACTTCCTTACCTTTGTCACTAGAAATATGCACTACAAATAACACACACCCTTTCCTATGACTGCACTTGGTCTGCATAGTTGTCACCATCCTAATTGACGTGACTTTCTTCTTTCCCTGTAATAATTTTGGCTGTGCATTGTCATCCAAGCACTCAATGGATTTCTCATAACAATCCACCTTGGTCCTGTGAAGGTATTGTCACTCCATACCTAATAGCATACTATATGATCCCAATGGAAATATTTTCAAGTGCGTTGTTGTTGAAATTCCATTCAACTCAAATTCATGAGCTCTTACCCAATGATGGACTCTTTTATTTGTACCTGTATCCAACTTCACTAAACAATATTCCGCATGCAATTATTTAGTCAAACAACACTTATCCATGAATTCAAGACTAGCATAACTATAATTAGATCCAGGGTCAATCAAAATAGAAACAAATTGATCACAAAGCTTAACATCCATCTAAATGGTAGGTGCCTAATGGTCTGCCTGTCTGTTATCCAGTGCTGCATAAATCCTAGGAATACTTTTTCCAACATCCTCAATAGTTTCTGCCTCCTATACACTATAAATATGAGGCCTACCACCCTGATTCTGTTGAAAATTTCTCTTAGGTCATTCCTTACTGCATGTCCAACAATCCAACCAACCACTACCATCACCTCTATGTTGTTGTTGTGATCCATGTCCCTATCTAGCTACATTGAATTGAATCCCATTTGGTCAACAGTTTCATTCTCTTCTGCATTCTGAGGCCTTGCTATTTTTGGTTAAAATTTACCCTTACCTCTATCCTTATACTTCCCTTTCCATCCTTTTTAAGATTCATTCTTTTTCTTTGATTGTTCATAACAATGTGTTACTTTTACATTAACCTCCAAGAGTGACCGAGGCTCATCATACTCAATCCGATCTCTAAATACTAATGGAAAACCACCGATAAATCATTGAAATTTCACCTTCTTATCTTTAAGATACGGTACATGCCTCAATATCTCAAGGAATTTAGTCGTTTATTCTTCATCTATCATCGATCCCATGTTTAGCTAATATATTTTTTGGTCTTACCACCAGAGTACCTCTCTAATAAGTACCTCTTCTTGAAAACCCTCTTGAAGTCATGCCAACTCAAGGTCTTCATCATGATGTCTCAAAACCACTCCACATCTTCCCACCAGATATTTTCTTTACCTTACAGGCTGAAGATAACAATTCTAACCTTCATGTTTTCTGTGTGCTCATGCAACTCAAAGAAATTGGTCATCACATGTATCCAAGCCAATGCATATTATGGTTTCTTCAAGTCTCCATCAAAAGTAGGTGGATTTTCTTTCTTAAAGTCATATTACAGGCATCCCCTATAACTACTCCTGTAAGGGAAATAATGATGATGATTATGATGCCCGTCAAAACTAGAACTAGAATAATACTTGTGTCCATCACCTATCTGTTAGAAAATTATATATTACGGAGCAATGGAACACATAAAATATTGCAGAAATATAAACACAGAGAACACATAAAACAAGAGAGACATAGATATACGTGGTTCACCCAATTTGGGCTACGTCCACCCCGAACAGCCAGTCCTTCCTTTCTATTATCCAGCAAAATTAAGAGACACAACCTACAGAAAATCCATTGTAATATCCTCTATTTTCTCTCGCAGTCTCACCTCTCAGTTTCTCGCTCACAGAATACACATCTATATCTCAGCCTCCAATGCAATGCCCTCATACAAAGAGAGGGGTTGCCTTCTAGGGCAAAAAACCCTAAACTAAACATAAGTTCTACCGTCGGATCATCTGCCTAATGAACGGCCCAGATTGACTAGAAATTACTATACTTTTACAAGGCAATTTTACATTTGTTTTTAGCTTCGGGGGCGCTGCCCCCGAGCCCCCGCCGGGGGACCGCTGGCCCTCGGACCCCCCAGCCGGGGGGGATCGGCTCCCCCAGACCCCCGCGGGGGGGGGACAAGTCCCCCCCGCACCCCCCCACATCGAGGGGTGTACAAACTTCCTGCGGTATACATCCGGCTGAAACAAAGACCTCTGAACAATCATGCTCCACACACAACACTATCCTATACAAAGTATCCAACAACCTGTCATCTCTCAATTTGCAATCTCGGTCGAACCTGTGATCGCCATGAGACCTACTACCATATGCCCCATTAGTTTTTTCCTCCTACCCATGGATGATCCGAAGTGGTCTCTGTCACTACAATTCAAACAAACTATGAAGGAGTATTGCATCAACCTCTTCTTATTTCTCTTGTCCCTCCATGTTTTTCTAGTGTCCGCCTTACAAGTGCTTATTTCTTCCTTCAATATTCTCAACACTTTTGCTAAGTTAGAAGAGTGCCCAACACCACACTACTCATATTATTCATAGGGAGAATCTCTGTAGTCTACCCTAGTCATTTTGATATCTTTCTTGCAAGGCATACTATGTGAGCTAAACCACATCAAAATAAACAAACACACCTTAGAAAAATTTAGGGAGGATATCTCATCTACAAGATCAACCAATTAGAGTAGTACATGTATAACGTAATCATGAAAGCATATATACATATAACAAATAAGTGTATCAACACATAAACATCATTCTAGCTACATTCGAGTCATTAATTCATGACCATATCAACTACACATTCCAATGTACATTGATAATACACAATCATAAAGAACATGTAACCAATCATATACTCATGTCGACACACTTCACACCAGCAAAATTATCTTTTTGATGGTGACATCACTACAACCATGACCAACGCCATGCATATGCAACAAAAATATAGACCAAAAGTATGATTAACACATGGGAAACCAACATGAATTAATCACCAACAAACATCACCCAGCTAGTCCAAGGAGTGAACCATGCTCTGATACCACTCTGTAACACCAACATCCCACATCTACCCAAGTGACTAGCCAACCGGGGTAAATATGTGATGAGAGGCCACTATAATGGGATTCAACCTCCTAGGTGACCTTAAGGAAGTGGAATTGATAGAAACACACCACAGAAACCTTCCACATCAGCAACATAACTCCCAGGAGCCATCCCAACCACACAAGTAACTAGTCCCTAAGACCAATGGAAGTTTTAAACCATCAAACTCTAGGACGCTCCCTTAATATGGACATGCATACATCCATGAGGCTCTAGGTGCTCTCACAACATGGGTATGCATGCATCTGGGGAATTTTTTCCTCATACTTGTGACTACGACTTTGAGATTTTTGCCACTTTCTTAAGACCAGAGCCTAGGTCCCTGCGATGAACTTGTTGGAATTTCTAATTCTAACCATTAGAAATTCTTCCTATACTATCTTATTTATTTCTTCCTACTTGTTCAATTAATTAACCAGTTATTTATTATGTAAATGCTGAAAATAAATACAAGTACGATATCAAAATGTCAGATCATCAACTGAAAGTAAACAAGCACACAAGTGACACCATTATTTTTGGACCAATGTCCCCGGAAAAACCCAATGTAAGAAAAATGGTGCAGCTATAAAGAGGTTTTATTATTATGAAATTTTTAGAATACAACTAGGGTGCCAGAAATGGCTCATCCAATAGAGAATTCCCTCGATAGTAGTACCTCTCCTAGGAGACAGATATTCGGGCTAATTAATCAACAGATGAATGATCCCACATCAACAATTGCAGCTTTTGCTACTCTACATCACTCTGACTGCATAGCCTCCAGTTGCCTCCGTGTCAACCTCTCTGGTACCAACTCTACCTCTCTACTACATATTCACTACCCCTCAACTATAACTTGGGTCACTCACTTGATTTCCTCAACGAACCCTACCCCAAAAAATCGAATTCTTGATCTCTCTTGGTGTGTTCTCCAACTGACCCTCAAGCCTCCTCTTATACTTTTCTCTTTGGTCCATCAACGAATGAGATTAAATCCCTAATCAACGGCTAAGATTAGATTTGGCTTGATTAATGACTTTTGGAACTTTCTAACCCTGTTTTATATTAGTACCCATTAATATTTTATTTTTCCTAAGTTTAGACTTAGGAACTCCATTAAAAATATTAATTATTTTAATATATCCCAAACCAGTTAGAATTTGCCCAAACCATTTCTGGGTCTTGGATACCTCATGTTATTTAGCCTCTCCACTAATTTGCATGGCTAGTTAACATCTGATGCTAAGCCAAATCACCACTCCCTCTTAGCGAGGACTCTGCTGTAGTAATACTCCTCAGTGAGTATCACCCTAATCATCAAGCATCAGTCCTTGTGATGATGCTAGACCTCCCTGCCCAACATCCTCTACACTGTTGCATCATGTACTATTTTCCATGGCCCTGCCACTACCACTGTTGCATCCGTATGACAGCTCCCTCTCCATCTATGTTGTTGTTGGTCCATATACACAACACTGCATCTACATTGCATCCCCTTCCCCTCACACTACATCGTGTTGCCCATAACATTGCCACTACTAACTATTGCACTGCAACCCAACTACTGAGAAGGAAGTAGCTGAGGCACCCAACTCTGACATCCCTGTCAGGCTAGAGACTCTCCCGATGCTGAAGCTCCCTCAGCTACTAACAAGTGCTCCCTCTACTGGCCTCTGTGCTGCTGCAACAACTCCATGCATCTCGTACCGTTGCACACCTCTCTATGCCATCCTACACTGGTGCAATGCTCCCTTGCTTCTCGCATAGTTTCATCTTGCTAGTCATTGCTCTATCCTGGGACTCCTGCACTGTAGCACTCTCTCTCACTCCATCCACATCCATCTCTGTCGACATTTGCCAGTCCTGCTACTCCTCTTTGGGGCTCCTGTAGCAAGGTATAATCTAAGAGGTTGGGTACCTCAAGGATCCTGCCCCTCATCTCTTGTAGTCCATTTGACTATAGCTCAATGTCATCCCACATCCTCTCATCTGGTGCATGAGAACTCATGACACAGTCGTCATCCTTCTCGACTTCGTTTTACACCCTCACTAGCACTGCCTTGGTCTCAGAAGCCTCTTCCTTGCTCTTCTTCCTAGGACACTAGTTCACAAAATGACCCAGTTGCCCACAACGGAAGCATTTGACCTTGGATAGGTTCTTCTTCTTTCTCTTCTCTTGCTTTCTTGTGGATGCAAGATTCGTATCTTCTTCTTCCTCCTTCTTCATTTTGATCCCTTTGTCATTATTCCCTGCCTTAGTCACCTGTCTAATCTTTTCTTAACGAAGAGCCACCCACAGTTCCTTCCAATCCGGAAGGCTTGACCTACCTAGTATGCTCTAGAAAAATAACTCCCAATCCTCTAAGCCTGCATTCAATGCGGTGCTCACCATCAATTCCTGATCTGGCATGGCCCCTGTGGAAGTTAGCTAGTCCCAGATCTCCTTCAATCGACTAAGGAGGACATCTATATGCTCTCCCTTTTGCATCTGGTATGACCGCAACATATTTTCAAGTAACATCTTCCTTTGCACGGAAGTATGCTAGTACAATTTCTTGAGGGCATCCCACATCTCATTTGTCATGTCCTTCTCGGCAATATGCGGCACCACATGATCTGTCCATCAAGGATGATGCACTTCGCCCTGCCCATTGCATCCTCATACTTCTCATTTTTAGCTGGGTCAACTGGGTATTGTTTTCAAGAAAAGTCCTTGATGTGATATTTGTCTAGAATGGAAAATATCGTAGCCTTCTAGAACACAAATTTAGATGCTCTATCCAACCTATTCTGATCTCTCAACCCATTCGTGGCGATTATGCTGCTCTTCTTCCGACTCCTCTAAGTCTCTCTACTTCTCTCCTGAAAGTCCTTGTTTCAACTCCCTCTAAGTCTCGATTTCCCTTCTATAAATCCCTCCTCCTTGGTCTTGCCTTATTAGGTACTGTTCTAACCACAATACCCCACCAGCTTTGCTCCACAAATTGTCCACAACCTCCTATACCCCAACAACTTGAAGGACCTAGCCTCTAGGCTCTGCGCAATCCCGACACTAGTAAAATTTTCACCTCCTTGCCATAGTGTCAATACTTCTTGACTGAGAAAGATGACCAGGCACTATGTAGGTCAGGTCTCCTCCTCTTTTCCTCTGTGCTGATCCTCCTCCTGGCTCAAACTGATGACTCAAGCCCTCTACGCCGCACCTTCCTTGTTTCTTTCTACTAGGAACAACTTATGTCACTCAGGATAGTTGTTTCTGCCGCTACTTCTCTGCTCGGCTGATGCCTTTAGTTATTGTGTGATCTGCAACCACGCTCTGATACCATGTTGGAATTTCTAATTCTGACCTGTTAGAAATTCTTCCTATACTATTTGATTTATTTCTTCCTACTTATTCAGTTAATTAACAAGTTATTTACTATGTAAATACTAAAAATATATACAGGTACAGTATCAACATCTACAGATCATCAACTAAAGGTAAAACCAGTGCAGCTATTCAGAGGGTTTTATTATTATGTAGTTTTCATAATACAACTAGGGTGCCAGAAATGGCTCACCCAATAGAGAATTCCCTCAGGAGTAGTACCTCTCCTAGGAGACAGATATTCCGGCTGATTAATCACCCCATGAATGATCGCACAACAAAAATTGCAACTTCTCCTGCTCTGCATCACTCTAATAAGGACAACGTCACCCTATCTAGCTCACCAGCTCCTAGTCTGTCCCACGAAATCCTCCAGTGCTACCTCTAGGCCTTGTGTCAACTCTTCTAGCTTCTGGAGCCTCTCCGTCAGCCCCTAGACCCTTTGCATCTCACACGCTGGCCTCTCTAGCTCTGCACATCTCCTGGCTTCCTTTGTGTAGCCTCCAGCTGCCTCTCTGTCAACCTCACTGGGCTCTGAACTGCCTCTCTGGTACCAGCTATACCTCTCTATTATGTATTCACTGCCCCTCAGCTACAACTCGGATCACACGATTTCCTCAACAAACCCTACCCCAGAAAATCAAATTCTTGATCTCTTTTGGTGTGTTCTCCAACTGACCCTCAAACCTCCTCTTATAGTTTTCTCATTGGTCCATCAACGGGCGAGATTGAATCTCTAATCAATGGCTAAGATTATATTTGTCTTGATCCATGACTTTTGGAACCTTCTAACCTAGTTTTATATTAATACCCATTAATATTTTATTTTTCCTAAGATTAGACTTAGGAACTCCATTAAAAATATTAGTTATTTTAATATCTCCCAAACTGGTTAGAATCTGCCCAAACCATTTCTGGGTCATGGAGATCTCATGTGCTTTAGCCTGTCCACCAATTTTGATGGCTAGAGCACATCCAATGCTACCCCAAATCAATAGAAATCAATGACATTTTCAGAACTGAAAGATAACAACAGAATGAGGATACAAATGAAACTACTTGAACAAGGAATTGACTCGACCCCCACTATCCATGACAGGAATTTCCTGAAACATGTCACAAATATGTAATCTATAAGTTTAAACAATAGATATGAGCACAAGGGTCTCATACTTATTTGAGAATACCTAAGAAGCATCGTTCCCTTATATCAGTAGTTGTATTATCATATATTAGGTCATAGATGCCTTGTTTATTCATTTACAAATCAAAACATTAGCAGAGCCATACATCATCACTGTCATAATACATGCTTCTAACCAGCATAATCACTATAGAAATATCAATGATACATCACTCATAGAATCCACATATTAACCAATACATTGACACATAATATGTCAAAATGAACCTCTTATTAATGAATCCAAAAGGCAAAGTGGGATGGGACTACCACGTTCCACTTAACCATACATTGGCTGAGCCAAATCTCTCTTCATCGAATCACCTCCATGCCATATTCTAAGCATGAATGTGGGACTCGAACTAGAGGAACCAACCATGGCATTCTGAGGCTAAACCGCCTCACCCTCTTTAATAGAAACCACTCTTTACCGCAATCCACATAGGATTACTAGTTCAAAACAAGCATTGATGTCACCAGATTTCTCCACCTACACCACGAGGAATTTTCATGTCTCCTAGTCTCTCATGCTCTACCACAATCCATAGTCTGATCTAGGGACTAGTAGGCCCTAAACCAAGACTCCACCCTCTAAGCTTTACCATATATTCCGCCATTCATCAGCAAGGATTCATGGTCCTAATCAAGGGAAACCACCTCTAGGATTTACCATATATCCTGTCATTAACCGATCGAAGATTCCTAGGCCCACCAAGGAGAAAAATGTTTGGCTTTACCACAACCCACACTTTGGTTCATGGGTCACTAGGCCAGTGGCTTTACCACAATCCATAGTTTGTTTCAAGGATCACTAGGCCATGTGTTCTTTCTTTCGAAGATCCACTTCACTCAGCGTCAAATCCATACGGTGATCTAGCTCAACCAAAACATGAGGAACCCATTATACCATGGCTATATAAAAATAGCAAGGCTAGGGTGAAAAAACTGTCACACCTGGAAAAAATCATGCCATAACATCAAAGAACCACATGCAACACCATTCATGCCAAATCTAGCAAGGAAAACATATGAAAATCAATACCCGCAAAGAATCTTGTTGTAGTTGCTCGATCGTGGTCTTCCTTTCTTGCTCCTTCCTTCCTCTTGCCTTATTTTCCTTTCTTGATCCAATGCCAAAGTGCTCCAAGAAAAAGCTAAGTGTCCAAGAGTGAGAGAGAGAGAGAGAGAGAGAGAGAATAATGACAGAGCTCCAAAAATGAACTGACAAAATGTACCCACTGATCCTCGGAAGCTTTTGTCTCAATCAAGCCTCTATTTTCTTTATTTTCCATTATTTTCCTTCAATTTCCTCCTCACATGAAAACTGTGCCCTTTCATCTTCATTTTTATCCTAATTTCCATCATTTTCATAAATAAATGTGCCAAAAATTCCATTTTTCTTTCCAAAGCCTTATCCATTGCCTTTGCCAATTTCCTTAGCCACAATAAACCAATGAATATTGACACTAGGAATTCTTGGCCAACATTCATCTTGGAATAAGTGTCCCATTAACCGTGGTTGTTATTTTTCCTTTATTAACTTTTATTACATGGAATTTTCACCAAGGTTATTACATAACTCCCATAATTTTAATATAACAAATGACACTTGGGAAATTTTTATACATTTTAAAAATAAATATAATGAACGATTCCTTAGGTCTAGAATGAAAGAGAGATAGATGTAAATAATCCATACGTTATTTTTCCTATTACTTACAAAAATTTCAATATTACTACTAGAAACCATAATATTTACATACATGTTTGTTCAAAATAACAAAATAATCTTTGCATGGCTCAATCTATATCCACAATCGAAATTCAAAATAAATTTTAAAATGATTATCACTTCCCAGATCGTTATGCAATTAAAAATCTTGTTCATATTTGAAACAATAACCTTATTTAGGATTCAAATTAAAGTCCCAAAGAAGTGAGATCCCTAAGAAGATCCCACAGAAAAGAGGGAGAAAAACAAAGAGTGTTACACTCGAGGGGTTGGGAGCTCTCTTAATAAACTCAGATAAGATGAAACCCTGAACCCCTAAATTCTATACCCCTATTTTCTAATTAAAGAACTAACATGGAAAGCAAAGAATTCTCAAAGGAAAAATGAAAAAAGAAAACCTTGACATTCTCTTTATTCAAGTCACATGAAAATAAGTAGTCGTAAATTTCCGTCCAAGTATGAATTTGTAAACATAGAAGCCAAAAATGCGGCAAGAGGAATTCTAACCCTATGGAACCCTCAAACAATCCATGTTGTTTCCTATGAAGCCACCCATTATGCTCTATCTTTGGTTCTACATTTTAGAGGACCCTCAATGATTGATGAAAAGCTCAATTTTATATAGATTTGTCTCCATAATTACTAAATAAACATACCACCTACTCTAGTGAATGGCCTCTCCGTCAGCGGGATCCTTCACTACGTCTTAATAACATTTTCCAAACTAACGTGTTTCAATAACGTTTTCCAAAAAAAAATTAGCCGGTCAAAAATATGTCTTGCACATTTCAACCGGCATCAAGAGAGGCAGTCACTTAACAAAATCAATCATAAGATACCGGTAAAATGCGTTGTCACAGGTAAAAATACCCGTCAAATTCCAACCGTGGTCCAATTAACCTTTCCTCCCTAAAACTTCTTAGTTATTGAGACATGCATTCAATCCACAATAAGATCAAACGTATCAGGTACACTACTCGAAAATAATGGAGAAAAGGATTGTTGTTTATATGTTTTCTTCAACTAGGGATTAGCTCCTTATTCTAGGAATTAGTTCTAACTATCCCAGTCCTGTGCAGCTTTATAACGTTGTAATCGATTATGTTAATTCAATGAAGGTATTTTCAGCTATGGGTAACCTGAGGGATTCCTCTCCTAAGGTTTTCCAACTTCATTCTTTTTTTTGTCTTTATTTCTTTCTAGTGGGTATCAGAGTAAGATTTGAACCTGTGGAAGACGTGAGAGAAGCTGGCTGTGACTATTTGTTTTGGAATTGTTCAATTGAAGAATTTGAGAGAAGTGCAGGAGAGTTGTATGGTCAAGCGCTCTGATAAAGAGGGAGATCGTGGATTGAGCTCCATTTGGTGGATTTGTGGACCTGCCCACATTGATACAAAGCAGGGAAAGTTGGTGGTGTGGAATAGCTAGCCATCATTGAATAACTAGTTGGTGGTTCGAAGTTCACATTCTCACGTCTCTCCACAATGGTAAACATTGCCACGGTGAAGGTCCCCTTGTTTCTGTGGATCTGCCCATAGCTACAACGCAGGGGAAGTGAGTGATGTGTCTGTTCATGCAGTTAAGAGCGTGTTTCATGCATTCCTTGCATTGTTCATGCGGTGGTGGACCTGTTAGTCCATTTCTGCCTAATCTGATGCGTTAGGTTTGAGCTTACACAATGAGTTCGCTTATGAGTGAACCTCTCTGCCAACACTGTGAACCTCTCTACCTCACGGTGAAAGGTGGTTCCTGTTGGATTGTGGAGCGGCCTACTTGTATGTTCATGGGTGGTGTTCTGGTGAGTTGATTTTAGAGTGGTTTGTGGAGCAGCCTGTTCGTGCCTCTGCAAGTTCTAACAGCCTATTCGTGCCTCTGTAGATTTGTTTGCGTTGGTGGTGTCGTGGTTTTCCTACAACTTTGGTGGTCCGTGTCTTCCTGAAATCGATTAATTAAATTGAATATATTTCCCGTCCGTGTCTTCCTGAAATCGATTAATTAAATTGAATATATTTCCCATCGTGGAGCGTTGACTTCCAATCTGTGCCCAGTCATGCCTCTATTCGTAAGTATTGCCTCTATTTGTAAGGAATGATAAGAACTTATGATCTATTTGTGCCTCTGAGCAACGTGGGAAAGTAATGTGGCGCCACCGCATCCCCTCCCAGAGACTGAGGTTTGTTTACTGTAAGGAAACTTACGAAATGAAATTTCTTGCTATGCAACGTTTCAATTCTCCTTCGAAACCTGCGGTGATATACCTTTAGGACAAACGAGTAGACTAGTCTGGCGGTGTTGGTTCTGACAGTCAAATGGGGCTTTGCTGGAAGTGGATGGAGTGAGCACATTTTTCTTATTATTCTGTCTGATTGTGGTGGTGGAGTTGCCCCCATCATGGGACTTTTATTGGAGAGAGGAATTTTATTATTTCAAAGCCCACATTTTCTTAATTATTCCAAAACCCTACTCATATTTTAAAAAGGGACTTGTTTGAAAATAAAAATAAAAAGTGGAAGAGGTGGCTTTATTTTTTTAATTGAGGACTATTATTTTTTAGCCTCCATTTGAATATGGTGGAAGTACTTTTATATTGGGAGTAGATGGTGAATCCTCTTACAAAGACATACTTGAATGAATTTAATAAGATAGATGGCACAAAATATGTCAATTAGAAATTCAAGTTGCAAACAGTGCTGGAAGGCTATACCACTTAGACTATTACAAAGAAGGATGAAGAAAAACTTGTTGCAGGAACAAAAACTACAATAACTCAAGACTGGAAGAAGCAAGAAAAGAAAGCAAAGGTACTTCTTAAAATGTCTGTCAAAGACAATATAATTCGTCATGTTCGTGATTGTAAGACTTCTGTTGAAACTTGGAATACATTGAAGGAATTATATGATACTAAAAACACAAATCAAGTTCTCTTCTTCAAAAGTAATCCCATGTACATTAAAATGTAAGAGAATGAATTTGTTAATGCCTTTATTTTGAGAATTCAAGAATTGAAAGACATGTTGGGAGACATTGAGGAGTCAGTGCCTAGTACTCATATCATAAGAATCACGTTAAATGGAATGTCAGAAGATTACCATATGTTTATTACAATTCTTGCAACAAGGGAGAAAGAACCAAACTTCGAGGAATTAACAGGTATACTATTGGAGGAAGAAGAGAGGCACAATAACTTAGAGCCTCAGAATCCAGATTTGGGACTTGTGGCGAAGAAGAAGTTCTTCAAAGGGAAACAATGAGGAGCAAAAAAAGGAAGAAGTATATCCGAGAAAATGAAATTTCTGAGAGAACCCTTTTTCCACCAATCTAGCCTTACATTTATCTATGTTGTCATCTGCCAAATAAACTTGGGTTTGTATAGCCACTTGCATCCTATGGGCTCTTTTTCCTTTAGGAAATTCAGTCAATTCCCAAGTTTTATTTTTAATTATAGACTCATATCTTCCTCCATAGCAAACAAAGGAAGAAGCTCATCCCATAAAAGGCCATTTCTAAAATTAAATCTAGGTATCTCAACTGAAATGATATATTTTTGTTGTGGTAGAGGTGGACATCTTTCTAGAGACTATTATAAGAAGAAAAATGATGAATGTAGACATAAACATAGAAGACAGTAAGGAAATTTTCTAGGAGAAGCCCTCAATTTTGATGTCAAAAATCTCAAGTTATTTATGTCTAATGTTGCATTGTCTGCTGAAATGGATGATGCTAATACATGGTTTGTTGACCCTGGAGCATCAATTCATATGAGATACAATAAGGACTTGTACAAAAGCATAAAGGAAATTAACAATGGTGGAAACATCTACCTTGGAGATGATCATGCTGACAAGATCATGGGATATGGAAATATATCTGTGAGTTTACCAAATGGAAACATTAGGTGCATCCATAATGCTATGTATGTGTCTAGGATCAAGAAAAAAATGATCTCTATGTCTACAATTACAAACTAGAACTTGAAGGTTGAACTCTTCAAAACACATTGCATAGTGAAAGATTTGTTGGATCATTGCAAACCTGTTGCTTCAGGAGTCCAAGTTGGAGGCATGTACAAGCTCAATGTTACTAGCAAAAGTCTTCAAGCACTAACTTCTACAACTATGTCAATAGAAATTCTTTGGAATAAGAGGTATGGTCATATTAATTATCATGATTTATTGCTGCTGCAGAAAAAAACTACGATCGAAGGTCTCCCTATGTTAAAGAATGAATATGTTGCTTGTGAATGTAGTACATTAGGTAAAATTCAAAAAGATGAATTCCCCTCTAATTTTGATAGATGAAGAAGAGATGTATTATAAAGTGTGCATTCGGATGTTTGTGAACCCATGCAGACCAATTCTTTAGGATGAGCCTTGTATTTTATGTTGTTTATTGATTATTGCACAAGGTACACTTGGGTGTACTTCCTCAGGAAAAAGAGTGATGTTTTCTAGTACTTCAAAGAATTTAAAAACATGGCAGAAAAGCAGCGCAAGAAGTTTATAAAGATTCTTCGTTTAGATCAAGGGAAACAATACAGATTGGGGAACTTTGTCAAGTACTGCAAGGATCATGGAATAGTGTAGAAATTTACAGTACCCTACACTTCACAACAGAATGATGTTGCAGAAATGAAAAACATGACATTAGTGGAGTGTGCAGGAGGTATGATCAAAGTTAAGAACCTCTCAAATTGTTTTTCAGAAAAAGCCATTAGTACTGTTGTTTATCTAAAGAATAGAAGTCCAACAAGGTATCTTGATTTCAAGACTCCATTTGAAGCCTTGTATGGCTTTAATCGAACAATTCATCATTTGAGGTTCTTTGGTTCTAAGGCCTTTGCACATATTTCCAAGGAGGACATAATGAAACTTGATGCTAAAGGTATCAAAGGTATTTTTGTACGATACTACATAAAATTTAAAGCATATAAAATGTTTGATCCATCTACTCACAGAGTATTTACGAATAGAGATGTAATTTTCCATGAAGAGGAAGATGAAGGAAATAAGTATAACAAGTATGAAATATGACACATTCTACCTGAAGTTGAAGACAATGAAGCAATTGAAAAAGTAAAAGACATTGAGCAAAAAAAGTTTGGGGAAGCATCTAGCAATGTGGACATCATTAGTAGTCAAAGCCCAATCATAAATGGAGAATTAATTTAAGAGAACAAAGGTGCAAGCAGAGAAGCACACATGGAATCTATTTGGCACATTCGACTACCTGAAAGGTACAAGGACTATGCACTCATGACTAGTGTTTTGAATGTCATAGAACCCATGAATTTTAATGAATCTATTGAATATGAAGAGTGGAGAAAAGTTATGGAGGAAGAATATGAATCTATAATTAAAAATAAAACCTGGGAATTGACTGAATTTCCTAAAGGAAAATAGCCTAGTGGATGCAAATGGCTATACAAACCCAAGTTTAAAGAAGATGACAACATAGATAAATATAAAGCTAGATAGGCGGGAAAAGAGTATTCTCAGAAAAAAGGTATTGATTATGAAGATAAATTTTCACGTGTAGCTAAATTGAACACTATTAAATTGTTAATTGCATTAGCTACAAAGTGTCATTGGAATTTGCATCAACTAGATGTAAAATCTACTTTTCTAAATGGTGACTTAAAGGAGGAGGTGCATTTGACACAACTTGAAGGGTTTGTGAAAAAAGGGCAGGAACATTTAGTTTGAATATTAAATAAATCTTTGTATTGGCTAAAACATACACCTAGGTCATGGTATGCAAAGATAAATTTCTTCTTTTTCTAGCAAGGTTTTGTGACAAGTCAAAGTGATCCGAATTTGTATACCAAATTTGATGCAAATGGGTATGTTGTGACAATTTCTTTATATGTTGATGACTTAATCATTACAGGAAATTTAGTGAAGTTAATTAATGAAATTAAGATGCAAATGTCAAGTGATCCGAATCTGTATACCAAATTTGATGCAAATGGTTATGTTGTGACAATTTCTTTATATGTTGATGACTTAATCATTACAGGAAATTTAATGAAGCTAATTAATGAAATTAAGATGCAAATGTCTCAAGTATTTGAGATGAAAGATCTCAGTAAGTTGAGTTACTGTTTAGGTCTTAATGTTTGGTGAGATGTTGATCAGACTTTTGTTTCAACGGGTAATTATGCCACAGAAGTGTTTAAAAAGTTTAAGACGGATCAGTGCAAAGCTGCTTTTGTTCCTATGCAATAGAATGTGAAGCTTCATCTTGATGATAGTTCAAAAGAGGTTGATGGTACATTGTAGAGAGAGCTAGTTGGAAGTTGAATTATCTTGCTTCAACTAGACTTGACATTGCATATTCAGTTAGTGTGCTTAGTCAGTTTATGACCAGACGTCTAGAAAGCCATTGGAGAGTAGTGAAAGAAGTACTAAGATATCTTAAAGGTACAATTGGTTTGGTCCTAAATATAATGATTCATTTGACGTTGCACTGATAACTTACTCATATTCAGATTGGGTCGGTAATCTAGATGATAGAAGATCTACTACAGTTTATGCATTCAATATTGGATCCAGGATTATTTCATGGAGGAGCAAGAAGTAGCCAATTGTATCTTTGTCATCTACAGAGGCAGAATATAAAGCTTTGTGTGCAGCAACTTGTGAAGTTGTTTGGTTGAGGTGAGTTCTTCAAGATGTTGAAGAAGAACAAAAGAAGGCTACAATGATCAAGTGTGACAACCAGAGCTCAATCAAGTTGGCAAATAATTTGATTTTTCATGCAAGAACAAAGCATGTTAATGCCCAGTTTCATTTTATTAAAGAAAAGATAGTCTAAGTAATTTTGTTATTGAATATTGTAATACTTTTGAAAATGTTCCTAACATTTTCACAAAAGCCCCTCGGAAGATAAAATTTGAATTGTTTAGAGAGATGTTGGGTTTGGAAATCAATCCTTTCTCCATTAAGGGGGGAACTTGAAAATAACGAAGAAACAAACTGTTGTTTAGATGTTTGCTTCAATTAGGGAGATAAAATTTGAATTGTTTAGAGAGATGTTGGGTTTGGAAATCAATCCTTTCTCCATTAAGGGGGGAACTTGAAAATAATGAAGAAACAAACTGTTGTTTAGATGTTTGCTTCAATTAGGGATTAGTTCCAGATTTCTAGGAATTAGTTCTAACTATCCTAGTCATATGCATTTTTATAAAGTTGAAATCTATTATGTTAATTCAATGAATGTATTGGCAGGGCTTAGAGATTTACCAATTTCATTCATCTTTTATCTTCCTTTCTTTCTAATAGACTTATTCTATCCAACTAAAACCAACAAAAAAATTAATATTTCATATACGAATTTTGTTATTTAATACATTAATATTATTCAAATTAAATATTGTTATTTAATACATTAATATTATTCAAATTAAATATTAGATTTTTTGAATAATAAAATTTACTCATTAAAATATATAAATAAATTTAATCTTTCAGAAATTCCCATGATATAAAATTGAAACTTCGCATTCTAAGTGATTCATGCCAAATTCATATACATATATATATATATATAACGTATGCAAATTCATATACATATATATATATATATAACGTACTTACAGACATATTATCCAAATCAAACGAAAGAAAACGCAATTTGCATTATATAAGACAGTGAATTCGCGTTGTCTATCGTCATGACGTTTGCATCATCCCTGACCTGGCAAACCTGGGTTGTTTCTCGCCATTTCTATTAATAGTAATTGTGTACCAAATAATAAAATTTTGATTCGCCGCGATTCGATAAGATGAGTGTACAAACCTGGGTTGTTTCTCGCCATTCCCATTGGTTTGATTTGCATAATATCTGTGTACCAAATAACAAAATTTCGATTGGCCGTGATTCGATAAGATATGTGTACCCAAGGCGTTTGATTGATTGGACCGAACGGCGAATGACGACCAGAGACCATCCCAACCTTACCTGCCTGAGATTCGTTCCTCCCAGTTCTACCTCTAAACGATACTGTACACTGGCATGCATATATGCGCACTACCCTGTACATACCTATGTGCGTTGACAATCTGCAATTTCTGGCCGAACCTGTTCAAGACAAGGACAAGGTTAGAAAACCTGCAATTTTCCTTTACCTCTCTTTATTTTCCAATTTTCTTCTTTCAAAAAACATGTCTGTTTTAACATTTTCTATTTCTGTAATAAACGATTTCTATTTCTATGTGATTGGAGGTTTTTACAGTTCGAGATTATGTTGTCACTATTACTTCTGGAAAAAATTGTCTAATGCTCACAGATTTTTCAGGAAGCAACAACAGATTACACAGTATTTCTACCCTTTCCTTCCGTAAGTTAATCCTTATAATGGAAATACAGATCTAGAATGTTATTTAATTCTGTGATAAGCTATTTATATCCTTGGGGTTTATGTAAGTTATTGCTTATCACGGAAATAGAGATTTAGATTGCTCTGTATGAAGATTTACATGTGATTTGAGCGGCTATGGGCGCTGCTGCAACGGGAAGGGTGTTTATCGTCAGATCTTTTTCTTCTCAACCCTATTGTAGCTACCAGTGTCCGTTTTATGCTTGAAAATTGACGAAGCACATATACTGGATCCATGGAGTCCTCCAAGGAGCCGAAACGATTGTTTGATTTGGATTTATGCGCTGGGCATCAAAAGGAAGGCTCACAGAATGAAAGAAATCGAGTTGAGGCCAAACGCCAGCGCACAGCAGTAGAATCTACTGAAGGAAATTTCGAGGAATTTGTTGCTATAATGAATAGAATTCAATATATGAAAAGTAAGCACATGAACTTCAGTGTCTCGGAGGAGAAATCAGTCCAAGAAAAGTTGGATGTCAAAGTTATCAGAACTAAATCGCCATACCTACCCTCGTTCCAGTGGGAAGACTTTGGTTTTGATACGAAGAATAATCCGAGCAGTTCCGAGGTAAAGGGAAAACAAGGGAATCGATCTGCTACCTATCCTAAAACGGATTCTTCGTCGGATGCATATGAAAGGTGCCCTAATGAATGTTTCGATCTGAACGTGGAGGCCTCGTTAAACATACAAACTCTTTAGGGTTATAAACCTTTGCTTCAATCTCAAATGGAAGTCTGTACAGGTAAAAAGTAAGTTATATATATATATGGAATCTACAGTGTACAGTGCGATCTAACCAGAAACTTGGTTGGTGGAATCGCAGGATCTAAGATAGGCTGTTTTGATATAACCCAGATAGCCATGTTTTTGTATTTTTTTAAGTTATTTTCATCGGCATTTTTTTGAAGTTATTTTCATCGGCTTATTGCTCATATACTTATGTGAATCTAATTGTTACAATAAGAATAGGCTTTTATAAATTTCAATTTCAAAATATTCTCAAAATTTACCATTAAAATTAAAAATATATTTTTTTTCCATTCTATATATACCATACAGTTCACATATACCATACATGTCGCTTGAGCATAGTCTAGTTATGCGGATTGAGGTTTCCATTTGTCTGAACACCATGCTTCCCGGATGGAGTTATACATTTCTTATACACTTGCATAATTAGCATTATTTACAGATCCATCTAACCGAAATATTTTTACAATCTCACATTTCGTACATTTTATGTATTCACATTTCATATGTGAATATAGCAATTGGTGAAAAGTAGAATGAGATTGACTTTTACAGACTGCAAAGGCCTCAGCAAATTTTAATTTTCAACATAGTTTTACATTGTAATAGTGTTATTATTTTTAAATAATAATAATATATTAATTATTCAGTAATAAAAATAATAATAAATTTGTTTAATTTTATTTTAATAATGAAAATTATATATATATATATATATATATATATCATTAAAATAAATTTAAATAATAATAATTGATATTATTAAATTTCATAATTTATATATAATTATTAAATATACAAAATATTATTAAATTTAATTAATAAATATATAATAAAAAATAAGTATATAAAATATAAATAATAATTATAAATTAAGATCCATTTTATCATATAAATTAAAATAATGATTGTTTGTAATTATTATACTTCAACATCTATTTAATGTTCATTAAGATATATATATTAACATCTCAGTTAGGATTTCAGACAGTAAACTTTGACAACCTGCAACAATCAACCTAGGTGGATGTTGGTGGCCACCCACCTATCCCACTTGGACCCCCCAACTGTCTCTCTCAGTTTTTTAGCTTCCTTATTTGTAGCACAATTTACTATTTTTAAGCAGTTTTTTGGGTCCTGAACTTCCGGAGCCATTTTGAGGCCCTTAACGACTTTTTTTTGGATATCTGGGAGCAACTTGGGTTTAGGTCCATGGACCATTGTTGCTTTTTCCATAGCCATAGATCTCGAAGAAATCATTTTAATGAGATATTGTACACGTCAAATGGAGATTGGGTGCCAAAGTTACGACCCCAAGAAGTTGATGCACCAATTTACTCCAAATGGGACCCACAGTTTGGCGTTTCATCTTCTAAGGTTAGGTTTTTAGATGTTTAGGGTTTTCCATTGTTTCTAAACAATAAATAGGCCTTCGAGCCTCATTGTAACACGGTTCAGAGGCATGTAGCCGCCACATCTCTTCTCATAGATAAGCTGCCATCGCCCTAGCTAGTTTATTTCCATTTATGTTTGTAAGCATATTTCAGTATTTTACATTAATGAAATGAAGTATTATTTCTGCTACATCTCTGTGTTTATGCTTATCTCTGTAATTTGTTGCGTTTTTGTTTAAATTTGGATCAGTGGTATCAGAGCGATCTGCTTTTTTTCTCTGTTTTTCGTTGCATGTCCCCAACGAGGTCGGGATATAAGGAGTTAGGGCTTGAACTAGTCGAACCTTTGCAAGACTGGTCTCACAAATCCCAACGGCCTCACATGGTGGATGAAAAGAAAGACGAGGGGGTAGGAGATCCTATCAAAATCTTGTTCGAAGAATCCCTCGAGCAACAAAGGAATGCGATGATGGACAGTTTTTCCCAGATCCTTTAGCGGCTACCCAGGGGCGACACGTCAGCTTCCAACAGCTACTCTACAAACGCCACACCATTTAATTTACAAGTTAATTTTGAAATCGCCATATTCGAGGGTCCGATAGACAGAAATGCTGTTGATAAATGGTTAAATCTGCTAGAGGGTTATTTTTCTGTTCATGATTTTTCTAGTCAGGAAAAGATTATTTTCGATCTTCTCAAAACAACCCTCCACATCAAGGACTGGTGGGAAACCTATTGCGAACAAAATGGTGAAAGTACAGGCTCACTATTTTCAGCCGCACCCACTTGGAATTCATTCCGGGATGCCATCAAGGAGCACTACTACCCTGTCGGAAGCTATGAGGATCAATACATAAAGTGGACCATGCTGCGGTAGGGAAGGGACCAAGACATGCTGGAGTTTACTAATATTTTCCATACCCTTCGCACAAAGTTGGGTATCAAGGATACAGATCAACATTTGGTTCTCAAATACTGTGGTTGCCTACATAAGTACATCCAAGAAGAAATAGAATTTCTGAACATCTCCTCGCTCGGCATGGCATACCGATATGCCGTCAAGGTCGAGAAAAAGTTTAAACAGGAGAAACGAGACTTTGGATCTACGAATACGAAGCAAGGGAAAGGTGCCCCCAAACTGCAGAGCAAAGGACAAAGCCAAGGCAGGGCGACTCAAGACAGCCCGCCAAAGCTGCAAGCAAAGAATAGTGTCATGAAGCCAAAAAAGGACACGAGAATGTGGTGTGAGTTCCATAAGAGCTCCACTCACAACACAAGTGAGTGTCGGGCCAAGCAATCACTTGTGGCCGAGCTAAAGGTTTCAGAATCAAATGCATGTTCTGACTCTGAGTCAGAACCCGACAAGGGGAATGACAAAGAAAAGCAGGTTATCGATGTGGAGCCCAATGCCACCTTTACCACCACGAAGATCTAGAAGGAGGAACTCGAAGATCTAGAGGAGGAGGAATGTCTTTTCCACTCACAGATGTGGGTGAAGGGTTCACCACTGCAATTGTTGATAGTGGGAGCCAAAAGAACCTCATTTCAGTAGAGGTCATGAAGTAGTTGGGCCTACTGACTACACCACACCCGTAGCCGTACAATATCAGGTGGCTTCACCAAGGACGGGATCTTTGAGTTCGCTAGCAGTGTTGCCTTCCCTATAGCATCAAACCCTTCACAAACGAGGTATTGTGTGATGTTGCAGCTCTGGATGTTTGTGATGTATTATTAGACTAGCCGTGCTTATGGAGGCGACATGTTGTATGTGAGTCAAAGCCTCGCGTTGTTATTATTACTTTGGGTAATTCATTATACAGGATACAAGAGGTAGCCCCACCTACCACCACCTCTTTGATCTCTGCCAAGAAATGCAGCAAGATCATCTCCCAGACTAGGAAATTCATTTTATGTCTAGTTCACTCCCAAAGTAAGGGAAAAATCATCGCCACATCCATGACCCCTGCGAAGGGTTGCTCCACGCAGTAGCAACAACAGAGGGATACAGTCATGAAAGAACACAAGAACAACTTCTCCTCACCCACAGGGGTACCACACAGATTTCAGATGGACGACAGAGCTTGGTTACATCTGCAGAAAGAATGCCTTACAAGAGCCCATCAAAAGATCATACCACTCCAACATGGTCCTTACAACATTAACAAGGCTGTGGGAAACAATGCTTTAGATGACATTATTCCACCATTCCTTTGCTTGCACCAAGTGTTCAATGTGGAATGCTCTTGACCATGCTTCCCACCATTACTGGACACATCAAAGATTGAAGAGAGATTCCATACAGGCTGGTAGAGAATTTTAATCAATGGAAAAAACCTGTGAGCAATTTTTGAAACCGACATTTCGGACTAGCTAGGTGAGTCCATCATCAAGGTAATGAGATCTGTATTTTGAGAAGAGAGAGTCAAGAAATTTTGAACCTATTAATAGAAGGATAGAGAGGATAGAGAGATAACTTTGGGCTTGTGAGGTCGGCTAGATTTTCATATATTTATAGAAAAATTAATTAAATTAATTTTAATTTTGTTTTAAATTTTATTTTACTTTAATTGATCAACTTAAAACTAAATTAAAAATAAAGTTAATCTGACCTAAATTAAAAATACAATTAAAAATTAATTTACCTAAATTAACTTAAACTTAATTAATTTTAACTTAAATTGATTTAACCTAAATTAATTTAGCCTGACAAACTTTACTTTAACCTAAATTAAATTAATATGACCTAAATTAAATTAAATTACTTTAATTTTAACCTAAATGAAATTAATTTAATTTAGGTTAAATTAATTTAACTTAAATTAATTTAATTTAGGTTAAATTAATTTAACCTAATAAAATTTTTATTTTAATCTAAGTTAAATTAGTTAACCTAAATTAAAAATAAAATTCAAATTAATTTAACTTAAATTAAATTAATTTAAACTAAATTAAATTACTTTTACTTAAATTAAATTGAATTAATTTAACCTAAGATAAAGCTAAATTAAAATTAAAATTAATTTAAACTAAATTTAAAATAAAATCAATTTAATTAATTAATTAATTAATTAATTAAATTAATTTTAAATTTAGTTTAAATTTAGTTTTAATTAGTTAATTAATTTATATATATATATATATATATATATATATATATATATATATATATATATATATATCATTTTTATTTTAATTAAATTGGATTTTTTTTTTTTTGTATTAAAATTATGAGATGTAAATGCTATCTCAAGGAAGAATTTGTATAAATTAAAGTTACTTTACTTTATTTAGTAAGGGTTTCCAGGTACTACTAAGGTACATCAAAGATTGCAAAACAACTCACAAGGGACCCTGTTCAGCAGATGGAGGAACTCAACGCAATGGGGACCATTGCTTCCTAATGGGGGAGGAATGATCCAGGTGGATGTTGGTGGCCACCCACCTATCCCACTTGGACCCCCACAACTGTCTCTTTCAGTTTTTCAGTTTCCTTATTTGTAGCACAATTTACTATTTTTAGTAGCTTTTCAAGTCCTGAACTTCCGAAGCCGTTTTGAGGCCCTAAACGACGTTTTTTGGAAAATATAGGAGCAACATGGATCCATGAACTGATGTTTCTCTTCCCAAAGTTATAGTTCTCGGATAGGTCTTTCTAACAAGCTATTGTGCGCGTCAAACAGAGATCGGGTGCCAAAGTTACGACCCCGGGAAGTTGATCTACCAATTGACCCAAAATGGGGCCCACAGTTTGGCGTTTCATCTTCTAGGGTTAGGTTTTTGGATGTTTATGGCTTTCCATTGTTTCTCAACAATAAATAGGCCTTCAAGCCTCATTGTAACACAGCTCAGAGGCATGTAGCCCCCACATCTCTTCTTAGAGATAAGCTACCGTCGCCCTAGCTGGTTTATTTCCATTTATGTTTATAAGCATATTTTAGTATTTTACATTAATGAAATGAAGTATTATTTCCGCTGCATCTCTGTGTTTATGGTTATCTCTATAATTTGTTGCATTCCTGTTTAAATATAGATTATGACCTTACCAAACACGCAATTTGCTAGACAATTTCAAGAGTGGGCCGGTTGACAATAGAATGAGTGCAGCATTAGGGGGAAGAGATCCCCTGCTATAAGGATGCGGGGACGGGAGAAACGAGCAACCACAGGACTACAACAACAGGGCACCAAAGAGGTGGTAGCAAAGGACTATCGTATCTGGGTGCCCAATGGCAGGCAAGGATGAGGGGATAGTGCCTAGCCAAGGCCACAAAGAAGTTGAGATTCATCATCCCAAATAACGAACTAGAGGGATATAGGAAGTACATGAAAGACCATGCCCTCATATGCAAGTTCATAGGGTCTTAGCTAGCGGAAAAGGAGTTGGTTAGATGGATCCACTTCAAATGGCAAGCAAAACGACACATCGAGCTGAAGCTAGGAGCTAAAGGCTTCTTTACGGTAATCTTTTCCAACCTGGAAGATAAGGAATGAATTTTTTAAGAAGGGCCTTACTTCTTCAACAATGCAGGTCTCTTTATGAGGCATTGGGAGGAATGCTACAACCCAGAGTAGGAAAAAATATTAGTGGCGCTTATCTGGGTCATATTATTTGCTCTTCTAATGGAATTTCAGGACCCGAAGATGCTTGAGGGCACAGGTAACTCCATTGCTAATTTCGTCAAGGTCACACACTCCACTAGAAAGGGAAGATACACTTCCTATGCTAGGATCTACGTATAAATGAACATAGCTGAGCCACTGCGAGAATTCGTAGAGCTGGAATACCACGATGAGGTATGGCAGTAGCCCTGAGACTATGAAAACATATTTTTTAGATGTCATAGGTGCCATGAAGATGGCTATCTATTTCGTTCAAGCCCTCTTAATAAGAAATAATTGCCAGAAGACCCTAAAATTTTTTGGGAGAATAAAGCCAAGGAAAATGAAGAAGGATTCTAGGAAGTCCATAGAATAAAACGCAACCAGAAGACTTCGCAGAACCCTAATTAGGGACAAAGTGGAAAGGGAAGCCGCAATCATAACCGTTGTGAGATCCTACAAGAGGATGAGGAAAGTGTAGAAACTCCTATGGAAAATATAGATATGGAAACTCAATCACAGATGCAAAGGGAGGAAGTAACTCCAAATGCAAAGCAAAAGAGAAACCATAGGTAAAGGAAGTAACCATGCAAATAGTAGACCAGGCCAACATGGAGATCGACAACCAAAAGGATGACCTTAGCCTAGAAGAACAAGTGATGAGGCGCCTGTTGAGCGAATGGAGACATCTGGATGAGAGTTTCATTTCAAAAGATCAAAAACAAATGTATAAAGAGACTTTTCAGCAATATCAATCCAAGCAGGTTATGATAGTAGTGAATCAACCAAATCACTTGGGGTCCTAAGACAACCAGGGGATGGAGCAAGGAACTCAAGGAAAAAGGGGAAATAAATGAGGGAGAAATAACCTGAGAGAGTCCATTCAAATGGTAGGGGAAATGTTGGTAAACTCGGGAAGGATGGTACCCTTATCATCAGTGTTTCACCAACTCAACAAACCCTTGAAATGATAATTACAACCTAGAATGTTAGAGGCCTCAACAACAAAGGAAAACAACGGTGCTTAAAGGAGCGATTGAGAAAAGACAAACTGAGTATCATGATTCTTCAAGAGACAAATATTACATAAGGCAAGCTCAAAGAAATTTTGCAGAATCATAACCCAACTTATGAGGTAATGGCCCAAAAAGCTAGAGGCAGTGCTGGTGGCCTGGCTATCCTGTGGAACCCAGTGGAAGTAACTTTTGAGGATTGGGTTAGCCTCCCAACGATATTATCATGAAAATTTAGACATGTGGGCTCAAGAGACTAGGTCCTTATGACAAGAGTTTATGAGGCTCACATTCCAGGAGAAAAGGTGGTCTTCTTAAATAACCTCATCAAATTAATGAAAGAATATACGAAAGATCTTTGGATAGTTGGCGGAGATTTCAATATGATAATGTTCCTCGAGGAAAGGAGACGAGGCAAATGGTGCACCGAGCCATAGATGGAGGATTTCAAGGAGCTGATAGTAGATCTACACTTAGTGGATCTTAAGAAAAAACAATGGAGTGTACACATGGAACAACCGTAGGGGAGGAACCCATCATATTGCATGCTGAATGGATCAGTTTCTGGCCTCGGAGAAACTCATCAGCAAATATATTTATCTAGAGGCCTCGATCGTCCCATGCATGGGCTCGAATCACTGGTGCATCCAATTAGAAGTTGATTTGAAAATTGGACTGAAGAATTGCCTATTCAGATTCAAAGCCTTTTGGCTACAAGATCCAAATCTTGTAAAACAATTCGAAGAATGGTGGAGGAACAGTGAGGAGGAATGCATAAACTTCATGCACTCCTTCCAATTGAAGTTAAATTAAATTAAATGAAAGATCAAGAAAGGGAATCGAGAAGAGTTCAACTACATCATTAGGGACCAAAACTAGTTGAACAACAAAATCTAGGACATATGATAACAAATCATCCAACATGGTAGATTTGACTTCCTTATGGTGGAAGAAGGGAAGATAATCAATTAGCTTGAAGAAAGGAGAAAGCAAGAGGATACATTATGGAAACAAAAATCTAGAGTCAACTAGTTGAGGGAAAGATAAAGGAATAACTGATTTTTCCATAAAGAAATGATACAACGTCGACAACAAAATCTTATCTACTCCCTGAAGAATGAAGTAATAGGGTAGTACAACATGAAGAGATGGAGGGGCTTCTAGTCTAACATTTCAAATCCCTTCTAACAAAACCGTCCTAAAATTGCTCTGAGGCTGCACAAAGGATTTTGAGGAACATTCTACAACTCATCTCCAAGGCCCAAAACTTAGCCCTCATGCAAGCAATAATGCTAGAGGAAGTTGAGGAAGTGGTGCAGGGCATGGAGAAAAACAAGGCACCCGGACCAGATGGCTTCATGGCCAAATTTTATCAGGCAGCCTTCACGTTCATAGGGCCTGACATTCTGAATGTGGTGGAAGAATTGGTTCAGAACCAAAAGGTATCTACTAGCCTAAATGCAACTTTCATTGCTCTAATTTCGAAATCCTCCAAATTTGACAACCGTCAATATTTTAGACCTATCTCCCTCTGCAACATCATTTATAAAATTATATCCACAATGATTGTTAAATAGCTAAGGCCTTTTCTTCCTCTCCTCATTTCCCATGAACAAACGGGTTTCGTAGAAGACCAACAAAACTTGGATGGTTTTGTGGCTTCCCAGGAAATTATGCATTCCCTCAAATGCCAAAAACTCCCTGGCATGATGAATGAGCTACACCTGTCCAATGCCTATAATCGCCTCAACTGGGAGTACCTTAGCTAGGTCCTCGGGACCTTCGGAATGGATTAGAGATGGATTAAATGGATTCATACCTTGGTGTCATCCCCTATGTTATTTATCCTATTAAATGGCTCGCCCTCTCAAACTTTTAACCCATCATGAGGCCTCCACTAGGGCGACCCCATTTCCCCTTTTCTCTTCATTATTCTGGCTGAAGGGCTAGGATGCTACCTCAAGAAGGAAGCGAGAAATGCTTAGATCAAAGGCTTGAGGTTAAGGGGAAATGATCTCCCCATTACTCACCAAAAATTTGTAGGTGACATCATGCTCTTTTGTCATGTGTCACTTTGGGAAGTGCGTTGCATCAAAGAAGTACTCCTAGTCTTCATGGAAGCATCTAGAACAACGATCAATAATGAAAAATCCTGCATTTTCTTCTTCAATACCCCTAGAAACATACAATCCTACCTTTTCCAAGTCCTGGGGTTTAGTATTGGATCTATACCTTCCAAGTATCTGGGAACGCCCTTGATGGTAAACTCCCTCGAGACCTCATGCTAGCAACCCCCCTACAAAAATTCACGGATAAACTGAATAGTTGGGATTTTCGATGGTTAAATCTAGTGCAATAGACAATCCTCCTCAAAGTAGTTCTCCAATCCATCCCAATCTATCATCTTTATCGAATGGAAGTTCCAAAAATGCCATGTGCAAAAATGGTCGAAACATTTAAGAAGTTGCTACAAGGAGGAGCTCGAAAAATTAAAAAATGGGCACTGGTATCATGGAAAAATTTAACAAAGTATAAGATGGATGGAGGCATGGGCTTGAGGGAACCTTACATCCTAATCAAGTAATGGGGGAAAAATTATGGTGTCATTGGATGAGTAGTTTATCGGATCTATGGAAACAAATATGGACAAGAAAATATAATATGCCTCTAAGAACGGAAGATGTACTAAGGTACAAGGATACCCCCAAAGGGTCAACCATATGGAATTTGTCGACCCAAAATAGAGACCTTGTTCAACAACACTTTTTGTTAGAAATCATGAACGAGAAAACAACCCTGTTTTGGCATGAATCATGACAACAAAGATAAAAACTACAAAATAGACAAGACCCAAGAGAACTCCTATTATATACAATTGGGAGAATTTTTTATACAGTGGCACAATTCTGGAAACTAGACCAAGAATGGGAAGGTTGGAGGAAATGGAGGAAGAGGACGGATTTGCCACATGCCCTGGAATCAAATCAATGGACATAGCTTGAGAAGGATCTTGAATTAAGGAAAATGACTATCCTTAATGGTCCAGACATCCTACAATGGGGATACACTACCAAACAAACATTTACAATAAAAAAATCATATGGAATAAGAGCTGGCCAAAATGGAGAAGGGCAGAACCTAATCTGGAAAAAGATATGGGGAGGGTCTGGTGGCCGAATGTGGCCTACTTCTTGTGGCTTGTAAGAATAGGTCACATTATTACCTGGGATCAGCTCCAAAAAAGGGGATTCTATCGGCCGTCGCTATGCAATCTCTGTAATGCAAACAGTAAGGAACTTGAACATATCCTCAACACTTGTCCATATGCTGAACAGAAATGGAAACAGATGGAAGAACTCTTTGGAGGAATGGATCGGGATAGGGATAGCATTCAAGAAACCATATTCATATGGAGAATAGGCATTTTCTCCAGCCCAGTTATAAATAGATCTTGGGGCATTGCATTGGGATTCATTCTCTAGGCCACCTAGAAAGAAAGGAATCATCGAACCTTCAAGGACCAGCTTCTCCCTCAAGAGGTGGTGTGGCAAAGGATCATACAAAATATCAGTGAAAAATTCTCGAAGAGAAGTGGTACCCATAGGATTGGCAAGTTCCACCCCATGAGGCTAGAACCATGCAAAAATTAAACATAGCACAAACCATCGTAAACCAAGGCTCCTAGAAGGTAACAGTGAGAGGAGTTACCTCCCTTAACTATTTTACAACACCTTAAAAAGGATTTTTGAAGCTAAGCTTTGATGGAGCATTGAAAGGAAACTTAGGACCAGCTGACCTTGAAGGACTTTTTCAGGACTCCAGAAGCAACAACAAGCTCATATATGCTGAGCACTATGGGTTTTCTAGTAACAATGAAGTTGAATTCACAACTACAAGGCAAGGCCTCCAAATTGCAACCAAAAGGGGCTACTGGAGTATTGTAGTGGAAGGGGATTCGAGGCTTGTAATCAACATGGTAAAAAAATTAAAACAAGGAACTGAATGGGAAATCTCAGCCAAAGTTGGAGAACAACAAGGCTAATCCAAGAGATAGGAACCCTTATTAGCAACTTCAACTATATAATGAAAAATCATGTCAGGAGGGATGGAAATAAAACAACATACTTCCTCGCAAATTGGGGTTGCAATCATCAGGATGCACCTTTTTAGCAAGCTTGGCTGGAACAACCAGAAGATGAGATGTTTCGACCCTTGAAGTAGGTCCTGTAACAAGACAACAGAAAGGGTGGTCAACACACTCACACCCTTGATCGGGTTGAGAGGTGGATGACAGACCCATTAAGGGGGTCATTATGACAAATACATAAAAAGGTAATGACACCGCCTCCCACACACTCGAAGCACAGGCCATAGTGGCATTTAGCATGATTATGATTAGAAAGAAGAAAGAAGGTGGCATATGCATCAACAAAGGTGGTGCAACATTTTCCGGAAGACGAAGAGACACAACGATCCCAAGCACTAGTTAATAGGTATGCTCTTTACCTGCACTTCATTATGCTCCCCAACATCAGGTTTGTCGAATTGGGATTGCGTGGGGGCAAGGGGCTAGGGAGGGAGTGAAATTGGGGTGGTGGGAATAGATGGGAGGTGAAGGTTGGCAAGATCCATCGTAGCTGCAAAAGCTTTGTAGGGATATTACTCCACTTAGGTAATGCATTCTCGTGCATGGAATCCAGTGGAGTTTCACTCTACTTTAGCATTCTCCTCTCACGCATGGGGATCATAGGGAAAAGAAGGGAAGGTTTTTGGCTCAATGAAAATTTTATGCTCATCTGCTTGGAAAACCTAAGGGGACAGGGTAAGGTAGCGACAAATGGTGTAGAGGTAATTCCAGTCTATGTACTAGAATAAGGCACGAAGGCTAGGGCACAGTGGAGGTAGGGGGCCATGAAGGCAGACACTAAGACCCCAAGGGGACTCAATAGGGCAGAGGGTGTCCGACACAGGAGTCCTTTAGAACTAGGGAATTGGTATGATGGGAAAGCTAACCAGGCTAGCTTCGACTGGTGGTAGGAGTAGGGGATGGTTCGTAAAATAGGGGTGGGATACTTAGTCAAGGAAGGGGCTTAGAAGATGGGAGGCCGGTGTGAGCAGTGGAAATAATGGAAGAGATGCAGTCAAGGGGATAGGGGATGAGGTCAAGCAATAAGGGGCACTGGGGAGAAGGAGTGGGGTTCCTTTCGACTGGCCTTCTTGGCCTATGGGTGGCCATGCAATTTGTGACTGAAAGCATGGCCATTATTAGCAGAGGGTAGGGGGCATGTAGGGGTGTTTGAGACATCTTAGGTGGGGGTATTTTTGTTTGAAGACTTTGAGCACGCTCCATGGGGGGAAGAAATGTTGGATGAACAAAACTAGTGGTTGTAAAAAATTATGAAAATAATGGTTTGGAATTATTGGTTGCTTGTTCCCGAAGCTGGTAACTACCCTTGGAGGAAGAAAACATTCAAGCTAGTTCTGAGCAACCATCAGCAATAGGTTGTAAGGGCACGAGACAATACAATAATGGCTCGAATAGTGAAAGACAAGAAACCACAGGAGAGCAAGGTTGAGGCTGAGCCGAACAATGCTGGAAAATGTCATGGGAGGAAACTAGTGGACAAAATAATCTAAGAAGTGGTCAACGCATATGTGGGTGGCACCAAAGAGGACATTCATTGGTTCATCGTAGATTGGGAGGAGGACATAAATAGATTTGTGAACATGGGGGCAGTAGATGCGGAAGAGTGGAAGGTCCTAGTTCCTGATCTGGGACACACTCACGGCAAAGAAACACAACATAAACAAACTCTACACTTGTATTGGCTACTGAAATGCCTCCTAGGGAAGGTGATGGAACAAATTTGGATGACCGTCATTGAGGACTTTCCAGACTACAAGCAGGACTTTCAAAAGATCCAAGTTCAGCTACAGAAATAGGATACCCATCTGGGCTGAATCGAGAAAACTTCTCAAGTGTGTTTTTGTTGATCAAGTTGCCTAGATCTAGTATGAAAGACATAACCCCTGGTACCTCGTTCTTGATTGATAAGGAGAACTAGAAGGATGAAGTCATAATCGTTTTGCTTAAGTGTATATGCCGTTACCATTTAATTTCTAGTTTGTAGTAGTTTATATATACATAAAGACAACTCAAGTTTGTGGACATGATAATCAAGTATATATAGCTTAGATAGATAGACTAACTATTTTTTGCTACTAGATGGCGTATAACACAGTTAGGTGGTCAACAAACATGGTTTCCCAATGGGAACTTTGAGACCACCTAACTAGGCTAAGTGGTTGTAACCTCCTTACATATATTATAATGAAAAAGAAGGATCTACCTAGCTTAACAAAAAAAAATTATTGTACTTGAATATTTTTTATTTAAATTTAATGATATTGATAGGCATGTCTATTTTAGACTGGGATTCCCAAAAAATTTCTTTAATTATTAGTAAATATTAAATAGATAGTAAGATTTAATATCAACATAATATTTAGTATATTTTTAATAGTATTCACAAATTAGAAATTGATATTTAAGCTATGATATTGTATTAAAGATTATTTGAAAGTTAATAATTTCCATGGTAAAATGTAGAAATGTTTATCTCATATATTATTTATTTTTTAATTAACGATAATGACTATTTAAAATAAAATTTCTGAGAAATATTGGATCCAATGGTAGAGAGTGAGGAGTTTTTCACTATTTTTTAAGAATTTGATTGCCATGAGGTGTCCCATGACCTATGAAACACCTTGAAGTAGTAGTCTTAATTAAAATGAATCTATATTAATTTATGAATTTTTCATTATATAGATACTAATTTATGAATTTTTAATTATATAGATTCTAATATGTGATGAACTTATCAAAATAGTTATATAATTTTTTATTTAAAAACATATATATTTTTATTTATTAATAATTTTATTTTTGTGAATTTTATTTAAAATTTAAATAAAATAAAATAATAATTTAAAATTAAATTTGTATAAATAGAATAATTTGATTTTTACTAATATATTTTTCTTTTTATGAATTTTAAAACATATTTCAAATAATAAGAAAACAATCTTCTTACTAGTTTTATCAATTAATTTAATTTAATAAAATTGTAAATTAACATTGTCCTTCTATATGATTATCAACCTGTCCATGGTGAGTGGTTTTGGGCGAAAAATTATTCCAAAATTTTTATAGGGATGTTGTAGAGATATTTATAAATGGTTAGATATATTTTCTTCGTGTGTAAATAGGTTATTGCCTGCATACTTGATAGATGCTAATTTCTTATTATATATTTTTTTGTTTGGTGTTATTAATAAGATTTTGTTTTAATTGGATGGCTTAAATAGTTCTTTTTTCAATTTATAATTTTATTGTATTAAAATTACAATTTAAATATGATATTAGATTAATTAAATTTATTTGGTAACAATGTTAATTTAATATAGTTATTAAATAATTTAGCGAGAGGTTTTAATAATCCATGGTTGTTGCATTGATGGAATTGTTAGGATGGTAGGTGGCATCAAGCGTATTGGTATTGATGCTAGATGTTTATTATTGATGTGCATGGAGTGTCAAATTTAGAGGGATTTTTTAGAGGGATTTTTTAGTAGTTGCAGTATTTAAAATAAAACTATCATAGTAACAAGCCAATTAAAAAAGTTATAAATCTTATAACTATGGTGGTTAGTTCACCAAGAAGGAATTCCGTTCAGCTAAAGAGTGTAGCATCCCTCTTTTACAAGTTTAATTTTTTTGTTTACCTATTACCATAAAATTATTACATTTGTTCACCTACGATTTATAGCTTGACAGGTTATATATCGAATTCTCATTAGCTTCAATGTGAATGACATAAAGTAATGATCCTTTCTAATATATGAAACTTCTTCCTCCATAAGTATATACTATGTATTCCACTCTGCACCAGTGGTTAATAACATGTATATCCTTGGACTTCATTCTAGAAATAGTGTGTTCATTGTTTGTTTGTAATTGTGCATCAAATTCCATCTCTATAACCCTGAATAGGACACCATTGCAACAATGCATGAAGACAACCAGGCTATTAATAATTGAAACATTTTGATTTGCACCTAACTTGTCCTCTATTTTTTTTGCTCTTGCTCCAACAACTGTATCTTTCTTCAACAATCCATTTCATTTTCTAAACACAAATTGTCAAAAATATTTCTGATTTTAGATTCCTTTTGGGTTACCTCCCACTTGAACTCATTAAGAACATCCAGTATATCTCTATGGATGTGTTCTACAAAAATATCAATGAAAATATTAGTTCTTCTGGAAACACTATGAACCAACTCAATTTCCTCATTAACCTCGTCTGAGACATCCAAAAATCTCAAGGATAGTTGTTAAAATTTCTAACTAGGGACAAATTCCACCTTGTGACAAGTCATTTGATGGAGATGATGATTGCATTGGATTCCTCTTTTTGAGAGGTCCAAGATTAATATAAACATCATCTCATTCAGACAAGAAAAAGTGTGATTTCAAATTTATGACCACACATGTTCAAATCGTTCAGGTCAACCTCAGCTAAATGTGGCCTCAAGAAGCCCAATGGATGTGTCTCTTCACCCACAACAAAGTGTATAAATACAAGATATCTCACACCAAATTTGGACATCCATCACTCACACATTCTTCTCTCTCTCTTGATCAGATTGGTTTGTACAACATGGGGTAGCCTCTCTCTCTCACAAGTGTGGCTAGGAGGACAGAATTTATGGGCAGCAATTACATGTTGAATTTCAGATATTTTGAACAGCGTTGACCTACGTTGACCAAGGAGATTTTGACCACTTTTGATTGTGGTTTTTGGGGAAGAATTTCAATTTCCTTAGGCCGCATTGTGTGGCATAAAAATCGATATTTTCTGTGCTAGTTGGCCTCTTATCAAGTTGTATTTATATCTTCTTTCTTTAGTTCATCAAGCAATTACCAAAGAGAAAGCACATAAAACAATGGACACCAGATATCGGCACTATGCCAGGTAAAAACCACCCTCGAGGAAAAAACCCATTCAAAATTCTGTTCCTTTCAATAGTATTCTTTGAGACTCTTCACCCTAGACAAAAACCAAAACCTCCTCTCCGCACCAAGTCATCCTCCCAAATCTTCGACCTCTCTTCTAGCAGCTTCAACTATGTAGCAGCTTCTAGCATCAAGAAGCTTCCAACATCAACAAAACTTTTAACACTTTGATCTCCCAAAATAGAGCACGAAAGAAAGAGAGAGAGAGAAGCGTCAAATTTTGGTTTTTCTTCTCCTCATTAGACTCCACCCAACTCACACTTCCTTCTCCTTCTTCTACTTCGTACTTCTTTCAGTTTCAAGAGATACCAAACTTTCTTGTGAGAGAGTGCACTCCAAATGAGTTTGACTTGCTTCTATTTATAGGCTTCAAGGGAGGTTGAATTGGTTTCCTTGGGCCAACTTTATCTCTTCTAGGCCGACTTGATGTAGAGGATACATAAATTATATTTGACTCAATAATAAACCTTTTTACATGATTCAAAATCCCAAGAAGGGTCTCTTTAAAAGTATAATGACTTTATTGAATCAGAATAAATCCTACAAGTCTTCAATGGGGAATTTGACCTAAAACATGCTGACCCAAGCATGAAACCCATGCTTTAATAAGTCACAATAATAACAATAATAAAATATTTTCTTTATTATTTTCACAAGTACATTACAAGATGACTGAAATGAATTTAATGTAGATCGAATCTAGTTACATTTTCCAACCCCAATTACATATTAAATATAATTTTGAATATTTTATGTTTGAATGGTTGATAATTTAATTTGAACTCACTTTAGGGAATGAAGGGAAATTATTTCCTACACTGCCTCGTAAATTTAACAGGATTTGTGAGAATTTCAACAATCTTGCCCATTTGTAGAAATGGATGGTAGCCTCACTGCTCCTTTTTGTACTATGTCATGGTTGTAGTGGTACTTGATCTCAATGTGTTTTGACGTTTCATCACCATCATCTTCGATACCTGATGAAATAATTTTGCGAGTAACTTCCAAAGACATAAGGCTTCAAAAATAACAAAATAAGATGTAATATACTTAGCTTCAATAGTGTTTTCAGCTTCATTCTCATCACAGAATACCCCAAGTTGAATTATCATCATAAAGTGTTTTTCCTATTTTTTGCATTGCAGCTATATTTCACCATTTGAGACATATCTCAATCCATATCCAACCGTACCATGTCGATACCTAAACACATGTTTTTCATACCTCGTCTCAACCATAAAATGACTGGATCCAACACCACAACTGCTTTCTGGTCACCCTTACAGATCTTGTTGTGGTAATATTGGTTTCTCCCTCTCCCATTAAGATTCTACAAATTGGTTATCACGGGAGTGGCCATGGACTTGCTATCTATTATCCCAAATATCTAAAGTATCATAATAGTATACTTCCTTTAACAAAGGAAGATTCCACCTAGCTTCTGCCACAATTCTACTCCCAAGAAGAAATGTATCCAACCAATAACCTCCATCTTAGAGGCCAACTCCCTTTGACACTAAAGCAGGGCTTAACTGCTCCATATATCGTGAAAGAAAATCCTCTTTTTGTTGTTTATCCCTCTATCACATGAGTCCTAACATCTGGAGAAAATGTTTCCTCATTGTCCTCTCCCTCTTTTCAGGAGAACCCTCACGAATCTCGCTCTGTACTTCTCTATGTTGTCATATACCACATGCTTGATATTGTTAATCCACTTGGGAGTCACTATTGACTTCTCCTTATGTCTCGGCATAATATCCCTCATGACATCCTTAAAACTTGTTGGCCTTCCTTCTGCCTCTAAACTAGGAGCTCTTCCAGGCAGTTAGCATATTTCTAGATGTCAGTACAATTTCTCACTCTTGAACAAAAATCAGCCTAGCTGAGTTTATGCTCAATCCTAGGAGAATCGTCTTGCCAAAAACTTTGTTTTGTTCTTCCCGATGCTTCCATCTATTGCCAGAGCCTTAGAAACCTTTATGATGTATTTGCAGGCCTCATTTAGAGGCCATGGAAGAAATTATTACAACCAAGCAAAAGATACAAAGACAAGAGGTTGGCCAATAATAAAGTAATAATAATCAATGAAGAAAAATCTGTACTTATCTTTTGAACTAAGAATTGTAGAGAATTATCAAGCTAGAAATGCTCATCCTCAAGTTATAGAACCACACCAAAGGCTGAACTACAAGCTAAGACATCTTCATGCTAACAGGAGCATGGACCAAGCAAAAACTCCATTAACATTCGACACTCTAGGTCATATTCTAAGGTTTCAAAAACCCTTAGGACCAAAAATTCAATGCAAAGAATTTGACATTGATACCATCATATCATCTCAAACTTTTGAAGATCATTGTGAATCTCATCACTGGAATTTATTGCCTTATACAAAAAGTAGGCGAGGGAGACTTTACCCTTACCTCCCTCTGTCTCTAGAGAACAAACCCAATTTTTTTTATACTTGGCTTCTTCCTCATCATTCTGAGGCTCAACTGTCTTTCCTTCAATAAGATTCATCTCTGAGCCTTGATCACTCAACTTCTTCCAGATTTCAATATGGACTAATATTGCTTTTTAAAATCTAAAAATATCCACAATGAACGTATAAAACTTAAATATTCTAATAATACCCCTTCCCAGGCATGTTATACAAATTGATAATGATCAAGTGTTGATGTGACAAAAAGGATTATCGGTGGTTAAACAAACATTAAAAAAAAAAAAAAAGGAAAAAATATGAAAGTGTCAATAAAAAAGAATGGTGTGTCTATAGAGGCCACATATTCACCTAGAAAGTTATTTCTCGTCAAAACTTGGTGATTTTTTTTTCAAAAAATATGATCATAGGAGTGTTTGAAATGTTTTTTTTTATTGTAGAAATGGATTTAGCGCCATAAAAAACTCCCTAGGCACCCAAAATACCAAAGTTTGACCACTATAACCTAGATTTCCCAAAATTTCTGCTAATTTTTGGCAAAAATCATGCTGGAATTTCCTCTATTTTCTAGGTGAACGTGTCGACTATTCTAAAAAAAATCATACGTGACACTGTTCCAACAAAGCCACATGTTGTGCACAAGTGACACCTTATATGAATGACTGAAACTTCCACCAATGGAATATTTTTCCACAAAACTATCCAAGAAGTGTCGAGTCCATTAGTGTGGAATTCTCCGCAAGTTCCACGTCTTTACCATGGATTCCTTGTATCATTTTGGAATGATACAAATCTGTGTGCTTGCAAGCACTTGGGGACATAAAAGAGATAAGGTTGACTACGCACTGATTTTTCAGCTACAACTGGGGAAGGGATGTGACTCCATGCCATAATTTTGGGATTTTAGAAGGGAATTTGTAATTATAGACAATCTAGCCCATTGAGACATATATTCATTTAGAACACACATGATTCTACTTATCTTGAAGTAAGAATACATTTATGTTAAACTAAGGGTAAAGCAAATGTATAATTTTGTATGCCCAACCAAGCCATAATAACATGATAACAAAGTGTAAATCGAGCAATTCAAAGGCTAACAACGTGAACAAAAGAATACGTGTATCTACCCATCATGTGACACTATATCTACAGGCTAAATAGTTGTCTTAAGTGTGTTTTGAGATTAGGACACACAACCCAAATACTTGCATTCACAATGAGTATACACCATACAAAAAATGGAATTAATTAGGAAAAAGGCATTGGACATCAAGTCCATCTACACAGACAAAAGTAGAAGAAGAGCTTACCTTACATGTGGTGAATTCAAGCTTATGATATTTGGGATTTTCTGCAAAAAGGCGAGCATGCAACATGGGTGTGTAAGCAGCAGTGGCCCTGTACTTTCTACAGAGCATTCTGAATGGAATTTCTGATTGATCAACCATGGGTGCTACTATCAATTTGGGCTCCCCAAACTTCCTCCAATTCCTCCACGCCCTTCATATCAAAAACCCATTTTCCATATGTTCTTCACTTGAATCAGATAAGGAGTTTCTAGAGTCCACATGAGGTGAGAGGACTGAACAATCTATGGCTTCAAAGGTATCTTCAGTCGCATCCTCTGAAGAACCATGTGGTGATTCAGAAAGAGTGAAATCAACGATTCTCGAACACAGGACATTGTCTGCGCTCTGTATGGCCTCTATTTTCATTAGACCAGCAAAATAAGAGAAGTGAAATTGTTATAAAATACAAGAAATAAAAGGAAATGATAGGCCTTGAAAACATCAATTATCTATGCTTGAAATTGATGAGATGCATGCAAGAGAAGGCCTTGTCTTCATTGAGGGCCATCTAGTTAGCGTAATCAGCTAAACATTTCCTGAAAAGAGAAGGTATATCTATAAAAGAAAGTTTTGAACCCTAGTGGAACATAACATAAAAGAGGCCAAGTATTTTAACTTTAAAATTGAACATACTTGGTATCATATCCATTTAAACAACTTCCCAAACTTGAAGATAATATTAATATTGTAGTTGTTTTGTGTTCAAATATTTTTAGATTCTAATTTTATTGATATAAAAGATAAAAAAAAAAAATCAATGCCTTCATTTGATTGTTACTTGACTCTAGTGTGTGCAGGTTAGAGGAAATGTGATTGGAAAAATGATAGGGAGATGATGCAGAGCATGACTTGGATATGATTCCTTTGTTGTTGGAGATCCTTTAAGCACCTGAGCCATTGACTTTGGAAATGTTTCTAGTAGGGATTCCTCTTAATGTTGTCATTCTTTCACCTCACTTGTTATTTTGGGTAAGAAAATGTTTTAGGAATGCTAAAAAAGACATCGGTGGATAGGTAAACATTTTCTTTATAATTGCATATCCAGTCCATGATATCTTCGATTTATTGTTTGATTGTATTTTGAACATTTCTTTGGATTTTTTTGTGTTTTAACCATAAAATTAAAAATACTTGGTATCATGTCCATTTAAACAAAAACCAAAGCTTGAAGAGGAAATTATCATTACATAATATTGATTGAAATTCATTTAGTTGTTTTATGTTATAATATTTTCATGACTATTAGAAAAGTTTACTTTCATATTGTCATTTGAGAACATTTTGTTTATATACTTGACGAAGTTCATGCATTAGAGAATCAAATGTTGTTGCGAATAAAATGACAAGGATTAGACATCATATCTCAGATTATTGTTTTTCACAAGTTATCTACACCTTGATCTTTTTAGCATGTAACTGGGTTGGCACGATTGTGCCTAAGCTTTCCCTGAGGGTTGAGTACCAAGTTACTAAGGTGTTCTTTTCTATGGTGAAAAATTATTTTCTTTGTTTATACAAGTCATCTGGCCACATAGCAGCCAGTATTGCCCAACTAAAGAAAACTTGTTCAAGTTGCTTGCTTTTATGGGGAAAAACACCTTTGACATCACTGATGTTGAGGTATATGTCATATTAATCCTTTATAGTATATTTTAGTATATGTTCTTGTGTTCCTCGTCTTTCATGGCTTACACTCTGCCCTGTATCTTCTTTTGTTTTCATAAAGGAACTCAATATTGATGGTAAGAAGAAAGAATTGAAGAAAGAGGAGAACAATAACACTGGAGCAACAAACACAAAGGGAGAGAGAGAGAAAAGAAAATCAGTCTAGTGATACCCTTAGAGACAATATCCTGCATAGGACACACACATAGAAACTGATGGTCAAGTCTTGAGAGTTCGTGAATTCACCTACAGTGCCTTGGAAACACAATGATAATGTTTTAAAATAATGAAACAACATTTCTTGTGTAAATTTTAGTCGAACCAATATTAAGTTGGAAACTCATATTGTAATAATTGACATTTAATATAATATAATTTATGTGGTTGAAATTATTTATAGTTTCACTTGATATTGTTTAATATTGTAATTAACATATGTAACTTTGCATTTTATATATTAGATAAACATGCACATTGTATGATTTTATTTTTAATTTAGTCGCAAAATCATAATAATTAATTTATGTTGATTAATAAGGAACACATAAAATCAATCTAAAACTACTAAATTAGTAGTTTATATTGACCGATGACGGAGACAAATAAAATGAATACAAGTAAATTAGTTTTTTATAGTGATTAGTAATGAAAGTAAATGAAATGAATATAAACTAATAAATTAGTCATTTATATAATGTATATGAAGATACGAAAAAAAGATAAATGACTACTATAAATGATAAATTTTTTATTACAAATGATGACTAAATTTTGCATATATATAAATATCAGTAAATAATTTATAGTATCTCATAACACAGCCAAAGTTTAATTATATTTCTTTGGTCATTAATTGGTTTCAAACGATGACTAAAATTTACATATATATGACTATTGGTAGCTAATTTATAGTATCTTATAACACGACCAACATTTTGGTCATATTTATTTGGTCATTAATTGGTTTTCTCGAGTGATGATATAGTAATATATTTTGTTGTATATTTGGTGACTAATTGTGGCAATTAATGACTAAATCAATTACTAAATTAATGACCTAATTAATGACTAAATATACTATTAGATGACAAAATTGGGACAAAAAATTAATGACTAAGCTAAAAATTACTAAAATTTGGTCATGTTATAAGATACTGTAAATTAGCTACTACTGGTCACCAACTAAAATATGGTAGTTTATATGCAAATTTTAGTCTTTTTTTAGTAACTAATTATCCATTTTGTACTAGTGCAACTTCCACAATTATTCCTTCAACTCCCAATGATTATCCTCCTTTGAAGCATCCTTCCACCAAAAAAAGTTCTTACGTCACCAATTATTTCTAATCTTCATGGTCCTATTCTCTAATATCTCCTCAACTTTGACCTATATCCAATCAATTATCAATCTAGGTACACGTATTGGATCAAATCTATGGAATTCATTTGTGCCTATTCAACCTGGTCTCAATTGATTGATATGGAATGAAGGATGATGAAATTTCAATTGAAATTGCGTCACCGTTTTGTTCATAACTAATTTGACCCTCCCAAGTAGTTTGAATAGACACGCAAACATGTCGAGAAGTGACTTTTCTATCCCTATAGGTGGCATAAATTTTTCCCTTATGAACCTAACAAAAAATACATGTTCCAACTCCACCCTCCCCTGCCAACCCATAGTGAACCCCAAGTTTGATGGAATCGTCCCATAATAGCCTTACATCACCAAATGTGGCATCGTGGGTAGCTTCCAATTGGTCAGCTTAGATGGACTATAACCTTCCATTGAAGTTTTTTGCAACTTTTAACTGGAATGTGCTATATCCAAAAAATCTATCAAATCTTATAATATTGAACAAAAATGTCACAAAAATGTCTTATCAATAATATTAAATAATGATTTCGAAGTGTTCTCAGTGAACCTTGTATCCCTCTCTGACATAATGCTAAATAGAAGACCCCAATACTTCATAACATGTCTGGAAACCATCTCCTCCTTCACTCCATAAAGAACCATCACTACAATAAATATAATATGCAATAAAAAGAAATCAATCACAACATAATGAAATTGGAATCTATGTAAAGAAATCAATTTAGATTCTTGACCACAACTTCTCTAATGATAAGTAAAGGATATAATGTATTTGCTTTCATCCTAGTCCCATGCCTATGTTGTTGACCCTTTATACAAGTCTACACATACTCCTCAACATATTACCTCATACATACCCATAAGTATCCTCTCCCTAATAATGTTAGTGTTTGCTTCTGTCCTAGGTATCCATCCCAAGGCGAGTCATGGAATTCCTTTCTAAGATACTTTCAAAAGCTACCTATCATGGGAAAATATATGCTTTGACCAAAATACAAGACTCCATTGTGAACTACAAACTTTTTCATCTTTCCTTCCTTCACCTCCTTCATAATGTTCTTTAAATTTGGATCCATATGGAACCCATCATGAACCTTGTTTCACAACTCCACCAATACCTTAATCTCACTCCCATATTATGTATTCAACCCCTCTTCCTCATAAAGTTTAGGAAGATGTGCCTTTCTACTCAAGGCATCTACTACAGCATTGAGTTTCCCTACCCTCTATACTCAATGGTAATATCAAACTCCACCAAGATATTTATCAACATGCCTATTTCAAGGACAACTTGTGTTATATTGTTAAATGGATTGTCGCAATATTGAATATCTTGACTAAAAATGGCTTTCCAAAGAGGTAATTCCTCCATACTCATATAAAACACACAATATTGGGCATATCTTGCTCATGAATTGGTTATCTCCTCTCTTTATCATGCAACTTCATTCCCTTGAAATCTATGGGATGCCCCTCGTGTCTCAAAACTCCATAAAATTTTGAAGCACCTACCAGTACCTCGAATGGTTGCTCAAAATATGGTAGCCTTAAAACAAGAGTAGTGATAATCTAGTGTTTTATCTCCTCAAATACATGCCTTCCCTTGAACCCCTACATAGAGGAGATTCCATCCCCATGAAAACCCTTTAACTAGAAGGGGGTTTTCTCTCCCTATGAGCACACTACAGCCAACATACATGGAGATAGTTATGCAAATAATATAAAACATACCCAACGTTCCCCTACTTGCTGTTTTCTTTGCACATAGTAGGTCACATGTGTAAATTATTAATAATGGTGTAATAAGGACTACTTTTTTATACACCAGGAGAACTTCTCATTGCTCACATATTTTATTAATAAATATACAACATTCATCAAAGTGTCCACCTTCACTAGGAACGCCTTCTTTTCTTCAACCATATCTCTCACAAAGTGATATTGAATGTTAATATTCTTTCTCTCTTATAGGTACATTAGGTTCTTTGCTAACAATATTGCACTCTAACTGTCACAATATATCCTCGTAGCTTGTTGGGCTAAGCCAATACTAGAACACAATCTCTATAACCACACAACATCCTCACTTGCATGAGTGACTATTACATATTCAACTTCTATATTCGAGAGTGATAATAAACAATATCTCTTACACATCCAATTGATTGATCCTTAAAATAGGTTAAACACATGCCCACTTGTAGATATTTTGCAATCCAAATCTCCTGCCCAACATGTATCAACAAATCCATATATGTGCAACACTTTGTCCACTCCTAGTCTTCCTTGGTAGCACCGTTAATAGCTATTAGTTCAAAAAAAATGCCCAAAAAACTATTTACCATACCTAAATTATCCTTCCTTTGTTTTTACATATACCTTCTCAACACTCCCACTGCGTGTGAAACGCACAATATAGTACAAACCATTGTATAAATCAAACTTCCAACCACGTTGGCATATGGAACATAGGAAATGTCCTCTTCCTCTTCCTATGCCTTGGGACATTATTTTGCAGTTAAATTCACACCTATAGGAATAGGTACCTTCACCAATTTACATTCTTGCATATTAAATCTATGTAATATTGTATCAACATAGTTCCTCTAACATAACCATAATTTCTTTTCTTCCTGATCTATTTCAATTACTATGTCCAAAATAAAATTTACAATCCAATATTCTTCATGTAAATTTTAGAGGACAACTAATTTTTTAGTTCATGGGTCATTTCCCTATCATTTTCAATCAATGGTCACATATCACCCACATAGAAGCCCATATAATCAACATGATCACCAATTATTTGAAATACAGATAATGATCTACTTTTCTTCTTGCAAAGGCAAGTCACAATATTTAAGTGTCAAGTTTTTGGTACCACATCATTGGTGATTGTTTTAACCCATACATGGACTTTTTTAGCCTACATACCAATTATTTCTTTCCTTTCACAATTTATCCTTCTGGCTACTTCATCTATACTTCTTCTTTTAGATCCCCATGTAGAAATGCTATATTCACATCTATTTGTTATACTTAAAAACCAAAAGCAGCAACAATAGATAAAAGAAATGTAATACAAGTTAACTTAGAAACAAGAGAAAATATCACCAAAATCAATTTCCTCTACCTAGAAATAATTCTTTTTCTACTAATTGAACATTTTAGTCCTCTACTCTACCTTATACATTTAGTTTCTTCTCAAATTTTATTTGTTGTCAAGGGGGTTTCCTCCAAATTACATCTCCACTAGATGCCAAGCCTCATTCTTGTCCAAGGCTATAGTTTCTTCAACCATGTTTTTTTTCTAGAGTTTTTTGTCTTCTGAATCCATTTCCTCCCTAAATGTTCTAGGATCATCATTAGAAATAAGCAAAGAAACATTTGAACGGAAATAAGGTGGGGTATGCCTTTTTGGCTACCCTCTTTATCGAGTTGATCTCCTCAGTATTGGAATCTATGATTCGTCTTCTTACTCATGTTATTTTTTAGAGTCTACTTCATCATCCTTCAAAGTGAACTCTATCTTCCATGGTCCTTTTTCCCTTTGTCGAACTTCTTGTTTGATATCATTTTTGACTTCTCTAAATACTACATCTCTACCATACAATACATTTTTAGTTTATGGTTTCCAACCCTTATAATATTTCAAAGCATATATATATCCAATAATGATATGCTTTTCAACTTTATTATCTAGATTACTCTTATTTTCCTTTGGAAAGTATATATTAGCATCACAAAAAAATACTCTGAGATGTATAATAGAATGTTACTTATTACTCCACACCTCATGTGGAGTCTTATCATCTAACGTTGATGAGGGTGATCTATTTGTCATAGTCTTTGCCTAGAATTTATTTCCTAATTTACCACCACTCAACATGATCCTTTCTTTCTCCATTAGTGTCCCATTCATCCTTTTGCAACTTCATTTCATTGAGGTGTGTAGGGAGTATTCTTGTATGTTACTATAATACACCTCTTACATTATTCTTTGAATTCATCCCTATAGAATCATCCACTAATATTTTTCCTCAAGACCTTAGTTTTCTTCTTCTTATGATTTTCCACAAGGGCATTAAACTCTTTGAATTTGTTAAAGACTTTATATTTCTTCTTAAGGGAATAAATATATGTATGTATCAAGAAGTAATATATAAATGAGACATAGTACATAGATTTACCTAGTGATGGAAATAGCAAAGGTCCAACAACATCATTGTATGCCAACTATAATATATCCTATGTCCTCATAGAGGAGGCCTGACACATAATTTTGGTCATGTATTATCTTTACCCTAGACTTGTAATAGGACATAGAAATATACCATATGCCATAGGAAATTGTCCTCTTCACAACTTCAATTTTCTCCTAAAATACTCTAAATTGATGATTCCTCATGTCTCATATTCTCAACCTTCTTTGAATACTTTGGTCAAGTGATCCAGGTGGACATTGGTAGCCACCCACCTATCCCATTTGGACCCCCACAACTGTCTCTTTCAGTTTTTTAGTTCCCTAAATTATAGCACAATTTACTATTTTTAGCAGTTTTTCGGGACCTGAACTTCCGGAGCCGTTTTGAGGCCCTAAACGACGTTTTTTGGGAAATCTGGGGCAACATGGGGCCATGGATAGATGTTGCCTCCCAAAGTGGTAATGCTCAGATAGATATTTCTAACGAGCTATTGTACGCGTCAAATGGAGATCGTATGCCAAAGTTACGACCTCGGGAAATTGATGTACCAATTTACCCAAAACGGGGCCCATAATTTGGAGTTTCATCTTCTAGGGTTAGGTTTTGGAATGTGAAGGATTTTCCATTGTTTCTCAACAATAAATAGGCCTTCGAGCCTCATTGTAACACAGTTTTTCAACAGTTCATAGGCATGTAGCCACCACATCTCTTCTCAGAGATAAGTTACCATCGCCCTAGCTGGTTTGTTTCCATTTCTGGTTGTAAGCATATTTCAGTATTTTCCATTGATGAAATGAAGTATTATTTCCACTGCATCTTTGTGTATATGGTTATCTCTGTAATTTTTTGCATTCCTGTTTAAATCCGGATCAGTGGTGTCAGAGCGGTCTGCTTTTTCTCTGTTTTTCTTTGCATGTCCCCAACGAGGTCGGGGTATAAGGAGTTAGGGATTGAACTGGTCGAACCTTTGCGAGACTAGCCTCGCAAATCCCGACGGCCTCCATGACGGATGAGAAGAAATATGAGGGGGTACGAGATCCTATCAAAATCTTGCTCGAAGAAGCCCTCGAGCATCAACAAAACGTGATGATGGACAACTTTGCCCAGATCCTTTAGCTGCTACCCAGAAGCGATGCATCAGATTCTAGCCGCTGCTCTGGAAATGCCACATTGTTCAAGGTAAAAGTTAATTTTGAAATCCCCATATTCGAGGGTCAAATAGATGCAGATGTCGTAGATAAATGGTTAAATCTACTAGAGGGTTATTTTTCTGTTCATGAATTTTCGAGTCGGGAAAAGATTGTTTTCGCTCTTCTCAAAGGAGCCCCCCACGTCAAGGACTGGTGGGAAACCTACTGCGAGCAGAAGGATGAAAGTACAGGCTCACTATTTTCAACCGCACCCACTTGGAATGATTTCTGTGATGCCATCAAGGACCAGTACTACCCTATCAAAAGCTATGAGGAAAAATACATCAAATGGACCACATTGCAGCAGGGACGAGACCAAGATGTGCCAGAGTTCAAAAACATTTTTCATACCCTTCGCACACAGTTGGGTATCAAAGATTCTAAGCTACATCTGGTACTCAAATACTGTGGCTGCCTGCACAGATACATCCAGGAAGAGATGGAGTTCTTGAACATCTCCTCACTCGGCATGGCATACTGATACGCTGTCAAAATCGAGCAAAAGTTCAAATAGAAGAAGCGAGACTTTGGATCTGCCAATCCAAAGCCCAAAGGAGAAAGCCAAGGCGGGGTGACCCAAGACAACCCGTCGAAGCCGCAAGAAAAGAACAACACCACAAAGTCGAAGAAAGACACAAGAAAGTGGTGTGAGTTCCACAAGAGTCCCACTCATAACACAAGTGAGTATTGGACCAAGCAGTCGCTGGTGGCCAAGTTGAAGGCTTCCGAATCCGATGCATGTTCCGACCCTGAGCCAGAACTCGACAAGGGGAATGGCAAAGGGAAGAAGATCATTGATGCAGATCCCAGTGCCACTATTACCACCACCCAAATCCAGAACAATGAGCCTTAAGACCCAGAGGAGGGGGAGCACCTTTTCCACTCACAAATGTGGGTGAAGGGTTCACCGCTGCAATTCATTGTTGATAGTGGGAGCCAGAAGAACCTCGTTTCAGCAGAGGTCATGAAGCGGTTGGGCCTACGGACTACACCACACCTGTAGCCATACAGTATCGGGTGGCTTCACAAAGGACGAGATCAAAAAGTTCGCCAGCAGTGCCGCCTTCCCTACAGCATCAAATCCTTCACAGACGAGGTATTGTGTGATGTTACACCTCTGGATGTTTGTGATGTACTATTAGGCCAGCCATACTTGTGGAGGCAACATGCTGTGTATGAGTCAAGGCCTCCTGCTATCATTATTTCTTTTGGTGATTCATTATACAGGATACCGGAGGTAGCCCCACCTACCGCCACCTCTTTGATCACTGCTAAGAAAGGTAGCAAGCTCATCTCCCATACTAGGAAATTCATCTATCTAGTTCACTCCCAAAGTAAGGGGAAGATCGTTGCTACATCCATGACCCTCGCAAAGGGTTCCTCCATGCAGCAGTAGCAGAAAGGGATACAGTCATGACAGAAAACAGGAACAACTTCTCCTCACCCACAGGGTTACCACACAAGCTTCAGGTGGGCAACAAAGTTTGGTTGCATCTGTAGAGAGAACGCCTTATCAGAACCCATCAGAAACTCGGCCACTCCGACATGGTCCTTACACCAGTACCAAGGCTACGGGAAACAATGCTTTGAAGCATAACATTCCTCCATTCCTTCGCTTGCACCGAGTGTTCAATGCAGATCATCATCGACCATGCTTCCCACCATTTCTGGACACATCAGAGATTGCAGAACAACTCACGAGAGACCCAGATCAGCAAAAGCTTCCCCATCTCAGGGAGGAACTCAATGCAATGGGGACCATTGCTTCCTAAGGGGGGAGGAATGATCCAGGTGGATGTTGGTGGCCACCCACCTATCCCATTTGGACCCCCACAACTGTCTCTTTCAGTTTTTTAGTTCCCTAAATTATAGCACAGTTTACTATTTTTAGTAGTTTTTCGGGTCCTGAACTTCGGGAGCCGTTTTGAGGCCCTAAATGACGTTTTTTGGGAAATATGGGGCAACATGGGTCCATTGACCGATATTGCCTCCAAAAGTGGTAGTGCTCAGATAGATCTTTCTAACGAGCTATTGTATGCGTCAAACAGAGATCGTATGCCAAAGTTATGACCCCAAGATATTGATGTACCAATTTACCCAAAACGGGGCCCACAATTTGGCGTTTCATCTTCTAGGGTTAGGTTTTGGAATGTGAAGGGTTTTCCATTGTTTCTCAACAATAAATAGGCCTTCGAGCCTCATTGTAACACAGTTTTTCAATAGTTCGGAGGCATGTAGCCACCACATCTCTTCTCAGAGATAAGCTACCATCGCCCTAGTTGGTTTGCTTCCATTTCTGGTTGTAAGCATATTTCAGTATTTTCCATTAATGAAATGAAGTATTATTTTCGCTGCATCTTTGTGTATATGGTTATCTTTGTAATTTGTTGCGTTCCTGTTTCAATCCGGGTCATCAAGAGACATAATATGGGGCCTCTTTAAAAAATGTTTCAAGGTCACAATCCTTACTCTAAACTTCAATTTGCCTTCTGAAGTAGGTGACATGGTCTTGGGCTGTGGGAGATTCGACTCCTTACTTTTAAATCAATCAGTTTTCCTTGAAGGTTTTGATATTCCTTCATGTATAGAACCTTATCATTAGTTGGAGAGTTCAAATTTCTTATATATGGATGTTATGGCATAGTATCAGATCAAGGAGGTTTTATAGTAATATCCTTAGCTTCCAAACAAGTTTTCAAAAAAAAATTGTTCGATCTTAAAGCTCACGATATTTCCATAGGAGATAGGAATGCCACATAAACAAGGTGCACAGGTGGCTTCACATGAATCACCACATAAATTATTTTCTCTTGAATGCCAACACTACAAGACTAGACCACAAAGATCATATCATAGATCTCAAAACTAGTCACAAATCATCACACTTCACATGCCATAGTGTATGGATTACACAAAATAGCTTGGGTTCTCTGAACACGGATCAATGGGCTTGAACTTTAGGACATATCTTAGAGAACTCAATTTTCTATAGACTAATTGTCACCACAGAATATATGCTTATGCCTAGAACCTTAAACAAAAGAATTATCCTTGAACTATGCTTAGGCTCTCATCAAAGTCATTTTTTTCAATCTCGGTATAGACATATAATATAGCAATATAATTACAGAGAATAAATAACACTTACCTCAGAAGTTTTGGATGCCACACACTTTAAATTTTTCCCTTCTTTCACTGGGATAAGATACCTCAAGTCTAGCAAGATTCCATAGAAACATAGATGTTGGAGATCATAGGAATGAATCCTCCTGAGGATAGAAATTCAATATTGAATTGACTCGGGAATTTAGAGGATTCTTTTCACTATAACTTAAAAGTCAGAGATACTGAAATGAACAACACCCGAGCAATTGGATGCACTTGAGGTAAGGCTTAGACTTGAAATAACAACTCAAAGGGAATAATTCACTAGACCTCCTATTCAATGACAAAAGTATAGGCCTATATCCATTCAAGAAAGGGAACAAACTCGGTTTCCATACAAAATCATTTACTCGAAAAAGTGAAGACATCAACGCCTCTTATTTCATAGTGATAGATTCAGATGTTCTCAAAATTGCACTGGATCTACAATAAGATACTTCATCCTTCAACTTCAAGAGAAAGGCAACCTCACAATTTTTGAACCTTATAAGTGACTTAGAAGATTTGGATTTCATAGTGATCACATAACTTATGCCTTGGTCCTTCCACAATATATTCCTTGGACCTTCCATAGTAGAAAAATGTATGGAATCAAACTTTGATTTTCAATTATGGAAAAAAAAATTGGATCACTTATTTGAGCCATGAAACGCAGATCAAGGTACAGTGCTTCAAATCAACTACAAAACTCATACTTATGAATTAGGATAATCACAGAGATTCAAACCATAGAGAGAACTTTCATCTGAGGAATTTAGGTCTCTTGCATAACCCCACAAAGAGGTTTGCATTGAAATTTAAAGTCTAATGATCAATGCTTCTCCTCAATGATAGTTCTTCAATGCCCCCCATGTCTTACATTGTGTTGAGTTTACTAGGGCATAATAAGAAGAATTTACTCACATAGATAATGACTTCAAAATATATTATTAGCATTAACTTTCCATATAATATTTTACATCATTTAGGTATTTATACATAATCCATTAAGCATGAAATGAGCAACATATAAATAACCAGGAAACCGTGAGACAAAAGATACATAAATTAGGCTCGAGGGCAAGGAAAAACTCATAAGGGGAAAACCCCATAAATTCTTCCATATGAGGAAGAGATTTAATAGTTCATCAATACATCAAAAACATCATCAAGTGAGTAGGAAAACCAATATCCAAGAATAAGATGAAATCCAAAGCCCTCATCCTAAAATTTCGTCCCTCCTTTCTATTTACAAAATTTGTTGGATTAGAGATAGACAAGACAAAATCAATGTGTGAAAACTAAGGAGGATATGTCTCCTTTATATAGAATTTTGGAGGTCGAAAACCTACCCAACATGAAATAATGGTGAAGCCGACTTGAGCAATTTTGGAGGCAAAGTACATATTTCAATTTCAATTTTCATACTTTATTTTTCTCCATCATTTTCCTAGTGAAAATTCCAACCGAAGTTGTCAATATTAAAAAATCCAACTTGGTGAGAATTTCATTCCAATATAAGTATTCTACTTACATAATCATGGTAATAAATGTATTCATGTGATAGTATATTTTTACTACCTTCAATAATTTTGTGTCTCTATAATGAGAAAAACTAGTTGATGGACCCCATGTGAATATATCCTTATGCACATCCACAATGGAATTCCTGCCTCTCTATTCACTAATCTTCCATTCAATTTCATCTACCTTCATATATAGCTCCTTGGAAAATTGACTATTGGAGATGACAACTACCTTCATTATGGAATACTTCACTACATTCCTTAAGTGATTTTAAGAAGTGACAAAATCCTCTCTATATTCCCTTGACCTTCATTTATGGATTTCTTCATCAACATTCTCTAGCTCGCACTTTCTATTTCTCATCATCCCCATCAAACGAAGTGTTTTCCCTTAATACCACCTCCAAACATATGAACTTGCCAGCATCATCACATAAAATATTCTTCCTAAATAGTTTCCCTATCCAATTCTTATCATGTATTCCCATTTCCTATTTTATAACATCATTAACTCTATTATGTCCAAGCCATTATATATTTTCATTTTTATGATGAAATCTTGTCTTAGATGAACGAAACCTACCTCAAATATGGTACATCAAAATAAAATCACAATGACTCCAAAATTCCAACCCTATTTACTCTATAAGTTCATATCTCACCCTCATAAAATATAGGTTTCCCTTATACTTCTATGAATCACATCCCATAAAACTAACTCACCTCCCAACACCCTATAGTGCCTAAAATGTTAGACTTGAGCCATTTTTAGAAAATATACAAATCAATATAATGACTTTTCATTAAATTATTATTATAATTTAAGATATTTTAAATCAATTATGTATATAAGTAAGAGAAGTATTTTTACTGGTAGGTAATTGAAATATAATAGAGATTATTTAATTCATGAGTTTATAAATACATTTTTAATATGATTGAATGACAGATGCGAAAGCTGACAATCTGCAAAAGTGAAGGATAGTGAAGGGTTTGGAGGTAACAAAGAAACATGGAAACCTTTCCATTTTACATATAAATTTCTAAAATGAAAGATGTGGTGAGAAAGAATACAAATAGGTGGTGGAATGTGGAGAAAGGGGGCCATATCGTAACTTCTACATTTTGAGAAAAACTTTTTGGGATGTAGAATGCAGAGGGAAGTAGCGTGGAAAGGTGACAGATGGAAAGGAAAGGGAGCCACATGACAACCTCCACTTTATACATAACACCTTTTAGAGTGTTAGATGTGATAGCATGGGAACCTCCATATTCCACATAAAAGATTTTTTAATATGGATTGAAAATAGTGGAAATGAAAAATGAGGGGAATGCGTACAAAGAGGGTAACATGTAAGCATCTGCATTTTGCATAAAACATTTTGAAATATGAGTTGTGAAGGGGAGAAATTCAAAAAAGTGTGGGAATCCAAAGAAAGGGGTAGCACAATAACACATCCATTGCACTTTTTACATGAAAAGATTGTACGATGCCAATTGTTTATCGTAGAATCATTTTTGTTATCATGTTGTCCTGTTTATATCTATATGTTAGCTTGCTATATTAAAATTATGAATAAATGTTTTAGTATTAAAGATCAACCCAACTAGAATCATTAAAGATTTAATAAATAGTGTAAAAAAAGTATATTTTTTTAATAATACTTAATATAGAGCTAAATTTTAAAATTACCTTAACATAAATTATACAACATTATTAAAATGAAAAATAAAAAATATAATATAGTATTTAACATAAATTTATATTAATTTTAATATTCTAAGTATAAAATAAATTATTTTGTTTCTTTATTAACAAGAATGGATGTATTTGTATTTATAAATTTGTTATAAATGTATTGATGAACATGATTAATTATATATATATATATATATGAGACAAAACAATCCTTCATAGAGGAGTATTTAAAAATAGTACTACTATAGATTCTAACTCATACTCCTAAAGTATAAAAAACATTATACATTGCTACTAAATAAAATTAGAATGACTATAAGATTTATCCTCATTTTTTTGCATTGTCCATCAAACTTTGATCCACATTTAATATTTCAACATCTTCATATTATTGTAGTATTGTCTTATCTTCTTTTAGCTCCTCCACTAGATACATAGTTGATGATCTAGCAATTGTATTAGTTTAAGTGTGATTTCTTACCAATTCCACAACTAGACTCTTGAATAGTAGCATACTCAACTTGAAGGTATTATATTTGTCTCCTGTGACTATATATGGTTTTTGGTATGAAGACAACTTTAGAATTTCTAGCTTGATCCAACGAATGCATCCTCTCAATAATTCCTATTATTAGTGATATAATCTTGTTGTCTTCTTAGAACTATATGGAACCTAGTAGTTCCATGCAATGGACAACTTCCAGACACTATGATCAATTTTGATACCATGACATGACACATGAGGGGCGCCCTTTTCTCTATGATGACAATTAAACAAGAAAACCTAACTTGATAGACTAATAATTTCTTATAAAAGTATAAGAAGAATAGATTTCTTAACAAACTAACCTTTTACAAATTGATATTGAAAGGAGAAAGGGGACTCTAGTCTAGAAAACACCACCATAATAGAAAAAATATGTAATACAACATATAACAACAAAACAAAGCCACACAAACCAAAATTTGAAAATCCTAAGCCATGTTGAATAATAGGACCCAACCACATTGACATGAACCACCAAGCCCATAGAATTATAATCCCCACAAATGATAGAAACATAGCCACCAAAACCTCGTGGACAATGCCAACAAACCGCAAACCTATCAAACCAGTGAAGTGAGGGTCTCATAAAGAAAATCCATAAGAGAGTCAAATCTACAAACCTAATCCATACTAGGCAAAGATACAAGGATCATAGATTGAGAAAACACCAATAATACATGAACATTAAACCTAAATTGAAAGCCATTATCTCATTTGCAATAAATCACATCCAGAAAAATTGACATTCCTAATCACACATTTACCATATAAGTGTATGAGTATCATAAGCTAATTTTTTAGATGATATTTAATTTTAGTTAACCATCCTATGCATATTTGCATGACAATTTTCTATAATACAACACTGTTTCATAATTATAACAATTTTTTATAATACAACATTGTTTCATAACTTTGAAATGCGAACACTCACTAACCACTTTCTTGTTTATCTTAATTTGGCACAATCCAAAAGAAAGGTCTTTTAACCACATGATATACTTAATAGTTGAACCACCTTAAAATGTGAAAGACTTCAAAACTATCTAAAAAAATAAACTATTTCCTTTTGACTTTTCTTCCTTTCTAATTCTCTTATAGTTTTTATTAAACTGACATCCTTTGAAGAGAAAATTCTTAACATCTCAGCGTTATCATTATGAAGGTCAAATCACACTCTAATATATATATATATACATAATTCATAACTAAGATACGCCTCCCAGGCCCCGCATTGTCAATCTTCCACCCTGCCAAACACGTTAATTTTACAATGATAACAATGTTAACATCTCTCTGGCCCTCGTTGTCAAACACGTTATTTATGCTGTTACCAGCGTACGCATCTCTGCTGTCCAAATTGTAAACACGTCACTTGTGTAGGGGGAACAATATTAACTGGTACAGGCACTTGCAACAAAATATCAAACACGTTACTTTTGTGGTGGAAACAATATTGACTAGTACACGCACTTCCACAAAATATCGAACACGTTACTCTAGTGATGGGAACAATATTAACTAGTACATGCACTTAAAATAAAATCAGGAGTTCAAAATATCAAACACGTTACTCTAGTGATGGGAACAATATTAACTAGTACATGCACTTAAAATAAAATCAGGAGTTTAAAATTTTGGATGAGATTGCCATTATTTACTATTTAAATAAAATCAGGAGTTTAAAATTTTGGATGAGATTGTCATTGTTTATTATTTAAAATAAAATGCGGTTTTAATGCATAAAAATATTTAATATCTAAAAAATTTTAAAACGCTTAATTTTATAAATTACGTTATTTAAAATTACAATTAAAAAAATAATTACCAAAATTTAAAATTTAAATAAAATAAACTTACAACTTAAAAAAATATTACCAAAGTTTAAATTTAAAAACAAAATTAAGAAATAATAATTAACTAAAAACCATTTATACTTCTTAATAAAATCAAGATTTTTGCGAGGCCCCGAAATTGAAATTTTGGTTTCAATCATATTTCTACCTTATACTTCAGCAAAAACATTTTTTCACATTAATATTCAAATTTATCTTTTGTCACTGCATTCTAACTTCGAGATTATTGCACCAAGTGTTCATTCCACAATTGGATATAGGAGTAATATCATCGACGCATTTCAAACCATCTAGTGTGGTTCATTTTCACAACAGGATGATGGTACATTTATATTATCTGACCACGACCAATCAAAACTAAAATATTTGTATACCAATATTATCCTAATAAAAAAAATATATGGTATGAAGTATAATTATTAGAATATTTCCTTTTTAATCATTGATATGTTGAATATCAATTTAAGTTATTTAAGTTATGGAATATTGCTTTTTAATTCTAGCCAGATGACCTGCAGCTTTCTATGGTTTTCTTCTGCAACTGCGTGGAAGTTTTATTAATGTACAGATCTATGAAATCGTGTGGAAGATGATCATTGAATGACTTTGAATCATTGAAAATATTATTTGCAAATGTTTTCCAACCTATTCCACGAAACTCCGGCCGGGCTATGTAAATGAATCTGTAACTCTGGATATTTTCAATATGATTTATCAGATCATTGAATGTTTATGCACTCTTTAATGGACAAGGTTTGAATCCATTACTTAGATCTGAGGGCTCTGGCAAAGAGGGTTTCATCTGAATCATTATTTACTGTTAGATTTTATGTAGTGCAGGTGGAATGGAATCAATAGATTTAAGATTTCGGATGTTTGGGCATGGTCGACTATGTCTACCACTCCGAGATCTCACCTACAAAACTCAGCTATCCGAAAACCATGTATGAGTACAACTCCACGTGAAATGTTGTAAAAAATGTATTTCATGTAACCAAACGTAACAACCAAAGTTGCGCTGGGACATGTTATTATCGCCATGAATATTAGGGTATAATTGGTTTTTTTGGGTGTTGATTCTGGGGATTTGTTCAATTCATTATCCAATAAGACCATGGACTGATCTAAGGGCTCTGGGGTAGATTGTTTCAAAGGTGATAAAATTGAAACACAACATCAAGTTTTCAATGAAGTTGTAGGACTGTTCAACATTAATAGGCGTCAGTAGAGTGCCCGCTACTGGTTGTTCCCAATTTCTTTGGAGAGATTTTAGAGTCGCATAAAACTTAGCCATTCTCTTTGGCGAAGGTTGACTGCGAGGATCAAGGAAGATTACGATCATTCAATTCCTATCAAAATATCCACGTATCCACCTGAAGAAAAATTTAAGGGCTTTTTTGCAAATTCAGTGAAGATATTCGATATCAATTTCTGTCAACCAAAGATCACAGATCTAATCCGTTTTGCGGGTTGCAGTCTGATCCATTTCGGGGCACGTGGATCTACGGTCCGGCTTGCTGATATCAGGTGAACAGATTCCTTATCTCTTTCTAATACATATTTGCTCATATATTTTCAAGTATGAATAATTCACCACAACTACCAAAGATTACCAAAGGTAGACCTAGCACAGTTACTCTATAAAGCCTCTATGAGTATATAGAGTCTTCAAAAAAATGTAGAGAAGAAAGAGAAGCCAAGATACAAAAAGAGTTAGTAGCCATGCTGGAAAATAAATTCACATATATTGAAGACAAGATCCAAAAACAAATAGAAAATAAAATAGAACTATTGGAGAATAAAATGGAGGCAATGGAGACTAGGTTGCATGTTATAGAAAAACAAAACCAAGATATGAACCAAACATCCCAACAAGGAGATGATGATACTTTAGATAGTCTTAAAATGAAGGACATGATTAAAGAACTAGAAGAAAAAGTTAATAGTCGCCTCACCCTAAATAGTATGGCAGGTAAATTAGATATCAAACTAATTAAAGATGAAATGGAAAAATTGATAGAATTAGACCATGAGCGTAACAAAAGGGCCTTCAACCTTATAATATTTGGTTTGAAAGAGGAGGTAGATGATGATACTTTAGCCATAGCCCAGACATAATTACATAACAGATTACAAATTGGAACAACATTTCTCACAGAAGCAACAAGGTTGGGGAAACTAACTGAGAATAAAGGAAGGTTGATCCGAATAAAGGTGAGCTCTACTAACCATAAGTATGACATATATAGTAAAATCTTAAGTCTAAAAGGAATGAGAATATTTATAAATGAAGATCTCATTCGAAAAGATCAAGAAGAATTAAGAAAGGAGGTTTAAAAGGTAAAGGAAGCTAGGAATGAAGGAAAATGGGCAATAATAAAAAATAGAAAAGCAGTTATTCGAGATAGAAACCAAAAAGATAATAATAAATAGCAATTCGAAATGCTCCGGATTTTTTCTTGGAACTGTCAGGGCTTTCCATGGTACAAAGGCCCCAAGCTAAGTTGGATCTCGAATGATGTTGATATTATTTTTCTTGTTGAAACTTGAGAGCATGAAGAATCTAAGGTCCTTAAGATAGATGGCTTTACACTATGGTCTACCTGGAACAAGCGATCTTCTCATAAAAGCATTGGGGGTATCGCTTGTTACATTAAGAAGAAAATCTCTCCCCATGCTAGGATTTATAAAAACGACCCTTACAACCAATATAGTTGGATATATATTACTGACATTTATGATAAAAAGACATACATAGCAATCTATTGTTTCCCCCCATCAATTCTAACTTCTATAAGAAAAAGTATCTAGATAAAAATAGTCCTTACGATGGTTCATAGAATGATATTTCTAGCCTAAGGAATGAAGGTAATATCCTTTTAATGTGTGACTTTAATGCTCAAACTTCAAGCAACCAAGCTATCCTTCTAAGCAATCATTCCAACCCTAATCCTCTTTGGTTAGACGAAGCTCTTCCTGGCTAGATGGTACAAAAGGAGCTCTGAAGACCGTGGGGAGAATTTGTTTGGGTCAGAGATAGTCAAGTTTTGTAGTGCTTAGGATCTCATAATTTTCAACGGTCTAAAGAAGTGGCCCAATTCTAGCTAGATGACCTGCATCCATGGACTTGGTAGCAGCGTGGTAGACAATGTTATCTCTGATCTCCCTTTATACAACGAAATAATAAATTTTGACATCTTAAATGACCACGAGCCTGACTCTGATCATAGGCCTTTACTTATAACTCTCAACTTTGTCATGAATAGAGATCCCATAGAAGATAATACTTGTAGCCAAAAGAACTTAATCTTTGATAGAAATAAAAAAGATCTCTTTCTAAATTAATTAAAAACTAATTTGATTCCTTTATCTAGTATAGACAACATAGAAGAACTTTATCATAATTTTACTACAACGCTCTCATATTATATTAACAAGTTCTCAATTGAAGTTTCAAGTAATAAAAGAAATAGAAAAACCAACCCATGGTATGACAAAGATTGTAAAAGTGTGAGGAGAGTAATTAAGGAAGCTGTTGACGAATCCCTTAAAATTGACAAGATAAAAATATACAAAGCCCTAACTAAAAGGAAAAAAAAGGTAGTATATTCGTAAAGGACAAGAGAATATCTTATACCTCTCTAAGGTAGCTCCTAAGAAATTCTGGAGGCAGATTCTAACTAGGAAAACTAAAGATAATAATAAAATTGCTTTGCACGGCTAGAATTCCTATCTTAAAAAGCTTTATGAATCTCCAAATTTCATGGATAACTTTGAAACCCTGCTCACTACAAAAGAAGTTTTCTCAATAGAGGACATTGATTTTGGGATTAATCATTTGGCTAATGGGCAAGCTAAGGACATTGAAGGTTACTAGGCAGAAATCCTAAAAATTAGAGGTCATGTCCTCATCCCCTACATCCACAAGCTTTTCACTTAAGCGGTCAAGCAGGGGTTCCCTAAACCATGGACTCAAAGCCTCATTATCCCTATTTTTAGAAGTGGAGATAAAAATAACCCCTCTAATTATTAGACAATTATGATCAACCCTCTCCTAGCCAAGTTATATGGTATTATTTTGGAAAAGAAGTTGAGCATATGGCTTGAAAGTGAAGGTAAGCGGGCTAAAGGCCAAGCGGGTTTTAGAAGGTAGCACTCAACAACGGATCACCTTGTTACGCTTAGGATCATTGTGGAGGAATGCTGCAATGATAAATCCAATCTTTTATGTTCCTTTGTGGACTTTAGAAAGGCTTTCGATACCGTTTCTAGAAACAACCTATGGAATAGATTAGAAGAGCTAAAGGTTCCTTTTGAGTTGAGAGCTGCTTCTATAAGGTTATACGACAATGTAGTTGCCAAGTTAAAGAGTAAGGAGGGGTGGTTGAAAGATATTAAGTGTAATATCAGAGTTAAACGAGGTTTCCCCCTCTCCCCTACCCTATTTGGCAGTTACATCGACAAGCTAGAAGGTTGTTTAGAGGAAGCAGGATGTGTTGGCATGATCTTAGCTGGGATAGTCATCATACTTCTTCTCTACACTGACGATATTGTTCTTCTCAAAAGGTACCCATCTGATCTTGATAAGCAACTTAGACTTATTAAGGATTTTTGCTGTACTGTGGGTACAATTGTTAATACTGACAAAACAAAAGTTATGATTATCAAATCCAAGAAGGACACTTACGCTAATTTTATGTATCACAATAGTAACTTGGAGGAAGTGTCTTCCTACAAGTACTTAGGAATTGATATTCATCACAAGCTCAAATGGAACTATAGCATCGAGAAAAGGATTAATGGCAGGTGGAAAGCTTGTTTCGGTCTTGAAAATAATTGTAAAACGACAAACCTCATAATGTGGGATAGAAAGAAGTTTCTCTTTGAAACTTTAGTCACTTCGGTTATCTTATATGGATGTGAGATTTGGGGTTGTAGCATCTCTAGAGAATCCTGGAGAAAGATTGTGCAAATCCATACGCATTTTATAACGTATAACCTCAAAATTAAAAGCAACAGACCCTATCCTATTCTCCTTATAGAAGTGGATCTTTGACCTATCGAGAGCTTAGCTATGACTAGGCTTCTGTTGTACAAGCACAAACTCAATAACATAGGAGACCATAGACTTCATAAACTAGTTTTAAATTCTAGCGAAAGGCACCTAAGGCTCAAGCAAGGCTGGTACAAAGACACCAGGGCATGGTTAAAGGATTGGGAGATCGACGAGAATGTTGCATTGCAAAACATTAATAACATTAAAAATATTGTTACTTCTAAGTTCAAAGAAAAAATGTAGTGTGAGAAAGATTTAGCAGCTAAAACAAAATTAAGATATTATAAGGAGGTCATCAACCCCAGCTTTGAAGATCAAAAGTATCTCTTTGTTTTAACTAGCTGAAAGAAGAAAATTAATATGGCCAAGATTAGAATGAACTCTCATGAGCTCCATAGTGAAACGAGTCATTGGATAGTTCCTAGAACACCATGGATGGAAAGGTTCTACCATCTCTGTGAGAATACGAACATCAAGGATGAAAATCACTTCCTCTTAGAGTGTTGCGCGTACAGCCACATTAGATCTCAGTTTCAAAATCTTTGTTGCAAAACTGACCTTCCTAGCGTTTTATGATGTCAAAATTACAGTGAGCTCATAAGGCTTCTCTCCAAGCTTTTTGAGAATAGGAAGAAAGTCTTAAATCAAACTAAATAGTTTGTTTCTTTAGGTCCGATAGACCAAAGTTTGGTCTCAGTGGACGTTAACCATCATCATCATCATTATTAAAATGTATTTTTGAATATATAAATATAAATTTTCTAGATATTTTATTTTTATCAATTATAAAGTTCAAATTTCAAATTTCACAAAAAAAATATTATATTTTCAACAAAATAAAACTAGCATTTGCACCAGATGTTGCAAAGGAAACACCGTAAGGCATAAATTGAAGAACACAAATACAACAAAAGAATACTTTGATAAAGAATAAAAATATATTGAACGCTCAAATCAATGCCCCATTAACTGGAACCACTTAGTAGACATATCTATCAACATTAGGATTATACACAATGATCAAGAAATTTCCCATACACAAACAACACCTTCCACACCAACCTTTTGTCACATCCACATTTTAAAAAATGCCTTGGAATGTGATTGGAATCTTCCATATTGCCTTTTTCATTATGTAGATAAATCTTCCATAATGTTATTTTAATCATGAATATTGTTAGTTCATTGTTGTAAAGTGTTAGTGTGTTAAATTCAATACTATAAGTTCGACAAGTGAAAAACATTCTTCAATTAGCATAATATGCATTTTTCTCTCACCGTGTATTTTTCAGTCAAAGAGCACAAGTAACAGATTAACATGTATTTTCCCTTCATTATTTTCATCACAGAGCCAAGAAATCTACGCCTTATCTATAAAGTAACAAAAACATTTTGGAATAAGTTTCATATTTCAAGCTAGTGTCTAACCTATAAAGTAACAAAAACTTTTTGAAATAAATTTAATATTTTAAGCAATTGACTAACCTAATTTAATAATTGAAAAATTCTCAAAGATGAATTATACTCCATAATAAGAGAGCCAACATTGGAGCCCATACTTTCACTACAACCCAAAGAAACACAACCACTTGTTAAGAAGAAATTCAAGTAATAATAATTAAACAAAAATAATAAACATTAAAGTATAAAATATTTTCTGCAGCAATGTCAGTTGATACTTCTCGTCTAACTCTTTGGCTTCACTTTAAGTATCTTTTCCTAGGGTATAACCTTTTGATAACATTGTTGTAACCACTTTTACTGCCTGGTCAACAAAATGGAACAAAATAAAACAAAAATAATAAACATTAAAGTATAAAATGGTATTTCTGCAGCAGTGTCCATCACTTGATACTTCTCGTCTAACTCTTTGGCTTTGCTTTAAGTATCTTTTCCTAAGGTATAACCTTTTGATAGCATTGTTGTAACCACTTTTACTGCCTGGTCAGCAAAATGGAACAAAAAATCTCAGTTGCTTATCAAGGACTTCAAATTGTCCAATAACAACAATGTTAATATCCTCAGAATATCATAGGCTAATTGAGAAAATCATTTTTCAGTCTAAGAAGTATGACTTTCTAAATTTTGATGTAATATCTAAATTTTACTTTTCTCCATTGGTAAGGTAGGTGGCCTTTTTAAGCTACTTCTATTCTACAAAACTACAGGAATAAGTAGAATTTGAAGGGTAGGATCTTCCTTCTTTGCAAATAGTTAAGTAGAATTTAAAGGGTAGGATCTTCCTTCTTTGCAAATAGTTATTTACAGACAATTTGTAAAGCAAGATTACATTTAAGACTTTTTCTTACAAAATAATCAAAATTAATGAAATTTGTTTTTCATTATTTTCCTTTCCTTTCACAACTAAAATCTTATTCTAGGTTACTGTCAATCCTTGACCAAAATGGCCTTTGAGGTAATCTACATGATCCAATCTTGATCTTGGAACTATACAACAGGAAAAAAGTATTGTCGTTTACCCATGAATGGTATTCATTTATCAAAGACCTCAAAACAAAATTGAAAGATCCGACATTTAAACACATATACAAAGACCATAAAATTGTTTTGATATAAGAACGACTATGGCAGGGTAAGCAAGGTCTAGATCTAAGTGCAGTACTAATGCTATTTTGAGGAAATAGATTTCTTCTTAAATTAATTTGAACATTCTTCCTCCACAGATAAAAATAAATAAAAATATAAAAGAGTAAAAATAAGTAAATGAAAATACTCCTAATGCGTTGCCCTCCTCATCAAATTTTATCATTTGCTTTTCCCACTGATTAACTGCCTCCTCTGATCCTCCCCATGGCACTGTATACACCTCCAGATTTAGGGTTGTTGCTCCCTGGTTCGAAAACATCAGAAACCTACAATTTTTTTCACTTTTTGTATTTATACCAGAAAACCAAAACTATATTCAGAATGCCATGTCAATCTGAATGTGACTATCAATAAAGTTACATCTTGAATTCCATCTCTTTATAGCAAATTCAAATCCCAACCCAAATCCACTTGTAGCAAAATCATAGCAGAGAATTTACCTTTTAAACCTTACAATTGCAAACACTGATAAGCTAAGAAAACCGTGCTTACACTAAGAAGGATAGCGGCTTCTAAAGCATGGGGCTCCTTGATAGTCACTAAAGCAACTTGTGTCCACTGCCCAGTCCTATCACCACCCAAAAAATATAATCAGGCACTAGTTTTGGCCGGTTAAGGTCTGTTGTTACACAGACCTTAAGTATGTATATCAATGCAAATCCTCTAGTGTTATCCAGTTTTATTAGGAAAAATGCACACCAGGGCTACTGCCTGGATTGATATTTCCTAAGTCATTGATGTCAAGTCTTACTACATCCAACAAGTTTTCCATGAATCACTTCTCTAATTTTGATAACACAAAGTCTATTTCTCAACCAATTCTTAATAGAACACTTCTCTGCAACTTTGATAGAACACAAGTTGACAACTATTATGCTCAATAGATATTGCAACACAAAAATAATATTGTGACTGTGCTCTATTTCTCAACATATTCTTAATAGAACACTTCTCTGCAACTCTGATAATACACAAGTTGACAACTATTATGCTCAAAAGATATTGCAGAAATTGGAAATCAACACTTTTACATAAAACTCAGTCAAGAAATCCAACACCCACCTCTCTAATTTTACGTTCTTTACTATGCCACAGTATGAGAAAAACTGCTTAACATCCTTAACTGTTGCTTTGATAGACAAATTACAGACCTGGACTATGTAACCATCTGTAATGGCCATTGACAACTCTTGGAAGTATCTATTATGCTATGATTCACAATCTTCTTCTCAGAAATTTAGGTGAATAGCAAACACATAGATATGATATATATACTGTGACACTAAATAGTAACCAAAGGAAGATTGATTAAATTAGCATTAGTTGTTTTATTCGTTATCAAAAGTTTTGATTCAATACAGTATTAGGCCTCCAAATCTTTTTTTCCTCAGTCTGAAGTGTATCCATCGATCACTGTGCAATCTTTTGCAGATGCGTTGTTGAATGTCATCGTTCAAAATGAAAAGTGCAAAGCATCACAGCATCACAATGAGCTACTTTTTTTGCAGTGTCTGATAGGGAAATGGATAAATATTATTTATATTGGTTGGTGGTAAGAGGGAAATTATGAAATTGTGTGTTTAAAATACGGTTGTGTTTGGCGATATTTGCACCATAACGATGTTTTATTTTCCCTGTTTCTTAAATTTCATTTCCATAGCATATATTTGAAACCAACTTATCTAATAAATTTCATTTACACTACCTAAATAATTTAAAGAGAATCCTTAATCTATGTGATCTTGCCATTTAAACCATCCTTATTTACGTAATTTGAAAATCATTTTATGGGGAATGAGGTTGAATTCGCATGTTTGGTTAATCGAGATGATGAGGTTGAAGCGGATTTTGTGAGGGAATAACATGAATTAACCTATTTGGTTAATGGGGAAGAAAGGATTGAAAGAGATCTTGTTGGGGATGAGCTTGAATCACCCTGTTTGGTTAATGGGGAAGAAAGTATTGAAAGAGATCTTGTGGAGGACAAGCTTGAATCCCCCAGTTTGGTTAACGGGAAAGAAAGTATTGAAAGGGATCTTGTGGGGGACAATCTTGAATCACCCTGTTCCATTAATAAAGATGGAGCTGAAAGGAATTTTGTGGGAAGCAATGAATTGGAGTAGAGATCACCTCTGGTTGCGGAGGTTCAGGAGATCAATTCACCAGAGGTAATGACAGGGAATGATGAGAAGTATGTGCAGTGTTCGTCAAGTGGAGATTTTGTGGAGAACAACAAATTGGAGCAGGGATCACGGCTGGTTGCTGAGCCCCAAGAGATCAATTCAAATGGACAGAATCTAGCCCGTGACTCTGAGTTCCAGTGTTTAATTGATAAAAACCATGAGTTTGAATCTGAGAGCATTTCAGTGGAGCAGCAGAAGCTGGAATTGCCAGCGTTAGATGGTAAACTTGAAGAAATAGAGTCTGTGGTGAGTGAGGACAACAAGGTAGAGAAGAATAGTGAATCTAGATGCCAGAAGTTGGAAAATTAGGGCGATGCATGTGGCCATATAATAGATGAGGAGAAGCAATCTGAACCTACAAACAAGGGGTAGAATGATGAGATTGAAATGGACTATTTTCCAAATGGGGACAGTGAGCTGGAACCTTGTTTTCATTTAAATGATGACAATGAGCTTGAATCAGGGTGTTTTGATAATGAGGATAATGGTATTCTCACTGAAGACACGGACGGACAACAGGTTCGACGAGGTGCATCATGGGAAAGATGAAATATATGATCCAGAGTCAAGTGACTGCAATGTGTCTAACAGTGGTGGGTCTTCTGACGTGGTAGATAAAATTTTGGAGGCTACAATCACACAGTGCAACCAGACATGTAAGAGGGTGTTGTTGTTAGTGCCTCTGATTTGTTATCTACAGGTGTTCTTGCTGGTTCAAATGGTCTGTTTACCCCTGTTTCAGAGAATGAGCAAAAGCCTGAAGCAGAGGTCACTAAGAAGAAGCTCTTGTGCTTAGTGAAAATACCAAGGCACTTGGACAACAAAATTAGAACTCAAGTTCGACTTGTGCAGCTACATTTGGATGAGAAAACCCAAATCAGGGACTTCATCAAAGCAGCCATATAGATGAAGCGGGTAACATGCTTATATATCTTTGCAAGTCTTTTAATTGAATATTCTTTGTTGTTTTGAGCATCTAGTACATCTGCTTTAGTCTTTTGAAAATTGTTTCTTCTTCTTACTCTGCTATATTTCATATGGGCTTTTGTGTAGTCCAACAAAGAACAAATGATAGAGAGGTTGAGAGCTGCAAGGCAGGAAGAGAGGGAATTTCGTGAGGCAATCAAGTCCATTGAGAAAAAATTTGGTGCCTTGAACTCTGATTTGAGGCAATTGCAAGATGAATGGAATGATGCAGATTCTGTTCGGCAAGAAGCCTATGAAGCATTGAAGGCTCTAAAAAAACAGGAGTATGAGCGGGTAAGAAAATCACACTCTTTTACATTAGTTGACTAAACTTTGTAAGATAGTGTTAACTACTGTCAGACTTTTTTTTCTACTCATTTTTATTGTTGTGCAAAAAACAAATCAGATCAGAACAAAATTCCTCATTTGTATATTCTTTCTTTTGGTTATAATGGAAAATTATGTCCATGCTATATCGAAATGTATGAATTTTGAAAGTCCCGTTGTGGTGTTCTTTTACTTATTGAAATCAGGTTATATATTCAATGTATTTCTACCAGTTCTGACCAACGGATATCAAGATTTGAAACTTCTAGGAATCTTGATGACAAGTGTAGGCTTCTAAAGAATTAATGGTGACGGCTGTTCTAATGGCCTCCAATAATCTTTGAACAGTTGACATAGTTTTGGCTATTCTTGAAGCAGTTAACAAATATCTCCATGTTTAGAGGTTTTTAGGTTTGGTTGGGCGGCCATTTATATAGGGAAATGGCTGAAGCTACCTGTCATGAGCATGGTGTCTGTAGCAAAGGGCATTGCAACAATTTTATTTTCATTCAAATTGTCTTTTGTGATAGGCTCCATCATTTATCATATAATATACTGTGCACATTTATCATATAATACACTGATTTATGTGCAAAATAAGAGTTGGAGAGTTTCTAGTCCTAAACATTGAAAACATGGTAGCCACTTATATCAAGGTCATTGGTAATATCTTGAGGTGCCAAATTTACTGTAAGGTTAACAGGTAGCTTGGTCATCTAGTACTGACATCCTCATTTATTTCTTTTTGGCAGTTAATAATTTAATGGACTTTTAGTTTATGGTCATCCCCAAAACCACTAGATTTAAAGAGCAGATTGAGCCATTGGAAGTTGTACTTCATCTCTCTGCATAATCATTACGAACACCCCTTCCGATTAAATGGGGGGTTGATAGACACCTAATCCTTAAGAATTTGGTAATTTGTAAATATTTAAAATAGGGGAAATCTTAACAGTTAGAATAGGAAGAGACATAGCACCTTGTAAGACAAAACCGAAGGTCATGAAATCTTGTATATATGAATGTTTGAGTAATGGAAAATCAATGTAAGTTGGGGTTAATTTCTCTGTCCAACAGTTACAATATAATTCTAACACCAACGTGTGATTTCTAATTAAATAAATGTATATATTATTGGGGAAAATAAGAAATTCAAATAGTTCCTATATGAAATAGGAAATTCACATTCCATTATAATCTAGCAAGCAAAAGAAAAGGCTATACAATTTCACGTAAGTGACACGAGTGGGTGACACAACTATAGTATGTAAGGCTTAAGCAGATCTACCATTTCTAATTTCCACTCTTTGAGGAAGTTGCTTCTTCTTCTTCTTTCTTCATTGATTCTTCTTTTTGGCATGACCTTTGCATAAACTGTTTCACCAAAACATTACGAATAGGAAAGGCATGAGATTGTAGTCAAACTTTCTCAAACAGTAAAATTCCAACATAGTACAGTAACACCTCCTTCACAATCAACACCGTAAGGTGGAATACAGAAGTTTCTCATAATGGGAAAAACACTTCCACACTTTAGGATCCTTCCCGGTTAGTCTCTGAAAGTGGGAAAAAGACATCCACACTTTAGGATCCTTCCCAATTCTCTGAAAGTGGTCCCCAGATGTATGGACAATGTGCAAACATAGCATGATTCAAAAAAATTGAAAATATGTCAAATGGTCCATCTTTACCTATCTCATGGTCTATAAATACTAAAAAGTTCAAAGCAATTAAAAGTTCAAGAAACAATCTGCCTCCATTAGAAAAAAAAGTTAGAAGGAAAAAAAAACCTTGTGATGCTGCATTGTTACACTTTCATGAAGTCAGAGCAATTAAAAGTTCAAGAAAAACCCTATGTGTTCCTGCATTGCTACACCTTCATATATAGGAAAAAAGAAATAATGTTCCAATGACATGGATTACTTGTCAAACACCTCCTTAGTTTGGTGTTTTGGTTAAGGATCGTATCCATGGGTAAAAATTTCTGAGTTCCAATCCCCTCGGTGGTGCTACATCATTACATCTACATGTACAGGAAAAATGAAAATGGGGTTCTAGTGATGTCAAACACCTTAGTTTGATGTTATGGATCCATATCCACAGGTAAAAGGTTCTGAATTCAGGAGTAATATAAGCCAATCCAATCAGTAGAAAGAGGATTGAAAAAGAAGGGACTTCCACTCTTTGAGGAAGTTGCTTCTTCTTCTTCTTTCTTCACTGATTATTCTTTTTGGCGTGACCTTTGCATAAACTGTTTCACCAAAACATTACAAATAGGAAAGGCATGAGATTGCAGTCAAACTTTCTCAAACAGTAAAATTTCAACATAGTACAGTAACACCTCCTTCACAATCAACACTGTAAGGTGGAAGACAGAAGTTTCTCATAATGGGAAAAACACTTCCACACTTTAGGATCCTTCCCAATTAGTCTCTGAAAGTGGGAAAAAGACATCCACACTTTAGGATCCTTCCCAATTCTCTGAAAGTGGTCCCCAGATGTATGGACAATGTGCAAACATAGCATGATTCAAAAACATTGAAAATATGTCAAATGGTCCATTTTTACTTGTCTCATGGTCTATAAATACTAAAAAAGTCAAAGAAATTAAAAGTTCAAGAAACAATCCACCTCCATTAGAAAAAATAGTTAGAAGGAAAAAAAAAACCCTGTGATGCTGCATTGTTACACTTTCACGAAGTCAGAGCAATTAAAAGTTCAAGAAAAACCCTCTGTGTTCCTGCATTGCTACACCTTCATATACAGGAAAAAAGAAATAATGTTCCAATGACATGGGTTACTTGTCAAACACCTCCTTGGTTTGGTGTTTTGGTTAAGGATCCATATCCATGGGTAAAAAGTTCTGAGTTCCAATCCCCTCGGTGGTGCTGCATCATTACATCTACATGTACAGGAAAAAATAAAATGGGGTTCTAGTGATGTCAAACACCTTAGTTTGATGTTATGGATCCATATCCACAGGTAAAAGGTTCTGAATTCAGGAGTAATATAAGCCAATCCAATCAGTAGAAAGAGGATTGAAAAAGAAGGGACTTCCACTCTTTGAGGAAGTTGCTTCTTCCTCTTCTTTCTTCACTGATTATTCTTTTTGGCCGACCTTTGCATAAATTGTTTCACCAAAACATTACAAATAGGAAAGGCATGAGATTGCAGTCAAACTTTCTCAAACAGTAAAATTCCAACATAGTACATTAACACCTCCTTCACAATCAACATTGTAAGGTGGAAGACAGAAGTTTCTCATAATGGGAAAAACACTTCCACACTTTAGGATCCTTCCCGGTTAGTCTCTGAAAGTGGGAAAAAGACATCCACAATTTAGGATCCTTCCAATTCTCTGAAAGTGGTCCCCAGATGTATGGACAATTACATATTTGAGTTGTGTAACCTGCATAATGCAGGTGTTCCAAGATTGTCTCAAGTGTTCAATCCATTTATGGAATCAATAATATATTTCAAACAGCCGAAGATGGCAATCTCACTCACAATTGTATCGCTAGAGTCCGGCCATAAAAGCTAAAATATTTGATGCTTTCATTTGGAGTTGATTACATCATTTAGATTTATTATGACTAGAATCTAATGTGAGTGTCAAATGTGTAGGATGGAGAAAGTAGACGTTATGTGTATTCGCAGCAGAGCCAAAATTCTGGGAACTGTAATTTGTGTGGGTGGAGCAATGGCTATGAGTTTCCTTCAAGGTCCTACTCTAGCCCAACTCTGGCCTCTGTGGGGACAATCAACATCAGTTTCCAACACTAATACAGTACACCTAGTGGAAACCATTCTACACGAGGGAGATTCACGCAACCAGATTAGAGGGTGTATTTACCTTATCTCAGCAGTGATAATGTTATCCACTACCATGATATTGCAGGTCTCCCTACCACCTTGCATATTAAATTGATGCCTCTTTATAACCCTTTTCTGTATTTAGAAGTTTTAGAGCTCCCCACCCAATCAAATGTATGATTATAATTTCATGTGCAGGTTGAGATATTGAAGAAGTTTCTAGCCAACAGAGCATTTAATAATTTACCTAAGTGAATTTAAATTGGGTACATACATACGCCCCCTTAAGTGAAACTTAGGAAAGTATAAAAAGGAGGTTAAATCTCAAAAATGGATCTCGGTTAAAAGGCCATGATAGGTATCCATGTACATAATTCTCAGAACAGTAGGCAAAGAAACAAGGAGGACTCGGACTACCCTCCACCCCCTCCCAGGATAACTTTCTTCACCTCAAGCAAGATATGAAGTTGTACATACAGAATCTCTGTTAAGGGTTTAGTAAATATGTCAGCAACAATACTACAAATCAATAGTCCTACCATGAATCAACTCTCAGATGCAATGCATGTGGATTTCTATATTCTTGGTGCCTTGATGCTACTAACTGCTTGGAAATGTGGATAACACTCAAATTAGCACACCAAATTATAGTTTTTTGCCTGCTGAATTGGTCAAATCCAAATAGAGTTTTTGGCAGCATTAACAACACCTTGGTACCCTGCATTTGTAGAAGAAAGGGTCAGAAGCAAGATGAAAGAGCCATATGTGGAATTGCAGTCATCAAGATCACCAGCCTAATTGGAGTTAATATAACCAACTTGATTTGCATTACCATTGGAAGAATATTGAATTTCACATGTGTATCCCTATAATATAGCAAAGAATTCTCATTTTAGCTTTCAATGAAGCTCATGTGGTTCTCGCATGAACTGGGAAACCAACCCAACTGCATAGGAGATATTGGGATGATTATAAGCTTAGTACATAAGGCTGCCAAGGAGCTGCTAATACAACGTAGCATCAACCAAAGGACTGGAACACTTGGCTGGCAACTTGCTCCCTAACAAAAATGGCATGGAGTGCAAATTTGTAATCCTACATGTAAAATCTGCTTAAGAGATACCAAGGTATCCTTCCCGATTAGTCTCTGAAAGCGGGAAAAAGACATCCGCACTTTAGGATCCTTCCTAATTCTCTGAAAGTGGTCCCCAGATGTATGGACAACGTGAAAACATAGCATGATTCAAAAAAATTGAAAATATGTCAAATGGTCCATCTTTACCTATCTCATGGTCTATACATACTAAAAAAGTCAAAGCAATTAAAAGTTCAAGAAACAATCTGCCTCCATTAGGAAAAACAGTTAGAAGGAAAAAAAAAACTGTTAGGCCCCTATACTACTAGTGTAACCCCTTATTGTTATTACTATAAACCACTTATTATATTGATGTACCCATGTAGTGCCCATATTGTTACTATTGTGCCCCATAGAAGACCACTATTGTTATTATTGTGCCCTTACATTATTATTGTTATGTCAGCTCTGATTATGTTATAACCCCTTAGACTCCTATATATAGAAAGGAGGTATTTTCATTTGTATCATCCAAGAATTGTTCATTTATGTAATGTAAAGGAGGTTGCCCCCTCGAAGAGGCTGAATTCTAAGGCGTTGATCTTTATTTTCTATCTTTTCTTGAGCTGGTTTCATAACATTTGGTATCCGAGCTTTGGATTCTAGGGTTTCGCTGCTCCAAACAGGTCATCGTGGAATTTTCGCTATAACATTTTTCTGTGACGTTTCAGAAGTCGCAAAAAAAACCCATTTGAGAAGAAATCGCGCTGAACCTTGGGTCCGAATTTCAGAGCTTTTCGCGTGATATTTGCGGAGATATAATCTGAGGAAGTTGGTCTTTTTACAGACTCCTGAACTACATTCAAAATAGGTGACCTGGGGAAAATCGTCATAACTTTCTCTCTGGGGATCAGATTGAAGTTTCGTAAGAAGGTATAGAAAGAGGACAGACTGTAGTTTCTTGTGGGTGTTTTTCAGATCCAAAGGTCGAAACAGTGACTCGCATCACGTCGTACAAGTTAGCTCTACTGAACTAGTCTATAATCAAGTCACTGTGGGGGACTTCGCATAACTCTTCCTTGGAGAATCCAATTTGGGTCAGACTTGTGGCATTGGAAAGAGGACACAGAGAACTACTATAGGTCAGAATTTCAGAACTAGATTATTGGAAAGTACAGAGATACATCAGAGGCAATATCGAGCTCCTACAAAGTGAAAAAAGGTGTGTAGATTGTTTTTTAATTTTTGCTTAAGTTGGTTTGAAAATTTATTTTGAAGGAATTCAAAGGGCATAGCAGAGCATTATTATCGATAACTGATGCCCCGAGGAAAGAAAATGCAAACACCTAGTAAGGAACCTGAAATCTCTAGCATGACTCATGAAGAAGAGGAAGAAATGCTACATGATATATCAAAATTACAAGAACAAGTGCAACAAATGTCATGCTCACAAAAGTTAACAGATGCTAAGATAAATGGCATGGAAGCTAAGATAAATGGCGTGGAAGCTAAGATGAATGGCATGGAATCTAAGATGGACAATTTGAAGATAGATTTGAACACAAATTTGAAGACAGGCATGGCAGATTTGAAGACAGATTTGACTAATTTTCTACAAGAAATACTTACTAATGGTGAAAAGGTAGTAAAGGAAACTCATGATGAGAACAAAAGAAATGTTAATCATGATTCCATAGATGCTAATGTTGGATTGAAGAATCACCACATTCCAAAAATCGATATGAGGAAGTTTGATGGCAAGGATCCCGCCACATGGATATTACAGATGGAGCAATTCTTCGATCTCAATAATGTGCAAAACGCACAAAAGGTACGAATGGTAACTTTATATTTGGAACCAAATCAGTTTGTATGGTATCAATGGCTTTGTTATCGTAAACAATTTATCACTTGGGCAATTTTTACGGAAGAATTGATAGCACATTATGAGGATACAAAAAGCAACACTTTTTTTAGCCAATTGATAAGTCTCAAACAAAAGGGTTCAATAATGGAGCACATTGAGGAGTTCCAAAAATTGAACATAAGGGTAAAAGATATTCTAGAGGAGCATAGGATTGATGTGTTCATAGGGTCTTTAAAGGATAATATCCAACATGATGTGCGCCTTTGGGAACCTGATTCATTAGAGAAGGCATTCAGGTTAGCAAGAAAAATGGAAAGAAAAATTATGGAAACTAGGAAGCATACCATTCACAACTATAAAGACAGAAGTGTTGTTGCCCATAGTCTTCCACAACCTACAAGGTTGACACCACAACAATTGGAAGAAAAAAGAGCAAAAGGGCTTTGTTACAATTGTGATAGCAAATACACAAAAGGTCATAAGTGTGCTGAGAAGAAATTATTCTACATAGATTGTGAAGAGAAAGAAGAAATGAATCAGACCATATCTTGTAAAGCATTGGCAAGAATTACCACTCCTCAAACTCTCAAGATAACAAGACATATCAAGAATAAAAAGGTGCAAGAAGTGAAAGATCACATCGAGAAAGAAGAAATGAATCCAACCATATCTTGTAATTCAATGGATGAAATTACCACTCCTCAAACTATCAAGATAGAAGGACACATCAAGAAGAAAAATGTTCAAGAAGTGAAAGATCACATCGAGCATCAAGAAATGAATCCGACCATATCTTGTAAAGGACTGGAAGAAATTACCACTCCTCAAAAGATAGAAGGACATATCAAGAAGAAAAAGGTTCAAGCAGAGAAAGATCACATCAAGCATCAACAACAAGTTCTCCAACTTTTAAAGGATAACGCCACTTCGGTGAAAAATCAAAAGAAACAACAGGTAGATCAACATCGTAGTGAAAAATGTTTTGATGTAGGTGATTGGGTATTTTTACTGCTACATCTCAAGAAAGCTATTTATGAGAAGGAAATGTTGGCAATACTACATGCACTTAAAAAATGGCGACCTTACAGAATGGGAAGACTCTTCAAGGATGAGGATGTAGAAGCATTGTTTTGTGCTATTTATATTATCCAACCAGATTGGATAAACGAAGCAAGGGATGAATGGAAGAAGGACGAAGAAGTACAGCCACTTATTCAAAAGTTGCAAAAGATCCCAATTCAAGCAATATTGCCAGAAATTGAAGAGGAAGGAAAAATCATATTGGAACTTGGAGCAGTCACAGAAACAAGAACATGACAACTACGAAATCGATCAATTTCAGAGTATCTCATCAAGTGGAAGAACTTACCCGCTGAATATTCCACATGGGACGACAAGAATTTTATACAGAAGCATCAAGAACTACTCAAGCGTTGAGGACAACGCTTTTTGAAGGAGAGGGGCATGTTAGGCCCCTATACTACTAGTGTAACCCCGTATTGTTATTACTATAACCCACTTATTATATTGATGTACCCATGTAGTGCCCATATTGTTACTATTGTGCCCCATAGAAGCCCACTATTGTTATTATTGTGCCCTTACATTATTATTGTTATGTCGGCTCTGATTATGTTATAACCCCTTAGACTCCTATATATAGAAAGGAGGTATTTTCATTTGTATCATCCAAGAATTGTTCATTTATGTAATGTAAAGGAGGTTTCCCCCTTGAAGAGGCTGAATTCTAAGGCGTTGATCTTTCTTTTCTATCTTTTCTTGAGCTGGTTTCATAACAAAAACCCTGTGATGCTGCATTGTTACACTTTCACGAAGTCAGAGAAATTAAAAGTTCAAAAAGAACCCTCTGTGTTCCTGTATTGCTACACCTTCATATACAGGAAAAAAGAAATAATGTTCCAATGACATGGATTACTTGTCAAACACCTCCTTGGTTTGGTGTTTTGGTTAAGGATCCGTATCCATGGGTAAAAAGTTCTGAGTTCCAATCCCCTTGATGGTGCTGCATCATTACATCTACATGTACAGGAAAAAATAAAATGGGGTTCTAGTGATGTCAAACACCTTAGTTTGATTTTATGGATCCATATCCACAGGTAAAAGGTTCAGGTTCTGAATTCAAGAGTAATATAAGCCAATCCAATCAGTAGAAAGAGGGTTGAAAAAGAAGGGACTTCCACTCTTTGAGGAAGTTGCTTCTTCTTCTTCTTTCTTCACTGATTATTCTTTTTTGCGTGACCTTTGCATAAGCTGTTTCACCAAAACATTACAAATAGGAAAGGCATGAGATTGCAGTCAAACTTTCTGAAACAGTAAAATTCCAACATAGTACAGTAACACCTCCTTCACAATCAACACTGTAAGGTGGAAGACAAAAGTTTCTCATAATCGGAAAAACACTTCAACACTTTAGGATCCTTCCTAGTTAGTCTCTGAAAGTGGGAAAAAAACATCCACACTTTAGGATCCTTCCCAATTCTCTGAAAGTGGTCCCCAGATGTATGGACAATGTGCGAACATAGCATGATTCAAAAACATTGAAAATACGTCATATGGTCCATTTTACATGTCTCATGGTCTATACATAGTAAAAAAGTCAAAGCAGTTAAAAGTTCAAGAAAAAATCTGCCTCCATTAGAAAAAAAGTTAGAAGGAAAAAAAAACCCTGTGATGCTGCATTGTTACACTTCCACGAAGTTAGAGCAATTAAAAGTTCAAGAAAAACCCTCTGTGTTCCTGCATTGCTACACCTTCATATACAGGAAAAAAGAAATAATGTTCCAATGACATGGGTTACTTGTTAAACAACTCCTTGGTTTGGTGTTTTGGTTAAGGATCCGTATCCATGGGTAAAATGTTCTAAGTTCCAATCCCCTCGGTGGTGCTGCATCATTACATCTACATGTACAGGAAAAAAGAAAATGGGGTTCTAGTGATGTAAAACACCTTAGTTTTATGTTATGGATCCATATCCACAGGTAAAAGGTTCTGAATTCAGGAGTAATATAAGCCAATCCAATCAATAGAAAGAGGATTGAAAAAGAAGGGATATCCAAAGGCAAAAGGTTCTGAATTCAGATGTAATATAAGCCAATCCAAACAGTAGAAAAAGGATTTAAAAAGAAGGGATTGATCTAGTAGCCTGAAAAGGATTCACATAATGGTTTTTATTTGACACAATCTCAGCTCTCTCCTTAAACAACCCCCACATCCGAATAGAGGATTACAACCACAGTGCAATTCCTTAACACTTGGACATTAATGTGTCAACTACAAAAGGAATGTTTCTGAGTGAGTGATCAAGAGGTAAAGGAAATAGTCTTTGGCTGGTTTTCTCAGTGTCCATGTCAGCACAACAAAGAAAGAATCATATTAATCTCCACTGTTGAACAATGTCTCAAAGGAATTTCTAAGAATTCTCGAATCTAAAAACAAATAAGTGTGAGAAAAGCTAACAGTGTTATAGAACAGACATATATGAGATTCCCTTTTAACTGTGAGTAAAATTGCTGCAAGACGCAAATAGAAACCTTACTCATCAATCACATAGGACATTCTCAATGCTGCAACCTAGCAAAATTACAAACAAGTTGAATGTCAGAATGTGGTCTAGCAGCAAGTTTAAGCGGTTGGAGAAGTGATGACCCAAGTTTAAATCCGGGCAGCACATTCTCTGTGTTGGTACTGTTGTTTACGCATATAAGAAGCTAGATGCAAGTCCTCGAGGACTTTGATAGAACAGACAATTCTCAGTTGTAGCTCCTAGACAAAGGTAGCACTGATTGTAAAGCAGATGTTGCATGGAGATTCATACTCTCTTTCGTCCAAAAATCAGGACATTTGATGTTAAATTTCCAAAAAATATCAGCAAACAGTTTTTCAAACACCGTAGGCAGAAAGTTTGAGAAATTTTCCCCTGTTCCTATAGTCTGATTCTTCTAAGTTTTGGTCAATTTTGCTCAAAATTCGGTAGATATTTGTTACAATTACATATTTGAGTTGTGTAACCTGCATAATGCAAGTGTTCCAAGATTGTCTCAAGTGTTCAATCCATTTATGGAATCAATAATATATTTCAAACAACCGAAGATGGCAATCTCACTCACAATTGTATCGCTAGAGTCTTGCCATAAAAGCTAAAATATTTGATGCTTTCATTTGGAGTTGATTATGTCATTTAGATTTATTATGATCAGAATCTAATGTGAGTGTCAAATGTGTAGGATGGAGAAAGTAGACGTTATGTGTATTCGCAGCAGAGCCAAAATTCTGGGAACTGTAATTTGTGTGGGTGGAGCAATGGCTATGAGTTTCCTTCAAGGTCCTACTCTAGCCCAACTCTGGCCTCTGTGAGGACAATCAACATCAGTTTCCAACACTAATACAATACACCTAGTGGAAACCATTCTACACGAGGGAGATTCATGCAACCAGATTAGAGGGTGTATTTACCTTATCTCAACAGTGATAATGTTATCCGCTACGATGATATTGCAGGTCTCCCTACCACCTTGCATATTAAATTGATACCTAATTATAACCCTTTTCTGTATTTAGAAGTTTCAGAGCTCCCCACCCAATCAAATGTATGATTATAATTTCATGTGCAGGTTGAGATATTGAAGAAGTTTCCAGCCAACAGAGCATTTAATAATTTACCTAGGTGAATTTAAATTGGGTACGTACATACGCCCCCTTAAGTGAAACTTAGGAAAGTATAAAAAGGAGGTTAAATCTCAAAAATGGGTCCTGGTTACAAGGCCATGTTAGGTATCCATGTACATAATTCTCAGAACAGTAGGCAAAAAAACAAGGAGGACTCAGACTACCCTCCACCCCCTCCCAGGATAACTTTCTTCACCCCAAGCAAGATATGAAGTTGTACATACAGAATCTCTGTTAAGGGTTTAGTAAATATGTCAGCAACAATACTACAAATCAATAGTCCTACCATGAATCAACTCTCAGATGCAATGCATGTGGATTTATATATTCTTGGTGCATTGATGCTACTGACTGCTTGGAAATATGGATAGCACTCAGATTAGCACACCAAATTATAGTTTTTTTCCTGTTGAATTGGTTAAATCCAAATAGATTTTTTGGCAGCATTAACAACACCTTGGTACTCTGCATTTGTAGAAGAAAGGGTCAGAGCCAAGATGAAAGAGCCATATGTGGACTTGCAGTCATCGAGATCACCAGCCTAATTGGAGTCAATATAACCAACTTGATTTGCATTACCATTGGAAGAATATTGAATTTCACATGTGTGTCCCTCTAATATAGCAAAGAATTCTCATTTCAGCTTTCAATGAAGCTCATGTGGTTCTCGCATGAACTGGGAAACCAACCCAACTGCATAGGAGATATTGGGATGACTATAAGCTTAGTACAGAAGGCTGCCAAGGAGCTGCTAATACAACGTAGCATCAACCAAAGGAGTGGAACACTTGGCTGGAAACTTTCTCCCTGACAAAAATGGCATGGGGTGCAAATTTGTAATCCTACATGTGAAATCTGCTTAAGAGATCCCAAGGTATACTTGGGCTGAGAGATACCTATTCTAGATGCAGACTGAGTGATCTGTAATCAAAGAAAGTAGCGAAGGAGCCCTAAGTCTGTCGTGTTGAAATGTTGATGAAGGGTGGACTTTCACATGATCAATCAAGGTAGGTGAACTCCGATTGAGAATGGGATCATCCACATAGAGAGCAAGTAGGAGGAGTTCATCGCCTTGCCACAAAATATAAGCATGTGGCTCAGAGTGGTAGTGAGAAAATCTTAGAGAAGAAAGTAATCCATCTTCTCATTCCAAGCCCCAGGTGCTTGTTTGAGTACTAGGAATTTTAATTTTGCAGACAAATGAAAACCCTTGGATAAAACTTTGTTTGCTCCATGTATATCTCTTCCTGTAAATCCCCGTAAAGAAAGGTACCTTTGACATCCATTTGGTGTACTACCCACTCTGAGATGCAACTAGAGAATGAGCAAGGCAAATATAATTCATTTTAGCCACAAGGGCAAAGGTTTCAAAATGGCAATGCCTACCACCCAATTATTATATAAAATTTGAGTATAACAACAGAAAAGTTTGACACTCAGGAATCTACATAAAACCTAAAGTGACTAGCATGAAAAGCAAATTCCAGGCCTGCTCCTTACTAAATTCAGATTTGCTAGTTAGCTTTTTGGCTTATCGATTATTGGAATTTTATAAACAGAAGACATACTTTAATTTGACAAGCAATCGAACATTCTGGTGTAAACTATAGGAATTTTTTGTTCGAAAGATGCCTAGCCTGTAGATGTTAGAACTTGCCTGTAAATGAAATGAAGATCCAGCTTGACTTTCAATAAGGCTATCCGTTATCCACTAGAGAAAGGTGCGCTATTTATGAGGGTCGGATAGAGAGAAAGCCTCACCCTGCAACGATTCCATGATTTCAAACACCGAGTAAATTGCAAGAAGCTTTTCCTAAAACAACGTCTAGCTAAGGACAGTATGAAGAGGAGCCTCATCGTCCTATTGCAATTCGTCTCCATGTTTGCAGAAGATAGGACTGAGCGCCGCGGAGAGATGTCCGTATGGCCGCGTGGTAAAGGCTCCTTCAATTCGACTGTCTTGCAGCCGCATTCTTCATCTGCTGTCAAAATCTCGGGGTAGCGATAACTTAGAGCATCTGGAATGCCCATTTTAATTGTCATAACTAGAAGAATTCAGGAATACCCATTATGAGACACTTCTGGTCATTAGCCCTTCGACCATGGTGCTCTCCCCCTCCTTCTCCTCTGATCCAGCTATGGAGTTCCCTTCAATTTCGCCTGTAGGGAAGAATGGAAAATGAGAATTGGCCATTCCCTTCTTGGTTAAGCTAAAGGTCAAATAATGGAAAATGACAATGGACCAGTGTGCGAACCATTTCAGCCTCTAATCTAACGGCTGAAACCTTTGCAATCGTCTAACATATAATCCTATGGTGTATAAAGATGACAGGTAGGCAGAGAGGGGAGTTGATTTCAGAGGGAAACGCCTTACGACGTAATAATTAAAAAACAACAATAACATAATAACACAAAAATTTCTTTTTCAATCTTATTCTTCCCCTGTGCTTCGCAAAAAAAAAATACTCATTTTATTATATATACCAGTACATCAAATCCTACTTTTCCAAATACAATGTGTAGGCATATACCAAATGCCCTGTACTTCAGCAAAACCTCTTTTCACATGAATAATCAAATTAACCTTTCGTCCCTGGAACTTCTTGGTTGTTGAGCCAAGTGTTCAGTCCACAATCTGATCAAAAGTATCGGGTACACTTGGATTATCTAACCATGGCCAATCAAAATATAGATATTTTCCAAATAAAAATTTCTTGTTTGCTACACAGATATTATTCAAATTTAAATTATGCAGTTTAGAAGGTTTTTTTTTTGGTTTCCACTTTTGAGATAATAAAATTTAATTATGAGAATATTTATAACATAATAAATTTATTTATTAATTTCTACCTCGTCTGGCGTTCTAGACTCCAATGAGAGCAATTGGACAGCGGACCGAATCCTAACTCTCTGCATTCTTTCATTCCTGCCTGCACCCCCTGTCTGCTCAGCCCTAGTGCTAATTTTCAGTTTTTTCCTCTCCCCCTCCATTATGTAACTCTCCCTATAACAATGAAAATTATATTTTTTATAATATAAACAATATCCTTAATGTCCAAAATAGTAATATTCCTAACATTAATATTGATGACACTAATAATATATTAATATTATTAGTGATATTAGTACTATAAGTTATATGTTTTACATTAATAATAAAAATATTATGGGATCTCCCTTTAATAATACCATACCGATAATTTTATTAATACAATTTTACTAAAGTAAATTTTTTCATTTCTGTAATAATAACAAAGGCTATATAGTAATTAGTACCCTCCGTTTAACTTAAATATAACTTAATTAAATAAAAAATGACAAAGACAAAAATTTCATCGCAAAAATAAAACAACTAAAATAAGAAATGTGATTAATTAATATTGTTTATAATAATATACATATATCTGTGTGTCTTTTTTTATTAAGCCATTACTGAAAAATAGAAAATATGATTAATTAATATGGTTTATATTAATATACATATATTTGTGCCTGTTTTGTTTTATTAGTATATATAATTGTTTATAATTAAATTTATTAAAATACATTTTTAATATAACTACCACCTCCGCACCCTAGATTTAAAGACCTGCGGTCCGGGTTACCTTCACCATGCGAAGTGCGTGCGAAGAACATGAGAAAAATGCGAAGTGAATGAGCCAAGAAACGCGTTTATAAGGTGTTGGGCGAGTTGAGGGGGCGGTCCCATCAGTTGGGCGGGCTAACCCTCCTCTTGGGCGAGACAACACATTGTAAACGAGTCGATTTGGGCATTGGGCATGGGTCGGCCAGGTGACATAACCAGCCACCCACCCATATATATTGGTATGCATTTGTGGAGGCAAAGGCATCATTCGACCATCATGAGTTCGATCAAAGGAGTTCTGCAGTGCGTGGATGAGCTCGCACGACGGGCAAAACTCGGGTGAAAAACTAGTGCAGAAAAGTCGGGTGAGAAACTCGGGCGAAAAACTCGTGCAGGAAACTCATGCAGAAAACTCGGGCGAGGTCGTCCGGCAGAACTCGGGTGAGGTCGTTCAAGTAGGACTTAGGTGAGGTCATTTAGGCAGAACTCGGGCGAGGCCATCGGGCAAGAAACTCGGGCGAGGTCATTCAGGCAAACAGGGTGAGGTCGTTTGAGCGAGCCAGGTGAGGTCGTCGGGAGACCCGGGTGAAGTCGTTTGGGTGAGCTAGGTGAGGTCGTCGAGCGACCCGAGTGAAGTCGTTCGAGCGAGCCAGGTGAGGTTGTTAGGCGACCTGGGTGGAGTCGTTCGGGTGAACCGGGCGAAGTCATGTGGTGACCCAGGTGAAGTCATGCGGCGACTCGGGTGAAGTCATTTGGGTGAATGAGTTTGGGTGAATGGGTGGATGGTCGGATGGGTGGCCAGGTGAGGGTGCACTGAAACGAAGGTTGGAATGGAAGGTTGTGAATGAGAGTTGGGCAAGCGGGACTGCGTGTGGTCCACCGAATGGAGGTAGGGTAGGATAGCATGATTTGGGCGCCTTTTGGACACATGGAGAGTGAGTTGGGTGAAGACGTGCAACAAGGTGAATGAAGGGTTGGTGAGCTGTGGAGAGGCGCCGACGAGCTAGGCAACCAAGTCTGCCAAAGTTGGAAATTTGGCTAAGTGTAAATTTGGGGTTTCCCAAGATTTAACTTGTACTTATAAAAGAAGATTATATATATTGATTCAAACAGAGTCATATTGCAGGGAGTTTCCCCTCCCTTTATATTTTTGTGCATTTCTATTGTATAATGATGTTTATGTGAATGTTATGGGCTTTCACTGTATAAAGGACAAAGATAAACATGGTAATGAAAATTAAACTAAGTATGGAATGTTAGGCGTAGTCTAAAATCGTAAGTATTGGTGAAAATAAAATGGTTTGTAATGCCGCAACTCACTATAGTGTAGTTGGAAGAGTACCAGAAGTGTAGGGGCTTAACATTGGAGGCCTGGTGGAACATATTAACTCCCATATACATGATCATGTTGGCTACTTTTCAACTCCCCCTGTAATGCCCCCTCATTCACCTCCTTTATATCGTCTCTCTTTATGTTTCACATAGTATGATAAGGCCACATGACCCTCCGGAAATAATGTATGCAAGTTGTCTATCCTCGTATTCTCCCGCTCTCAATCTCAAAAAGTCTGGTCGGAATCAAGGAGTGGGGGCTACTAGAGCATTGAGAGCATTTTTGTAGGCTATGATATTTTGAAAATCTAACGAAAATCATTTTGAACATAAAAAACCACAAAAATAAGTCATTTTAAATTGAAAATATCGTGAAAAAATTATAAGTCGTGAAAATAGAAATAATAGAAAAAAGATAAAAAAAAATCAAAAAGTTAAATAAAAAGGAAAAAAAACTGAGAACAAAAAATTAATAACTAATAGAAATTGAAGTTACCAAACAACCCATAATAAGACCTCAACCAGTCATGTTACAAATAAATAAATTTAAATAATAATAAAAAATAACAAAAATTGAATTCCTTATGTTAAACTATGGATAAATGCCATAAATTTTTGGTAAAGACAAACTAATACCCACTTAAAGGAATGTGTTGTACCATGTGTAGGTAGGTATAATAACTATCATAATATTACTCTTAAAAATAATTTTCTCAATATAATTAATAATAATCAAATTTTTAAAATTAATACTAATATTTTTCGTCTTAATAATAACCAAAATCATTCTTAAAAATTCCCTCCCTCTCTCATATTGCTCCTTTATAGTTTGTCTTGATTCATTAACGACCGAGGCATCTTTTTCACAACATTCTTCTATTGTTAACCTCTCATCCCTTGAACTTGATTCCACAACTCTTCACCTCCTCAAAAAAGTTTTCAATTTGCCCATTTCCTTCATTCGATCTCCAAGGAACAAATCCTTTGCTTTATTGAGTTAGTCTCTCAAAAACTCCCCTCTCACATTGTTGAAGAAATTCGACAAGACTAGAGTAGAGTACCTTGTTGCGCCAAACCTCTGAAGTTGATTTTATCCAAAGAAGAAGCTTTAGCGATGAAAAGGCTCAATGATAACCCTCATATTCTTATCCTTAGAGAAGATAAAAACAATGCTACTATTGTAATGATCATTGAAGATTATGAATCCAAATTACTTGCTTGTTTTGCCTCCTATAAAATCCTTCCCAAAAACCGTGGATTCCATTACTCAATGTGTCAATAAGGCTATAAAATCCTCTCCTATTGATGCTACTATTCAACAACATCTCATCCCTCACACCCCCCAAACCACTAAAATTTATGGCCAGCCCAAAATTCATAAACCAAGCATCGCCATTAGGCCTATAGTCACTGCCATTGGAGCCCTAACCCACACGCTTTGTCAGTCATTAAAAACAAAGCTTCAAAAATTTTTGGGCTACACCGTGCTCCTACATCAATTATTCTACTGGTTTCATTCTTAAAACCAAAAACATACACATTGACGAGCTTGACATTCCTCTTATTTTTGATGTGGCTTCCATGTTTACACAATTCCAGTCCCTAAAGCCTTAAATCTAATCTTTGAGTTGTTTGATGACGAAACCCTCAAACTAATCAGTATTTTCCTCTTCTCCACTTTATTTTCTTTTAAAGATATCATCGATGAGAAAACCGAAACGATTACTATGGGTTTTTCACTGTCTCTAGTAGTGGATAATATATTCATGGAATTTTTAAAAAACTTAACGTGTGGCATCACAAGCCAAAGTGTTGGTATAGATTTGTTTGATGACACTTTTGTTTCCTGAAAACATCACATGCAAGCCATCAATTTCTTTTTCACCCATCTTAATATCATTTCACCCGATATTCTGTTCACATCAGAAATCAAATCTAATAATTCCTTCCTTTTCTTGATGTCCTCGTCACCCAGATTCCTGATGGCTCCCTTACCCACCAAGGTTAAAAAGAAAATAACCACACTGATAGTTATCTTCACACCCATTCTCACCACCACGCTTCCCAAAATTCAGGTTTCCTAAAAGCTCCTATCTCCCATGCCCTTAAAATCTCTTCTCTAGAGTTCCTTCCCTTAGAAAAATCCCACCTAATCTAAGCTTTCAATGTCAATGGATGCGTGACCTCTCGAATTCATAAAGCAATCTAAGCCACCTCTCACACCAAAACCAACAACTCTCACACCTCCCCTCATGTTTTCCAGGTCTCTCTCTCTCACATAAAAGCAAACATTAATACCATTGCCAAGATTCTATCCAAAAATAACATCAATACTTTATTCAAGCCCCATAATACCTTGAGACAGTTATTCTGATCAGCCAAAAATAAGTCCGATCACACACAAGGATCACAAGTCTACCAAATTCCTTGTTCATGCAAGAAGTCTTGTACATTGGCCAAACAAGTTGGTTGGTCATACTCTTAGTTAAGGAGGACATCGAAGATAAAAACAATCATGAAATAACTAAATTTGTCATTGTTGGGCACTCCTTCAACACCAAGCACTTTTTTTTACCAGGTTTGAATTCTAGCTTGTATCCCATTTGATTATACTCGAACCACCAGAGAAGCTTTGAAGGTCAAAAAACGCGCTAATCATTGCAACATGGAAGTTGAATATAACCTCAACAACTTCTGTAAACCAATAATCCATCAACTTACTCTATAATCTTGTCCTTCTATAACCCCAACCTTAATTCAATTTTTATCCCTTTCTCTTTATATTCTTCTTCCCTCCCAATTTCAAAAATCTTATTTTAATCATCATTCTATTGTTTTAGAATTGTCTTTATTATCCCCTCCTCTTCATATCTTTCATTATCAAATCTTTCAATAGTATATAGTTCACCCAATTACATATATATAGATTAGATATCATTTTTTAGGATTCAACTGCGTTAAGTAAGTCACTCATCTATGACCATTTCCATGAGAGGTAGTCGTAACTAGCTAATTTCTCATGATTTTTGAATAGTCCACTTAGGACTCATTGCATCGGGTGATGCTCACAGGGGTGAAGAAGTGGGATTGAAACTAGTGAAATAAATCATATAGCATCAATAATCACTTTCGAGGCTTACACCCGGTAACCAAGACTTCTTGGGAGGTCACCCATCCCAGATCACCTCTAGCTCAAGCACGTTTAACTGTGGAGTTTTCCCACAACTTGATTCATTACATAATTTAAGATATATTACAATATTACAGAATTTAAAATTACATAGATTATCCATTCATTACATAATTTAATATTATATAGGCTACCCATTCAGTACATAATTTAAAATATATTACAATATTATAAAATTATTAATTCATTTAGTATATACAATATAATAAGAATGTTATATTATACATTATAAACCATATCATAATTCATTATATAGTTATATATAAGCAAAATATTATCTTATTAGTCCCTGCCGTCTCGGCATGGCGCTATAGTAATCGAAAACGATGAACTTAACATTAGTTGAGTTGTTTGTGAGTTGTTTGCTACTGCTATTTGATAGAGCATAATCAAATTTTTTAGATACATAATCAGTTACTATCTTATTTGGCCTCTTCTCGAGGCAGAAAGGTGGAAAACGTATATTATCTTGGCTTTGTGTTATTCATTTGTTCATTTTTTTTGGACCTGTTAGACTAATGCTAACATTAATCTACCCATATAAAATGTTAGCTAGCTCCCGAGTATTGTCTATACTGGAATCAGTACATCCTTCCTGCTGTGACCGATGGGCTTTCTTGCTCTCTTGCCACCTGTTGCTGCTTAGTCTTTGAAGTTTCCACCTATTGCTACTGTGTCTACTGTGGCGTTGTTGCATGTTACTGTGGTGTCTATGGAACCGAAGTTGAAGGGACTAGAAGGGTACTGTGGTGTCTATGGAACCGAAGTGAAGTTGAAGGGCAGGGAACTGAAGCTGGAGAGAACATATGAAGCTGTAGAGAACAAATGAAGATCATAAGGGATTTGAATCTGAAGAGAACAGAAGAAGATCAGAGAAGAAGAAGATCATAAGGGAACTAAATATGGAGAGCTGGAGAGAACAGAAGAAGATCATAGTTAGCATTTACAAATTGAAAACCTTTTTAGCATTTTTATATTGAAACCCATCTATCCCCATGTCAGAGGCAAACATCCCCATGTCAGAAGAAAACAAGAACAAAGAACATATTATCCTAGAGTTGGACCTCATTCTGGTAGAGACCTTGGGTATGCTGGTGGGCATTGAGTTGGCAGGGGTGCTTCAAACCGGCTTCTAGTTAGACCTTCACATCTTCACACGGCTAGAAATAAGGTATGAGATAGCTTATTATATAGGACAACTTCCATGAATTTCAAGCATATGGTGAGCATAGTTCATGCATTAGTAGAGGCAGATCGATGACTATGAAGGACATACCTACATACAATATTAACTTCCTCCATACAACATAAACATCGTCTGGCATAGATTTGCTCATTCCCACTTTCTTGGGTAGCTGAATACGAAAATGAGCAAAGTAAACTCGACTTGGCCAACTCTAAAATAAACTCAGCTGGGAGAGCACTAACTATGACTTCGATTGAACTGCCGCATCTAAAGCTTTGATAGAGCAAGCAGTATAGGGACTCAAGTTCAATCATATGAAACAAAGGCAGTAAAAGGACCCAGATTTAGTCTGATGAAAAAAACAGAATTGAATTAGTCAGTAAGAAAAGTAGATTCAGTTACTATTTTCTACTTATTCACTTAATCATTTATAAGAAAAAATTAGTTGCGAATACTCGTCACCGTTTTACTACTAATTTAAAGTCTCACATGTATTTCAAGAGGTAGCATTTAAAGTCCATTTAATTTCTCTTCATGGTAGGATCTGTCATCTTTCATCTTTCATCTGGTGGTTGATGTGGCTGAAGGAAGTCATGCCAACAGAAAATATCTAAAGATTTTGTCCTATCAAAGCCCTTGAGCTAATAACAAGTCTGCAATTCTTGCAGTTCAAAGTACATGCTTCTTTTTACAAGAAGTAATAAACACCTATGATTTATAAAAAAGGGGCCATAAGAAATCGATGCAGTAATAGGAAGAAGATGAAGATGTATCTAGGACGAATACGAAGAAGAGGAAGATGGATCAACAGATGGGAATTGTGCCATTGGGATTTGGATGAGCACAGAATAGGAAGAAGAGGAAGATGTATCAACAGATGGGAATTGTGCCCTTGGGATTTAGACGAACGGATACATAGTAATAATAAGAGAGAATGGCGAGTGAGCGAGACCATTCATGGCACAACCTCCGGAGGACACGATTAGATGAGTCGATTAAATGAATCTGAAAGATGGTTTACATGATGGTTTAAGTGATCTTAGATCTTAGAGCACATGTAAGGTGACACTTGGTATTCATGTGGTAGATGAAGTCCAGTTGCAGGAACTTTTATATATTTATATATTCTAATTGTCATATTATTTTATTTAATAATTTTTTATATAACTTCTAATTATTCATTATTTCTTTTTATTACCACTTGCTAGCCTGTTTATTCTCATGTCCAGTATTGTTCTCTTCTTTCTTTCTTTTTGGAATACATATTTTTGCAAAACCCTTCTACAAAACCTGGAATCGCGGTTAGAATTTACAAATTGAACGCTTTTATAATTTTTGGTCGTGATTTCAACAAAATACCTAATTTTTTTCGAGGTTCAACTATGATATTAAATTAGAAGATGTAGAAAACAATGAAAATAAGTTTGGGAATGCAAGGCCTTGATTGGACTTCTGGTGGCTCTGATGTGTCTATGCTTAATTGTACTTCTCAATGGCTCTGGTGATGATTCAAGATGAAGGCTTGAAAGAAATCAAAATGCTTCAATCCCTTCAATTGTTGTTTTTCCAATGAAATATCCCATTGATGCAAGAAAATCAATCTAGAATTTGAGAATTCAATATGCACTACCATCTTCCCTCATTGTTTTTGCAATTTTGTGCAAGCCTAGTGTTCTTAGCTATCTAAAATTAGGCCCATCCAAGGCCCAACTGATTAGGATTTCACGGGATGATTAGAAAATAGGATTTAAGCAGTAGCATTTAACTGAGTCTACACATATACAGAGGCAGTTGAAGAATCATAGCACGCACTAGCACTTCGTCTGACACCATTTATTAGAATATCGATAGCGATAACCTATTTATCAAGTTGTTTTTTATTCAATTCATACCCAATGGACTCAGTTGATCTTGACCCAGTTGGCCTAGAAGTAGTAGGGGTTTCACCACCCTCAGTGTTAGGGGTAAAGGCACTAGAAGGGAAGGAGGAGAATGAAGCAGTCCCAAAGCCAGTTGACCTCATTCATTGACTCTTTCCAACACCAAATTAAAAGGCATCACTAGCATCAAAAGCAAAGGTAATAAGGACATAGGCAGGAACAAGGACCGTAGAGATCTATATAAGTTAGTGTTATTTTGGTCCCGCTTAGATGGTGAATATAGCACGTTTAATGCTATGGAGACGTATAGCTTTTGGGTGACTAGCGTTTTTCTTCTGGTCTCATGAAGGCCCATTCGTTTGGAGGGAGCATCACTCTCTTTCATTATTATAGTTCTCCGACATGCTTGCTCATTATGGGTTCTTGGTGCATTGCATCTTTGACAGTGTCCAGTGGGTGGTCGTTGTGATTTTTACAACATGATTCATTTTCTGAGTAGCTTATTAGAGATCTAAATGTTGTTTATCGAGATAGAGATAGAGATCCATATCCCGTAGCGAATTCTCCAATTGAAGATTTAGTAGTGGAGTCCCTAGATTTCCTTCGTTCGGTCCCAGATAGAGAACCAGTCAATCCATGATCCTATTGATTAACCAAGTGATTAAGATGTCGATGGAGCAGATGAGTCAGATATTGATACACCAGTGACTTAGCTTTCAGTACAGGGACAACTCACCATCTAAGTACAGCCATCTAAGCCCAATAAGCTTGCCAGTACTAGAGCTTGTAGTTTCAGTTCCAGCTTACATGCCAGATCCATCAGTAGTTCCAGCACTTGGTGAGTCAGTTGGTTCCTCTGCAACAGATGATTCAGATGTTGTTGAGTAAGGTTGCAGCAAAGGCAGAGGCCTTACCAGTAGCAGTCGTTGCTACAGCAGTCGATAGTGCAGTTGTTCTAGCTGCTTATATATAGTATGCTATTGGTCCAGCTGAAGATCCTGCCCTATAGCTAGAAGTGCCAATTGTTTCGTATCCACGAGTCATAGATAGAGTTCCATTATTTGGTTCATGTTCAATTTTTTGTATGTTGAATTGCTTCGACAAGATCAACTTAATAAACTGGGTATAGATATCAATATGGAACCTCCCCATCAGAGTAATCCCCATTTATGGTGTTTGTTGGTAGGGCACTTTTCTAAACTTTTCCTTTTGATTTTGGTTTTCTTTGTTTTTTGACAATGAAATTGAAAATACTTAACATTGTATCCATTAAACATCAACCAAAGGTTGGAGATAAAAATGGTATTAGACAGTATTAATTGTTGTAATTGTTTTGTTCTACAAAACAATTGGATAAGAAAAATACTTAAAAAAACTTATTTCCTGTTCTTATTTGTGCATAGGTTGTATATATACTTGATCAAGTTCTTGCCTTGGGTAATGAAATGTTGCTGAAATAAGAAAACAAGGATTGGAAATTATGCCTAAAACAAAAAGGATTGGACATTACACTTGAGATTATTCTGGTAAAGTTGCACTCTATGTTATGTCCACATGACCTAAATTAATCAAATCTTTACTGTGGAAAATCTAAGCTGTAGCATTTGATGAATGAGGTGTTTTCCTACTATTTAGGATCATCGCTTGTAAAGTAATTTCTTTTAATTATTTCTTGAATCTTCTCTCAAGGAAGATGTACCGTCTATCTCTCTTTCTCTACTATAAGTACATACAAAAAATAAGTGTTTACAATGCAATTACTAGGTAGTTGAACTAATTATCAGTGCCCATCAGTTACATTAATATAATACAATGATCCTTTGGGATCAAGTACCTACATCATCTTTCCCTATCTTAAAAGTGTTTTTTTTGTCCTGGGGTATGTGTTTGTTGTCAATCTCATTATAGACAAATTGTACTAATATTGGTAGTACATCCAATATCTAGACCTGTTTATGTTATTGGTTGTTCGATTTCTTTCAATAAATATACCCCAAAGGTGTAGACCATAAAGAACAAACTTCCTTAGGTGCCAAGTCTGAGGGATATCTATTTTGCTAAATTGACCTCGGATTTGTGCCTGGGCTCATTCCCCTTTTAAAAGATCAAGTAAAGCACAACAAAATTTCACCAACATAAGTGAAATCATGTTAATATTGTAGGTGGTTTTTTTCTGGGCCTCCAACCTTTTATAATGTAATTTAGTGGAAATATATATTTCATGGGAGCTATTTAGCAAACATTTGTGACTCCTTATAGTAGAGCCAATCGAAGATCATGTTGAAGAAGCACCAGTTTAGCATCCAGAACCATTGACAACCCCCAAACAAGTCCATGACCTATAACCACCATCCAACTAGGAATCATTGTGATACAATTGCCCATTAATATCGATCGGTTGATGATAACAATAAATCAGACCTAGTTGATCCAGTCGAAGCTTCATCCTTTGATTCAGTGGTGGTTCCTTTGCCACCTATGCCTATGTGGGTTCCCCATATTTATCTGCAATCCAATATGCTTTAACTCCAATGGGATAAAATGTGAATGGATGCACTCTAGCTCCTACTCAGTCTCGATCTTGAACAATAGGTGATGCTATTTCAATTTGTTCTAAAACTACTGCTTTTGACTCTACCTTCGCCTTAACTATGCGGGTGTGCGGTGTTGGTTTCGGGCAATGCCTGTTTTCCATGGCGCAGTTGGCCTTGCCGGGAAATATAAGTTTGGGGCCAGGAGTGGGGCATCTGTAGCATTTCTTGGAACTGGAAAACTGGTATTTGGGTTGATTCTAGGAAGCCAACTAGTGAAAATACTAAATCAATTCCCAATTTGGTTTGTGGGTGTGTTGATGCTCTTTTTTGGTATTGAGCTTGCTATGGCTTGTAGGGACATGAATTATTTTCTGGTATTGAGCTTTCTATGACTTCTAGGGACATGAGTTCTAAGCTATGGCTTGTAGGGACATGATATCTTTTATGGTATTGAGTGTTCTATGGATTGTAGGGACATGAATTCTAAGTTGTACTCATTTGTCATGCTCACTGGATCCAGTGCTGCCCCAGGATTTGGTTTCGATATTGCATTGTATGTGATTCTCAGATTTAGAGAAAAGGTTTCAGGTTGCATAAACATATTTATAGCATTGTTAAACAAAGGAAAAGTCTCTGACAAAACCTAAACAAAAAGCCTTGTATCTAATACAAGATAACCTGCATATGCTTCATATCGATTGCTCCTTTATGTTGGATATTCCAGCATTTTGTGCTTCCCATGAAGTTATATATATGCCAAACATTTACCTCCCCTCTGTTGCTTTAAAGTTCAACCTCAAGTCGGATGGATCTGTCTCTTTATCAAACATATATACCAACTCCAGCATTAGACATTATTGTTTTATTAGTTAATATATTCACTCCTTTCATAACAAGCTAGGAAACTAACTTGATCAATTTGCTCTTGCCATCGTGCTGCTCTTGGGCAGGGACTATTTGCATTTTATGTTAGAACGGGAAAGAAATTTTACTCCTACAAGTTAGCTTTCTTTCGACCACCACTGCACAACAAGTTTCAAGCAATGTTGTGAGACCTGGTCAAGACTGTAGAATTTCCCACTGTAGATCAACAGATTATGCAATATGATAAAGCAAAATACTAGATCTACTTCTACAAACAAACTTGCGGAAGCTTAATCAATTTTGAGCAAGATTAAATAAAACACATACAACTGAGAATGAGAAAGTTATCACACATGAACACAGAAGAATACTCTGGGGAAAGACTCAGCTAAAAACCCGAATCTCTGTAACATCATACAACTCATCAATGTTGCCACCTATGTGAATGTTCCATTCACACAACTCATCAAACTCAAAAATAACTGCGCAATCTCCAAGGAATGAATTCCTTCTACATGCAAGAGATATCCTCCATGGAATATTCCTGCAACTAATAGGACACTGTCCCATCACCTAATATCAACAAGGTCTTTGACTAAATTGACATGCATGAGTTATTTATGAGAGAATATTCAGTTATCTGAATTATAGCAACTACATGCATGCATGCATTAACTAACTGAACTCACAATCAGTTCCACAAACTATTGGAACTAATATAACTGGACTTAACTCAGATAACTGAGCTAACTAATTACAATTCAAAGTACAACTCATCCTGATCTCCTTAATCAAGGGATAACTTCCTCAATCAATGGAGAACCTGTTGCATGTCTTCACATAGACTTCATGTTTGATTTCCTACAGTTAATTAACTCAAGATGAGTTAATTAATTATTTTACAAACAGTTTCTAGGATCAAATTCGAATTTTAATTCTCAATTTTAGTTTAGGGACTAAATAAAATTTGAATGTATCCCGAAATGCTATTTATAGCAGTGCTTTTTTTAGCATTTCTTGTTGCTATTTTCAACACTCCCTCTCAACAAGAAAAGGATTATTAGTCACCCAAATCTTGTCTCTGTCGAACTCGAACTTTCATTTTGACAATGCCTTAGTCAAAGTATCTGCATCTTGTTCCTCAGTCGAAACATACAACAACAACATGATCCTCTTCACCACACAGTCTTGAAGATGATGGTACCAGATATCGATGGGCTTGGACCTGAAAATGAAAAACTAGATTCTCAGAGAGTTTGATACAACTCTGATTATCGCAGTAGATCACAGTTGGATCCATCCTCTCACTAAACAATTGCACTAGAATCTTCCACATCCAAATGGCCTCAAATGCTGCCTAAGTGGTAGCCATGTATTCAGCCTCCCCTGAGCTAAGTGAAACTAATCTCTATTTCCTGTTGTAACAGGAAACTGCAACTGAACCAAGGTTAAAGATTCCTCCAGAAGTGCTCTTCCAGTCTGATGGACTCCCTGCCCAATCTGCATCTGTGAAGCCCTGAAGCTTCACTCCCTCTATCCGTCTATACCACAATCCATACTGAGATGTGCCTCTGACGTATCTCAACACATACTTCGCCTACCTTCCAAAACATCTTGGTAGGCTAAATCATAGCTTGACTCAACTGGTTCACCGCAAAGCATAAATCTGGTCGTGTGTTCACTAAATACATTAGTGAACCGACAAGTTGTCGATAAACAGTAGCAGCTACTACCTCACCTGAAGTAGCATCCTCCTTCCTCCAGTTACCAGCTAGAGGAGTGTACATGGGCTTGCACTTCTCCATGTGGAACCGCCTAAGTATCTCGTTGGCATACTTTGCTTAAGACACAAACACTTCCCCATCCTTCTACCACACTTCCATGCCTAGAAAGTAGTGCATAAGACCCATGTCTTTCATCTCGAACTTTCTTACAAGGTCCTCCTTGCAAGACTTGATCAACTAATCATCACTTGTCAAAATCAGATCATCGACATAAAGAACAATGATCAATGGCTTACCTTCTACCATGATGTGGTAAAGGTTCGCATCTGCTTCACTCTTACTAAAGCCCAACCTGGTGAAATAGTTGACGATCCTAGTGTACCAAGCACAAGCTGCTTGCTTCAGCCCGTACAAATCCCTCTTGAGTCGGCACACATGTGACTTATGATTGAAGGTCTCAAAACTTTCTGGCTACTCAATGTACACATCTTCCTCAATCTTCCCATTGAGGAATGCAATCTTCACATCCATCTGATGGATCCTCTAACCCATCTGAGCTGATAGTGCCAAAATTGATCTGATAGATGAGTACCTTGCTATAGGAGCAAAAGTCTCATCGTAATCGATGCCCTCGACCTATGAGAAAGCATGTGAAACAAATCTTGCCTTATGTTTCTCAACATTGCCATCAACTGCCTGCTTTACCTTGTAAAGCTATTGGGAACTCACCACTGACTTGTCCTGAGGTCTTGGGACAACATCCCAAACATAGTTCTGAATGATGGAGTCATACGCCTCCACCATAACATCAACCCAGATTGGTTGCAGCACTGCCTCCTCGAATGAATATGGTTCAGACTCTACACACTTCCCAAATAGGGCCATGTAACCAGTGTACTGCTTGGTTGACCTCCTCTGTCTGCGCTGAGAAGATGGTTGTCCCACATTCTCTTGCACATCCAACATCAACCTGTTAGATTCCCTTGACTGTTTCCGCCCATCTCGGAAAGACTCAGCATGAGTGGATATCTCCACTCCCAGATCCTCTGCATGTGGCTGCTCTGCATCAATTTGAGGCTCCTCCTTAGGAACTGAAAGTTCCTCCTCTGCATGCAACTTGAGCACCCTCTCAAGTGATACTCACATGGCGTTCTACTCATCGAACTTCAAATATCTGCATACCACTATCCTCTGATTGGTAGGCAAGAACACCCGATAATTGTGGGGTGTCTCAGTGTACCCCACAAGTATCCCTAACTCAGTTGTTGGATGTAGCTTCTTCCGGGCATCTTTGGTCACATGGTAATAAACAGATGATCCAAAGATCCTGAAGTGACTCACATCTGGTCGCTTCCTGGAAAAGGCCTCCATAAATGTCTTCACTCCCAGTATATGGTGTGGGCTTTTGTTATGCAAGTATACTATTGTATTGCATGCCTCAGCGCACAAATGAAGTGGTAGGCTTTTGTCACGCAACATCGCTTGAGCTACTCCCACAATCGATTTGTTCTTCCTTTCAGCCACCCCATTCTGCTGTGGGTTATGGGGTGCCGCCAACTCCTATTTAATTCCTTCTACAATGCAAAAGTCCTTAAACTATTGGGAGACATACTCTCCACCATTATCATTATGCAAGGCCCTTATTTTCTTTCTAGATTCTTTCTCTACCAAGGCTTTAAATTCACAAAACCTCAAGAAGGTCTGATCCTTCTTTTGCATAAAGTAGATCCAACATCTACGAGAAAAATCATCAATAAAAATAACACAGTACCTTTGTTTAGCTGTGGAGGTTGTAGAGAATGGTCGACAAACATCTGTGTGAGCTCGCTCCAGGATTGCTCTAGCTCTACTGTCTCGATCCTAAAAGGAAGATTTCGCATACTTCCCCAAGGTACAACCTTTGCATGTATCCATCTGCTCTAGTTTTCCCTTGGGAAGTCTGGTAGAAATCTGTGTCATGATCTTCAAGCCCCATGGTGCAAGTGGCCCAATATTCTATTCCGTAGCTCGCCAACATCTTGGCTCTGCACCAACTCAGCTTTGGAACTCAATGCAACACTGTTAAACTCACATGGACAGTAAGACACATATGAAAGATAAAACAGTGAGTTCAATTTTTATTAACAATAGATGTACATTTATAGTACAAATATGTGACTCTTGGGATTCAGATCCCAAGGTTTCTTGGACTGCTTTTGTCCATTCGAATTCCACACTAACCCTTTAGGATTAGGTGTCCAACATTCCCCCCCTTAATCCGAAGGGTTATGTATGAGTCCAAGAAAAGAGCTGTTATACAAAATGTGCAAAAAAATGCATGGTAGCACTAGGCTGAATGTGCTCTATGAAATGTTGGTAAAAAAGGGCGGTGGTTTAAGGATGACCACCAACACTGGAACGCTTAGTGCAGTTCCCAGAACTCTTCCAAAACTGGCAAGAAACTGGTGTCTTCTGCTAGAGGAAGTGTTCTCAATCTGTGATGGTTTAAGGATGACCAACAACTCTGGAATGCTTAATGCAATTCCTGAACTCTTCCAAAACTGGCAAGAAGTTGGAGTCTTCTTCTAGAGGAAGTGTTCTCAATCTGTGATGGTTTAAGGATGACCAACAACTCTGGAATGCTTAATGCAATTCCTGGAACTCTTCCAAAACTGGCAAGAAGCTGATGTCTTCTGCTAGAGGAAGTGTTCTCAATCTGTATTCACAGGCATCTTTGTCTCTGGCTGCAACTCTGAAACTGGTGTGGCAGGTTGTGGCTCAGGCTCGCTTGATGTGACTTTGAAGCTTGTAGATGACCATCATTTCCCCCCTGTCAGGTACAAGGTGAGAAGATGGAGAAAACTCAACTGCAAGACTGTTCAATATTCTGGAACAAGTTCTGACATGTGTTTGGAATATCTTCTTGGCTGTTGATGCCCATTGCCAAGAAGCGATCCATCCAAGATGAATCTTTGTTCTTGCAGGACGTTTGTTTTTGAAGCATCTGTGTGAAGAATGGCTGGTTTTATGACAGTGCTCACATGGATGAAGATCAAAACAGTGATCTTTCAGATGGCCAACTCGATCACAATGTTGGCATTTCACGATCTGTTGTTTTTGTTGTTGTTGTTGTTGCTGTAGAAGAGGGGCAGAATCTGGAACAGCTGAAGCTGAACTGTCATGAGAAGCAGGTGAACTGTCATCAATGAATCCAGCACTCTGAAACTGAATGGGCTTTGAGTAGTCTGGAATATGAAAGGACAAGTCCTTGTCATATCCAAGACCAGTTCTGTGCTTGTTGTGGACAAGCTGTTCCCAAGGTCTGATGATGGGCTTGGGAAGTGCAGACTGAACCTCTGCATCTGCATGTAACTTTGCTTCTTTATTTGAATGAACTGTAACATTATTGACTTGCTGTTTATGGGAGTCTGCTTCATTGTTCTGAACAGAAACAGGTTCAGAATGATGACTCCACTGGTGTAATTCTTCCTGCTGTAGCTTTGTTTCAAGCTGCAAAAACTCAATATTCTCATGTGCAGTTTGCAGAGAGGTTTGGATGTCAAAGAGAGTTTCTTTGTTAACTTTGGCCATCTCATCAACAGTGGAATGAATTAGGATATTCAATAACTTTAATGCATCTTCAAGTCTGGCCATTTTTCTTCAATGTCACTTAAAAAACACAACTGAGCCAACAGCAACAGAAAAATAATATTGTACTCTTACTACAAGATATTGTAAGGGCTTATCAAGTGGCAACAATGTCGCGAAAATGGTTGATGGAGCAAGACCTGAGTAAGCTGGATGTTACCAAGTTAAGCTACAATAAACATTTCTCGTCAAGCTACAATAAACATTGGTACAATTGGGCACATGGTAAATCAACAGTCCACAGTTCGTTTTAAGAATGAACTGGAGCATAACATCACCAATGCAAAAAAAATATATAAATGTGAAGATGAGCGCTGTCCTCAACTTCAAACTTCAGAGCATCTAGCTTCTATGGAAATCATGCAAAATCTCTACAAGAAACTGCAAAAAAAATGACTTCAAAAAATGTCTTCAAAAATGCTTCAAATTCACTTCACAATGCTGATCACTTCTCCACGAATCACTTCACTCAGAGGTTGTTTCAAATTGTTCCATGGACAACACCAAATCTGCTTCGAGGTGGCTTCAATACTGCTCTTAAAATCTGTTTGTGCATGTGCCAAGTCATAAAAAATTTGACTTACAAATCATCTATCAGTGTTAACTCCAGTTATACTGCATTCACCATTCAACAATACAAATGCTAAGAGAGGCACTGCCTGTGCAATCTTGCCAATGTCCTCATCAGCTTGCATTATCTTTTTAATCCGAGACGCAGGAAATCGAGTATCGAGTTTTTTTCTTCATGGTAGACTTATGCTTCGCCAGATTGCTCATAAAAATATCTGAGTTTTGGGTGTGAGCTGTGTTAGTTTGCACCCCGCTGCAGCTATTCTATAAGACTCTGGTTTTATGAGCAATATGTTCAACATACAGGCACCGTACAACATTCAAGAAAGCAATTATACATTCACCATATGTGCTCAGAAAATTCACAACATCACTGATATATAATAAGGCAGCCCACAGAATAAATTCTTTTTATGGAAATCTGAAAATACAGTGAGGGAATCAGTAATATGGAACCTGATATTTGAAGACAGTCATCAATAGAGATAGCCAACAATTATAACCCATATGAAATGACAACTTTCAGCTTAGTTGAGAAACTGAAATATGCTGCCCAGAATTCGAGGCACAGGTCCATGCTAGTTGACAGCCATTGTTTAGCACCCACTACTTCTAATCTGAACTGAGATTATACACGGGCCCTTGCAGCAACTACCAGAAGCGATAGAATGACCCAGTTCTGTCTTTGATAATTGGAATCATCCCTGCATTGAAGTAGCTACCCTCCAAATCACCCGAACAGCTAGAGTCTTATTTACTGACTATTCGAACCAGCAAAGAATTATTCACAGACCTTCCAAAATTGCAGCAAGGTGTTTGACCTGTCTTTACTGGTGGTTTCATTCCTTCTCAGCTGCAAATTCAACCAGAGAAGACTATTGTCCGCATTCCCTTTATTCTCCAAGGAAAAATCGAACCTTGGTTCAGTTTCCTTAGATGCAACGATGTAAGATGCAGATACAGCAGATCTATGAAGATTTGAACAAAAAATGAAAACAAAAATCGATCTGACTACTTGCTTCGTTCTGCAACAACCGAGACGGGAATGAACCACAGGAAGCGAAACATATCAGCAATACCTCTCCAGAATGGGCTCACTCATAAGTTATCAGTCTAGCGCTGGTTTTTTTTTTTGTTTAATGATTTTCCCCTGGAACCTGCGTACACAGTTATGGGGGTATAATGACTGCACCCAACGAATACGCCAAACAAAACGATTCTCTACAGCTAACACTCGTCCAACCACAAATATGAAACAATTCTGTGAGGATTTCCCACATTCGATGAAATCTTAAACCGTTTCTGTGCAAAAGCCAGGGAAGAACCACCAACCGCAGCGTTTCACCGGTAGAATTTTCAGATGCCAGTTTTTACCTTATATTCAGCCATTCGCCCTAAAATTGGCACAAAAAATGCAGTCCGAGAACCAACAAATTGGCCTCAATTCGTGATGGTATTGGTTAATAAAAGGAGGTTTGCAAATAAAGAGGCGTTACATCGACCACACCAGAGGAATCTGCCTTCTTTCTTGAGCGCTGTAAAGTCGGGTTCTCCACTGAGCGTTATCAATATCATGTCAAATTGAATGCATTATTCTGGGTAAAGAACACGGTAACGCATGAAAGTGGAGGAGCGTGGGAGGCTATACCAGGAAAATTGACAGAGGGACAGAGTCAGACTTCTGAAGAAATGGCAGAGGGATAATTTTCTGAAACCGCTGGGTGCATGTAGGAAGTAGACCTGATAGACAGGGGTGGCAGCGAATAGCAGACAACCGTTATGGCAGAAAGCGCACAAAGCTTATTTTGGACAGCGCTGGTCAGGCAGACAAAACGCAGAGAAAGGAATATGGAGGAGCAGCGCAGGTATATGCAAGAGGTGGCAGCTAAATTCTAGCTGAGAAAATATTCCTTAATAAGTGATGGAAGAAACCATAAAACAAATGGTTCAAAGAAATTATGCAGGGCAGAGGTGTAGAACTGACATAACATAACAGCCACAGAAAAACAAGTGGCTCCGATACCATGTTAAACTCACATGGACAGTAAGACACATATGAAAGATAAAACAGTGAGTTCAATTTTTATTAACAATAGATGTACATTTATAGTACAAATATGTGACTCTTGGGATTCAGATCCCAAGGTTTCTTGGACTGCTTTTGTCCATTCGAATTCCACACTAACCCTTTAGGATTAGGTGTCCAACAAACACAATCATCTACCTCCAGCTTGTAGAGGTTCTTAGCTCGAATTCAAATCCTCTTGGTCTATCCAGTGCTGAAATGACTAAGGAATACCTTTCCTTTACTAACGACTACATCATAGACTTTATCTTCTAGCATAGCAACAGACATAAGATTTTTCTTCAGGCCTGGTACACACTTTACATGAGTCAAGGTGAGAGGAGCTCCATGCTCCCTTTGAAACACAACCATACCTTCACCTGAAAGACTGTACTTTCCATCATCGCCCATCTCGATCTGAATTTGGAAATCCTTCTCCTCCAAGTTACTGAAAAGATTCTTGTCACCGTCATGTGGAACGAAGCTCCACTGTCTAGGTACCAAACACATCCCACCATGGATGAAACCATGCATGCCATGAGAGAGAAATCCAACTTGAAATATGAGGCCAGTGCCTCACCGTCTGATCCCTTCAAGGATCCCTTCTTGGATTTCTTCTGTGGACAATTCGTAGCATAATGGCCCGCCTCATGATAATGAAAGCATTGCACTTTCAATCTGTCAAACTTCTTCCCACCATGGGAAGAACTAGATTTGGAATGGGATGCCTTCCCTTTCCCTTTCCTCGCCTTACTCACCAAGGCTAGATTTTCCTCATCATCTCGCTTTGATGAAGATCCATCTCTGGTGCTTCTTCTTATCTCCTCCTGCATCAGATCCAACCAAAGTCATTCCTAATCTGGCAGTTTTTCTCTTCCATTTACCGAGTCTTGGTAGCTATGCCAACTCTTAGGAATAACAAGGAGAGCAAGACTCACCATGTCATCATTGGTTGTCATGATCCCTACACTTCCAAGCTCATCCCTGCAGGTGGTGAGCTTGTTCAGATATGTAGAGATTGTTTTGCCCTTTTCACACTTGATTTTTCGAAGCTTGTCTTTCAGCGCCAGCTTCCTCTGATCACTATTGTTCTAATATAGATCTTTCAATGTTTTCCACATTGAAAATGGTGTCTCCTTCCCATGGAGACTTGAGACAATTTGGTCTCGAACTCCCTCTAGAATGATTCTCCTCGCTCTAGCCACACATTTATTCCATTCCGCCAATTCTGTAGCATTAGCTGCTACCGGCTTGGGGACTTCTTGATCAATGAAGTCCTTCAAACCATTGTCCTCTAATACTACTTCCATGCGATCCTTCGAGCCTATATAATTTTAGTTGCCATCAAGGGCATACTCGAGTCTTAAACCGTTCAACGCCATTGGTGAAATTTGAGATGTGATAAGAATTCGAATTCTATAATTAAGAACTTCAACCTTCGAACTTCTCCCTTCTTTGTATAGTGTTCTTCGCTTTCATCACCTTTTCTCCTATACCATGTAGAATTTCCCACTGTAGATCAACAGATTATGCAATATACTAAAGCAAAATACTAGATCTACTTCAACAAACAAACTTGTGGAAGCTTAATCGATTTTGAGCAAGATCAAATAGAACACATATAACTGAGAATGAGAAAGCAATCACACATGAACATAGAAGAATACTATGGGGAAAGCCTCAGCTAAAAACTAGATCTCTGTAATATCATACAAGTGGAAATATGTCCCGATTACACAAAGCTTTAGCTCACAAGCTATCCAACTCTCAGTACAATCCAACAATACAGGTGACAGACTGAATAGACAAAACATATGCCTTCCCACAGCCCTCCAAACCTCCTATTTCCTTGCGTAGTTTCTCTTGGGGTCCAATGCTGCCACCTCTACGCAATCTCCAAGGAATGAATTCCGTCTGCATGCAAGAGATATCCTACATGGAATATTCCTGCAAGTGATAGTACATTGTCCCATCACCTGATCTCAACTGGGTCTCTGACTGAACTGACATGCATGAGTTATTTATAAGAAAATATTTAGTTATCTGAAGTGCAACAGTTACATGCATGCATGCATTAACTAACTAAACTCACAATCAGTTCCACAAACTGTTGGAACTAATCTAACTGGACTTTACTCAGATAATTGAGCTAACTAATTAAAATTCAAAGTACAACTCATCCTGATCTCCTTAATCAAGGGATAACTTCCTCAATCAATGGAGAAATTGTTGCATTTCTTCACATAGACTTCATGTTTGATTTCCTACAATCAATTAACTCAAGATGAATTAATTAATTATTTTACAAACAATTGCTAAGATCAAATTCGAATTATAATTCTCAATTTTAGTTTAGGGACTAACTAAAATTGGAATGTATCCTGAAATGCTATTGATAGAAGTGCTATTTTTAGCACTTCTATTTTTAGAATTTCTTGTTGCTATTTTCAACAAAGACACGTGAAACTTTCTATGTGTCTCCAGCTCAATCCTGAAATGGGTAATCAGTATAAGCTTGGCCTGAAACTTGATTGAATGTGGAAATTGCCAAAACCCAATGAATCCTTCTCAAACTTGTCAGAGTTGCTGAGTCTTGAACCGAGCCTTGCCAGGAAAATATGTCAAGTCTTAAAGCGAGCAATGGCTCTCATGCTTAATTCTGTCACTAAGATGACAATTATAGTCTTCCTGAGTTTTGAACCAAATCTTGGGACCCTTTTGTTTTGACTAAGTAATCGTTGTTTCTTATTTTACAGGTTCATTTGCTTCTGATGCCATATTTTGGGACACGAGTATCGATTAGTTAGGTACGGGTGATTCTTTACAACTGGCCTCAGTTGGTAGAAAATATGATAAGTAATAGTTTCTTTAGGGCTATCAGAATGAGGATTGAGAGCTTTGATTGAGAGCTATCAGAACGAGCTAGCTCGAAACGTCCAATGTTGTACGGATTTAGCTGGAACCTCAGTTTGGATTGGGGAGGATGATGGAGGAAAAATATATATGCATCGAGTGCCTCAAAAATATGCATTCCCTCAGAAAGAACATCTAGTGTATCAAAATTTTCTTGCCAATCAGAGGAGAGCTATACAGTCCACTGTTGACTGATAAAAGGTGCCTTTTAAAACTTCTAATTATCTTCACATTAATTATCAATCCGAGAAAGTCTTCTTGTTTCAAGAGTGTACACAGTATGTGGCTGCTATTTAATTCAGAGAGTAATGTTTCATAGATTGTAGTATAGATCTTTTAATACAAGAGTAAATGGATGCATCTAGTAAATTCCAATTGCAATTAAAGAAAACTCAATCCTCTAACGTAATCAAATCTTACAGCAATTCAAGTAACAACAACATCAGTTGAGAGTACAGTAGTGCTAACTCATCTCTCCAGAACTGATTTAATCTAAATCAAACTCACTCTTTAGTAAATAATCTAAACAACAATGATATCAATATGAGAGTCTAACACCATGTTGATGCCCCGAAAATCATTGTATCAACATTGGGGATAACTACCCGGTCTGGACCTTAATACAGCTCCTTCTCTGTTTGGAATGGTGGCTCCGACTGGATATAATGGGACCAGTTTCCCAATAATGAATAAAAGGGGTGGATGAACGATTGATTATCTAATCTAACGATAGATGAATAACTTAATCTATTAGCAAAAATAAAAGAACTACTACTAATCCCAGGAACTATTATTCTTTGAAATGTAGCGCTTGATGATCTTTGTCTATTGACAGGCATATAGATGACTCTATCTAATAAACATAGACATTTATTCGTTCAATGATTACTTTGTTTAAATAGTTAAACAAAGTGATTAACACAATATTGCTACACTTATCATTTATCTTATCGATACATATATGATCAAAAGGAAATCATACTGTAAACATCCAATAGTGGAAGGAATAAAGAATGTTGTTTAAAACACATGCATATATTTGATAATAGCAAAAGCGATCAAATGACAATTCATATAAAAAGAATGAACTCAGACATAGATAATAGTACCATATGAGTTGCTAATCACTCCCAATATCAATCGCTATTTGAAATTCTTCTTCCAACTCAGAAATACTTTCAAACAAAGACAGTAGTGCACATTCGCATAAAAGCTTCTTTGTCAAAGTCAGAATGATTGGCCCAGTTTAATAAAAGAATATGCCTGAAGTACAGTAGTGTAAGTTCAAGTTTTAAGTCATATACAAAACTTACGACCCTTTCTAAATACATGAAAGGGTCTATAAATACTTAATTAATCTAACTACATATGAAACTGAAATACTACTTAATTGGTATCATTTGATTCTGAATATCTCCTTCACGGTAATCTGGCAGTCGGCGGCATGAATCATCATTTAGGCTGTTTGCCTTTAAACCTGAGTTGGCATATCGCAAGCATTGGCTCCACTTCTGGTGGTCTGTTGAAACGAGAATTGAGTTAGGCAGCATAGGTGGCATCCTGTATATCGGGAATGATATACCCGATTGCATCTGTGAGGCATTTAAGGGCGGCTCTCTGGCTGTATGGTTTGACTAAGAAGAACCAATAGGTGTCCCATGTCAAACTGTTAATTCCCACGATTAATCTCCCATTTTTCTCTAATTCCGGATAACATGACTGCTCCAATGTTTTAGCCGCTGTCAATTTACCTGGAGTACATTGAGAAATCATGTTAGACAAGTAGAGAGTATTATTAACCAATTCAACCAAATTACTTGTGGTTAATTTGCATCTTGAAATTGCTCTCTCTGCTTTCATTAACTGGGACTGCCATTCCGTAAATAATATCTCCTTATGTGATTCCAGGATTTTTGGTAATTTAGCTGCCTGTCCCTGATCGGTGTCTTGCCACTCAAGAAAATTAGTTAGTGTCTCATCGGCTTGATCCAATTCTGTTCTAGCTTTTTCCAATTTTTCACTTATTGATGTCGTCAACTCGCATAAAGGTTCCGCCTGGGCGATTTGTTGACATAAAAGCTTTATCTGTGTTATCAATGCCTTGTTTATTTGTAATGCCTCTGTTCTGAATTCAGCTAGCTGTGGAAGATTCTTTGTTTTCTCTAGCTTGGCTGATAGTTGAGAAATTTGCTCATCTTTTGATTTCAGCATTTGCTCATTCGCTACTTTTAGTTGTGCCAATGCCTCAGACAGCTCTTTCTACTTTTGAACTACGCTGTAATCAATCCTCTATTTCTCTTCCTGCAATTGTTTAGTCAATTGATTATTTATTTGTTGTTGTGTAAACAATTGCCGCTCTGGTTGCTCCGCCTTTTGCTGTGCCTCCGATAGTTGTGCTTGTAGTGAAAAGATCTCCTGGTCTTTTACTTTTAATAAATTACTCACCTCTGATGCCTTGTCTATTGTTGCTGCCAAATAGGCTCCAGCATATTGGGATTGTTTTGTTAGGTCATCAGAGGGGTCAAATTCCTCTTTCCAAACCATGTTGCCCATGACTGTTTGTTCTGGGAATAGGGAAGGTTGATCAGTCCTTCTCCTTTTCTGTTGTCGTTTTACCACAGCCTTGTGTCTTGGGCTATAGAAGACATCTAAGGGAGAAATTTCTTCTACTTGCAAAATAATCTGATCGGAGGGATCCTTTGGGATGATCTCTACTTCTTTAGAAATGGTAGGCCGCTGGTTCCACTTGGAACCTGTTTTGAAGTTGTCTCCTGTGTGTCAGCCGCTTTTGATGTCTCGGTTTCCTTAGAGCACTCAAGATTGATAATGATTGACTCGAATTGGTGCCATTCCTGGAGCAATTTCAGGTCAATCTGAGCATCTACATTCACCTTTATGCTGCTCTTTTCCTGCTCTTTCATCTGGGTTTCCTCTTGTTTTCTCATATGCACTTCCTCCTGTTCTTTTGATGTAACAAGAGGTTCCTTAGTGAGTCGCTGCTCAGGCTTGCTTGATTCTGTCGTTGGGGTTGTTACTAACAGATCTAGAGGTAGAGTTTACAACCACTTTTCTCTAAGTCTATTGAATTCAACTAACCCGTCATCTTTGTATTCCATTTTGGCCAACGATTTAACTTGGGACATTGACTCGGCTGAGGAGAACAGGTCATCGAACTTATCTTCTTTATGATCAAACTTTGTCAATTTGGCCTGTTCAAGTGCATTATAGGTGACTTTGTTTGGATCGAATCACCTATTAGGGAGAGTTGCTAGATTTAATGCCTTCATCTTTTCAGCTTCTTTCTCTGCATGTTTAAAATCATGCAAAGTGTAGACACCGCATCTTAGAGGAAAAGAGGGCCAAACCTGCTTCTTATTTTTCTTTAGAGTTTGTGTAACTCCTTTGGACATAATCTGATAGGCTATCTCCCTGGCCAACAGTTTATCAGGTATGTACAAACGGAGGACATGAGGTTTAGCTTGCCTGCCGAAAATTCTTATATAAGTAAATTTTTCCTCTCTGAACCATCTTCCTATGGATGTCAAATCAACCCCTACTTGGTAGGAAATCTTAGGAGCAGGTTTATCAAAAATAGAGTAGTGAATGGGTAACATAAAGCCATTGCAGACTTGGTATAAATGGTGCTTATAGTAAGTTTTCCACAACTTCTGATGGTATATGTGAATGGGCATGGGGTCTTTTGGAGTCCACCTTCATCAAAGCACGGGAAATTCAGAATTAAAACACAGGGTGTCTAGGATATAAGTGCTGTAGTAGAATGGGGGAATAAGCCTTTCAGTGACGCGGGTTTTTCTTCTAAAATCAAGAACTGCGGTTGCTAGCTTATCTGATAGTATAGTTGCCCAATCCATTATTTCACTATTAGATGCCGCTTCCATCAAAGGAACCATTTCTATAGCGAAATTAGCGAAATCGTGTAACCCCCACAATCTACACATCATTATCCCTGTTAGATGATCCAAAAATACTTTATTATCATAGGTTATAAATTAAAATAAAATAATTATTAATTTAAGAAATTAAATTAATAATTATTCTAGAATGATTAATTATTTAGAGACAGTTAGAATTAGTATATTGTTGTAACAAGATATGACTCTCCAAATGAGTCGTATCTTAGGCTCTATTATAGGAGATTAGTTAGCTAGTTGGTTTGAATAGCATTTATTGTAAATGGACACTTGTAAGTGATCCATAATTAGAGGTAGTTAGGACATGGAGCTTATAAATAGCTCATTGCAAGAGTGTTTTGTTGTTCGGGTGTAAGCTCTTGCAAATCAATTATGTAATTGTTTTTTCTGATTAATAAAATTACGTGTCTGAGGAAACTTCTGCCATTATTGTGGTATCAGAGCTATGGTAATGCTGCAGTTGATTTGAGAAGGAGATTCCAGCAGTTGATTTGAGGAGGAGATTCCAGCTCTATCAGATCGTGGAAAAACGCAACTCCATTGAAATGATCAACAAAAGATTGGTATGAAATTTGCAACAATTTTTTATTGATTTTAGATCTGCCAATTCTAAAATCATTTAAAAAAAAAAAAAAAAGCTGCAAATGCAAATCTGTATAATTTTTTTTTAAATTGGTTGAATGAATAAAACCATAAAAAAAAAGAGGACAACGCTGTATATTTGATTTTTTTTAATCGTTTTCAAACATTCAATCGATTCTGCAAATCGATTCTGCATTTTTTATGAGAATGGTTGACATCTGTTTATGCTCAAATACCCTGCGTTGAGCATTCTGGCTTCATCAAAATCAACGGCATCGGTTGCTAGAGGTCTAGGTTCTGTTCCTGGCTCCAGTCGGATTGGCACTGTCGCTTGCACCATTCCAAAGATGCTAGCCCGTCCAGGTCTTGGCCTAACTTCTACACCGTGGGCAGTGTGCTGTTGATTCGCAGCAGCCTCAAACTGAAGTCATCTGTCTGTTCCTAGTTTTGCTCGTTGTCTTTTTACAGCATTCAGTCATCACAGGGCTGGATCCGGCGAGTGGAATGGACCCAGAAACGTAAATTCAAGTGATTTCATAAAGCAACCTTCAGGCAAAAGAAAAAAAATGTGTAGAGGCGGAATTGAGCGTTTTTGCCCAAACGAAACCCCCAAAAACCTCTACGCTTCACAGCAATTTCCACACTCGTTTTTTATTTTTGTTTGTGTCTCTGAACAGGGAAACGGGAATGCCCGAAGTTCTTAAACAGTCATATGGTGTCGCAAATTGAGGAAGATGAGATTGGTTTCTACTGTAGTTTCCAACGCTATCAAAGCAAACTGGTATCGTCAAACTGAATAGTTACCACAAGCTTGATTTGGTTCCGATTTCCTGACAAAAAAAAACCAGTGAACGATTATAATACCATATATTTGAATCGATAACTTTAGGTTGCTAGTTTCCGCTAAAACTTGTCTGGATTTGAAGTGCTTGAATGGGTATTTCCAGAAAAGTGATTTCAAGTGATTTAATAAGTGTGTGAAAAAGTGCATTTCCAGAAACGTGCATTCAAGTGATTTCATAAAGGCTTAATAATTATTTTTAATGGAACGTATGAGTGTTTATAAAGTCTTTATGGAATTTTAAGGAGACATAAGGAGTATTTCTAATTCCTTATGTAATGGAGTGATAAGTTTGGAGAGATAGCAAGTGGAATGTGAGAGAATGAGTGGAGTGTTTCCATGAGAGATTTAGTGAGAATATTTATATGAGAGATAAGGATTTTTTAATATTGTATTTTGGAGAGATATGGGGTGTTTTAATTTATTGTTTGTGGAGTAATAAGGGGATGTGTAAATTTTTGGATTTTAATTGTAATATTTGAGGAGGAATAAGGTGATTTGTAATTTTTTGGAGCAATAAGGAGTTTGTTATTTTTGTAATTTTTCCAAGGAGATAAATGTAACTCAAAGTAATTTTACTTTGAGGGGGGGTAATTTTTTTTTTTTTACCAGATTGTGCAAAGCACCATTGTAAAAAGTCAAATTTTGAAAGTTGCCCTGTAAAAATTTGAGAAATTGACTAGAGCCAAGTGCAAAGCTCAGTCAATATTCTCCTGTTTTGACGACTATTCGAGGGTCAAGGCCAAGCCCCGATAGATCGTGTTTTTTGCGTGGTGTATTGTGTTGACTATATTGTCCTTTCTGTTCTGCTTCTTGGTGCTTCTCTTAAACGCTAAAATGTCTAAGTTGATTAACTTATTTTCTGATTCCGACAAACTTGAGGGCACTAAATCTTATAAAACGTGGCATCGTCTTATTGAAAGCACACTCATTTACAATGAATTATGGCAAGAAATATGTGATGGAGATGTAAAGCCGAATAAACCCACAGATGCAGATCCACTGGAAAAATGGGAAATTAAGAATGCTAAAGCCTTAGCTCTTATTAAATCGTCTGTGAATGATGAAATGTATGTACATATAGAGAATGCCATAGATGCATGGACTGCCTTGAAAACTTTTAAAGACCTCTTTGATACTCAGCCAGAATCAAAGAAGGTAGATCTACAGCTAAAATTGTTGCAACAAAAATTAACTGAAGATGGTGATATTCTTGAATATCTCTCTAGACTTAAGAATATTAAGCAGGAAATTATTAATGTTGGTTTTCCCGCAATTGATGACAGCTTTATGGTCACAATTGTAATTGTTGGGCTTCCTTCTTCCTACACACACTTTTTAGAGACTCTACAAGTAACTGGGAAATTAGAGAAATTAAAGTTTGATGAACTTTGTGAAATGTTAAGTCAGCATGATAAAACTTTTGGGAAGAAGAAGAAAGTTGGTGAAGATGTTTTTCTCACAGAAGCCAGCACAAGTAAGTCTTCAGCAGATAGTTCTCGAGGAAGAGGCCGATGGAATCATAATCAAGCAACACATAATCGAGGTCGAAGCCAAAGTAGAGGCAACAATTTTAACAGAGGAGGAAGAAATAATTTTCAAGGTAGAGGAAACAACCAAGGAAGAGGCAATTTTCAAGGACAAGGATATAATAGTCAAGGTAGAGGACAATCTCCAAATAGAGGTCACAGCAGAGGCAAAGGACAATCTTCAGGACGAGGAAGAGACTTAAGTCAAATTATATGTTGAAGATGTAACAAAGTTGGCCATTATGCTGAAGATTGTCGAACTTCACTTAGTAGAATTCCCAAGTTTCAGCAGCATTCAGCACAATTTGCAAATGATCAAGATGAAGACAGCTCAGAATATGTTTTTACTTCCTCACCAGCATCACAAATTTCATCTCATCTTAGAAGTGACTATGAAGATGCCTGGATCTTGGATTCCGGGGCAACTCAGCACATGACATGTCGACGTGATTTTTTCTGGAATTTTCAAGAATGCCAACTTAATTCAATTTTTCTTGCTGATGATACAAAACATACTCCTTATGGAAAAGGAGTAGTGAAAGTTTTTCTCCCTGATATTAGAGAAAAATTGATTTCCAATGTATGGTATGTATCCAGTTTCAAGAAAAATTTGCTCTCTTTAGTCACGATTCGACAAGCAGGACATCAAGTGATTATGGAAGATGGTTTAGTGAAGATTAATTCTGTAAAACAGAACTTGAAAACAATCATGACAGGTTATGAAGATGGAAAACTGTTACGGATGAAAGGGACAGTTATTCCAAGGCATTCTGATTTTGCAGGGGCAGTAACTACAGGTATTTCACCTATCAGACTATGGCATGTACGATATGGACATTTGAATTTTGAGAGTCTTTCTCAATTGCAGAAACAAGGAATGGTTAAAGGACTTCCCACATTCAAAAGGGAAAATGCAAAATGTGAGGCTTGCATTTATGGAAAACAAAACCGAGAAAGTTTTCCAACAAGTTCATGGCGTGCAAACAGGCAGCTACAACTAGTTCACAGTGATGTTTGTGGTCCACTACAAACTTCATTTGGTGGTTGCAAATATTTCTTACTATTCATTGATGATTTCAGTAGAATGACTTGGGTTTACTTCTTGAAGAACAAGTCAGAAGCATTTGATAAGTTTAAAATTTTTCGCCAACTTGTTGAAAATGAAGTCAAAGAAAAGATAGGTACTCTCAGAACGGATAATGGGGGAGAATTCACTTCAAATGAATTCAAAACTTATTGCAGTGAAAATGGCATAAGACGACATCTCACTAATGTTTACACTCCACAGCAAAATGGAGTAGTCGAAAGAATGAATCGCACTTTGTTAGGAATGGCGAGATCCATGTTAACCTTCAAGAGGTTAAGTCCAACATATTGGGCGGAAGCAATTCATACAACCATCTACTTAAGAAACAGATCTCCAACTGCTTCTTTAGACGGAATCACACCTTATGAAGCTTGGTTTGGTTTCAAACCTCGAGTTAAACATCTTAGAGTTTTTGGGTCAGTGTGTTATGCCTTAGTTCCGAAAGAAAAACGAACTAAGCTTGACTCAAGAAGTTTAAAATGCACAATGATTGGCTATTCTGATGAGAAGAAAGGGTATCGTCTTTTGACCAATGGAAAATTCATTGTGAGCAGAGATGTCATTTTTTATGAAACAGAGAGTAAGAGTGCTGAAGAAATTGAAAATCTTCTTCACAAATTAGAAACTAAGGGAAGTAAAAGAACTGGACAAATGCAAAGTCAACCAACTTCACCAAATTGGTATGAACTTGATTTTCCTTCCTCTGAAGATGAGTCATCCAGTCCATCTACATCAACAACATCATCCGGGTCTTCTAGCAGTTGATCCGCATCTCCAAGCAGCAGCAGTTCTTCAGACAGTGAGTCTCCAAATTCTTCACCTAAACGACGTACATCAGTTTATATTAATCCTCTTTATAATGATGGGGACTTTACAGAAGCACAAACAAGTGAGCACCAACTTCCGAAATGGGCAGTTCAACTTTTGAAAGATGTAAAGCCTGATGAACAGAATAAAACTGGCACCAGAAGAGCACATAGAAGTGAAGGCAATTTTGCCTTGATAGCAAATGATTTTACTGAACCTTCCACATACAAAGAGGCAGTAAAACATAAAGAATGGCAACAGGCTATGGTTGACGAATATAAAGCAATAATTGATAACAACACTTGGAAACTTGTTGATTGTCCAGCAAATGTTAAACCCATAGGATGCAAATGGGTTTACAGAATTAAGTATAATCAGAAGGGTGAACTTGACAAGTATAAAGCACGACTTGTCGCAAAAGGTTTTGCGTAGCAGGAAGGCATTGATTATGAAGAAACCTTTGCTCCAACAGCTAAATGGAACACCATCCGATTAACACTTGCATTGGCCGCTCAGAAAGGATGGAAAGTTCATCAAATGGACGTAAAAAGTGCTTTTCTCAATGGGGATTTACAGGAGGACGTATATATGACCCAACCACCAGGTTTTGAAGTGGAAGGACAAGAACATAAAGTCTGCAAATTGATCAAGGCTTTATATGGGTTAAAACAAGCACCCCGAGCCTGGTATGCAAAGATGGATGATTACCTTAAGAAAGTTGGTTTTCATCGCAGTGAATCTGATGATACTTTGTATGTGCGACAACAGGGAAAATATTTTGTAATTCTTGTTATGTATGTAGATGATTTGATCATCACTGGAAATCATGATGATCATATTGCGCAGGTAAAAAAGGAGTTACATGCAGGTTTTAAGATGACAGATTTGGGATTACTTCACTACTATCTTGGAGTTGAAGTCTTCCAACGTCCACATCATATTTTCATTTCTCAGAGCAAGTATGCCGCAGAGGTTCTTCAACGATTTGGCATGCAAGATTGCAATCCCGTTCTCACCCCCATGGAGAAAAACTTGAAACTTTCAAAATTTGAAGGGGGGGAAAAGGTGGACAGTACAACTTACAGACAGTTGATTGGCAGCTTGATTTATTTGACAAATACTCGTCCTGATCTATCTTATGCAGTCAGTATTCTTTCACGTTTTATGCAGGAACCACGAGACAGCCACTGGAATGCAACCAAAAGAGTTCTTCGATATATCCAAGGAACAAAAGATTTTGGTCTTCTTTACACAAAGACTATAAATTTTGTACTTGGTGGATATTCTGATGCCGACTTTGCTGGGAGTATTGATGATCGAGCATCAACATCAGGTTATTTAATGAATATGGGGTCAGCAGTAGTATCTTGGAGTTGTAAAAAACAAGCTACAGTGGCCACTTCTTCAGCAGAAGCAGAGTACATTTCAGCATGGGAAGCAGCATGTGAAATTGTTTGGTTGCGCCGAATTTTGCAGGACTTGGGCATTTCTCAGGGAGAAGCTACATCATTGTTCATTGACAGCCAGTCAGCCATCAAACTTGCCAAGAACCCAGTTTTTCATTCAAAGACAAAGCATGTGGACACCAAGTATCATCATATCAGGTCGCTCATTGCCAAAGATGTCCTCAAACTAGTTTATTGTCCTTCCGAAGATCAGATCTCCGACATTTTCACCAAACCGCTTGGCAGAATAAAATTTACTAAGTTCAGGGATGAACTTGGTATCTGTTGTAATGTATCTTTGGATCATAGGGGGGAATGTTAGATGATCCAAAAATACTTTATTATCATAGGTTATAAATTAAAATAAAATAATTATTAATTTAAGAAATTAAATTAATAATTATTCTAGAATGATTAATTATTTTAGAGACAATTAGAATTAGTATATTGTTGTAACAAGATATGACTCTCCAAATGAGTCGTATCTTAGGCTCTATTATAGGAGATTAGTTAGCTAGTTGGTTTGAATAGCATTTATTGTAAATGGACACTTGTAAGTGATCCATAATTAGAGGTAGTTAGGACATGGAGCTTATAAATAGCTCATTGCAAGAGTGTTTTGTTGTTCGGGTGTAAGCTCTTGCAAATCAATTATGTAATTGTTTTTTCTGATTAATAAAATTATGTGTCTGAGGACACTTCTGCCATTAATCCCAGCATAACAATAAGGAGAACATAGAGAATCAACAGAGTACTTACCCGAAGATTCATGCTTGTGTTTTGCCGGATTTTGCCTCCAATCCTGAATGGGTTCGGATTCAATTTCTTTCTCTTCTCTGAATTTCTCCAGGAATGCCTTGTTGTACTTCTTCTCTGGTACAGGCAAATGATACATTTGCCTCAAATCATTAGGTTGAAATGAACCGAAGATTCTCCCATCTCTGGTGCAAAAAGTTCTGTCTGTGATTGGGATTTCCTCAATTTCCCACCTCACTACATCCGTATATGGGAGAATTTGTTCCCGAGCTACTATCTGATGAAGGAAAGAGTTGGCTAAATCCTTTAGAGTAGCATCAGATTTTCGAGTGGTATCTACTATGGCTTGTACTACTGTCACCTCGGGTTCTTCGGCCTCAATCAAATTATAGGTACTTTGCCAAGTAGTTTTTCCGAGTCCTAGACATGTAGTGTCGGATATCAATCCTTTTCTTTTAGTTCCTAGATCAGCGATGAGTTGTCTTGTGGCTGGCGAAGCGGAAGCTATTGCAGTTTTCTTAGACTTCTTCCCCATTCTGCTTAAATCTACTGCTTCGGAAGAGTCCTGTACAGGAGTGAAAATGAACGTAATACAGAGAATTGGTAGCACAAACCAAATATGAGTGAGATATATTAATCAATGCATGATGAAGGATTAACTTAAAGTGACTGCGGATACAATCTGTGAAAAGATTTTTTAGACTTATTGTTCCATTAAATGGCCGTTAAACCCTGTCAATCCTTTTAAATGCCCATCATATCGTTTATTGGCTGAATGATTTGTTTAAGCGTGCCTTGGATGTTTTGGCGGTTGAGCGCAGGTGAATCGCTGTTGGGAAGATAAGGCCTTTAATACGAATTAATCGTAATATCCCTGCTTTATCAATTCTTTGAAATTCGCGCTTTTGGCTTTATCGCAATCGGCCGTCGGGGAAAACTTAAATCGTTATATAGGTTCGTTTTGGAATCCCCGATTACCGATAGTGATATCGCATCGCATCAGGAGTATTAACTGCGAACTTTGAAAAGCATGCATGGTACATCTCCAATTGCCGATAGCGATATCGCATCGCATCGGAGCGAAAGGGACTTTATTGCATCACATTGGAGCGAAAGGAACTTTTGTTATGATAACTCGTTATTGCCGATATCCGATAGCCTTTCATAATTTATTAACTATTATATCTTTACCATTGGATCCTTAGGTATAAACAAAATTTTAAATACACAATTACCATTGTAACTAAATTCTAAAGATTAATAGTATTTTAATACTATTTATTTGGAATTAATTAATTTAAGAATAATAATAAATATAGATTTTTAATAAATATAATGACCATTATATTTAAACATTATATTTATTCAATTAACTAATAATAGTAGGTTTCGGTTCATAATAAAATTATTAGTTTGACTAAGTCAAAAATTAGCCGTTGCAATATAACCGTTGGGATCTCTGCACACTCTATTTAATCAAGCTTAGCCAGATCAGTCCTTCAACTTGTCCTGACGATGAACCACACTTGTTGGTTCGAAACGCGTCGACAAAAGATTGATTATGTGATTTTGCCGAAGATTTTCTAAACAGCCTTTTGCGTGTTGTCGCGTCGGAGAAAACCAATGGGTCTTTTAAGTTATGCCTCCTTTGTCATTGCGACATGCGATCTGGCGATTGCTTTATCGCAATGATAAAAGATTACTCATTTATATATTATAAGACCAATTAATTGGTTTTATCAAAAAGGTTTTGTAATGTTTTCATTTTGTTTTCAGATCTTTTTGAATAATACTAAGTTGATACCAATTAAAATCAAAAGGGGCCCATTTCATATTATAGCTTTGAGAATAAAAATGATATGAAATGGGGGGTTGTTGTAGAGCACAACAATTGTCGATTCGCTGGAAGAAACAGTTATCTCTGAAAAGTACAGAAATCCTTAAACTTTTTCAAAATAGGAATCTCATCAAAGGGGAAAATTCTAATATAACTAGGTATATATGCGTTCCAAATAAAATGAAGCTATCTTTTCTAATTTCCTCTCTTGTTTAAAATTAGATACATTCTAAGTTTTAAATTGGTCTCTATTGGTTGATAATGATAAAACAGAAAACCTTTCCAAATCAGCTTTTAGAATTGACTCCTTTGTCATAGGTAGAGCCTCTGCTGCCAGCAAACGTCCATAGTTTCGACAGGGATACCTTTTAACCATGTTATTGTCCATTGTCCCATCCATTTCAAAGTATGATTAACAGAATGAATTCAAAACATGCTTTTCACATTTTGCATTTCTTTTCTATTTTTCTATTATTTTGTAAGATAAAAAGCCATTGTCCTGGTTTGGTGACCAGCTGAGTGACAATGCTATTCACTGGTAGTAATTTAACCGAACAAGCTGGCTCATGATGAGACCCCTTGTCTTATAATTCTAAGCCATTACCCTGTTTTGGTATGCAGTATTGGTAATGTCGGTTAAACTATTTCCCTATGATCATGGTAAGCAGTCTTGTAATAAGACCTCTTATCTTTTAGATCAAATATTTTAGAATTACATTCTGAGTAATCATAAGCTTTGGTGAGTGGGATGGACTATTTTCTCCTTAAGAGTAAAAATGGATGACAAGGTAAGAGTTAAAGATGCTGAAGTTGGATTAGTTCCTATTTTGATATTGATAACCTTTTTGTGACCAATTTAAAAACATAAAATGATTTACAATACTTCTAAACTTTGAGAAGTGTTCACAAAAATTGAAGTGTGGTTTCAGAATGCAATTATACCTAGTTTCCTAGAAATTATCCCTTTTGTTAAAGACTTCTATTATTTTAAAAGCAAATATCAACACTATTTCTTTTGAACAACTTTGAGATACAGCAAAGGTCAATGGAAGATACCTTACAACTTTATTTTCTAATGGTCCTACAAACTACAAAATTCTACTAAACTAAAAAGGAGAAGGGGTTACCTCCTCAATTGAAATTTTTTTTTAAGATAAGGCCATTAACAGGGAGAGAATCTCTCAAACCTGATAAATCTTGTAATATGAAGGTCAAATGTCTTATCTTCTCACAGATATGAAATGGACCAAGCCACATCTTCTGGAACTTGGTGTGTTTTCCCTTATCTTCATGGGCTTTGTCCCATTTCAAAACTAAATCACCGACTTGAAATTGTTTTGAACCGGATGAGGCTGAATCAAAGGATGACTTGATAATTTGATGATGTTTTTCATGAATAACTTTGGCTTTTTCTCTTTCCTCTTCTAATTTTAGAATTTGGTCATGTCTAAGTTGAATAGAAGAAGAAGGGCTTTCCTCAATAAACTGAACTAGGGCTAGAGAAGGAAGGACAAGATTTGTTGGTAGCACTGCTTCTTTTCCATACACGAGATTGAACGGAGAAGAACCTATGGAAGCCTTCTGCGTTATCCTATCAGCCCATAGTGCAAATATTAAGGATTTGTGCCATTTTTTATGATTCTGTTCGATAGTTCGCTTAATAATTTTAATCAGATTTTTATTTGTGGATTCTGCTAAACCATTACCCTGGGGATAGTAATTAGCAGAATATTTCAATTAAAATCCTTTTTTAATAGCGAAATCAAACATAGCATTGCCTGAGAAGTAAGATGCATTATCAAAAACAAGAGCATTTGGGACACCAAACCTAGTAATGATGAATTGATCTATGAATTCTATTATTACCTCAAAATTTGTTGTCTTTAAAGGAATTGCTTCAACCCACTTAGTAAAATAATCAGTAGCGGTAAGGATATACTTATGTTGTTTGGAAGAATGTGGAGTAATTTCTCCAATGATGTCCAATCCCCATTGCTCAAATGGTTGTTCAATGTTGACTGGTTGCAAAGGGAAAGCTGGCTTTCTTTGTTTTCCACTAGAAGTTTGACAATTTCAGCATTTCCTTACATATTCATGAGCATCTCTAAACAGAGTGGGCCAATAATATCCAGCATGAATGATTTTGTTGGCTGTTGTGTCAGCTCCAAAATGTCCTCCTGCTAGTCCATCATGTAATTCATGCAAAACCTTTTGTGCTTCAGGTTTTTCTAGGCATCTTAATAAGATTGAATCATAATTTTGCCTAAAAAGCACATCATCAATAATTGTGAAATTTTTTGCTTTTAATCTAATGGCCCTTTTGTTTTTGTAAGACAGGTTAGGAGGTGCATATCCATTTTTCAAATAAAAGATTAAGTCAGCATATTGTGATTCAGAATCAGTAATACTTATCTGGTTGATCTCTTTGGTTTGATCTATATCACCTGATTCTTGAATGTTGGATGCTCCTGCCAATAACTTGCAAAAACCTTGGCCTCTAACAATCTTTGCTGGTTTAATTTCCAAGTCATATTCTTGAAGTGCTGTAACCCAATTTGCCCTTTTTTCACCTAATTCCCTTTGGATTAATAGTTGCCTTACTGCAGGGAAAGGAACTATAACTTTTGTATGGACTTTTAAAAGGAAGGGTCTCTAATGTTTGACAGCTTTATATACAGCAAAGGCTTGTTTTTCTACTTCGGAGTAATTCAATTCAGCACCCTGAAGATTTGAACTATAGAATGAAATGGGTGCTTCTAAGTTGTGATTGTTAATCTGTATGAGTACTGCAGCATAAGACAAATCGGATGCGATAGTATACAATGTGAAATGATTAGAAAAATTAGGAGTATTTAAAGCGGGGGCATTGATTATTGATTTTTTGATTAAATCAAAGGCTTCCTTTTCTGCTGATCCCCATCTAAAGACTGAATTTTTCTTAATCATTGATTGAAGTGGCAAAATGATTTTAGAAAAGTCTGGAACGAATCTTTTTACAAAATTGATTTGGCCTAGAAATGACTGCATGGATTTTTTATTATGAGGGAAAGGGATTTCAGATATCTCTTTAATCCTGTCCGGATCAATATAAATGCCATCTTTAGAAACAATAAAGCCTAAGACCTTTCCTTGGTCAAGAGCGAAGAAGGATTTTTTGGGATTAAGTGAAATACTGTACCTTTTTCAGCGTTGAAATATTTGATTTAAATCATGCAAATGATTGGATTTCTTTTTAGAAAAAACAGTAATATCGTCTAAGTAGACAACTACTGTTTTGCTAATCAACCCTTTAAAAGCTATATCCATCGCTCTTTGGAACGTGGCTCCTTCATTAATAAGTCCGAAAGGCATTTTCTGATAAGCATAAGTTCCCCATTTTGTTCTGAATGTGGTTTTGAGTCGGTCATCATGATCGACCAAAACTTGGTTATATCCTGAAAAACCATCTAAAAAGGACATCAACTCAGAGCCTGCCACTGATTGGAGTATCTGCTCCATAGTAGGTAATGGGAAATTATCTTTTAGGCTCGCTTTATTCAAATTTCTGAAATCTATACAAATCCTGATGTCGCCATTTTTCTTTCTGACAAGCACCATAGTGGAGACCCAGTTTGAGTGCCGAACGGGAAAAATAATCTTAGCTTTCAAGAGTTTATTGAGTTCCGATTTTATTTGACTCTCTAAGTTCGGATGTATTTTTCTCAACTTTTGTTGAATTGGTTTCTGTTCGGGAAGCATTGGAATAGTATGTTGGATGATGGATGTATCGTATGTCTTTAAATCGTCATATTTCCAAGCAAAAACATGTTTATTTTTCCGTAACAGTCTAGTGAACGCTTCCTCTTCTTCGACGGAAAGTCCTAATCCTAAATTAATGTTTTGAGGACTTTGCTCAGTGCCAAGGTTTATCAATTCAAACCTTAAGGTGGAACTTTGGAGCTTTGTATTGGTCACAGGTTTAAACCTATCTTTAATATCATAAAGATCCTCAAGTTTCACAACAGGCTTTGGGATTGAATTTTCCTCGTGTTTTCCTCTCATTTGAAGGTCATGCTCATTTTCCTCAATGATTTGATCATCATAGGACTTTTCAAAAGTTAAAAATTGTAAAATGTCTTCATCGTGGTTGAATACTCTCCAATTAGTGACATTGTCAGGAATCGATGGCCTAAAAAGTAATTCTACTGAAAATCTATCTGGGCTATAATCTTTGGAAGGTAGGAGCTTGGAAGCAACATTGGCTAGCAAGGCGGCTGCTGAATTTTGAGACCTGGGGATGGAAGAAATATTGAATGCCGAAAAGTGGGAGGTGAGTTCCTGTATCAGCGACTGATAATGTTTGAGATGGCTAGAAAGACAATGAATTGTATTCCTTACCCGTTTAATAATAATTTCAGAATCTCCAAACACTTTCAAATATTGAACCTTGAGGCCAATCGCTTTATATAGTCCTTGGACTAAGGTTTCATACTCAGCTGTATTATTCATGCATTCAAACTCTAGCCTATAGGACAGCATTGTTTTTTCTCCCTGAGGGCTAACCAAAATACATCCTGCTCCCGAGCCCTCGCTAGACTTAGACCCATCAAAATATAGTGACCAAAATAAAGAAGTATTAACAATTTTATTTACAGTTTCCTCAGTAAAATTAAAACATCTTGACCTATTTGTTTGTGAATAATTTTCGATCTGAGATGTAGAATTGTTTACTAAGAAAGGAGATGGTTGGGCAGTGAAGTTGCCAAAGAATGACTCAGATGAATAATTCCCCAAAATGTTGTTATTAACTGCTATTGGTTGGTTTTCTTGTTCAAATTCTGTAACTGTATGGGTCATGTGTTTCTCCCGATCGATTTTTATTTGATTTGGCTTTCCCTTGTAGGGAAGCCACATATGGGACCAATCGGTAGAAATATACCCATGGAGTTTCTCAGACCAATCCCTACTCAAGATCAAACCATAAAATTCAGGTATATCAGCGATTAAGATATCAATTCTTCGAACTACTCTAGGATCAGCTGATAGCCTGATAGTTACTCAGTTGATTTCTCCTAAAACCTGGACCTTAGTCCTGTCCAACTGCACAATATGAATAGCAGACTTTTGGGGTTCAATGTTCAGTTTGGAACAAACTGAAGCTGGCAATATATTAGAGGATGCCCCTGAGTCAATCAAACAATTGTGCAGGTTTCTATTGTACATCTCGTAGGTTAGAAGGAAAGGTGGAGTATGAGAATTTGATCTATCTCCAATCAGAACTGCATCTGTAGCTTCAACCATACCAGAAGGTGGTTGACCTGCATCATTTGTAGCTTTAGCACTAGGAAGGGGTGAAGTAGGAACATCATTTAATTCTTTGAGAAGCAATTTTTGCTGATGTTTCAATTTACTAAGTTCAAACATGGTAATGTTTGCCTTAGTCTTTTTCATGTCATCAACAATATTGTAATCCATTGAATCGGATACTACCAATGTTTTAGATGTTGACGGAATATTTGAGGTTGAAGGTTGGTTTTGTGGAATTGTTGCAGGTGGCTTCTTTGGGGGTACCTTTTCCTTTGTTGTAGTATCACCTGCACTCCTTTTCTTTGAAGTTGTCTGAACAGGTTCAGAGGTACTTTTACTCCTAGTCGTGACAGGAAACGCTTCTTCTTCATTTTCTGTATCGGAGTTAGGCAATATAAAATCCCACATTCCATGACATTCAACAACCTCTTCTTCTTCATCAATTGGTAAGACTGTTTCTTCTTCTCCTTCTTCAAGATCTGAATCTGCATTAGATATAACATTCGGTGGTTTTGATTCAGTTTTCTTGTAATTCTTAAAGGGCCTTTTGGTTGAGGTTTCAGCGACTTGTTTTTTGATTTCAACCATTTCATTTGACATAATCTTGAGGACCTTTTGTAGACCCTCCATGTCATATGGATCTTTAGGGGTTTTCTTCTTTGAATCATCTTTAAAAGAAACTTTTTTGGTTTTTCTATCTTCAAGAGCAACTTTCTTCTCTAGAGCATTAATACGTTTCTCCATAGCAAGTGCTTCTTTCATGTTTTCAGCTAAAGTTGGTTTTCCAGCCCTGTCTACAAAAATAGCTATATTGGTAGGTAGGGCAGTTATATACCACTCGCTTCTGATTTGCTCACTTGGTTTGGAGGCCGTTGGGATTTTATTCAAGAGTTTATTGAATCGTGCATTAAATTCTTTAATTGGTTACCTATGCTCTATCCTAAGATTGGAGAGATCATTTATTAGTGTAGCTAAAGACCTATCATCACCATACTTAGTAAGAAACTATTCTTGGCAAGTGGTCCAACTGGTAATGGAACTAGAAGGCAAGGAAAAATACTAGGATCCTACTAATCCTTGCAAAGTATAAGGGAAAAGCCTAATGACAACATATTGCTCTGTTACTCCCTTCAAATTAACTGCTAACATAAAGTTATTAATATGTTCCTCAGCTTGTGTTCCATCATTTGGATTAAACTTGGGTAGCCATTTCTCAGGAGCATCAGGTAATGCATGTAATGGTGCAGGGATGTTGACTGCACCAGGCCTGGTCCATGGATCTGCCATTGTAACCGCAGTAGTGTATGATACTACTGTTGAACTTCCAGATGTCTGGGAAGGAGTTGATATTGAGGACTGCACAGGTTGGGATGTTGAAGTTACTAATCCCTGATGAACAAAAATATGTGATAAGGGAGTGGATGGTTGACTTCGCACTGTGGAAGATGAGATGGAGGATGTGGATGAAAGTGTTTCACTGTCAGATCCTTCAGTGTTTTTCTTCGCCTTTTTCATTTTGGGTAAAGGGAACTCAGTAGGTTCAATACCGAGCTTTCCACTCTGAAGTCTGGTGAGAGGGTGAGGTAAATTGAATTGCGAAGTCCCACTGCTTTGAGATACCTCAGATTTCTATGGTGATATCGAGAAGCTCTGAAGTTTATGTATAAGAGACTGGAGTTCAGGAGATTCAAGACTTAATTGTTCTAGAGTATTGTGGGTTTGAGAAGCGGTAGTTGATTCCTCTTCTTCTTGTTTGGATACTGGAGAACCAACATGCAATTGGGAAGTACGAGGTGATGTGGAGGGAGAATTACTCTTAGAATGGTCTGTAGATTTGGGTTTGCTTGCCATTCAAAGTTGAGTGCCCTCCTTCTAGCGCCAAAAATGTTGATGCCCCAAAAATCGTTGTATCAACATTGGGAATAACCACCCGGTCCGGACCTTAATACAGCTCCTTCTCCGTTTGGAATGGTGGCTCCGACTGGATATAATGGGACAAGTTTCCCAATAATGAATAAAAGGGGTGGATGAACGATTGATTATCTAATCTAACGATAGTTGAATAACTTAATCTATTAGCAAAAATAAAAGAACTACTACTAATCCGGGGAACTATTATTCTTTGAAATGTAGCGCTTGATGATCTTTGTCTATTGACAGGCATATAGATGACTCTATCTAATAAACATAGACATTTATTCATTCAATGATTACTTTGTTTAAATAGTTAAACAAAGTGATTAACACAATATTGCTACACTTATCATTTATATTATCGATACATATATGATCAAAAGGAAAGCATACTGTAAACATCCAATAGTGGAAGGAATAAAGAATGTTGTTTAAAACACATGCATATATCTGATAATAGCAAAAGCGATCAAATGACAATTCATATAAAAAGAATGAACTCAGACATAGATAATAGTACCATATGAGCTGCTAATCACTCCCAATATCAATCGCTATTTTAAATTCTTCTTCCAACTCAGAAATACTTTCAAACAAAGACAATAGTGCACATTCGCATAAAAGCTTCTTTGTCAAAATCAGAATGATTGGCCCAGTTTTATAAAAGAATATGCTTGAAGTACAGTAGTGTAAGTTCAGGTTTTAAGTCATATACAAAACTTATGACCCTTTCTAAATACATGAAAGGGTCTATAAATACTTAATTAATCTAACTACCTATGAAACTGAAATACAACTTAATTGGTATCGTTTGATTCTGAATATCTCCTTCACAGTAATCTGGCAGTCGGCGGCATGAATCATCATTTAGGCTGTTTGCCTTTAAACCTGAGCTGGCATATCGCAAGCATTGGCTCCACTTCTGGTGGTCTGTTGAGACGAGAATCGAGTTGGGCAGCATAGGTGGCATCCTGTATATCGGGAATGATATACCCGATTGCATCTGTGAGGCATTTGAGGGCGGCTCTCTAGCTGTATGGTTTGAATAAGAAGAACCAATAGGTGTCCCATGTCAAACTGTTAATTCCTGTGATTAATCTCCCATTTTTCTCTAATTCCGGATAACATGACTGCTCCAATGTTTTAGCCGTTGTCAATTTACCTAGAGTACATTGAGAAATCATGTTAGACAAGTAGAGAGTATTATTAACCAATTCAACCAAATTACTTGTGGTTAATTTGCATCTTGAAATTGCTCTCTCTGCTTTCATTAACTGGGACTGCCATTCCGTAAATAATATCTCCTTATGTGATTCCAGGATTTTTGGTAATTTAGCTGCCTGTCCCTGATCGGTGTCTTTCCACTCAAGAAAATTAGTTAGTGTCTCATCGGCTTGAGCCAATTCTGTTCTAGCTTTTCCCAATTTTTCACTTATTAATGTCGTCAACTTCCATAAAGGTTCCGCCTGGGCGATTTGTTGACATAAAAGCTTTATCTGTGTTATCAATGCCTTGTTTATCTGTAATGCCTCTGTTCTAAATTCAGCTAGCTGTGGAAGATTCTTTGTTTTCTCTAGATGGGCTGATAGTTGAGCAATTTGCTCATCTTTCGATTTCAGCATTTGCTCATTCGTTGCTTTTAGTTGTGCCAATGCCTCAGACAACTCTTTCTGCTTTTGAACTGCGCTGTAATCAATCCTCTGTTTCTCTTCTTACAATTGTTTAGTCAATTGATTATTTATTTGTTGTTGTGTAAACAATTGCCACTCTGCTTGCTCCGCCTTCTGCTGTGCCTCCGATAGTTGCGCTTGTAGTGAAAAGATCTCCTGGTCTTTTGCTTTTAATAAATTACTCACCTCTAATGCCTTGTGTATTGTTGCTACCGAATAGGCTCCAACATATTGGGATTGTTTTGTTAGGTCATCAGAGGGGTCAAATTCCTCTTTCTAAACCACGTTGCTCATGACTGTTTGTTCTGGGAATAGGTAAGGTTGATCAGTCCTTCTCCTTTTCCGCTGTCGTTTTACCATAGCCTTGTCTTGGGCTATAAAAGACATCGAAGGGAGGAATTTCTTCTACTTGCAAAACAATCTGATCGGAGGGATCCTTTGGGATTATCTCTACTTCTTTAGAACTGGGTAGGCCGCTGGTTCCACTTGGAACCTATTTTGAAGTTGTCTCCTATGTGTCAGCCGCTTTTGATGTCTCGGTTTCCTTAGAGCACTCAATATTGCTGATGATTGAGTCGAATTGCTGCCATTCCTGGAGAAATTTCGGGTCAGCCTGAGCATCTACATTCACCTTTATGCTGCTCTATTCCTGCTCTTTTGTCTGGGTTTCCTCTTATTTTCTCATATGCACTTCCTCCTATTCTTTTGATGTAACAAGAGGTTCCTTAGTGATTCGATGCTCAGGCTCTCTTGATTCTATCATTGGGGTTGTTGCTAACAGATCTAGAGGCAGAGTTTGCAACCTCTGTTCTCTAAGTCTATTGAATTCAACTAACCCGTCATCTTAGTATTCCATTCTGGCCAGCGATTTAACTTGGGACATTGACTCGGCTGAGGAGAACAGGTCATCGAACTTATCTTATTTATGATCAAACTTTGTCAATTTGGCCTGTTCAAGTGCATTATAGGCGACTTTGTTTGGATCAAATCGCCTATTAGGGAGAGTTGCTAGAGTTAATGCCTTCATCTTTTTAGCTTCTTTCTCTGCATGTTTAAAATCATGCAAAGTGTAGACACCGCACCTCAGAGGAAAAGAGGGCCAAACCTGCTTCTTATTTTTCTTTAGAGTTTGTATAACTCCTTCGGACATAATCTGATAGGCTATCTCCTTGGCCAACAGTTTATCAGGTATGTACAAAGGGAGGACATGAGGTTTAGCTTGGCTACCGAAAATTCTTATATAAGTAAATTTTTCCTCTCCGAACCATCTTCCTATGGATGTCAAATCAAACCCTGCTTGGTAGGAAATCTTAGGAGCAAGTTTATCAAAAATAGAGTAGTGAATGGGTAACATAAAGCCATTGCAGACTTGGTATAAATGGTGCTTATAGCAAGTTTTCCACAACTTCTGACGGTATATGTGAATGGGCATGGGGTCTTGTGGAGTCCACCTCCATCCAAGCACGGGAAATTCAGAATTAAAACACAGGGTGTCTAGGATATAAGCGCTGTAGTAGAATGGGGGAATAAGCCTTTCAGTGACGCGGGTTTTGCTTCTAAAATCAAGAACTGTGTTTGCTAGCTTATCTGACAGTATAGTTGCCCAATCCATTATTTCACTATTACATGTCGCTTCCATCAAAGGAACCATTTCTATAGTGAAATCAGTGGAATCGTGTAACCGCCACAATCTACACATCATTATCCCAACATAACAATAAGGAGAACATAGAGAATCAACAGAGTACTTACCCGAAGATTCATGCTTGTGTTTTGCCAGATTTTGCCACCAATCCCGAATGGGTTTGGATTCAGTTTCTTTCTCTTCTCTGAATTTCTCCAGGAATGCCTTGTTGTACTTCTTCTCTGGTACAGGCAAATGATACATTTGCCTCAAATCATTAGGTTGAAATGAACCGAAGATTCTCCCATCTCTGGTGCAAAAAGTTCTGTCTGTGATTGGGATTTCCTCAATTTCCCACCTCACTACATCCGTATATGGGAGAATTTGTTCCCGAGCTACTATCTGATGAAGGAAAGAGTTGGCTAAATCCTTTAGAGTAGCATCAGATTTTCGAGTGGTATCTACTGTGGCTTGTACTAATGTCACCTCGGGTTCTTCGGCCTCAATCAAATTAGAGGTACTTTGCCAAGTAGTTTTTCCGAGTCCTAGACATGTAGTGTCGGATATCAATCCTTTTCTTTTAGTTCCTAGATCAGCGATGAGTTGTCCTGTGGCTGGCGAAGCGGAAGCTATTGCAGTTTTCTTAGACTTCTTCCCCATTCTGCTTAAATCTACTGCTTCGGAAGAGTCCTGCACAGGAGTGAAAATGAACGTAATACAGAGAATTGGTAGCACAAACCAAATATGAGCGAGATATATTAATCAATGCATGATGAAGGATTAACTTAAAGTGACCGCGGATACAATCTGTGAAAAGATTTTTTAGACTTACTGTTCCATTAAATGGCCGTTAAAACCTGTCAATCCTTTTAAATGCCCATGATATCGTTTATTGGCGGAATGATTTGTTTAAGCGTGCCTTGGATGTTTTGGCGGTTGAGCGTAGGTGAATCGCTGTTGGGAAGATAAGGCCTTTAATACGAATTAATTGTAATATCCCTGCTTTATCAATTCTTTGAAATTCGCGCTTTTGGCTTTATCGCAATCGGCCGTCGGGGAAAACTTAAATCGTTATATAGGTTTGTTTTGGAATCCCCGATTACCGATAGCGATATCGCATCGCATCAGGAGTATTAACTGCGAACTTTGAAAAGCATGCATGGTACATCTCCAATCGCCGATAGCGATATCGCATCGCATCGGAGCGAAAGGGACTTTATGGCATCACATTGGAGCGAAAGGAACTTTTGTTATGATAACTCGTTATTGCCGATATCTGATAGCCTTTTGCGTGTTGTCACGTCGGAGAAAACCAATGGGTCTTTTAAGTTATGCCTCCTTTGTCATTGCGACATGCGATCTGGTGATTGCTTTATCGCAATGATAAAAGATTACTCATTTATATATTATAAGACCAATTAATTGGTTTTATCAAAAAGGTTTTGTAATGTTTTCATTTTGTTTTCAGATCTTTTTGAATAATACTAAGTTGATACCAATTAAAATCAAAAGGGGCCCATTTCATATTATAGTTTTGAAAATAAAAATGATATGAAATGGGGGGTTGTTGTAGAGCACAACACAACAATAGTTAATACTCTTGACAATTGATTACATCATGAAGAATATTTATCTAAGTAACTCGATCTGAAATGAAAGTAAACTGAATCAACGAAAATACTGTGAATTATATAAAGAAAATATATTCTGTCAACATTGGAAAACAATAAACGGTGAAGGAGATAAAATCACAGAAAGGAAGAATACTATCAAACCGTCACACTTGTGAGAATTGGAAATGTATGACACAAAGAAAGTAGTTGAATCCACCAGAGGCTAGGCCCTTAGCCGCCAGAAAAAACTACTAAGTTACTTCAGATAACGCGAAGGAACAACAACTTCACTTATATATTAACCATCAAACTGAATGAGCATTATAATATATTCATGTTCTTCTCGACAGCAGAAGTCTGTAATTAAAATTACAATTTCAATAGTAACAGAGATTCCTCCCTTTCTTCTTACAATCGTCTCCCTTTTATAATCAGAAAGGGTAAAAGATAAATGGTAAATGTGATCCCTCAGGATCGAGATTCACAATAGATTTATAACTTCAGACATCCTTTGCTTTCTCACGCTGTTCCTTCTGATTTGCTTTGGCCTTATTAGCAACTGCCACGTTCCTTCCTTAGCTTACTGATTTTTTCTATTACTTCATTATGGAACAAAATTTATCGTTGTTTTCTTGCATAAATAAGGGTAATAATTAGCTAAGTTGTAACTGTAGATAATTCCTTCATTTCTTTCCATAATTCCTTAATAGATTGACGCATTAAGATATAGAAAGGATAATAATAAAGGAAAAGGATGATGAGATTAATAGTAAATGCATACCTTTTCTGTGACTCAACATACTCCCCTGCTTACCCTGTTTCATGTCCTCATGAAAAGAAAGTAATTTGTATGCAGAGCAGTTAAAGAATATGCTGGAGAAGAAATTTTGTAAAGTGGTCTAAAACCATGATTCTTGGCCAAGAGCTCAAAGATGGGCCTTGTCTGTCCTTCAGGCAATTCATATATAGCCTGATAACTTTCAACAGGATACCAAATGATAGGGTTGCGGAACTAACAACCTAGCCAATAAGGACCTTCTCTCAAAATGAGATTGCTATAAGTGACAAAACAGTTTGCAGCTAATTTAAATTTTTTATAATTAAATGGCTCTCTATTCTGTACATTACTAGTGGAGACTGTCCACCTGAGCTTGGCTGCAGCCAAGGAGCTTTCCTGAATGGAGAGGAAGTATTCTACTCCCTTCTATACAATCTCTTTTTGAATGGGCCCCAAAATTTTGATTACTCCTTCCCTTTTCATCAGACTCTTATGATCGGCGAACATTTGCAAAGGGTGTTTGGGTTCATCTCTGACCCAAAGGTCTAGTCCATGCTCTTGCCTTTGGAATGTGTTATGAGCCTTGAACCATTTCAGTTGATTGATAACAAATGAGATAAAAGCTTGGAAGTGTACATCCCCCACAAAAGGGTTGGGGTTTTTTTCCACTTCTTCCTCTAATACAAAGTTATATAGGTAAAATTCACAAAGCAACCTTTGAACTTTTACCCCATGCTGTTTGCAACAGTTTATGAAATCCTTAATTATTTTTAATTCTAACAATTTTCCAACCCTGACAGCTTTGATTTTACATTGCAAGTATATTTCTAGCAAAAATAAGGAATAATTATTGGTAGGAGATCTACGTGCCAAGACATCAGTGTACAATGAGCAGATAGTGTCCGTTTGACTCATGACCTTCTCTAATCTGATCTTCATTTTCTCAGTTTTTTCTTCTGCCTTTCAGTGTTTCTCGAAGGTCTCGCTTTCTGATGTATTCATGTCTCGAATCTGCCTTTGTAATTCTTGGTATTTTTGTTGCGAGACAGTTTCTAGCTCAAGCCAATTTACGGCAAGTCGAGCCTGTGCTAAATCTTCTTGAAGATTCAATATACTCGGATCATTGCTTGTCATGATATCTTTGGCTTGAATGGTTGTCTGTGTACTCCTGCTATGAGAAGGAATGCTTGTTGTCTGTGTTCCTTTATTATCAGAGGCCCAAGCCTCCATCTGGGTAGCCATGTTGTAGGAGGGTACCACCTCTGTTGGGTCCCTATAATACTAGTGATTACCCCATTACTATTGTATTTATACCCCTTATTTATATTGTTGTGCCCCTATTACCCCCATATTGTTATTTCTGTGCCCCATAGAATCCCTCTATTGTTATTTTTGTGGCTTTATATTATTATTGTTAGGTCGGCTGGATTATATTGTGACTCCTTAGACTCCTATATATAGAAAGGAGGTTTTGTCATTTGTATCATCCAAGAATTGTTCATTTATGTAATGTAAAGGAGGTTGACCCCTCGAAGAGGCTGAATTCTAAGGCGTTGATCTATCTTTTCTATCTTTTCTTGAGCTGGTTTCATAACATTTGGTATCAGAGCTTTGGATTCTAGGGTTTCGCTGCTCCAAACAGGTCATCGTGGCATTTTCGCTATAACGTTTTTTCTGTGATGTTTCAGAAGTCGAAAAAAAACCCATTTGAGAAGAAATAGCGTTGAACCTTGGGTCCGAATTTCAGAGCTTTTCGCGTGATATTTGTGGAGATATGATCTGAGGAAGTTGGTCTTTTTGCAGACTCCTGAATTACATTCAAAACAGGTGACCTGGGGAAAATCGTCATAACTTTCTCTCTGGGGATCGGATTGAAATTTCGTAAGAAGGTACAGAAAGAGGACGGACTGTAGTTTCGTTTGTGTGTGTTTCAGATTCAAAGGTTGAAACAGTGACTCGTGGCACGTCGTACAAGTTCGCTCTACTGAACCAGTCTAAAAGCAAGTCACTGTGGGAGATTTCACATAACTCTTCCTTGGAGAATCCAATTTGGCTCAGACTTGTGGCATTGGAAAGAGGACGCAGAAGGCTACTACAGGTAGCAATTTCAGAACTGGATGATCCGAAATTACAGAGATACATCAGATTCAATATCAGGCTTCTATAAAGTGAAAAAAGGTGTGTAGTTTTTTTTTAAATTTTTATGTAAGCTTGGTTTAACGGAATTCAAAGGGCATAGTAAAGCATTATTATCGGTAACTGATGCCCCGAGGAAAGAAAATGCAAACACCTAGTAAGGAACCTGAAAGCTCTAGCATGACTCATGAAGAAGAGGAAGAAATGCTACATGATATATCAAAATTACAAGAACAAGTGCAACAAATGTCACGCTCACAAAAGCTAACAGAAGCTAAGATAAGTGGCGTGGAATCTAAGATAAATGGCATGGAATCTAAGATAAATGGCGTGGAGAATAAGATAAAGGGCATGGAAGCTAAGATGGAGGATTCAATGGTAAATTTGAAGATAGATTTGAAGACAGACATGGAAGAATTGAAGAACTTGCTACAAGAAAGGGTCACTAATGGTGAAAAGGTAGTAAAGGAAACTCATGATGAGAACAAAAGAAATGTTAATCATGATTCCATAGACTCTAATGTTGGATCGAAGACTCACCATGTTCCAAAAATCGATATGAGGAAGTTTGATGGCAAGGATCCCGCCACATGGATATTACAGATGGAGCAATTCTTCGATCTCAATAATGTGCAAAACACACAAAAGGTACGTATGGCAACTTTATATTTGGAACCAAATCAGTTTGTATGGTATCAATGGCTTTGTTCTCGTAAACAATTTATCACTTGGGCAATTTTTACGGAAGAATTGATAGCACATTATGAGGATACAAAAAGCAACACTTTTTTTAGCCAATTGATAAGTCTCAAACAAAAGGGTTCAATAATGGAGCACATTGAGGAGTTCCAAAAATTGAACATAAGGGTAAAAGATATTCCAGAGGAGCATAGGATTGATGTGTTCATAGGGTCTTTAAAGGATAATATCCAACATGATGTGCGCCTTTGGGAACCTGATTCATTAGAGAAGGCATTCAGGTTAGCAAGAAAAATGGAAAGCAAAATTATGGCAACTAGGAAGCATACCATTCACAACTATAAAGATGGAAGTGTTGTTGCCCATAGTCTTCCACAACCTACAAGGTTGACACCACAACAATTGGAAGAAAAAAGAGCAAAAGGGCTTTGTTACAATTGTGATAGCAAATACACAAAAGGTCATAAGTGTGCTGAGAAGAAATTATTCTACATAGATTGTGAAGAGGAAGAAGAAAAGGAGCAAGAAAGGTCAAAAGAAGAGGATATATTCCAGGAACAAAGCCTAGATGAAGAACAAATAAATCCGACCATATCTTGTAATGCATTGGCGGGAATTACCACTCCTCAAACCATCAAGATAGAAGGACAAATCAAGAAGAAAAAGGTAATAGTGTTGATTGATTCAGGAAGCACCCACAATTTTATTCATTGTAGGGTAGCAAAAGAATTGAATTGCTTCCTATATCCAGCACCAGAGTGTCAAGTGATGATTGCAAATGGAGGAACAATAAATTGTTCTGGAAAGTGCCATAATATCAAGCTATCCATGGGAGAATATGTATTGACTAGCCCAATGCTTTCCATTCCAATGGGAGGTGCTGATGTTGTACTAGGAGTCCAATGGCTACAATCCTTGGGTACAATAGCTTTTAATTTTCAAGAACTTTTCATGAAATTTTCTGTGGAAGGAAAGGAAGTTGAATTAAGGGGTATTGCAGGGAAACCAGGAAAGATAATCAGCTCTAATGGCATGACAAAGCTTCTAAAAAAGGAGCAAAGAGGTGTAATTGCACAATTATGTTCGCTAGATGTTTCCACATTGGAATCATCTATTTCTCCAGATCTCCAAAAAGTCCTGGACAATCATTCCAAGGTATTTGAGACTCCCAAAGGTCTCCCACCTATGCGTGATCATGATCATGCTATTCATCTGATTCCAGGAAGTGTTCCTCCAAACATCAGGCCGTACAGATATCCATATGTCCAAAAAAGTGAAATTGAACGTATGGTTGCAGAAATGCTAGAGGCTGGTATAATTCAACCGAGTCAAAGTTCTTTCTCAGCTCCAGTAGTATTGGTGCACAAGAAGGATGGATCATGGCGCATGTGTCCAGATTATAGGGAGCTCAACAAGCTCACTATTAAAGATAAGTTCCCCATTCCTGTCATTGATGAATTGCATGGATCAATTTACTTCACCAAGTTGGATCTTCGTTCGGGATATCATCAAATCAGAATGAAGATTGAAGACATTCCGAAAACGGCATTTAGAACTCATGAGGGTCATTATGAATTTTTGGTCATGCCTTTTGGCCTTACCAATGCACCTTCAACATTTCAAGGTTTGATGAATTCAATTTTCAAACCATTCCTTAGAAAATTTGTGTTAGTATTTTTTGATGATATACTAATCTACAGCAAGTCTTGGAAGGATCATGTTGAACATGTTGACAAGGTGCTACAACTATTGGAGGAGAAACAATTATATGCAAAAAGATCCAAATGTTTCTTTGGAGTCCAGGAGGTGGAATATTTGGGTCATATTGTATCTCATGAAGGAGTTAAGGTAGACCCTAGCAAAATTAAAGCCATTAAGGAATGGAAAATCCCCACATCCATAAAGCATCTGCGAGGATTTCTTGGGTTGACAGGGTATTATCGCAAGTTTGTTAAGAATTATGGGAGAATAGCAGCACCTCTAACAACATTATTGAAGAAAGATTCATTTTCATGGACTCCGGAAGCAACAAAGGCCTTTGAACATCTTAAAGAGGCAATGTGCCAAGCACCGGTCTTAGCTACACCGGACTTCACAAAAACCTTTATTGTGGAATGTGATGCTTCAGGAAATGGAATTGGTGTTGTTCTAATGCAAGATGAAAGACCCATTGCTTTTGAAAGTCGTCCAATCAAGGGAAAGTTTTTAAGCAAAGCTATTTATGAGAAGGAAATGTTGGCAATACTCCATGCACTTAAGAAATGGCGACCCTACCTAATGGGAAGACACTTCAAGGTAAAAACGGATCATGATAGCCTTAAATACTTTTTAGAACAAAGATTATCCTCTGAAGAGCAACAAAAGTGGGTCACAAAGATGTTGGGTTATGACTTTGAAATCATCTACAAAAAAGGGAAGCAAAATGTGGTGGCAGATGCACTCTCAAGAAAGGATGAGGATGTGGAAGCATTGTTGTGTGCCATTTCTATTATCCAACCAGATTGGATAAACGAAGCAAAGGAGGAATGGAAGAATGACGAAGAAGTGTGGGCACTTATTCGAAAGCTACAACAAGATTCCAGTACTTCTGATACATTTAGCTGGAAAAATGATTCGTTATGGTACAAAGATCGCTTATACCTCTGTAAGAATTCCCAGCTAAAACAAAAGATTCTTATGGAATTGCACACTTCTCCCTTAGGAGGGCACTCAGGATTTTTAAAAACTTACCACAGGGTTAAGAAGGAATTTTTTTGGGATGGCCTTAAATCAGATATTCAAAAGTTTGTGGCGGAATGTTTGGTTTGCCAACAAAATAAAGTTGAAACAATTAAGACACCGGGTCTATTACAACCTTTATCCATTCCAAGCCAACGTTGGGAGGAGGTTTCAATGGATTTTATCACAGGTTTACCCAAGTCTGAGGGAAAGAGTGTCATCATGGTGGTAGTTGACAGACTTACCAAGTATGCACACTTTTGTGCATTATCACATCCATTTAAAGCCAGTACAGTTTCTACTGCATTTATGGAAACAATTCAAAAGCTACATGGAAACCCAAAGATTATTGTAAGTGACAGAGATCCCATTTTCACTGGAAATTTTTGGACAGAATTATTTTCTTGTCTTGGTACTCAGTTAGCTCATAGCTCATCTTATCATCCTCAATCTGATGGGCAAACTGAGATAGTAAACAAATGTTTGGAAGGATATCTTCGTTGCTTTGTATCTGATAAACAGACACAATGGGTCAAATGGTTGCCTCTGGCTGAATGGTGGTATAACACTTCCTTCCATACAGCAACAAAAATGACCCCATTTATGGCACTTTATGGGTATCAACCACCATCCATCACATCATATTTAAGAGAAAATTCTAAGGTTCAGGCAGTGGAACATCACATCGAACATCAACAACAAGTCCTCCAACTCTTAAAGGATAACCTCGTGTTGGCACAAAATAGAATGAAACAACAGGCAGATCAACATCGCAGTGAAAGAAGTTTTGATGTAGGTGATTGGGTATTCCTACGGCTACAACCATATAAGCAAATGTCCCTAAAGCAAGCTAAGAAGGATAATAAATTATCACCAAAGTATTATGGTCCGTACAAGGTGTTGGAAAAGATTGGTACTATGGCATACAAATTGGAGCTTCCTGCAGCTTCTCGATTGCACCCAGTTTTCCATGTTTCATGTTTAAAGAAGGTTATAGGCGACAAGCTCCCAGTTCAAACAATATTGCCAGAACTTGATGAGGAAGGAAAAATTATATTGGAACCGAAAGCAGTCACAGAAACAAGAACTCGACAGCTACGAAATCGATCAATTTCAGAGTATCTTATCAAGTGGAAGAACTTATCCGCTGAAGATTCCACATGGGAGGATGAGAATTTTATGCAGAAGTATCCAGAACTGCTCAAGCGTTGAGGACAACACTTTTTTGAAGGAGAGGGGCATGTTGGGTCCCTATAATACTAGTGATTACCCCATTACTATTGTAGTTATACCCCTTATTTATATTGTTGTGCCCCTATTACCCCCATATTGTTATTTCTGTGCCCCATAGAATCCCTCTATTGTTATTTTTGTGGCTTTATATTATTATTGTTAGGTCGGCTGGATTATATTGTGACTCCTTAGACTCCTATATATAGAAAGGAGGTTTTGTCATTTGTATCATCCAAAAATTGTTCATTTATGTAATGTAAAGGAGGTTGCCCCCTTGAAGAGGCTGAATTCTAAGGCGTTGATCTATCTTTTCTATCTTTTCTTGAGCTGGTTTCATAACAACCTCCGTCTGAATAGCTAAGTCGTAAGAGGGTATAGCCTCTGTCTAGGTAGCTACTTCTACAAGAATTTAATGTTGTTCCTTAACAGGTTGAGTGGGTATGGGCTCAGTTTGACTCCCTGTAGCTTTTGTTTCATATAATTCATTTTGAACTGCTGCATTTATTATCTCCGGGGTTTTGTCTGGAACCTTCCGTGCTAATAATTATCTTATCCTTTGTCTAAGCCTTTTTACCATTTTCTGTAGCCTCTACTATTCCTTCCTAAGATTTTTGATTTTGTCTCTATGCTTTTTAGGAGGAGAAACTATTCTGTTAATCGTCTCTACTCCTAACAAGCCTGGTCGCTCATCTTGAATCTATTCTAAAAGAACCGTGTCCCCAGTTTGGTAGTCGTCTTCCTGGTTTATTTTCGTTTCTTCTGTTTGGCCTATATTCCCCGTATTTAGGCCTACCTGGCTAGGTTCTCCCAAAGGGATATCACTAGGTTGGTTCACCTTTTCTTGAGTGGCCTCTGCCCTTGTTTCTGCTTCACAGCTTAGATTTTTTGATATAATTCTATTATGGCCAGAGTTTTCTACAGATTGGGTTGCTCCAACGTTAAAATTGAGTAGGATTTCAGGCTGTATGAAATCATCCATGTTGGCCAGAATCTCGGCCAATTCGATATCATGTAGTAAATCACCTTGGGGACTCATGCTTGGTGTTGAGGGAAGTCCCGATTCATTTCTTGGTTCATCTCCAGAATGCCCTGATTCTTCCTCGTGATCTGATTCAGGGTTATCCTGGCCTTCTATCTGCAAGTGCTGTTCACTTCCTGGGCTAGACAATTCTATGGGTTGGCTGATACTACCTTGAGGATTCTCAGCTGCTCCTAAGTTTGTCCTCAGCCTGGCGGAATGTCTACACTTTTGGGGAATGTTCACTGTAAGGGTAGTCCTCTTCCTTTTCGGAACAGGGTTAGGGGCAGGCAGAGCTAAACCCCCTTCAATAGAAAATATTAATTCCTCCCAACTTGATTGCTGTTGGGTGAGGTTGAAACTAACTATCAGCCTAATCAAACAGTGGTGGCTTATGATGGTTTCTATGTGTTGGGACTTTTTTATCCTTTCAGCGGTATCATGCAGTAGAAAATTCAAATATGTAGGTAAATTCACAGAACACTTTTGTTTCAAGACTGCTAAGAGTTTAAGTTGACGCGGCCTTACCACGTCTTTTCGCCCATTGCATGTGATGTAATTCTGAGGACTCTGGCTAGTTCTCCCCACGGTTCTCCAAGTGATGATGGTCGAACTCCTTTGCCTTTGATGATCAGCTCCTGTCCTCGAGTCCTTTTGCTGGTAACCTGGATACTTCAACTATCACAACATCTGACACTGTGATTTGCCTGCCTCTTATCATGGATTGTCCGTTCTGTAAATTTTGTAGGAATTCAATGGAAATTGCTTCGTTGGGTTGCTAAAATTGTGTGAAGTATGTTATCCATCCAGCTCTGGCTATAATTTCTCTGGCTGCATCAGAAAAAGGCAGTATTAGCAGCTCCCTGTGCACTGTTCTTCCTCCCATCTTCGCTGAATTCTACAAACAGTTAGTGTAGAATAGATATCACAACAATAGGTAAAGCTGAGTGATGGAACAACAAGTTGTTATAATAGTTATATCGGATGATACTTTACAGGCATAGATACTGTTATCTAGGACTTGCTATTATAGCACATACTCCATAATCATGGAATGTTGTATTTCCCTACAAAATCAAATAAAGACCTGACACGCATACATAAGTACACTGGAGGTTGTTCCTTGCCCCCCTTTGAAATAATAGGTCGCCTTTGACTGAACGAGTGAAGGAATAACGTGCTGGTGACGAAGTACATGGGTGATAAAAGTGGAGAGTTATGCATATTAATGAAAGGATCCTAAAAGATATCGGAGTGCTGAAATCAATGCATATAACGAGAATTATCAATAAGTGAGGTGATGTCAAGAGGTGATTCGAAAAGGAAAAAGGACAACTGACGTAGGAAAGATACTTTTCCATCATCATTCCACTTGAAGCTACTATGATTGATTTTTTAAAAGATATTGCATGCATAAAGGTTCAAAAATAGATTAGGAACATAATCTTTCTATAGTAAAGGTAAAAAATAAGAAAAGGGAATTATAATAACTATTGATGTTGAAAATATGACTTCAATACTATCAACAGAGCTTCTGTTGCCCACAGGCATCTATAGCCTCAACATAGTTTCTTTTTCACCCTTTGGAACCATGATCCTCTATGTATAATTGGGGAAGTGCATTATGATATCAAAGTAGAGACCAATGTGCTGGCTTGGTAACCAGATGAACACATTGCCATTCACAAGGAAGGAGCAAAAGGTGGGCAGGTCGGCTCGTAATGAGACCTCCTGTTCCAATGACTTTTTTCTTTATGTATCCATTGAATCATATCCCTGGTGTGGTGGCCATAGTAGGAATGCCACTTCGCTGCTTCCTTATGATCATGGTAGGCTGGCTCATGTTGAGACCCCCTATCCTCCATCTGTAAAAATCATAGAATTTTTAGTAAACATATGTATATTATTATTATTATTATTATTATTATTTTATTTTATTATTATTATTATTATTTCTTTTCTAACAACACTTCCTATTTATATATAGAGGGTGGCTCAACACTCCTTAGGAGTAGGGATGGTGGAAGAAGTCTGAACATATCAATAGAAAAAAGGTATGCCCTTAACCTTATTTGATGATAATGAACAGAGAGAATTATAGGGGTTAGGGGAGAACCAACATGGTACAAATCATCAATCAATTCGATTTATAGTGGAAATAAGGACAGTGAAGTGATATAGATGGTTGTGTCCTTTCTTTTTCGATCAATACAAAGCAATCTTATTAAAGATGATAATATTTGATTTGCTTGTTCTAGTAAACTTCATATTTGTATCCTTACATATATATTTGTACACTTGTGCCCTATAGAGGAAAGAAAGGATGTTCTCAAACAAATATTCAGAAAGTGTTATTTCCTAAAGGAAACAGAAAAAGAAAACCTCACACAAAAAGTGTTGTTCCTTATAGGGAACAACGAGGAAAAACACACAAAAAGGGTGTTGTTCCTTAGAGGGAAGAGCAGTTGTTCCCTATAGGGAACCACAAAGAAATTACATATGAAAATTGTTGTTCCTTAGAGGGAATATCAACTGTTCCCTGTAGGGGACAACAAGGGAAATACATGCCAAAAATTTGTTGTTCCATGCGGGGAACAACGAAGAGAATACACACAAAAATTGATGTTGCTTACAGGGAACAACAACTGTTCCTTAGAGGGAGTAGCAATTTTTCCTTAGAGGAAACATCGGCTATTCCTTAGAGGGAATAAAAGTTGTTCCTTAAAGGGAACAACAACTGTTCCTTGTAAGGAACAACAAGAAAAAGAAAAAAACTGGACGCGAAATTGTTTTTCCTTAGAGGGAACAACAGGAAAAAAGTTGCACACAAAATTGCTATTCCTTAGAGGGAACAACGACTGTTCCTTAGAGGGAATAACAACTATTCCTTAAAGGGAACAACAAAAAGAGAAAAAAAATAGAATATTGCACTCGAAATTACTGTTCCTTAGAGGGAACAACAAGAAAAGAGAAAAAAAAAATTTCACGCAAAATTGTTGTTCCTTAAAGGGAACAACGACTTACCTTATAGGGAACAACAACTGTTCCTTAGAGGTAACAATGGCTGTTCCTTAGAGGGAATAGTGGTTGTTTCTTACAGGGAACAAAAGTTGTTCCTTAAATGGAACCACAAGAAAATTTACACACGAAATTGTTGTTCCTTAAAGGGAACAACGGGTGTTCCTTAGAGGGAACAACAAGAAAATTTACACACAAAATTGTTGTTACTTAAAGGGAACAATGACTGTTCCTTAGAGGGAATAGCAAGAAAATTTACACAAAAAATTGTTGTTCCTTAAAGGGAATAGTAGTAGAAGAAACAACTCATATACAGTTTATACAAGAAAATTCAATCAAATAGAAAGGAAATTTCATGTACAAATTTAAAAAACAAATAAATTCTTCACTGGACCGATGCTATGGACGGGTTGCCATCCTCAGCAAGAATTTGTATAGTGGAATCTTCCCATAACTGTTGGTAAAAGGACTCCCTGGTAAGCGGTTTATGATAGAGTCGTACTGGATGTCCATTCGCTTTAAAAGAGTTGCCAGACCCATCAATGGTGGCTAATGTGAGGGTGCCATTATCATGTACCTCTTGTATCTCATAGGGGCCTAACCATCTGGTCTGGAGTTTTCCTAGGAAAGCCTGGAACCTAAAATCATATAGAAGTTCCCAATAATCTTCGTGGAAGATATTCTTCTTGATAAGGGTATCATGCCACTTCACTCTTTGTTGTTGGATCAATGTAGTATGCTAAAGAGCTAATAGTCGGATTTCATCCAATTCATTGATTTGATGTAGCCTATTAATATGTGCTTCATTTAAGTCCAAGCCTACCTCCTGAGCTATCCTCAATGTCTGAATTTCAAATTCGATTGGGAAGATAGCTTCTTTGCCAAACACTAGCTGATATGGGGAATATCCTATGGTATTTGTCCATGTCGTGTGGTATGCCCACAGGGCTTCTAGCAATCAGGTAGCCTAGTCATGTCTATGTGATGCAACTGTCTCTGTCAGTATTTCCTCGATTACTTTATTGGTACTTTCTACCTAGCCATTTGCATGTTGATGGTATGGAGTTGTGATTCTGTGCATGATATGATGATTTTTAATGTCAGAGCAATGTTATGACATATAAATTGTGGCCCTCCATCTGTGATTATTTCTCTAGGCAAGCTATATCGCACGAATAGTTGGAAAAGGAAGTAGATTACTAAGTCCTCCATTGCCCTTGGTAATGATTTTTCCTCCACCCATTTAGTCACATATTCTGTTGTGCCTAGTATGTATGTCTTTTGATTAGATGATTGGTTTATTGGACCAACGAAATCTAATGCCCATCACTCGAACGGTTCAATGACTAACTACGGATGCAGGGGCATCTCATCAGACTACCTAGGGAATCCCATTCTTTGGCAACTATCACATGCCTGGACAAACTTCTTGGCGTCTTTAAAAATGGTGGGCCAATAATAGCCCGTCTGTAAGACTTCGTGACCAGTCCTGCGGTGTTCAAAATGTCCACCACAAGGCCCATCATGGCAAGCTTTCAAGATGTCGAAGACTCAGTCTTCCATGGCACATCTTTGAATGTGCATATCCGCCCCTGTATGAAATAAATATCCTCTGATCCAAGAGAACCGAGTGCTACGCTATACTATTTGTTTTGTTTGAGTGGGCGTCAGGTGCAGGGGTAATTTTCCCACTGCTAGGTAGTTTCCGACATCTATGTACCATGTTGTCTTCACGGTTACAACAAATGAATGTTCATCGTGGAACTGGTATTCTACTGCTACCGAGTTTTCTATCTTTGGCATACGTTAAATTAAGTTTGCCACTAGGTTTTCTTTTCCTAGTCGATCTTTGATTGTTATGTCGAATTCCTACAAAAGGATCAACCATCTTGTGACTCTTCCATTTGTAACAAGTTTATCAACTAGATATTTAATAGCAGAGTGATTAGTATACAAAACCACAGGGTATCCTATTATATAATGTCTGAATTTATTAATAGCATATATTATAGGCAAAAAAAAGATTTCTATCACAGTGTAATTCAACTCAGCCGAAGATAGATTCTTGCTGATGTAATATATCGCATAAGGTTTCTTATCTTCCTCCTCACCGAGGACTGCTCCAATGCCCGTATCTGAAGCATCGGATGAAATTTGGAATGGAAAATCCCAGTTTGGGCCCCGTAATACTGGGGCTGTTGATACAAGCCATTTTAAATCTTCAAAAGCAATGTCATATTTTTCAGTCCAAAAGAAATTGATATTTCCTGTTAATGCATATAATGGTCCAGCAATTTGAGAGGAATTCTTTATAAATCTCCTATAATTTTCGTAAAATCCCAAGAAACTGCGTACCTTAGTTTATGTCGAGGGGGTAAGTATTAAAAGAATTATCTGAATTTTTGCTAGATCTACCTAAAATCTAGTTGTTGAGATGTAGTGACTCGGGATGAGGCCATCAATCATCATCATGTGGCATTTTTCATGGCTTAAACAGAGCCTAGTAGCAATGCATATTTGCAGAACTTTCTCTAATATTTTTAATGTCGGCTTGAAGTCATCTCCGTAAGGTGTAAATTCATCCATGTACACCTCTAGTCCTTCATTTATCAGATCTGAAAAAATGCTGAGCATAGCCCTCTGGAATGTGGTAGGTGCATTGCACAGCCCAAAAGGTAAGACCCTATAAGAAAATGTCCCGCAAGGGCAGGTTAATATAGACTTCTTATCCTGGTCTTCAAGGGCAATTTAAATTTGATTGTAGCCGCTGAAGCTGTCTAGGAAAGAAAAGAATTTTTTTCCTGCCAATGTGTCCAAGACCTGGTTAATGAACGGAAGGGGAAAATGGTCTTTTTGGGTTGCTTTATTAAGCTCTCTATAGTCAACACATATACACCACTTTCCATTATTTTTAGGCACCACTACTAATGGAGAGACCCATTTGCTATTAGATACAGGATAGATGAAATTTACATGTAACAGTTTTTGTAGTTTAGCTTTAACAATATCTTTAAGGTGAGGGTTTAATGTCCGTTGAGGTTGTCGAATGGGCCTGGCATATTTCTCTGTATAGATGTGGTGCATGCATAATTGGGGATCAATCCCTTTTATGTCTAGGTAATCCCATGCGAAAGCCTCTTTATATTTTCTTAAACGTTGAACAAGCTTCTGTTCCTGGTCATCAGTCAGGTTTTTGTTGATATTTAATGTTTTCCTTGGCTCTATTTCTATGGTTTTGCTGTTATAAATAGAAGTTGTTGGTATTGACTGATCGTTAATATCTTTTAAGGGATTTTCTTCAATTTATTTATCGAGAGCTTCTTCGATCATGTGAAATTTTTGATGGGATATGGTATCTGGTTGCTTAATGTAAGTGTTAATGATGTCGTCTTCTGTTTGATCCTTGAATTCGAGAGCATATTCTATAGTTAGTGGTGATCTAATGTTTTCATTTAGATATGATACAGGTTGTTTTCTAGTTTTTATTATTGTTAAACTTGGCTACGCTGGAGTATATAAGGCTAAATTCTTCACATTACTTCCTCTTGCTATAGTCATGCTGCCTATTCGATAGCTTATGTAAGCATCTGCGGTTGCTAGCCAAGGTCATCCTAGAATTAGGGGATTTCCATCTAATCAGTTTCTAGGATTGATGATCAAAAAATCTGCTGGGTATTCCCAAGAATCTACAGACGCCATTACATCCTGTAATGTGCCTTCTAGTTTGGCTGCCGATCGGTCAGCCAGCTCCAACAAGGTTGTGGTTGGGTCCAAGGATGTAATGCCAAGCTTTTGACAAGTTGTTGTTGTGAGAATATTGATTGCTTCTCCTAGGTCAACTAATGCATTGGGGAAGGAGAAACTATTTATTTGTACCATGACTATACGGTTTCCTCGGTCCTCATATTTTACTGGTGTTTCTCTGCATGATAATAAATCATACAAAGTACCGACTACATGGACAGTTGGGGTTGTTTTTATTTTCCTCTTCAGCTTTTTTGTACACAATTCCTTAATAGTTTTTGCATAAATTGGAATGTCCTAAATAGCCCGGAGGAGAGTTATTTTTACACACAATTTTTTCAATTCTCTCATAAGATCAAAGTCGGTATATTTGATTGGGCAGCATAGGATTAATCTTTTTGGGAATGGTGGAGAAGAGGTGATAGTTTGATTGTGAGTTTTCTAATTAACCATGTTCTTCACTTGTGGTGCTTGTTTTACAGGTAACAGATCTTCAACTTTTATATTTTTATCCCCATATGATTTTATTATCTATCCAGACCTTAATTTAAGCTCATTACACTCCCTCAACTCAGTTTCTAGCTCTGGTCCTTCAATAATTTGCACATATTGGACTGGTCTATTGTTGGGGTTCAGGTTGGGTTGGCCTAGGAGCTGTGGTTGTAGGCTGGTCTGAGGGTTCTGTTGCAATGTGTAGGGTGTTGGTAGTGTAGGTTGAGGTAGGGGGATTGTTCTTGCTGGCTAGTTTGTAGGTCTTTGCCAGCTTTACTGCCAACTCTGGTTTTGTGAAGTGGAGGGTGGCCATTGAGATTGATATGCATTATTCTGCCAGAATGGTGGGATGTAAGAGGAATTTGGCCAATTGTTATTTTGATTTGATTGGTTGGGCCAAGGTGGCATAGAGAATGGTTGTTGTGACCAATTGGAAAAATGTGGTTGGTTCTGCCACATATCTCCTGGGTATTGTTGTGAATTATATTGCGAGGGCTGAAAGAAAGAAGATGGGTCAGTAGGCATACCTGTTTGTTGTGGTTGCCATTGACAACACTGATTTAGTAGGTAGACCGGTTCTATTTCTTCCTCTGCCTCCTTATAGACTGCTTTTAACCCTGGGAGTGATGGGTAACTTTCTGTGGCATGATCTTTAATATATATGGCACAGGTTTGTACCATATCTAGTGGGCACTCTTTGTGACTATGCTTCTTCCTGCATCTAGGTCAAAATATCACCAAGTTTTGTTCTACTTTAGCCTGCTTCTGCTTGGCTTGCATTATGTCTAATTGGGTCATCAAAGTTCCCAAGATATCTATTTTGAAATCCTCTAGCAAGTTGCCAATTTCTGCACAAGTTATACTTCCGCCAGAGACTTTGATGTCCCTGGTGGTCATGTCGCGTTCTGTTGGTTTCAATCTCGTACTACCTCTTGAGCTCCTAATACACAATTTAATAATATAAACATAGTCTCCTTGATATATATCACCTTTACCCATAATATTTAATGTCTCTATCCATTATTCTTTCATCCCTTTAATCAGTGTAGTTTTTAGCACATTATTAGGCAAAGGTAAATTTACATAGGGAGACCTTTGGAGGTTATATTGGAAGTGCTCCACATACTCTTCCAATGTTTCACTGGGTCTTGCTACCATTTGAAATATTTCATCTTTAAGTTCCCTAGATCTGAAATAGTCTTGATATTTTTTAAGGAAAGCATTTTTCATTTGATCCCAATCATTTATTGTGCCCCAACCTAGTCCCATAAACCAACATAGGGCTGCTCCTTTTAATGTAGAGGGAAATAAATTGAGTTTTTGGGGGTCGGTGGTATAATCATAACCCCAACATATTACATCAAATTAAAATAGAAATGCATCTGGATCCTCTGATGTAATTCCATGAAAGGTGGGAATATTTTGTAAAGGGATAGCTTTCATGGGTGCATTGACAACTGTGTCAACGTTGGGATACTATAATGTAGAGGTCTAGGGTGCTTATGGGTTGTTGGTCATTTGATCAAATATATGTCAGTACCCTTCTAGGATCTCTAGAGAGTTATTCCTAGGGTGATTAGAAGGGGTGGGAATGATCTTAACAACACTCCTTTAGTCTGGGATACTGGATGTTCCTTGCTTAATTACTACTTGAGGAGATCTTGTCTCCTCTGTTTCCCCCGTTTCTCCTCCTCCTTCATGAATGTAGAGGACCCAAGAGACCTCTTATTATATACAACTGGGAGAAATTTTTATACAGTGGCATAATTCTGGAAACTAGACCAAGAGTGGGAAGGTTGGAGGAAATGGAGGAAAAGGATGGATTGGCCACATGCCCTGGAATCAAATCAATGGACACAGCTTGAGAAGGATCTTGAATCAAGGAAAATAACTATCCTTAATGGACTAGAAATCCTACGATGGGGATACACTACCAAACAAACATTTACAATAAAAAAATCATATGGAATAAGAGATGGCCGAAATGGAGAAGGGCAAAACCTAATCTAGAAAAAGATATAGGGTCTGGTGGCCAAATTTGGCCTACTTCTTGTGGCTTGTAAGCATAGGCCACATTCTTACCTAGGATCAGCTCCAAAAAAGGGGATTCTATGGGTCGTCGCTATGCAAGCTCTGTAATGCAAACAGTGAGGACCTTGAACATATCCTCAACACTTGTCCATATGTTGAACATAAATGGAGACAGATGGAAGAACTCTTTGGAAGAATGGATCAGGATAGGGATAGCATTCAAGAAACCATACTCCTATGGAGAGTAGGCATTTTCTCCAGCCTAGTCATAAACAAATCTTGGGGCCTTGCATTGGGATTCATTCTCTGGGCCACCTGGAAGGAAAGGAATCGGCAAACCTTCAAGGACCAACTTCTCCCTCAGGAGGTGGTGTGGCAAAGGATCATACAAAATATCAGTGAACAATTCTGGAAGAGAAGTGGTACCCATAGGATTGGCAGGTTCCACCCCATGAGGCTAGAACCATGAAAAAATTAAACATAGCACCAACCATGGTAAACCAGGCCTCCTGGAAGGTAACAATGAGAGGATTTACCTCCCTTAACTATTTTACAACACCTCAAAAAGAAATTTTGAAGCTAAGCTTTGATGGAGCATTGAAAGGAAACTTGGGACCAGTTGACCTTGAAGGACTTTTTCGGGACTCCAGAAGCAAAAACAAGCTCATATATGCTGAGCACTATGGGTTTTCTAGTAACAATGAAGTTGAATTGACAGCTACAAGCCAAGGCCTCCAAATTACAACCAAAAGGGGCTGCTAGAGTATTGTAGTGGAAGGGGATTTAAGGCTTGTAATCAACATGGTAAAAAAATTAAAACAAGGAAATGAATGGGAAAGCTCAGCCAAAGCTGGAGAACAATAAGGCCAATCTAAGAGATAGGAACCCTTATTAGCAACTTCAACTATATAATGAAAAATCATGTCAAGAGGGATGGAAATAAAACAACATACTTCCCGGCAAATTGGGGTTGCAATCATCAGGATGCACCTTTTTAGCAAGCTTGGTTGGAACAACCAGAAGATGAGATGTTTTGACCCTTGAAGGAGGTCCTGTAACAAGACCACAGAAAGAGTGGTCAACACACTCACACCCTTGATCGGGGTGAGAGGTGGATGACAGACCCATTAAGGGGGTCATTATGACAAATACGTACAAAGGTAATGACACCGCCTCCCACACACTCGAAGCGCAGGCCACTGTGGCATTTAGCATGATTATGATTAGAAGGAAGAAAGAAGGTGGCATATGTATCAACAAAGGTGGCACAAAATTTTCTGGAAGATGAAGAGACACAACGATCCCAAGCACTAGTTAATGGGTATGCTCTCTACCTGCACTTCATTATGCTCCCCAACATCAGGTTTGTCGAATTAAAATTGCATGGGGCAATGGGTTAGGGAGGGAGAGAAATTGGGGTGGTGGGAGTAGATGGGAGGTGAAGGTTGGCAAGATCCATCGTAGCTGCAAAAGTTTTGTAGGGATATTACTCCACTTAGATAATGTATTCTCGTGCATGGAATCTAGTGGGGTTTCGCTCTGCTTTAGCATTCTCCTCTCGTGCATGGGGATCATAGGGATAGGAAGGGAAGGTTTTTGCCTCAATGAAACTTTTATGCTCATCTTCGTGGAAAACATAAGGGGAAAGGGTAAGGTAGTGAAAATTGGTGTAGAGGTAATTCTAGTCTTTGTCCCAGAATAAGGCATGAAGGCTAGGGCTCAGTGGAGGTCAGGGGCCATGAAGGCAGACACTAAGACTTTGAGGGGAGTCAATAGGGTGGAGGGTGTCTGCGACAGGAGTACTCTAGGACTAGGCAATTGATATGATGGGAAAGCTGACCAAGCTAGCTTCGGCTGGTGGCAAGAGTAGGGGATGGTTCGTAAAATAGGGGTGGGATACTTGGTCAAGTAAGGGGCTTAGAAGATGGGAGGCTAGTGTGAGCAGTGGAAATAATGGAAGAGACGCAGTCAGGGGGATAGGGGACGAGGTCAAGCAATAAGGGGCACTAGGGAGAAGGAGTGGGGTTCCTTTCGATTGGCCTTCTTGGCCTATGGGCGGCCATGCAATTTGTGATTGAAAGCATGGCCATTATTGGCAGAGGGTAGGGGACATGCAGGGGTGTCGGAGACATCTTAGGTGGGGTATTTTTGTTTAGTGACTTTGAGCATGCTCCATGGAGGGAAGAAATGTTAGATGAACAGAACTAGTGGTTGTCAAAAATTATGAAAATAATGGTTTGGAATTATTGGTTGCTTGTTCCCGAAGCTGGTAACTCCCCTTGGAGGAAGAAAGCGTTCAAGCTAGTTCTGAGGAACCATAAGCAATAGGTTATAAGGGCATGGGACAATACAACAATGGCTCGAATAATGAAAGACAAGAAACTGCAAGAAAGCGAGGTTGAGGCTGAGCCGAACAATGCTGGAAAATGTCATGGGAGGAAACTAGTGGAAAAAATAATCTAAGAAGTGGTCGACGCATATGTGGGTGGCACCAAAGAGTACATTCAACTATTCATTGTAGAGTGGGAGGAGGACATAAATAGATTTGTGAACGTGCGAGCAGTGGATGCGGAAGAGTGGAAGGTCCTAGTTTCTGATTTGGGACACACTCACGGCAAAGAAACACAACATAAACAAACTCTACACCTGCATTGGCTGCTGAAATGCCTCCTAGGGAAGGCGATGGAACAAATTTGGATGATTGTCATTGAGGACTTTCGAGACTACAAGTAGGACATTCAAAAGATCCAAGTTCAACTACAGAAATAGGATGCCCATCTGGGCTGAATCGAGAAAAACTTCTCAAGTGTGTTCTTATTGACCGAGTTGCCTAGATCTAGTACGAAAGACACGACCCCAGGCACCTCAGCCTTGATTGATAAGGAGAACTAGAAGGATGAAGTCATAATCTTTTTGCTTAAGTTTATATGTGGTTACCATTTACTTTCTAGTTTGTAGTAGTTTATATATACAGAAAGACAACTCAGGGTTGTGGACATGATAATCAAGTATATATACCTTGGATAGATAGACTAACTAGTTTTTGCTACTAAATGGTGTATAAAGCAGTTAGGTGGTCAACGAACATGGTTTCCCAACGGGCAGTTTGAGACCACCTAACCAGGCTAAGTGGTTGTAACCTCCTTGCATATATTTTAATGAAAAAGAAGGATCTACCTACCTTAACAAAAAAAAATTATTGTACTTCAATATTTTATATTTAAATTTAATGATATTGATAGGCATGTCTATTTTAGATTGGGATTCCCAAAAAAAATCTTTAATTATTAGTAAATATTAAATAGATAGTAAGATTTAATATCAACATAATATTTAGTATATTTTTAGTAGTATTCACAAATTAGAAAATGATATTTAAAATATAATATTGTATTAAAGATTATTTAAAAGTTAATAATTTCCATGGTAAAATGCATAAATGTTTATCTCATATATTATTTATTTTTTAATTAAAATTAATGACTATTTAAAATAAAATTTCTAAGAAATATTGGATCCAATGATAGAAAGTGAGAAGTTTTTCACTATTTTATAGAATTTGATTGTCATGAAAAGTCCCATGACCTATGAAACACCTTGAAGTAGTAGTCTTAATTAAAATGAATATATATTAATTTATTTAATATATATTAATTTATGAATTTTTAATTATATAGATACTAATTTATGAATTTTTAATTATATAGATTCTAATATGCGAAGAACTTATCAAAATAGTTATTTATTTTTTTATTTAAAATTATATATATTTTTCTTTATTAGTAAATTTTTTAATGAATTTTATTTAAAATTTAAATAAATTTAAATAAAATAAAATAATAATTTAAAATTAAATTCGTATAAATAGAATAATTTGATTTTTACTAATATAATTTTTTTTAATGAATTTTAAAACATATTTCAAATAATAAGAAAACAATCTTCTTACAAGTTTTATCAATTAATTTAATTTAATAAAATTGTAAATTAACATTGTCCTTTTATATGATTATCGACCTGTCCATGGTGAGTGGTTTTGGGTGAGAAATTATTCCAAAAAATTTATAGGGATGTTGTAGAGATATTTATAAATGGTTAGATATATTTTCTTCGTGTAAATAGGTTATTGCCTGCATACTTGATAGATGCTAATTTCAAATTATATAATTTTTGTTTGGTGTTATTAATAAGATTTTGTTTTAATCGGAGGGCTTAAATGGTTATTTTTTCAATTTATAATTTTATTGTATTAAAATTACAATTTAAACATGATATTAAATTAATTAAATTTATTTGGTAACAATGTTAATTTAGTATAGCTATTAAATAATTTATCAAGAGGTTTTACTAATCCATGGTTCTTTCAGGGATGGAATTGTTAGGATGATAGGTGACATCAAGTGTATTGGTATTAATCCATGGTTCTTGCATTGATGGAATTGTTAGGATGATAGGTGGCATTAAGTGTATTGGTATTGATGCTAGATGTTAACACAAGGATATGTGTTTATTATTGATGTGCATGGAGTGTCAAATTTAGAGGGAATTTTTAGTAGATGTAATATTTAAAATAAAATCATCATAGTAACAAGTCAATTAAAAAAGCTATAAATCTTATAACTATGGTGGTTAGTTCACCAGGAAGGAATTCCGTCCAGCTAAAGAGTGTAACATCCCTTTTTTACAAGTTTGATTTTTTATTTTTTTTTACCTATTATCATAAAATTACTACATTTGTTGACCTAAGATTTATAGCTTGACAGGTTATATATTGAATTCTCATTGGCTTCAATGTGAATGACATAAAGTAATGATCCTTTCTAATTTATGAAACTTATTCCTCTGTAAGTATATACTATGTATTCCACTCTACACCAGTGGTTAATAACATGTATATCCTTGGACTTCATTCTAGAAATAGTGTGTTCATTGTATGTTTGTAATTCTGCATCAAATTCCATCTCTGTAACCCTGAATAGGACACAATTGCAACAATGCATGAAGACAACCAGGCTATTAATAATTGAAACATTTTGATCTGCACCTAACTTTTCTTCTATTTCTTTTTCTCTTGCTCCAACAACTGTATGTTTCTTCAACAATCCATTTCATTTTCTAGACAGAAATCGTCAAAAATATTTTTGATTTTAGATTCCTTTCGGGTTACCTCCCACTTGAACTCATTAAGAAAATCCAATATATCTCTGTGGATGTGTTCTTCAGAAATATCAATGAAAAGATTAACTCTTCTGGAAACACTATGAACCAACTAAATTTCCTCACCTCGTCTGAGACATCCAATAATCTCAAGGATAGTTGTTAAAATTTCTAACTAGGGACAAATTCCACCTTGGGACAAGTCATTTGATGGAGATGATGATTACATTGGATTCCTCTGTTCGAGAGGTCCAAGATTGATATAAACATCATCTCATTCAGACAAGAAAAATTGTGATTTCAAATTTATGACCACACATGTTCAAATCGTTCAGGTCAACCACAACTAAATGTAGCCTCAAGAAGCCCAATGGATGTGTCTCTTCACCCACAACAAAGTGTATAAATACAAGATATCTCATAGCTCATTTGGACATCCATCACTCACACATTCTTCTCTCTCTCTTCATCAGATTGGTTTGTACAACATGGGGTAGCCTCTCTCTCACACAAGTGCGGCTAGGAGGATAGAATTTATGGGCAGCAATTACACATTGAAATTCAGATATTTTGAACAACGTTTACCTACATTGACCAAGGAGATTTTGACAACTTTTGATTATGGTTTTTGGGGAAGAATTTCAATTTCCTTAGGCCGCATTGTGTGGCACAAAAATAGATTTTTTTTGGGCTAGTTGGCCTCTTATCAAGTTTTATTTATATCTTCTTTCTTTAGTTCATCAAGAAATTACCAAAGAGAAAGCACATGAAACAATGGACACCAGATATCGGCACTATCCCAGGAAAAAACTGCCCTCGAGGGAGAAACCCATTCAAAATTTTGTTCCTTTCAATAGTATTCATTGAGACTCTTCACCCTAGACAAAAACCAAAACCTTCTCTCCAGACCAAGTCATCCTCCCAAATCTTCGACCTCTCTTCTAGAAACTTCAACTATGTAGCAGCTTCTAGCATCAAGAAGCTTCCGACATCAACAAAACTTGTAACACTTTGATCTCCCAAAATAGAGCACGAAACAAAGAGAGAGAGAGAGAAGCACTGAATTTTGGTTTTTCTCCTCCTCCTTAGACTCCACCAACTCACACTTCCTTCTCCTTCTTCTTCTACTTCGTGCTTCTTTCGTTCAAGAGATATCAAACTTTCCTGTGAGAGAGTGCGCTCCAAATGAGTTTGACTTGCTTCTATTTGTAGGCTACAAAGGAGGTTGAATTGATTTCCTTCGGCCAACTTGATCTCTTCTAGGCTGACTTGATGTAGAGGATACATAAATTATATTTGACTCAATACTAAACCTTTTTACATGATTCAAAATCCCAAGAAGGGTCTCTTTAAAAGTATAATGACTTTATTGAATCAGAATAACTCTTGGAAGTCCTCAGTTGGGAATTTGACCTAAAACATGGTGACCCAAGCATGAAACCCATGCTTTAATAAGTCACAATAATAATAATAATAAAATATTTTCTTTATTATTTTCACAAGTACATTACAAGATGACTAAAATGAATTTAATGAAGATAGAACCTAGTTACATTTTCCAACACCAATTATATATTGAAGATAATTTTGAATATTTTAGGTTGGAATGGTTGCTAATTTAATTCGAACTCACTTTAGGGAATCAAGGGAAATTATTTCCTACACTGCCTCATAAATTTAACAGGATTTGTGAGAATGTCAACAATCTTTCCCATTTGTAGAAATGGATGGGAGCCTCACTGCTCCTTTTTGTACTATGTCATAGTTGTAGTGGTACTTGATCTCAATGTGTTTCGACATTTCATCACCGTCATCTTCGGTACTTGATCAAATAATCCCGTGAGTAGCTTCCAAAGACAAAAGGCTTCAAAAATAATCAAACAAGATGTAATATACTTAGCTTCAATAGTGTTGCCAACTTCATTCTCATCACATAATACCCGATGCTAAATTATCATCATAAAGTGTTTTTCCTATTTTTTGCATTGCAACTATATTTCACCATTTGAGACATATCTCAATCCATATCCAACTGTACCATGTCGATACCTCAACACATGTGTCTCATGCCTTGTCTCAACCATAAAATGACTAGATCCAACACCACAACTACTTTTTGGTCACCCTTAGAAATCTTGTTGGGGCAATATTGGCTTCTCCCTCTCCCATTAAGATTCTACAAATTGGTTATGATGGGAGTGGCCATGGACTTGCTATATATCATCCCAAATATCTAAAGTATCATAATAATTTACTTCCTTTGACAAAGGAAGATTTCACCCAACTTCTGCCACACTTCTACTCCCAAGAAGAAATGTATCCAACAAATAACTTTCATCTCAGAGGCCAACTCCCTCTGACACTAAAGCAGGGCTTAACTGCTCCATCTATCGTGAAAGAAAATCCTCTTTCCATTGTTTATCCCTTTATCACATGAGTCCTAAAAATTGGAGAAATTGTTTCCTCATTGTCCTCTCCCTCTTTTCAGGAAATCCCTCACAAATCTCGTTATGTACTTCTCTATGTTGTCATATACCACATGCTTGATATTGTTAATCCACTTGGGAGTCACTATTGACTTATCCTTGCTGAGTTTATGCTCAATCCTAAGAGAATCGTCTTGCCACAATCTTTGTTTTGTTCTTCCCAATGCTTCTATGTATTGCGAGAGACTTGGAAACCTTTACGATGTATTTGCAAGCCTCATTTAGAGGCCATGGAAGAAATTATTATAACCAAGCAAAAGATACAAAGGCAAGAGGTTGTTCAGTAATAAAGTAATAATAATCAATGAAGAAAAATTTGTACTTATCTTTTGATCTGAGAATTGTAGAGAATTATCAATTCCCTCTTAATCCTTGCCTTATTTTGGAAATCACTGAAATCCATTTGTAATGTCATGAAGCTAGAAATGATCATCGTCAATTTATAGAACCACACCAAAGGCTGAACTACAAGCTAAGACATCTTCGTGCTAACAAGAGCATGGACCAAGTAAAAACTCCATTGACATTCGACACTTTAGGTCTTATTCTATGGTTTCACAAACCCTTGGGAGCAAAAATTAAATGCAAAGAATTTGACATTGATACCATCATATCATCTCAAACTTTTGAAGATCATTGTGAATCTCATCACTGGAATTTGTTGCCTTATACAAAAAGTAGGTGAGTGAGACTTTCTCGTTACCTCCCTTTGTCTCTAATGAACAAACCCAATTTTTTTTATACTTGGCTTCTTCCTCATCATTCTGAGGCTCAACTATCTTTCCTTGAATAAGATTTGTCTTTGAGCCTTGATCACTCAACTTCTTCCAGATTTCAATATGGATTAATAATGCTTCTGAAATACCAAAAATAACCACAATGAACATATAAAACTTAAATATTCTAATAATACCCCTTCCTAGGCATGTTATAAAAATTGATAATGATCAAGTGTTGATGTGACAAAAAGGCTTATCTGTGGTTGAACAAACATTAAAAAGAAAAAAAAGAGCAAAAAATATGAAAGTGTTAATAAAAAAGAATGGTGTGTTTAAAAAGGCCACATATTCACCCAAAAAATTATTTCTCGTCAGAACTTAGCGATATTTTTTTCAAAAAATATGATCATAGGAGTGTTTGAAATGTTTTTTTATTGTAGAAATGGATTTAGCACCATCAAAAACTCCCTAGGCACCCAAAATACCAAATTTTGACCACTATAACCCAGATTTCCCAAAATTTATGCCAAATTTTGGCAAAAATCATGCTAGAATTTCCATTATTTTCTAGGTGAATGTGTCGACTATTCTAAAAAAAATTCATACGTGACATTGTTCCAACAAAGCCACAAGTTGCGCACAGGTGGCACCTTATATGAATGACTGAAACTTGCACCAATGGAATATTTTTTCCACAAAACTACCCAAGAAGTGTTGATTCCATTAGTGTGGAATTTCCCCAAGTTCCACGTCTTTACCATAGATGCCTTGTATCATTTTGGACCGATACAACTTTGTGTGCTTGCAAGTGCTTGGGGACATAAAAGAGATAAGGTTGACTACGCACTGATTTTTCAGCTGTAGCTAGGGAAGGGATCTGACACCATGCCATAATTTTGGGATTTTGGAAGGTAATTTGTAATTATAGACAATATAGCCCATTGAGACATATATTCATTCAGAACACACATGATTCTACTTAGCTTGAAGTAAGAGTACATTTATGTTAAACTAAGGGTAAAGCAGATGTATAATTTTGTATGTCTAACCAAGCCATAATAACATGATAACAAAGTGTACATCGAGCAGTTCAAAGGCTAACAACATGAGCAGAAGAATATGTATATCCACCCATGATGTGATACTATATATAGAGGCTAAATAGTTGTCTTAAGTGTGTTTTTAGATTAGGAAACACAACCCAAATACTTGCATTCACAATGAGTATACACCATACAAAAAATGGAATTAATTAGGAAAAAGGCACTCGAAATCAAGTCCATCTACATAGACAAAAGTATAGGAATAACTTACCTTACATGTGGTGAGTTGAAGGTTATGATATTTAGGATATTATGCAAAAAGGTGAGCATGCAACATGGGTGTGCAAGCAGCAGTGACCCTATACTTTCTGCAAAGCATTTTGAATGGAATTTCTGGTTGATCAACCATGGGTGCTACTATCAATTTCAGCGCCCCAAACTTCATCCAATTCCTCCGTGCCCTTTATATCAAAAACCCATTTTCCATACGTTCATCGCTTGAATCAGATAAGGAGCTTCTACTGTCCACATGAGGTGAGAGGACTAAATAATATATGGCTTCAAAGGTATCTTCAGTCGCATCTGCTAAAGAACCATGTGGTGATTCAAAAAGAGTGAAATCAATGATTCTCAAACACAAGACATTGCCTACATCCTCTATGGCCTCTATTGTCATTGGACCAACAAAATAAGAGAAGTGAAATAAAATACAAGAAAGAAAAGGAAATGACAGACCATGAAAACATTGATTATCTATGCTTGAAATTGATGAGATGCATGCGAGAGAAGGCACTGTCTTCATTGAGGGCCATCTAGTTAGCATAGTCAGCTAAACATTTCCTGAAAAGAGAAGGTATATCTATAAAAGAAAGTTTTGAACCCTAGTGGAACATAACGTAAAAGAGTCCAAGTCTTTTAACTTTAAAATTGAACATACTTGGTATCATATCCATTTAAACAACTTCCCAAACTTGAAGATAATATTAGTATTGTAGTTGTTTTGTGTTGAAATAATTTTAGATTCCAATTTTATTGATATAAAAGATTAAAAAAAATAAATTCAAAGCCTTCATTTGATTGTTACTTGACTCTGGTGTGTGTAGGTTAGAGGAAATGTGATTGGAAAAATGATGGGGAGATGATGCAGAGCATGACTTGGATATGATTCCTTTGTTGTTGGAGATCCTTTAAGCACTTGAGCCATTGAACTTGGAAATGCTTCTAGTAGGAATTCCTATGGTTCTTAATGTTGTCATTCTTTCACCTCATTTTTTATTTTGGGTAAGAAAATGTTTTAGGAATGCTAAAAAAGATATCGGTGGATAGCTAAACATATTTTTATAATTGCAATATCCATTCCATGATATCTTCTATTTATTGTTTGATTGTATTTTGAACATTTCATTTGATTTTTTTGTCTTTTAACCATAAAATTAAAAATACTTGGTATCATGTCCATTTAAACAAAAACCAAAGCTTGAAGATGAAATTAGTATTACACGATATTGATTGAAATTCGTTTAGTTGTTTTATGTTAAAATATTTTCATGACTATTAGAAAAGTTTACTTTCATATTGTTATTTGAGAAAATTTTGTTTATATACTCGACCAAGTTCATGCGTTAGAGAATCAAATGTTGTTGCGAATAAAATGACAAGGATTAGACATCATATCTCAGATTTTTTTTTCACAAGTTATCTACACCTTGATCTTTTTAGCATGTAACTTGGTTGGCACGATTGTGCCTAAGCTTTCCCTGAGGGTTGAATACTAAGTTACTAGGGTGTTCTTTTCTACGGTGAAAAATTATTTTCTTTTTTTATACAGGTCATTTGGCCACATAGCAGCCACTATCGCCCAACTGAAGGAAACTTATTCAAGTTTCTTGCTTTTATGGGGAAAAACAGCTTTGACATTGCTGATGTTGAGGTATATGTCATATGAATCCTTTATAGTATATTTTAGTCTATATTCTAGTGTTCCTCGTCTTTCATGGCTTACATTCTGCCCTGTATCTTCTTTTGTTTTCATAAAAGGAACTCAATATTGATGGTAAGAAGAAATAATTTAAGAAAGAGGAGAACAATAACACTGGAGCGACAAACACAAAGGGAGAGAGAGAGAAAAGAAAATCAGTCTAGTGATACCCTTAGAGACGATATCCCACATAAGACACACACACAGAGACTGATGGTCAAGTCTTGAGAGTTGGTGAATTCACCTGCAGTGCCTTGGAAACACAATGATAATGTTTTAAAGTAATGAAACAACATTTCTTGTGTAAATTTTAGTCGAACTAATATTAAGTTGGAAACTCATATTGTAATAATTGACATTTAATATAAAATAATTTATGTGGTTGAAATTATTTATAGATATTGTTTAATATTGTAATTAACATATGTAACTTTGCATTTTATATATTAGATAAACATGCACATTGTATGATTTTATTTTTAATTTAGTCACAAAATCATAATAATTAATTTATGTTGATTAATAATGAACACATAAAATCAATCTAAAACTACTAAATTAGTCATTTATATAATGTATATGAGGATATGAAAAAAGGATAAATGACTACTGTAAATGACAAATTTTTTATTACAAATGACAACTAAATTTTGCATATATACAAATATTAGTAAATAATTTACAGTATCTCATAACACAACCAAAGTTTAGTCATATTTTTTTGGTCATTAATTGGTTTCAAACGATGACTAAAATTTACATGTATATGACTATTGGTAGCTAATTTATTGTATCTTATAATACGACGAACATTTTGGTCATATTTATTTGGTCATTAATTGGTTTTCTCGAGTGATGATATAGTAGTATATTTTGTTGTATATTTGGTAATTAATTGTGGCAATTAATGACTAAATCAATTACTAAATTAATAACCAAATTTATGACTAAATATACTATTAGATGATGAAATTGAGACAAAAGATTAATGAGTAAGCTAAAAATTACTAAAATTTGGTCGCGTTATAGGATACTATAAATTAGCTACTACTGGTCACTGACTAAAAAAATGGTAGTTTATGTGCAAATTTTAGTCTTTTTTTAGTAACTAATTATCCATTTTGTACTAGTGCAACTTCCACAATTATTCCTTCAACTCCCAATGATTATCCTCCTTTGAAGCATCTTTCCACCAAAAAAAGTTCTTACGTGTTAGAAAATTATATATTACGGAGCAATGGAACACATAAAATACTGTGGAAATATAAACACAGAAAACACATAAAAAAAGAGAGACACATATATACATGGTTCACCTAGTTTGGGCTACATCCACCCTGAATAGCCAGTCCTTTCTTTGTATTATCCAGTAAAATGAAGAGACACAACCTACAACAAATCTGCTATAATATCCTCTGTTTTCTCTAACAGTCTCACCTCTCCGTTTCCCACTAAGAGAATACACATCTATATCACAGCCTCAAATACAATGACCTCATACAATGAGAGGGGTTGCCTTCTCGGGCAAAAAAAACCCTAAACTAAGCATACATTTTATTGTCAGATCATTCGCCTAATGAACGGCCCAGATTGACTAGAAATTACTATACTTTTACAAGGAAATTTTACATCTATTTTTGGCTTCAGGGGCGCTGCCCACGAACCCTGGCCGGGGGACCGCTGGGCCCCAAACCCCCCAGCTGGGGGTGATCGGCCCCCCCGGACCCCCGCGGGGAGGGGGGGACAAATTCCCCCCGCACCCCCCCTGCGTGGAGGGGTGTACAAACTTCCTGGGGTATACATACGGCTGAAACAAAAGACCTCTGAACAATCATGCTCCACAAACAACATTATGTCACCAATTATTTCTAATCTTCATGGTCCTATTCTCTAATATATCCTCAACTTTGACCTATATCCAATCAATTATTAATGTAGGTGCACGTAATGGATCAAATCTACTGAATTCATCTATGTCTATTCAACATGGTCTCAATTGATTGATATAGAATGAAGGATGATGAAATTTCAAGTGAAATTGTGTCACCGTTGTGTTCATAACTAATTTTACCCCTGAATAGACACGCAAGCCTCTCAAGAAGTGACTTTTCTATCCCTATAGGTGGCATAAATTTTTACCTTATGAACCTAACAAAAAATACATGTTCCAACTCCACCCTCCCCTGCCAACCCATAGTGAACCCCAAATTTGATGGAATCCTCCCATAATAGCCCTACATCACCAAATGTCTCATTGTGGGTAGCTTCCAATTGGTCAGCTCAGATGGAATACAACCATCCATTGAAGTTTTTTGCAATTTTTAACTGGAATGTGCTATATCCAACAAATCTATCCAATCTTATAATATTGAACAAAAATGTCAGAAAAATGTCTTATCAATAATATTAAATAATGATTTCGAATTGTTCTTGGTGAGCCTTGTATCCCTCTCTGACATAATGCTAAATAGAAGACCCCAATACTTCATAACATGTCTGGAAACCATCTCCTCTTTCACTCCATAAAGAACCATCACTACAATAAAGATAATATACAATAAAAAGCAATCAATCACAACATAATGAAATTGGAATCTATGTAAAGAAATCAATTTAGATTCTCGATCACAACTTCTCTAATGATAAGTAAAGGATATAATGTATTTTCTTTCATCCTAGTCCCATGCTTGTGCTTTTGACCCTTTATACAAGCCTACACATAATCCTCAACATATTACCTCATACATACCCATTAAGTATCCTCTCCCTAATAATGTTAGTGTCTGTTTCTATCCTAGGTATCCATCCCAAGGCGAGTCATGGAATTCCTTTCTAAGATACTTTCAGAAGCTACCTATCATGGGAAAATATATTCTTTGACCAAAATACAAGAGTCCATTGTGAACTACAAACTTTTTCATCTTTCCTTCCTTCACCTGCTTCATAATGTTCTTTAAATTTGGATCCATATGAAACCCATCATGAACCTTGCATCACAACTCCTCCAATAGCTTAATCTCACTCCCATATTATGTATTCGACTCCTCTTCCTCATCAAGTTTAAGAAGATGTGCCTTTCTACTCAAGGCATCTACTATAGCATTGAGTTTCCCTACCCTCTATACTCAATGGTAATATCAAACTCCACCAAGATGTTTGTCAACATGCCTATTTCAAGGACAACCTATGTTATATTGTTAAATGGATTGTCGCAATATTGAATATCTTGACTAAAAATGGCTTTCCCAAAGAGGTAATTTCTCCATACTCATATAAAACACGCGATATTAGGCATATCTTGCTCATGAATTGGTTATCTCCTCTCCCTATCATGCAAATTCATTCCCTTGAAATCTATGGGATGCCCCCCGTGTCTCAAAACTCCATAAAATTTTGAAGCACCTATCAGTACCTCGAATGGTTTCTCAAAATATGGTAGCCTTAAAACAAGAGTAGTGATAATTTAGTGATTTATCTCCTCAAATACATGCCTTCTCTTTTTTTTCTAATTCCATGTTCTCTCATTTTTCAACAAAATAGTGTGGGGTGTAATATTCCTCCATAATTTTCCAGTAATAGTCTTTCCATCCCCAAGAAGACTCTCACATCTTGCACACATTATGGCTCTTACCATTCCTCAATTTCTTTGATCTTCACAGGACCCATGTGGATAAGTCCATGACAAATCATGTGGCCAAGAAATGGTATCTCATTCTATGCAAAAGGAAACTTTGACCTCTTTAAGTACAATTGATGCTCCCTTAGTCCCTACCAAATGTTTCTTGGGAAACTGGTCATAGCTATACACAATGACGCTATCAAAATATGTTAACATAAACTTCCCCAAAAAGGGACAATGAAAATTATTCACAAATATGCCAAAGGTAGTTAAAGCATTACATATGTCAAAAGAAATAATTGAAAACTCTAAGGTCTCTTACATTGTCACCATGGTCATCTTTGCCTCATAATCTACCACAATATGAATTTGATAATACTCCTATCTCAGGCCCAACTTCATAAGCCCCTTGTCCTTCGCTAATTTGACAAAGAAATTTGATGCATGTAGTAGTGGATATCTATTCTTCACCATCCACTTCTTCAAGGCTCAGTAATAAAAGCACACCATCAATTCCTCTATGTTGATGTAGGTTTTAACCATATCGACTTAATTGATGAAAACAAGTTCTTAATGAAATAGAAAAGATGCAATGGAGAACACACACATTAATACAAATAGTTTACCTTGGAACCCAAAATTGAGAAAAATAGCAATATTTTTTCAATATATATTTGTGTGTGTGTGTGTGTGTATAATATAACATTCATAAATTACCAATCTATTTACCATAGATTAGAATATAATTGTAGTTCCTTAACTAAAACTACAAAACCTTGGGAAAAACCACCATGTGCCTCAAAATTATTGCCAATGAAAAAAATGGGCCATAAAACATAAAAAATGGATGAAACAACTATCCAATTTGTTTTTGAGGGAAATTCCCTTGAACCTCTAGATAGAGGAGATTCCATCCCCATGAAAACCCTTTAACTAGAGGGGGGTTTTCTCTCCCTATGAGCACACTACAGCCAACATACATGGAGATAGTTATGCAAATAATATAAAACATACCCAATGTTCCCTCACTTGTTGTTATCTTTGCACATAGTAGGTCACATGTGCCAATTATTAATAATGGTGTAATAAGGACTATTTTTTTATACAACAAGAGAACTTCTCATTGCTCACATATTTTATTAATAAATATACAACATTAATCAAAGTGTCCACCTTCACTAGGAACACCTTCTTTTCTTCAAACATATCTCTCTCAAAGTGACATTGAATGTCAATATGCTTTCTCTCATATAGGTACATTGGGTTCTTTACTAACAATATTGCACTCTAACTATCACAATATATCCTCGTAGCTTGTTGGGCTAACCCAATACTAGAACACGATCTCTATAACCATACAACTTCCTCACTTGCATGAGTGACTATTACATATTCAACTTCTATATTCGAGAGTGATAATAAAAAATATCTCTTACACATCCAATTGATTGATCCTTAAAATAGGTTAAACACATACCCACTTGCAGATATTTTGCAATCCAAATCTCCTGCCCAACATGTATCAACAAACCCATATATGTCCAACTCTTTGTCCAGTCCTAGTCTTCATTGGTAGCACAGTAAATAGCTATTAGTTCGAAAGAAATACCTAAAAAAACTATTTACCATAGCTAAATTCTCCTTCCTTTGTTTTTACATATACCTTCTCAACACTCGCACTGCATGTGAAATGCACAATATAGTACAAACCATTGTATAAATCAAACTTCCAACCACATTGTCACATGGAACACAAGAAATGTCCTCTTCATCTTCCTATGCCTTGGGACATTATTTTTCAGTTAAATTCACACCTATAGGAATAGGTGCCTTCACCAATTTACATCCTTTCATATTAAGTCTATGTAATATTGTATCGACATAGTTCCTCTAACATAACCATAATTTCTTTTTTTCCTGATCTATTTCAATTACTATGTCCAAAATAAAATTTACAATCCAATATTCTTCATGTAAATTTTAGGGGACAACTAAGTTTTTAGTTCATGGGTCATTTCCCTATCATTTTCAATCAATGGTCACATATCACCCACACAGAAGCCCATATAATCAACATGATCACCAATTATTTGAAATATAGATAATGATCTACTTTTCTTCTTGCAAAGGCAAGTCCCAATATTTAAGTGTCAAGTTTTTGGTACCACATTCTTGGTGATTGTTTTAACCCATACATGGACTTTTTTAGCCTACATACCAATTATTTTTTTGCTTTCAAAATAAATCCTTCTGGCTACTTCATCTATATTTCTTCTTTTAGATCCCCATGTAGAAATGTTATATTCACATCTATTTGTTATACTTCAAAACCAAAAGCAGCAACAATAGATAAAAGAAATGTAATACAAGTTAACTTAGAAACAAGAGAAAATATCACCAAAATCAATTTCCTCTACCTAGAAATAATTTTTTTATACTAATTAAACATTGTATTCCTCTACTCTACCTTAAATACATTTAGTTTATTCTCAAATTTGATTTGTTGTCAAGGGGGTTTCCTCCAAATTACAACTCCACTAGATGCCAAGCCTCATTCTTGTCCAAGGCTATAGTTTTCTTCAACCACGTTTTTTTTCTATAGTTTTTTGTCTTATAAATCCATTCCTCCCTAAATGTTCTAGGATCGTCATCAGAAATAAACAAAGAAAAGTGAACACGCGGGAGCGTTTTGGAGCGGCGACAACCTAGGGTTTACTCGGCTCTGGCTACTGCCTGAGCCTGCGGCGGCAGGACTACCGCTGGTGGGGATACTGGTCGCCCTTCCGGCTTCCATCACCTGATATCAGTGCCGGGGCTCGCTCTGGTGGTTTCTGCGGATTCGGGGCTCGCTGCACTGGAGGTTCTGCGGACCAGTTTGCCTGCGGCGTGATTTCAGCCTCGGCTCCCCTATCTCCAGCGTCTTTCCTCGCGCAGTGATATTTCTTCATTTTCCTCAGCGAGACTCGGGCTCTGAGCTGAGCGGCGGCGGCGTTTTCTTCCACTGGTTCCTCGGGTATCTCTGCGCACCGACAGACCCTCCGGACTTGGTGGTTTTAGCGCGGGGTTTTGGCCTCTGAGTTTTGTGCTGCGTCGCAGAGCAGGGTCAAGGGTTTTAGGCCTGACTCTCTACATGGGGACGAGGCGGCTGCCCTAGCTGCCTCTGCCCCCGGAACCGACCCGCCATAGCTCATTTCGGGACCTTTTGGGCTCCTTTGCTGATGCTGGGTACTTTTTTTGGTCCTCTGCTAGTTACCATTGCAGCTATGGAGAGTGTTGAGGGATCTGAGGTGTAGAGTCTGTCTATGCATTGATTCGTGCCGCTCTTCCATGGCTGTTGCTGGTTAGTTTCATTTTCTGGCTCCTCTGGATATATGGGTGGTTTTCTTTCACTTGCCTCTGCGGGTTTTGGTGGAGAGTTGAGGGGATGGGGGAGGTGTGGCCTCTCCATTTCATGCCTCTCCCCTCTGTCTTTTGGCTGCATTTGAATTATTTCTGCACATTCCACAGGAGCTATCATTTATTTACTGTTTTTATTTGGGTAGGAGTATACTCCTGTTGGGGTTTACATACCCTGTTTCTGGATGCCCTGTCTGAGGGCTTTATCTGCATACTTCTCTGAAGTATTGGTTATTGTAAGTGGTTTACCCACACTACTGCATATGCGTTTCAACATCTACAACATGTAATTTTCTGAAAATAATGGAAATTACGCGTTCTTTTCTTCGGAAAAAGAAATAAACAAAGAAACATTTGAATGGAAATAAGGTGGGTTATACCTTTTTGGCTACCCTCTTTCTCGAACTGATCTCCTCAATACTGAAATCTATGAGTTGTCTTCTTATTCATGCTCTTTTGTAGAGTCTAATTCATCATCCTTCAAAGTGAACTCTATCTTCCATGGTCCTTTCTCCCTTTGTATAACTTCTTTTTTGATATCGTTTTTGACTTCTTGTAGTGTTCTATCTAGGGTACTAGACTAGACCATATTTATTATCGACCAGGATGCATAAGCTTAGAGGCATGCGTCTAAAGTATATAGACATAAAGGATTATTAGCTAAGTGGTTATGATGTAGGTCATAGAACTTCTTTATGGAAGATTGGGGTATGTTACCTATCATCCAAACACTTAGGTCACTCTGCTAATATACCTGATTACAACACTGTCATTAAATTCATTTACCAAATTAAACACTGTGTATCACTGCAAACCAAGATTTCAATTTCAATCTCCTTACAGAGACATTATACATAAAACCCTTGTTTAGCAAATACCCAGCACTCACTAATATTCATACAAGATAAAAATATACAGAGATCATAAACATATTTTGAAATGAAAATAAAGTTCATGACATTGCTTTAAAAGACAACACATGGATCGAATCCCTTACAGGACATGATTCACGATCTCAGTGATGGGCTGTTCAAGCATTATCACAACCACAAACCATATGCATTCGATTGAAATCAACAACCAATCTTAACTATTGAAATCGGAAACCAATCTTAATTACTATGCATGTCATGTAATACCCTAAGTTGCGAATAAAACAAAGATGACAGTATACCAGTTTAACGCAGGGCCCGTCTGCGTTCCAGAGGTATACTGGACTGTATTCAACCGGTTATCAAATCAACGCAACAAGACAAGGGTCATGACTGTAACTGGATTCTTGATATCAAGTTCAAAACTCTGTTTCAAATGATACCACAATTAACCATTCATTGATTACCCCAGACTGTATTTACATATGTCTTTTTACAACCCTTACATTTCGAAAATGAATGTACATTCATGATATGGCTGTTGCCGCTTTTACTACATCGAGATTTTAAAATGTTTCCATCCTAAACTGATTTCAAAAAGGAACAAAAACTAAATCAATTTAGAATGCTCCGTTGTTGCTGCCTTTGTCGCCAGTGTGCCATACTTTGACCTATGTTGACCGCGCATGTAGGAGGGTCGATTCTGCTGTAGGATAGGTATTCGTCCATGCTTGGACATTCTACTTTTCATCCCTGCCTTTCGCTCTAGCCTAGCTGTTGTGCCACATGTCAAACAATGAGCTAATTACAGGATGTTGGAACTTCCTGTAACCATTTTACCAAAAACTTCTAATTCTTTAACATAAAACTCCTAAATCAATTTCAATGCATTTTAATAACTATAGGACTATTAACTAATCAATTTTCAAGGAATCTAAGAGATATATGATGAAAAGAAGTAGGCAAATGATATGTTTTAGGAGGAAAAAGGAGGTCATGGGATGGTACCAACATCTCTCCCCGACTTAAGGAATTATCATGTCCTCATGCTAACCCCGAAGTGCTTTCCTTGAACTCTGTCCCTGCGTGGATCTCTGATGCCTTTAGCAATGTTTCCACATTCTTTTTCACCTGGGTATCTTTCTGACCCTTGAGCTCCTGCTTTAATCTTTTGTATTTTTCTTTGAGGGTCTTCTTCTGATTGTACCACTTAGTGGCCCAATTACAAATATCCGTTTGCTCAGCCTCCAGTTCACTGATTCTCTCCCTTAACTTTTCATTCTTCTTTTGAGTTTCTTTACTCTGCGCTCGGAGCATTTCATTTTCTTTCTTGATAACTTTTTCTAGCATATTAGCCTCCATGAGCTCTTCCTTTAATTCTTCAATTTGTTTCTCCAATTTCTTTTCTCTCTTAATGGGAGGTGGTGAACATTTTTCCTGCCTGTTATTGCTTTCTACCTCTATATCAACTCCTGGCCCTGGTGGTGAGTGGTCACCACTCTCAATATCCATTTGTATAGGTGCATTAGATTCAAGCTGGTCTTCTTGTAACTGGGCTTTTGGTGTCCTCCTTGTTCTTCATGAGTAAGTGGTGAAAATTTTATCTTGTTCTGCCCTCTTAGTATCTTCCTTTCTCATTTTCCTAGTCCTTATGCTGCTCACAGGTAGAGGTGCCTTGCTGGCTTTGGATATTGGGATTTCTTCATCAATATCCTTCATGAACCCTGAGTCCTCCTGCAATTCTTCTTTGTCTTCCTCATCTCTAATTTGATTAGCAGCTAAGAACTCTTTCCACGGTTTCCCTCTTCTCTGCAATTCATGCTGAATAAGAATTTTAATTAAGCCAAAGTGATATAGGCTCTTGTCTTCATTTCCCTTCTGCTTCTGGATGGTCTTGGACATCTTGGTTAAGCTTTGTAATAGAAAATATGGTAGACTGATAACACATTGTCTTTTTAAGTGGAGCAGTAGTTTAATATGGTATAGATAGACAATACTATAACGGCCTTCGCAGGTTATGAATTTTTGAAGGATATAGACCATCTCATTCCAGGGATGCATCAACCAACTTCTTGGAACACCTTTCTTCCACTTAACTAATGAGACACTGGATCTAGACATAAACTGTGTCCACGATTTCTCTTTAAATTGCTTTGTTTTAAAGTACTTCTCCCCTTCTGGGCTAATCCCTATTGACTGGGCTATAGTGTCCTCTGAAACCCTGAATGAGAAGTTACCTATCAGGGCTTTCTCTCCATTGAATGTGAAAGAAAATTGTTTGGTAACCTCTTCATTACTTCCATGAAATTTCTCTAAAAATGGCAACCACTATATCTCTCTGAGAATTGCAATGCAATCTTCATGATATTGAGAACTGTCGAACACACTCGGCTCGACCCTATTAGTCATAGTGGCAGAGGGTCGTGCTCTAACCCTTCTCTATTTATGTTTTACAATTTCAACAAAGATATTTCAATTTGTTACCTAGTGTGTCGCTCCCTTAATCTTCAGTATGATGCTCGGTTGGTCGACTATCTTATGACTTTGGTGGGAGTTGAAACCGAGTGGTTATATTTCCCTCTTGTGGCGCTCACTGCTTCTGATTCTTGTCAAAACCAATTGGTAATATTTCCTTTAGCGCTCACTGCTTCTGATTCTTACTGTGGAAGTCACGGGAAATCAAATGCTAGTGTAAGATAACTGAGAATGATGGTGGGATAACCAGCTATACTTACTTCACAGCGTATTCATTTTTTTAGAATAGAGGAGTGTTGTACCGCTTGTATAGATGTCACCATAAGAGCGCTGGAAGCGTATATATAATACTGGAGTATGATTTCAGGGAGTCCTTTGAATCATTTGGCTACGTCGGGTGGTGGAGTCATAATTCGGCCGTGTGGAATACAATGAATAGGCCGCTTTACATTTGTTTCTTTCCCTTTTATTTAAAAACACAATCCACCACGTGTCCTGTTTCGGTTGGCATTCGGTCAAATGGAAGATGTTGGTATGGCTGTAGGATGCATTTAGCATGACAAGGTTGATGTGTTGGTAATGGGTTTAGAGGTATGAATAGATTGAAGTATGAAAAATGATAAGAATCAGTGGGATAAGGGATGATGGAGAATGTAGGTGTCCTTGAAATCGATCATAATAGTCACAGTCATTAAATTTACATTAAAAATTAATCTAAGAAATTAAATGTTAAGAATAAGAAACATATTACTCTTTTGTTGGTTGTTGTTGTATTGACATGCTGAGTAGGACTAGTCCCTTTTGACTGTTCTTTTGCTTGTTGTAACAGGTCCCCTGAGAAAGATTGAATGCAACAGGTCCCTTGAGAAAGATTTGAATGCATAGGTCCCTTGAGAAAGATTGAATGCACAGGTCCCTTGAGAAAGATTGAATGCACAGGTCCCTTGAGAAAGATTGAAGATGTTCATGCAGCTCCTTATATGTATACAGGTTCATTGAGCTTTGGCATTTGATGGAGTCTTGCTGCCCAAATCCTTGTAGAAACTTGATGAAACTTTGTTGAAGTAGCCCTGAGGTGTCAATCCCTTTAACAGGTCCCTTTGATGTGTCTTAAACAGATCCCATTATTGTTGGTGTTGATAGCATGGTCTTCTGGACAGAACAGGTCCCCCTGCATAATGTTTATAACCAGGTCCCTCTGAGATAAAACAATGACAAAACAACTTATTTATTGAAATCTGGAATGCTGGAACAAACTGCTGTGGAAATTTACAGTGAGGAGATGAGATAGGAAATCTTTAAGAATTTACAATGGAGAGATAAAAGAACAAAATGTTGATGCTGCTCTCCCCGACTAAAATTTTGACTTGTCCTCAAGTCATGATTCAGTTGATACATGAAACAGTGAACAAAAGAAAGAGAATTCTTACCCGCCAACGAATTGGTTTTCAAGTAGGAATTTGGGGTTAGAGTGTGCCAGAGGCTGGTTTTCACATCTAACCCATTTTTTTTATTTTTTTTATTTTCATATATATATATTTTTTAGTTTTAGTTTTTGTTTTTATTTTATTTTATTTTATTTTATTTTATTTTCTTTTTGATTTTCTAAATTGAAAGGAAATGAACTAAGGCAGGGATACTGCAGCTGAGGGCTGCAATATCTCAACCTCTCTTTGCTGAGATACTGTATGGAGAAAATCTTGCTTGCTGATGGGCTTGGTGTATAGTTTCAGGCGATGACCATTGACAATAAAGTAGTGACCTTCTCCATCAATAGTTTTGAGCTTGATTGAACCATTGTCGTAAGCCTGAACAATTTGGTATGGGCCCATCCAATGGGTGGTGAACTTGGCTTTATGATCTCTGAATTTAGAGTCAAAAAGTAAAGCCCAGTCACCTTCCTTGAACTGATTCTTCTTGATATGTGCATCATGCCACTGCTTCCTTTGTTTTTGCATGAGGATTGTGGTTTCCTCTGCTTGCTGCCTCATTTCATCCAGCTGGTTTAACTGCTGAATTCTTTCTTTTTGTGCTTGGTCCAAGTCAATTTGCAAATCTGCAACCAGTTTAAAAGTATGTTTTTGAAACTCAATAGAAAGCATTACCTCTTTGCCATACACCAACTGATATGGTGTAAATCCTGTAGTATCCTTCCACGTAATTCTGTAAGCCCAGAGTGCATCTTTGAGCTTCTCTTCCCAATTCTTCCTGTTCATTACAACAATTTTAGTAATGATCCCTTCCAAGGTTTTGTTTGTGGATTCCACCTGCCCATTGGCCTGTGGATGGTAAGGGGTACTTTTCCTATGCTTGATTTGGTATTTGTCTGTGATGTCCTTCACTAGCTTTGAGGTGAATTGAGTACCTTGATCAGTCACAATTTCCCTTGGTACTCCATATCTCACAAAAATCTCTTCAAAAAGGAAATTTACTATTGTGTGTTCGGTGGCTCTAACCAGTGCTTTTGCTTCAGCCCACTTTGTGACGTAATCAGTACATACTAAGATGTACTTCTTACTATTAGAGGTTGGGTTAATGGGTCCTATAAAGTCTAGAGCCCATTTGTCAAATGGCTCTAGGTGAACTTGGGGCTGAAGGGGCATCTCATCTGTAGCTGTTGGCCTGCCCATTCTTTGGCAGCTGTCACAAATCTTTACATACTTCTTGGCATCCTTGAAAATGGATGGCCAGTAGTATCCAAAAGTAAGAGCTTTGAATGCTGTCCGCTTAGCTGCAAAATGCCCACCACACGGTTCATCATGGCAAGATTTTAAAATATCAATTACCTCATCATTTCTTACACATCTTCTAATAATCATATCATAACCAGTGTAAAATAAATCGCCATTAACCCATGAATATCTAGCACTTTGTTTGACTAGTCTCTTCCTTTCCTTTGCAATAAAGTGTGGAGGTGTCCTTCCTGTAGACAAATAATTGGCCAAATCAGCATACCAACAAGTTACTATGGAAATTGCAAATAGATTTTCATTTGGAAAAGAATCTTCAACTGGGACAACCTCACCTGGATTTTGCAGTCTAGAAAGAAAATCTGCCACCTGGTTCTCTTTGCCTGGTCTATCTAACACTGTGATGTTAAATTCCTGTAACAATAATAACCATCTGGTAACTCTGCCACTAGTTATTGGTTTATTCATTAAATGTCTAATGGCAGAATGATCAGTATGTACAAAGACTTCATAACCAGTTATGTAATGTCGGAATTTATTCACAGCATAAATGATAGCAAGTGTTTCCTTTTCTGTGATTGTGTAGTTTAACTCTGCAGGTGTTAGATTTTTTCTAATGAAATAAATGGCATAAGTACAAGATTCCTCTTTTTGGCCTAATGATGCACCCACCGCAGTGTCAGATGCATCTGTAAAGATATGAAATGGTAGGCTCCAATTAGGCCCTCTCAAGACTGGTGTGGTTGATAACTTCTTTTTGAGTTGTTTGAATGCTTGTTGACAGTTCTCATTCCAGTTGAAAAGTACATCTTTGGTTAGAAGTTTAAACAAAGGTAAAGCTATTTTACTAAAATGTTCAATAAATCTTCTGTAATAGCTTGCATACCCAAGGAAACTTCTTACCTCTCTCTGATTCTGTGGAATTGGCAAATCAGCAATGATCTAGATCTTTGCTGGGTCAACCTTGATGCCTTGAAAAGAAATATAGTGGCCTAACACTATCCCTTCGTTTAACATCATAAAGCACTTTTCATTGCTGAGGGACAGGTTAGCTTCAATACATCTTTTCAAAACTCTCTCAAGGTTTTCTAATGCATGTTCAAATGAATTGCCATATACTGAAAAATCATCCATGTAAACTTCAACACAATCATGAATTAAATCAGCGAAAATAGCTAACACAGCTCTCTGAAATGTAGCTGGAGCGTTGCAAAGTCCAAATGGAAAAACATTGTAAGCATAAGTGCCCCAAGGACAAGTGAATGTGGTTTTGTCCTGGTCTTCTGAGGCGATCCTGATCTGGTTGTAGCCACTGAAACCATCAAGAAAAGAAAATGATGATTTGCCAGCTAGGGTGTCTAACATTTGGTCAATAAATGGTAGTGGGAAATAATCTTTGAGCGTTGCTTTGTTCAGCTGCCTGTAATCAACACAAATGCGCCACTTACCATTTTTCTTGGGCACTATAACCAATGGGGATACCCACTGACTGTCAGAAATAGGATATATAAAATTAACTCTCAGAAGTTTTTACAATTCCTCTCTGACAATATCTTGGAGCATGGGGTTCATTCTTCTCTGTGATTGCCTCACTGGTTTAATGGTGCTATCTGTATAGATATGGTGAGTGCATGTGTCGGGGTGAATCCCATGCATATCAGTGTAGTCCCAAGCAAAGGCTTTTTGGTATTTTCTCAAGAGTTGAATCAATTTCTCTTGCTGAGATGAGTCTAGGTGATTGCCGATGTTCAGAGTTTTCCCTGGACTAATCTCTATGATCTGACTCTGTGTGTTGGCGATGGATTGAAGTGGAAAAATGTCGTGGAATGTGGTTTGCAAAGATTGAATGGTGCATGTTTCCTGAAAGTTTTAGGCCAAAAGTACATCTGCAGCATGATATTGTTCATTTCTCAAATTTTCGGACATATCAGGTTGAGAAAGGAATAATTCTACCAAATCATTATTGTCTTGTTCTTGGAAATCATAGATTTGGTCAATGCTAAAAACAGATTGTACTTCTTCTTTATCATTAAATTTATCATCAAGCCACAAATTGTGTGTTACTGCTGGTGATTGTGCCGATGGATAAAGGGTGAGTTGTTTTCTTTCGGTCCCTCTTGAAATGATCATGTTGCCCAATCGACATCTTATGAATGCATCAACAGTCACTAACCATGGTCTACCAAGGATGATAGGGTGTCCTCCTAAATTGGATTTGGATTGAAGGACTAAGAAATCCACTGGATACTCCCAAGAGTCCAGTGAGACAATGATGTCTTCCAAAATCCCTTCAGGAATCACTTTAGACCTATCATCTAGTTCTAGAACAATCGTTGTATGTTGCAAATTTATGAGCTGGAGTGTTCTCATGGTTTCAAGAGTCATGACATTGATTGCGGCCCCAAGATCTATCAAAGTGTTTGGAATTTGTATGTTGTTAATGATGGTGGTCACTTTGGGAATGCCAGGATCAACATACTTTTCCATGGAGATGGTATTGGTCATAAGGCCTGCTAAATGTCCTATGACATGAATGGTTTGAGGATCAATCCTTTTTCTAGCAGGCTTCTTGAGACATATGTCTTTGATGGCCTTAGTATAGATGGGAATGTCTTTTATAGCTTGCAGCAGTGGAATTTTTATGTAGACATTCTTGAGTTCATCTAAGACATCAAACTGTGGTATAGACAGTGGAGGTTTTATTTAGACCAATCGGTCTGGAATAGGTGGATGCAGTGGTTGCATCTGTTTATCTTTGGTATCATTGTTTGGTTTTCTTTGGTTTGTCATTTCATTTTCATTTTCTGTGTTTTCTTCTTGCTTATCTGTTATTGGAGAATCTTTGTGGAGTACCCTACCAGACCTCAAGTTAATATTTTGCAAAGGCAGTGTGGAATATGAGGTTCCCTCTTCTACATTGTAGGCTGGCCTCTCTGCTCTATTATTTGGATTTGGGACAGTTTGAGCAGGAATTTGAGTGGGTCTGGGAGGTTGTGAGTTAGCTGGAAATTGCAGTTGTGGTGGATTTATTGGTGGAGGAGCAGGCAGTGCTTGTTGAGGAGGTTGGGGCTGATAAACAACTTGCTGAGGATACTGCTGATATGGTTGAGAATGTGATGAATACAGCTGTTGGTATTGTTGATATGGTTGTGAGTATGGTGGGTATGATTGAGGATATGTATGATAAGATTGAGAGTATTGTTGAGACGGTCTCCATTGGTGTTGTGGTTGGTTTTGGTGCTGCCATGGCATGGGTACATTCCATGAGTTTTGTGCATACATTTGATCATTCATAGGAAATTGCAAATTTTGATTTGGAAACATACCTTGAGGTGCTGGCCTTGGCTGCCATGGTCGTTTTGTGCCCATGTAATACACGTTTTCCATCTCTGTATTGGATGCCATATTACAGTTCTGCAAAACTTTAACTTTAGGACAGTTAAACATATCATGATGTTCAGTACAGAAAGCACAAACTTGGATGTTTTCTAGAGGGCAATCTTTTAATGCATGTTTCTTCCGGCATTTTGGGTAGAAGATAGCCATTATCTGATCTTCATCTTCTTGTTTCTTCTTGGCTTTTAAAGTGTCAATTTGGTTCCCTAGAGTGCTTAATAGATCTATTTTAAACTCTTCTAAAAGATTCCCTATTTCAGCCTTTGTGACACTTACATAGGCAGATTTTGCGACTTTGGATGACAGGGTTCTCTTTCCCATTTTAGCTTTACTCCTTGAATAATTTTCGCACAACTCAGCGATTTCTTCAAAGGGTAAGGCAGAAATGTCACCTTTGCCCATCAAGTTGAGATCATCCATGTATTCCTCTCGGATACCTTTCAAGAATATTGTGCGGATCAGATCAAGAGGCATAGTTCGGTGTTTAGATTTTTGTAAGTTGTAGACAAACCGTTCTAAATATTCCTCTAAGGTTTCATCCTCTTGCTGGCTCATTCTAAAGATATCATCTTTAGAATCTTTGGATCTCCAATAACGCTGATATTTCCTTAGAAATATTCTCCTCATGCCATCCCAATCAACTATAGCATGCTCACCAAGCCTCATGAACCATCTTAAGGCTGATGCCTTTAATGTCGCTGGGAATAGTCTAAGCCTATGAGCATCATCTGTATAGCCATATGTTCGACATACAATGTCAAACTCGAACAAGAATGAGTCTGGATATTCCGAAGCCATACCATAGAAATTTGGTAGCAGGGATGGGGGTATGTTTTTCATTTTGATCTCATCATCTTCCTGTGGTTCATGTATAGGAAACTTAAAAGTTGACTCCTCTTCATCTCCTTGGCGTGGTACTGATCCATATCCTTCCTCAGCCATTCTAATAGGTCTCTCTGTGTCAGTATCACTGGTTTGAAAAAGGAGATTAAGGAAAGATTGTTCGGTCACTGTGCTACTTTCTCCTTGTGTGGAAGGTAAGGAAAATTTTAAGAACCCCCCCTAAATTTATAAATATAATAAATGGGCGAATCTCCATGGTATATAGGAAAAACGGAAGGCGATTTTATCAATAATATAATATATATATATAATTTTTTGGTGAACCTCTCAGCAAGCATGGCAAATATTTTACTCAATTATAAAATCTTGTAAGATCTTGGCCAGTCTTTCACTAAATAATAAAACTTTATAAAGTCCTAGTGAATCTTAGCATAGGCTACATGCTGGTTTAATTCCCCCATTTAAATAGGCTACATTCCAGGTGAATACCATGGGTCAATACCATGTGCCATTTTGGTGAATACCATGGGTCAATACTATGTGCCATTTTTATTTTTATTATAATATTTTACTCAATTATAAATCTTGTAAGATCTTGGCGAGTCTTTCACTAAATAATAAAACTTTGTAAAGTCCTAGTGAATCTTAGCATAGGCTACATGTTGGTTTAATTCCCTCATTTAAATAGGCTACATTCCAAGTGAATACCATGGGTCAATACCATGTGTTGTTTTTATTTTTATTAATTCTAATATTAGGGTTAATAATGGTTTTTTGCATGGTATTAATAACAATCTAGTCCATTGTATTTGTCCCATAGTATTTTGGCCATAGGTTTCACCTAAATATAACCCATTTTTTGAGTGTTCGTAAATATAAGGTGACTTATGGAGTAAATATAAAAAAATGTTTTATTTGTTTACCGTACCTCTCGTTTATTTATATTTTTTATTAATTTACCATACCTCTTTTACAAATATGGTATTTGGCCCATAGTATTCACTTAAATAAAACCTCTTTCTTGAACCTTCATAAATAGAACGAGGGTTATGGACTAAATATAAAAAGAGGTTTTATTTATTTACGATACGTCTAATTTATTTATATTTTTGTTTATTTACCATACCTTTTGAGTAAGTATAAAAATACGTTTTATTTATTTACCATACCTCCACTTTACTTATATTTTTATTTGTTTACACCCTTACATGTATATAAGGTGACTTATGGAGTAAATATAAAAAATGTTTTATTTATTTACCATACCTCTCATTTATTTATATTTTTATTAATTTACCATACCTCTTTTATAAATATGGTATTTGGCCCATAGGATTCACTTAAATAAAACCTATTCTTGAAAATGGGCGAATGGATTCACTTAAATAAAACCTATTCTTGAAAATGGGCGAATGTAAGGTTGTAAGTCCTAATTTCAAGGGCTAAATTTACCTTTTTTACCTTCTCCCTTAAAATAAGGTGGGCTATTTGAGGTGATTTGTAAAAATTTACTATGATACAAAATATTCGCCTACTAAAAATTTAAAACCCCTTAATTGCGCCAAATGGCGAACATTCACCCCTAAAATTATCCTTGGTGGAAGGTCTAGGAAAGTGCTTCTTCTGCAATTTATGTGTGAATAAAGTTTGCCTTTCAATAAGAGTAAGTCTCTGTCCTGACTTTTGTTTTTCTTCTAATGCTTGGATAGTTTCTTCAGCTGGTGTTGTATTCCCTAGAGAGTCTGCTCCTGATGATGATGGGTTAGTTTTTAGATGGTGGGGGGTTTTTACAAATCTACCTTGACTGTCTCTAAATCTAGGCATAAATGAACATGATTTCCAACTGTGTTTTTTTTTTTTTTTTTTGTGTATTGAATTTTTTTTGAATCCTTTAAGTACGCCTCCCCGGCAACGGCGCCAAAATGTAGTGTTCTATCTAGGGTACTAGACTAGACCATATTTATTATCGACCAGGATGCGTAAGCTTAGAGGCATGCATCTAAAGTATATAGACATAAAGGATTATTAGCTAAGTGGTTATGATGTAGGTCACAAAACTTATTTACAGAAGATTTGGGTATGTTACCTATCATCCAAACACTTAGGTCACTCTGCTAATATACCTGATTACAACACTGTCATTAAATTCGTTTACCAAATTAAACACTGTGTATCACTGCAAACCAAGATTTCAATTTCAATCTCCTTACAGAGACATTATACATAAAACCCTTGTTTAGCAAATACCCAGCACTCACTAATATTCATACAAGATAAAAATATACAGAGATCATAAACAGATTTTGAAATGAAAATAAAGTTCATGACATTGCTTTAAAAGACAACACAGGGATCGAATCCCTTACAGGACACGATTCACGATCTCAGTGATGGGCTGTTCAAGCATTATCACAAACACAAACCATATGCATTCGATTGAAATCAACAACCAATCTTAACTATTGAAATCGGAAACCAATCTTAATTACTGTGCATGTCATGTAATACCCTAAGTTGCGAATAAAACGAAAATGACAATATACCAGTTTAACGCAGGGCCCGTCCGCGTTCCAGAGGTATACTGGACTGTATTCAACTGGTTATCAGATCAACGCAACAAGACAAGGGTCGTGACTGTAACTGGATTCTTGATATTAAGTTCAAAACTCTGTTTCAAATGATACCACGATTAACCATTCATTGATAACCCCAGACTGTATTTACATATGTCTTTTTACAACCCTTACATTTCGAAAATGAATGTACATTCATGATATGGCTGTTGCCGCTTTTACTACATCGAGATTTTAAAATGTTTCCATCCTAAACTGATTTCAAAAAGGAACAAAAACTAAATCAATTTAGAATGCTCTGCTGTTGCTGCCTTTGTCGCCAGTGTGCCATACTTTGACCTGTGTTGACCGCGCATGTAGGAGGGTCGATTCTGCTGTAGGATAGATATTCGTCCATGCTTGGACATTCTACTTTTCATCCCTGCCTTTCGCTCTAGCCTAGCTGTTGTGCCACATGTCAAACAATGAGCTAATTACAGGATGTTGGAACTTCCTGTAACCATTTTACCAAAAACTTCTAATTCTTTAACATAAAACTCCTAAGTCAATTTCAATGCATTTTAATAACTAATCAATTTTCAAGGAATCTAAGAGATATATGATGAAAAGAAGTAGGCAAATGATATGTTTTAGGAGGAAAAAGGAGGTCATGGGATGGTACCAACACTTCTCTAAATACTACATATCTACCATACAATACATTTTTAGTTTATGGTTTCCAACCCTTATAATATTTCAAAGCATATATATATCCAATAATGATATGCTTTTCAACTTTATTATCTAGATTACTCTTATTTTCCTTTGGAATGTATATATTAGCATCACAAAAAAATACTTTGAGATGTCTCATAGAATGTTACTTATTACTCCACACCTCATGTGGAGTCTTATTATCTAACGTCGATGAGGGTGATCTATTTGTCATAGTCTTTTCCTAGAATTTATTTCCTAATTTATCACCACTGAGCATGATCCTTTCTTTCTCCATTAGTGTCCCATTCATCATTTTTGAAACTTCCTTTCATTTAGGTGTGTAGGGAGTATTCTTGTATGTTATTATAATACACCTCTTACATTATTCTTTGAATTCATCCCTATAGAATCATCCACCAATATTTTTCCTCAAGACCTTAATTTTCTTCTTCTTATGATTTTCCACAAGGGCATTAAACTCTTTGTATTTATTAAATACTTTATATTTCTTCTTAAGGGAATAAATATATGTATTCATTGAGAAGTAATATATAAATGATACATAATACATAGATTTACCTAGTGATGGAAATAACAAAGGTCCAACCACATCATTGTATGCCAACTATAATATATCCTATGTCCTCATAGAGGAGGCCTGAAACATAATTTTGGTCATGTATTATCTTTACCATAGACTTGTAACAGGACTTAGAAATATACCATATGCCATAGGAACTTGTCCTCTTCATGACTTCAATTTTCTCCTAAAATACTCTAAATTGATGATTCCTCATGTCTCATATTCTCAACTTTCTTTGAATACTTTGGTCAGGAGACATAATATGAGGTCTCTTTAAAAAATGCTTCAAGGTTACAATCCTTACTCTAAACTTCAACTTGTCTTCTGAAGTAGGTGACATGGTCTTGGGCCATGGGAGATTCGACTCCTTACTTTTAAATCAATCAAGTTTCCCTAAAGGTTTTGATATTCCTTCATGTATAGAACCTTATCATTAGTTGGAGAGTTCAAATTTGTTATATATGGATGTTATGGCATAGTATCAGATCAAGGAGGTTTTATAGTAATATCCTTAGCTTCCAAACAAGTTTTCAAAAAATAATTGTTCGATCTAAAAGTTCACAATATCTCCATAGGAGATAGGAATGCCACATAAACAAGGTGCACAGGTGGCTTCACATGAATGACCACATAAATTATTTTCTCTTGAATTACAACAATGCAAGACTAAACCACAATGATCATATCATAGATCTCGAAACTAGTCACAAATCATCATACTTCTCATGCCATAGTGTATAGATTACACAAAAATAGCTTGGGTTCTCTGAACTTGGATCAATGGGCTTGAACTTTAGGACATATCTTAGAGAACTCAATTTTCTATAGACTAATTTTCACCACAGAATATATGCTTATGCCTAGAACCTTAAACAAAAAAATTATCCTCGAACTATGGTTAGGCTCTCATCAAATTCATTTTCTTCAAGCTCAGTATAGACATATAATATAGTAATATAATTACATAGAATAAATAACACTGACATCAAAAGTTTTGGATGCCACACCCTTTAAATTTTTCCCTTCTTTCACTGGGATAAGATACCTCAAGTCTAGCAGGATTCCATAGAAACATAGATGTCGGAGATAATAGGAATGAATCCTCTCGAGGATAGAAATTCAATATTGAATTGACTCGGTAATTTAGAGGATTATTTTAACTTTAACTTAAAAGTCAGAGATACTGAAATGAACAACACCCCAACAATTGGATGCACTTGAGATAAGGCTCAGACTTGAAATAACAAATGAAAGGGAAGAATTTACTAGACCTCCTATTCAATGACAAAAGTATATGCCTGTATCCATTCAAGAAAGGGAACAAACTCAGTTTCCATACAAAATCATTTACTCAAAGAAATGAAGACATCAACGCCTCTTATTTCATAGTGACAGATTCAGATGTTCTCAGAATTACACTAGATCTACAATAACATACTTCATCCTTCAACTTCAAGAGAAAGGCAACTCACAATTTTTTAACCTTCTAAGTGACTTAGAAGATTTGGATTTCATAGTGATCACATAACTTATGCCTTGGTCCTTCCACAATATATTCCTTGGACCTTCCATAGTAGAAAAATGTATGTAATCAAACTTTGGATTTTCAATTATGGAAAAAAAATTGGATCACTTTTTTGAGCCATGAAACACATATCAAGGTACAATGCTTCAAATCAAATATAAAACTCAGACTTATGAATTAGGATAACCACAAAGATTCAAACCATAGAGAGAACTTTCATCTGAGGAATTTATGTCTCTTGCATAACCCCACAAAGAGGTTTGCATTGAAATTTAAAGTCTAATGATCAATGCTTCTCTTCAATGATAGTTCTTCAATGCCCCCCATGTCTTACATTGTGTTGAGTTTACTAGGGCATAATAAGAATAATTTAGTGACATAGATAACGACTTCAAAATACATTATTGGCATTAGCTTTCCATATAATATTTTACATCATTTAGGTATTTATACATAATCCATTAAGCATGAAGCGAGCAACATAGAAGTAACCAAGAAACCGTGAGACAAAAGATACATAAATTAGGCTCGAGGCCAAGGAAAAACCCATAAGGGGAAAACCCCATAAAATCTTCCATATGAGAGAGAGAGAGAGAGAGAGTTAATAGTTCATCAATACATCAAAAACATCATCAAGTGAATAGGAAAACCAATATCCAAGAACAAGATGAAATCCCAAGCCCACCTCCTAAAATTGCGTCCCTCCTTTCTCTTTATAAAATTTGTTGGATTAGAGATAGACAAGAAAAATCAATGTGTGAAAACTGAGGAGATGTCTCCTTTATATAGAATTTTGGAGGTCGAATGGGTTCCTTTTAAAACCTACCCAACTTGAAATAATGGTGAAGCCGACTTGAACAATTTTGGAGGCAAAGTACATATTTCAATTTCAATTTTCATAGTTTATTTTTCTCCATCATTTTCCTAGTGAAAATTCCAACCGAAGTTGTCAATATTAAACAATCCAACTTGGTGAGAATTTCATTCCAATATAAGTCTTCTACTTACATAATCATGGTAATAAATGTATTCATGTCATAGTATATTTTTACTCGCTTCAATAATTTTGTGTCTCTATAATGAGAAAAACTAGTTGGTGAACCCCATGTGAATATATCCTTATCCACATCCGGAATGGAATTCATGCCCCTCTATTCACTAATCTTCCATTCAATTTCATCTACCCTCATATATAGCTCCTTGACAAATTGACTATTGGAGATGACAACTACCTTCATTATGGAATACTTCACTACATTCCTTAAGTGACTTTAATGAGTGAAAAATTCCTCTCTATATTCCCTTGACCTTCATTTATGGATTTCTTCATCAGCATTCTCTAGCTCACACATTCTATTTCTCATCATCCCCATCAAACAAAGTGTTTTCCCTTAATACCACCTCCAAACTTATCAACCTACCAGCATCATCACATAAAATCTTCTTCCTAAATAGTTTCCCTATCCAATTCCTATCATGTATTCCCATTTCCTATTTTATAACATCATTAACTCTATTATGTCCAAGCCATGATATATTTTCATTTTTATGACGAAATCTTGTCTTAGATGAATGAAACCTACCTCAAATTTGGTACATCAAAATAAAATCATAATGACTCCAAAATTCCAACCCTATTTACTCTATAAGCTCATATCTCACCCTCATAAAATATGGGTTTCCCTTATACTTCTATGAAGCACATCCCATAAAATTAACTCACCTCCCAACACCCTATAGTGCCTAAAATGTCACACTTGAGCCATTCTTAGAAAATATACAAATTAATATTCATTAAATTATTATTGTAATTTAAGATATTTTAAATCAATTATGTATATAAGTAAGAGAAGTATTTTTATTGGTAGGTAATTGAAATATAATAGAGATTATTTAATTCATCAGTTTACAAATATAATTTTTATATGATTGAACAAAAGATGCGAAAGCTGACAATCTGCAAAAGTGAAGGATAGTGAAGGATGTGGAGGGAACAAAGCAACATGGTAGCCTTTCCATTTTACATATAAATTTCTAAAATGAAAGATGTGGTGAGAAAGAATACAAATAGGTGGTGGAATGTGGAGAAAGGGGGCCATATGGTAACTTCTACATTTTGAGAAAAACTTTTTGGGATGTAGAATGCGGAGGGAAGTAGCATGGAAAAGTGACAAATGGAAGGGAAAGGGAGCCACATGATGACCTCCACTTTATACATAACACCTTTTGGAGTGTTAGATGTGATAGCATGGGAACCTCCATATTCCACATATAAGATTTTTTAATATGGAATGCAAATAGTGGAAATGAAAAATGAGGGGAATGCATACAAAGAGGGTAGCATGTAAGCATCTGCGTTTTGCATAAAACATTTTGAAATATGAGTTGTGAAGGGGAGAAATTCAAAAAGGTGTGGGAATCCAAAGAAAGGGGTAGCACAATAACACATCCATTGCACTTTTTACATGAAAAGATTGTACGATGCCAATTGTTTATTGTAGGATCATTTTTGTTATCGTGTTGTCCTATTTATATCTATAGGTTAGGTTGCTATATTAAAATTATGAATAAATGTTTTAGTATTAAAGATCAACCCAACTAGGACCATTAAAGATTTAATAGATAGTGTAACAAAAGTATATTTTTTTAATAATACTTAATATAGAGCTAAATTTTAAAATTACCTTAACATAAATTATACAACATTAATAGAATGAAAAATAAAAAATCTAATATAGTATTTAACATAAATTTATATTAATTTTAATATTCTAAGTATAAAATAAATTATTTTGTTTCTTTATTAACAAGAATGGATGTATTTGTATTTATGTATTTGTTATAAATGTATTGATGAACATGATTAATTATATATATATATGAGACAAAACAATTCTTCATAGAGGAGTATTTAAAAATAGTACTATTATAGATTCTAACTCATACTCCTAAAGTATAAAAATAAAAAAACATTGTACATTGCTACTAAATAAAATTATAATGACTATAAGATTTATCCTCATTTTTTTGCATTGTCCATGAAAATTTGATCCACATTTAATATTTCCACATCTTCATATTATTGTAGTATTGTCTTATCTTCTTTTACCTCCTCCACTGGATACACAATTGATGATCTAGCAATTGTATTAGTTTAAGTGTGATTTCTTACCAATTCCACAACTAGACTCTTGAAGAGTAGCATACTCAACTTGAAGGTATTATATTTGTCTCCTTTGACTATATATGGTTTTTGGTATGAAGACGACTTTAGAATTTCTAGCTTGATCCAATGAATGCATCCTCTCAATAAGTCCTATTATTAGTGATATAATCTTGTTGTCTTCTTAGAACTATATGGAACCTAGTAGTTCCACGCAATGGACAACTTCGAGACACTATGATCAATTTTGATATCGTGACATGACACATGAGGGGGGCCCTTTTCTCTATGATGAAAACTAAACAAGAAAACCTAACTTGATAGACTAAAAATTTCTTATAAAAGTATAAAAAGAATAGATTTTTTAACAAACTAACCTTTTATGAATTGATATTGAAAGAAAAAAGGGGACTCTAGTCTAGAAAACACCACCATACTAGAAAAAATACGTAATACAACATATAACAACAAAACAAAGCCACACAAACCAAAATTTGAAAATCCTAAGCCATGTTGAATAATAGAACCCAACCACATTGACATGAACCACCAAGCCCATAGAATTATAATCCCCACAAATGAGCTCTAGAAACATAGCCACCAAAACCTGGTGGACAATGCCAACAAAGCGCAAACCTATGAAACCAGCAAAGTAAAGGTCTCATAAAGACAATCCACAAGAGAGTCAAATCTACAACCCTAATCCATACTAGGCAAAGATACAAGGATCATAAATTGAGAAAACACCAATAACACATGAACATTAAACCTAAATTAAAAGTCATTATCTCATTTGCAATAAATCACATCCAAAAAAATTGACATTCCTAATCACACATTAACCATATAAGTGTATGAGTATCATAAGCTAATTTTTTTAGACGATATTTAATTTTAATTAACCATCCTATGCATATTTGCATGACAATTTTCTATAATACAACATTGTTTCATAATTATGGTTTGAAACTTTAAAATGAGAACACTCTAACCACTTTCTTGTTGATCTTAATTTGGCACAATCCAAAAGAAAGGTCAAATCACAATCTAATATATATATCTAATTCATAACTAAGATACGCCTCCCAGGCCAGGCATTGTCAATCTTCCACCCAGACTGCCAAACACGTTAATTTTGCAATGATAACAATGTTAACATCTCTCTGGCCCTCGTTGTCAAACACGTTATTTTACGGTGTTCACAATGTTAACATTTCTGCCACCCATATTGTCAAACACGTTATTTACGCTGTTACCAGTGTACGCATCTCTGCTGCCCAAATTGTCAACCACGTTACTTGTGTGGTGAGAAAAATATTAACTGCTACAGGCACTTACAACAAAATATAAAACACGTTACTTGTGTGGTGTTTACATTGGTAAGAGCGTAAATAACGTGTTTGACAATTTGGGCAGCGGAGATGTTTACATTGGTAAAAGCGTAAATAACGTGTTTGACAATATGGGTGGCACTGTGGCAGAAATGTTAACATTGTGAACAGCGTAAAATAACGTGTTTGACAGCGTGGGCCAGAGAGATGTTAACATTGTTATCATTGTAAAAATAACGTGTTTGGCAATTTAGTGGAAGATTGACAATGCGGGGCCTGGGAGAAGTATCTTAGTTATGAATTATACTTTTAGTGTTTATTTATATATATCTGATTCGGCCTTTATAATGATAATGCTAAGATGTTAAGAGTTTTATCTTAAAAGGATGGGAATTTAATAAGAATTATCAAGAGAATTAGATAGGAAGAAATATCAAGAGGAAGTAGTTTATACTTTTGATAGTTTTGAATTCTTTCACATTTTAAAGTTGTTCAACCACTAAATATGTCATGTGGTTAAAAGGATCTTTCTTTTGGATTGTGCCACATTAAGAGTAAAAAGTGGGAGTCAGTCTTTCTATTCTAAATTTTCAAAGTCATAATTATGAAACAATGTTGTATTATAGACAATGTTTCAAGTCATAATTATGAAACAATGGCATATTATAGACAATCGTCATGTTAATATGCATAAGAATGTTAATTAAAATTAAAAACCATTCATAATACTCATATACTCAATGGTTAATGTATGATTAAGCACATCAAATTTTTGGATATTAAGATTTATTACCCCAGAGATAATGACTTTTAATTTAGGTTCAATGTTGAAGTGTTACTAGTGTTTTCTCAATCTATTCTCCTTATATCTTGACCTAGTTTAGATTAGGGCTATAAATTTGACTGTCTCTTATGGATTGTGTTTCTAGCGCTCATTTTTGGGGCTTAGAATTCTATAGGCTTGGTGGGTCAAGTCCATGTAGTTAGGTCTTATCATTCAACATGGCTTAGGATTTTCAAATTTTGGTTTATGTGGTTCAGTTTTGTTGATATATGTTGTATTGCACATTTTTTCTATTTTGGTGGTGTTTTCTAATCTAGAACTCCCTCCTTTCAATATGTATTTGTAAAATGTTAGTTTGTTAAGAAATCTATTCTTCTTCCACTTTTAAAAGAAATTACTATTCTATGAAGTTAGATTTCCTTGTTTAATTGTCATTATAGAGAAAAGGGGCACTCACATGTGTTATGTCATAGTATCAAAATGGATCATGGTGTTGGAAGTTGTCCATTGCATGGAACTATTAGGTTCCATATATTTCTAAGAAGAAAATAACATTATATCACTAATAATAGGAATTATTGATGGGATACATTCAACGGATGATACAAGGAATTCCAAAGTTTTCTTCATACCAAAAACCATGTATAGTCAAAGGAGACGGGTAAAATGCCTTCAGGTTGAGTTTGCTACTCTTCAAGAGTCTAGTTGTAGAATTGGCATGAAATAACACATTAACTAATACAATTGCTAGGTTGTCAATTATGTCTATAGTGGAGGAGGTAAAAGAAGATGAGACAATACTACAACAATATGAAGATTTGGAAATAATGAATGTGGATCAAAAACTTCCTAAACAATGCAAGAAATGAGGATACAACTTATAGTCATTATAATTTTATTTAGTAGTAGTGTACAATATTTTTTATATGTTAGGAGTATGAGTGAGAATCTATAATAGTACTAATTTAAATACTTCTCTATGAAAGATTTTTTGTCCACACACACACACAGATATATATATATATATATATATATATATATATACACACACACACACACACTTCATGATCAATACATTTGTAACAAAATTTATAAATACAAATACATTCATTCTTTTTAATAAAAAAGAAAGTAAAATCTTTTATTAAAATTAATATAAATTTATGTTAAATACTATATTAAGTTTTTTATTTTTCATTTTTCATTTTATTAATGTTGTATAATTTATATTAAAGTATTTTTAAAATTTAGCTATATATTAATTGTTATTAAAAATTATACTTTTGTTACCGTATTTATTAAATATTTAATGATTCTAATTGGGTTGATCTTTAATATTAAAACATTTATTCATAATTTTAATATAGTTACCTAGCCTATAGATGTAAACAGGACAACATGATAACAAAAACTGTCTTATGATAAAGAATAGGCATCATACAATTTTCTCATGTAAAATGTGGAATCCATGGGTTATCATGCTACCCCTTTCTTTGCATTCCCACACTTATTTGAATTCTTTCCTTTCACAACTCATATTTCAAAATGTTTTATGCAAAATTCATATGCTTACATGCTACCCTATTTGTACGCATTCCACTCATTTTTCATTTCCACTATTTGCATTCCATATTAAAAATTATTTTAAGTGGAATATGGAGGTTCCCATGCTACCACATCTAACACTCCAAAAGTTGTTATGTAGAAAGTGGAGGTTGTCATGTTGCCCCTTTCCTTTCCATCTGTCACCTTTCTACACTACTTCCCTCTGCATCCTACATCCCAATTTTTTTTTCTCAAAATGTAGAAGTTACCATATGGCCCCCTTTCTCCACATTCCACCACCTCTTTGTATTCTTTCCCATGACATCTTGCATTTTGAAAATTTATATGTAAGATGCAAAGGCTGTCATGTTGCTCTATTTCCTCCATATGGCCCTCTTTCTCCACATTCCACTGCCTCTTTGTATTCTTTCCCACCACATCTTGCATTTTGAAAATCTGTATATGTAAAATGCAAACACTGTAATGTTGCTCCACATTGTTCAGTATCCTTCACATTTGTAGATTTTCAACTTTCACATCTTTCATTTAATCATATTAAAATTATATTTAAGAAATAATGGATTAAAATATATGTATTATATTTTAATTACCTACTAGTAAAAATACTTCTCACATTAATTACTTGCTAGTAAAAATACTTCTCGTAATGATATACATAATTGATTTAAAATACCTTAGATTACAATAATAATTTGATGAAAAATCATTATATTAATTTGTATATTTTGTAAAAATAGGTCAAGTGTAACATTTTGGGTACTATAGGTTGTTGTGGAAGTGAGTTAGTGTTATGGGATGTGCTTCATGGATGTGTAACGGAAACTCATATTTCATGAGTGTGAGATATGAGTTTATAGAGTAAATAGGGTTGGAATTTTGGAGTCATTGTGATTTTATTTTGATGTACTAAATTTGAAGTAGGTTTCGTTCACTTAAGACAAGATTTCATTATCAAATTGAAAATAGATCATGGTATGGATATAATAGAGTTGATGATGGCATACAATAGGAGAATGAGAATACATGATAGGAATTGGGATAGGGAAACAATTTAGGAAGAAGATTTTATGTGATGATGTTGGCGGGTTGATATGTTTGGAGGTGGTATTAAGGGAAAACACATTTTTTGATGGGAATGATGAGAAATAGGAGGTGTGAACTAGAGGATGTTGGTGAAGAAATCCATAAATGAAGGTAAAGGGAATGTAGAGAGGACTTTGTCATTCCTTAAAGCCACTTAAGGAATTTAGTGAAGTATTTCATAATGGAGGTAGCTATTGTATCTAATAGTCAATTTTTCAAGGAGCTATATAGGAATATAAATGCAATTGAATGGAATATTAGTGAATAGAGGCGTATGAATTCCGATGCAGATGTTGATGAGGATATATTACCATGGGGTTCAGAAACTAGTTTTTCTCATCATAGAGACACAAAATTATTGAAGCTAGTAAACATTTACTATGACATGAATACATTTATTACCATGATTATCTAATTACAAGACTTATATTGGAATGAAATTATCAACAATTTGGAGTGTTGAAGGTTGACAAATTTGGTTGAAGTTCTCACTAGAAAAATGATGGAGAAAAATAAAGGATGAAATTTGAAATTGAAATATGTAATTTTCCTCCAAAATTGTTCAAGTTGGCCTCACCATTATTTCAAGCTGGCTTGGCCCTACAAGGAACCCATTTTACCTCCTTTAGAATGATATATAACGAATACATTTCCTCCTCATTTTTCACACATCGATTGTGTCTTGTCTATCTCTAATCTAGTGGATTTCAAAAAGAGAAAGGAAGGTTGGAATTTCAGCAGGAGGGCTTTGGATTTCATCTTGTTCTTGGGTATTTATTTGGCTACTCTCTTGATGATGTTTTTCATGTATTGATGAACTATGAACTCTCTTTCTCTCATAAGGAATAATTTATGGGTTTTCCCATTATGAGTTTTTCCTTGGCCTCAGGTGTAATTTCTGTGTCACTTGTCTCAGGGCTTCCTAGCTATTTCTCGATTTCTCTCTTCCTTCTTAACGGGTTATGTATAACTTCCTAATGATGTAAAATTTTATATGGAAAACTAATGCTAATAATTATTTTTGAAATCGATATTTATGTGAGTAAATTGTTCTTATTATGTTCAAGTAAAATCAACATGGTGTGAGAGTTGGGGGGCATTGAAGAACTATTATTGATGAGAATCATTGATCATTGGACTTTCAATTCCAATGCAAACCTCTTTGTGGTGTTATGCATGAGACTCAAATTACATAGATTGAATTTCTCTTTATGGTTTGAATCCTTTTTATTATCCTAATTCATAAGTTTTAGTTCTATAGTTGATTTGAAGCATTATACCTTAATCTGAGTTCCATGGATCAAAAAAGTGATCCAAAATTCTGGTCCATAATTGAAAATCTAAAGTTTGATTCAATATGGTTTTCTATTATGGAAGGTCTGAGGAATCTATTGTGTAAGGACCAACGCATACTTTATGCAGTCAATGTGAAATCCAAATATTCTAAGTCACTTTAAAGGTTCAAAAAATCGTGAGGTTGTATTTCTCTTGAAACTGAAGCATGAAGTATCTTGTTGAAGATCCAATGAAATTCTTGGAAGATACAAACCTTTGTCACTATGAAATAAGAGGAATTAATATTTTCACTTGTTCAAGTAGGTGATTGTTTATGGAAACCGAGTTTTTTCTCTTTCTTGAACGAATCTAGGCCTATAACTTTGTCTGTGAAGAGGAGGTCTAGTGAATTCTTCCCTTTTAGTTGTCATTTCATCTATAATCCTTATCTTAGGTGCCTCATATTATTGGTGTGTTGTTCATTTCAAAATATATGACTTTTAATAAGTGAAATTGAAAAACATCCTCTAAAGTCTTGAGTCAATTCAAGATTGAAGTTCGAGCCTTAGGAGGATTCATTCATGTAATCTCTAGCATCTATGTTTCTATGGAATCCTTGCAAACTTGAGGTAACTTATCCCAATGAGAGAAGGCAAAATTTTAAACTGTGTGGAATCCAAACCTTCTAAGGTAAGTGTTACGTATTCACTATAATAATATTCATATATTATACATCTATACTGAGCTTGAAAAAATTGAGTTTGATGATGACCCTAAGCATAATTCAAGGATATTTTTTTTTAAGGTTCTGGGCATAGGTGTTACACAACATTTTGTCACTGTCCTTGTACTCCCCATCCATGATCCTGGAGGACCTTTATAGTGAACCTGACATGCTTTCCCATCATGAAGAAACTCCCGGTATGTCCCTCTTTATGAGCAGAATAATTCTCCTTTGCATCATTTCCCAAGAATCTCCCTTTTATCCAAGTTTACAAGACCAACGCTACTAACTAGTTTCCTCCTTGCGCTGATTAGTAGAGATTAAAACTAGCCCTAGTGATTTACGCAACAACTGATGCCTTTTGCAGTCGTGCCGATCCTTTTTTTGCAAGTTTTTTACATCTGGGCTCCTTTCCCCTATTAGGATGTTACAAACTCAAGAGATAAGACCTTCTCCCATGATGAGAGGAACCATATCCAATCCATCCAAGCTATATAGACCTCTTTTCCCAAGCTGAACTAGTTTTTGGAGTGAGTTTGAATGATCAACAAGACATCTATAGGATGTAGATTTCTAGTGTATGTTTGAGACAGAATAGCGTATTTTGGTTTGGTTTGAGACTAGAGGGAGGCAGTCTTAAAACTTCCATTGTTGGGGCTATCCATGAAGTGCTAGTAGAAGTGTGGGAACCCCGATACGTTGAAGGAGATCAGCAAGGTAAAAGCATTGTTTTAATCTCTTTATGATTTATATGAATACAACTATTGATTCATTTCCTACATGAACTATTATTTTACACATTTATGGCTTAATGTTCGTTAACCTTTTAAGTAGGTTGAATACAATATTATATGCTATCACGTTTTTTGTTCTTGTTTGTTTGCTTGTTGCAGGTATTCAAAGGAAGGAAATGGAAGAAAGCTGGAGTGAGGAAGCAGGATCATCATCGAGTGGAATAGCGTTCTAAGAGGTAGGCCCTCTTAATTGATTCTAGCTTAAGGATATTTTCCATAGATATTTTGTTTGTGGCTAGACCCGCTCTCTCAGGCTAGAGGAATTGTTTGTGTCTACACTGAGAATTTACCTACACCACAAATTGGCAACCATACTCGGGATCCAATCCTTCTGTTTGTTTGATTGTCATTTTATGGTTTTGTGTGAACTTTTCTAGTATCACCATTTCCATTTAGTGTTCTATGATTTGCCTCGATTACTGCTTTGAGTCTGAAATTTACAGTCGCAAGTCTGGTTTCAGTGTTTGAAAATTTTTATTTTTTTCCTTGAATCCTTAGTCAACACATTTATTTTTCTAACAGTCACACTGATCAGCACGAGTTTCTCAAAAGCATTCACATCGACCCCCTTCTGGCACTTTTTGTCAGCTAGGTAGTCACACTAATTCCTGTAGGTGAAGATCATGGTTTACCCTAGATCATATCCATTGTGTCTTGCACTTCTGATTTCTGTCTCTCAACTTCTTTTGACTGTGTTCTCCCTAGTTGGAAAGCTCTTTTAGCTTGGTTTATATGCTTGTTTGATTTACATTTTCTGCACTTGGTTTCATGAGTTCTTGGATAGTTCATAACCCTAGGGAATCTGGGTCATCATCCATTCACTTGTTTGTGTGATCAGCAAGTCAAGTCGATTGTCAAAGTTGCTCTTTGCATTTCATGTGTTAGTCCTTTTGTTGCTTTGATTTCCATTTAACAAGTTTGAAACGTTTCGTTTATTGTTTGAGCGTCTCTTCTCGAGCATAGATCACATTTCTCATCTTGTTATTGGTTGAGTTTTTGCTTCACTGGTTTGAAAGGAATTTTATTTTGTGCTTGGCATTTGCTTGTGATTAATTGTATTGGAAATGTTTCATTGAAGTGTGAAGTGTCTTTGAAAGATTCATTCTGTCATTTCATTGAAAAATACTTAATTCTAGTTTGCTGAATCAATATGTTACATTAGTTAGAATCATTGAAGACTAGAGTTGCATCGTCATTTGCATTGGAAAGGAAATGAATTCTCTTTACCAGTGAAAGGACTACTTGAAGTGTGTTTGATAGGAAAGATAGGAATAGGAACGAGTTTTTCATCATTTTTTTTTCAAAAGCGAAATATTCAACACGTCATTTTTCTTTCAACTTCTTGTTTTGTTGCATTTGAGTGTGTTTTATACTCTCATTATTGTAGACAATTCATCGAAATGAAGGGGTCTTGTCTCATTTATCTTCATATAGGTGTTTTTTGAGTCACATCGATAAGGCCTGAAAACCGAGACATAATTTCAAGATAAACTCTAAAATGTATTCAATTAACCTAAGGTGCATTTGAAACCTAACGATCACATTTGAAAGGTCTAGGATAGAGACATGCTCTGGTGTCTTTAAACCTAGTAGCTGTCATTCGCTTCAGCACTAGGCAGTGCTAGTACGAACTTGTGCTCCCCATACTGTCGCGTATATAAATGGAGACCCCCTAGGTTGCAATCCTTTATCCACAGGAAGCCAATTCTACCACCTTGTAAATGTGATACACCAAACACAACATTCAGGTAGATTGCTTGCTCCTACTTCTCAGTTCACTGGGAGGTGTTCTACAGTTCACAATTACCTGGTAATCCTTTCTGCCTCGACTGTCCTGAGTAGTGATTTTGATCTACTTGAATCCATAAATATAAAATATCAACCGATCACTTGTCGTATCGAGCTCGTTTCAAACCGAAAGTGATAGAGTCACCTTTGCTTCTTTCTCGACTCTTAAAACATGAAAGAGCACTAGTTTGTTTTTGTGTCTTAAAAAATTGTTGCCCACGATCGTATAACATTCTTGTTAGTATTTTTCTAGACCACATCGTGAGTATACCTTTAAATAAATTTAAAGCCTTGGAAATCAATATCTCTTCTAGTTATTTGAGACAAAATCATCATCACTGAACTAATTGGTTCACCCAGTTCCTCTTCCTCTCCTCTGTCTGAAATATTGTTTGAGGAGCCTTTTACTGAACTGTCGCAGTCACTTGACGGCCATGGTGTTGAGATTGGAATTGTTCTAAGTATTCAACCTTTGTCATCTCATTCTCCTCCATCAGATAATGGGTAACTTTCTAACATTGGACCTGAATCTCCGAATAATCCTATCCAGACTCCTGATAGTATGCCGACTTCTTAAGGTCAGCTTGCACTGGTTGTTTATCCTTCAAATCCTTTGTTCGATCTTGTTGTGATATCACCTTAGTGTCTGTACAGTCCGTACGATCAGCCGAGTATTCCTTTAGAATTATCCTCTCAAACATCTTCGGTCGTCCATTATCGTCTATTTTCACCCATGGAATTAGAAGGTGAAATCCTAGTCTCCTCTCCGAGTCAATCAGAGGTTTCCACTCCACGCACAATCGAGTAGCAGGAATATCATTTCCCTCTAGAAGGTTTCCATTACACTGGAAACATTCGGACTAGCGTTCATCGTGAGTTACCATGTAATTATGTGAATTTAGCTCAGTTGGTTTCAGTCACACCTACTACCACATCGCTATATCACAACCCTATTTGGGCATTTGGTGCTATGCCTACCTCGGGTCTGTTCATTGACAACCTGACCTCCCAACAGATGGTGATTTCTATTGTTAATTTAGGCCCGGTGCAACCCACCATATAAAATCCTCTTGTTTCATCGGTCCAAGTAAACCTTCTGGTTCAACCAATGATCTCAAGTCATGTCTCTGTTAGTTCTTCGATCGCTCCAGTGAGTGGACAGACTATGCCACCGCCTGGGGAGCAAAGTCCGAATGTGCCCATTATGTCTGGTACAACTAATGGGATTGGTTCACAAGCTCACATGGCAAGAATGAACCATCCCTTGTCCAGTGCTATTCTAAACCTTGTTGGTCCTACTGGATCAAGCAATGTCCAGTACCAATAGTTGAACACTGTTGGTTTGTCTGGGTCGAGTAACATCTAGTACCAACAACCCAATATGGCTCATGTTCAATACTAACCTCCTTATGTTCCATATGGTTCACAAGCAATGGTTAATCTACCCTACATCCCTCACCCTGGACCTTATGTCCAGCCTGGTCTGTCTGCTGCGCCTGGTGGGTATGGTCGAATAGAGTTTAAGAAATTTAAAGGTGTTATTCTAGGAATTGTTCAAGTACCTTCGCAGTAGCAAGGACAAATCCTGTAGCATCAAGGGAAACCTTCATTGTAGCAAGGTCCATCCATGTAGAAGCAAGGCCAAATGATGCCATAGCAAAGACAACTGCAACAACTATAGGGGAAACCCTCACAACAGTTGCAGAAAACCATGCAGCCACAAGTGCAGTATGTGTTGCAATCTTCCTAGCCTATGCCTTCACAAGGTCAACCTCTACAGCCACAGGGACAACCCTTACAACTGCAAGGTCAACCCTTGCATCAACAGGGTCAACCCTTGCAAGGGCAAGGCTAGGTTCAAGTCCTAGAGCAGTAGGCGCAAAATCCTTATGTCCAAGGGCAACAAGTTCAACCTCCTTTTTTCAAGGAAAGCATATCCAAAATCCTTATGTCTAAGGGTAGCAAGTGCAGAATCCTTATGTCTAAGGGCAACAAATCCAAAACCCTTTCGTCTAGGGGCAGCATGTCCAAAATCCTTATGCTCAATGACATCAAGGAAAAAATCCATATGTCCAAGGCCAACAAGCTCAACAACCTTTTAACCCATATGTTGCTTATCAACAGCCTACGCCCGGATAGTTTCAAGGCTTTCAAGGTCAGAATCCTCCCTACAGGCAAGGTAACCTATAGTGGAGGCAGAATCAAATGCCATACGGAAAAAATCCTCCACTATGGGGACAAAATCCTTACCAGTAGGGATGGGCCCCGCTAGTTAGTCCCCCTTATCGACCTCAAATGCCTTTCAATACCCAAATGTTGTTCCTGGCTACATTGGAATTACCAGATGTGTCTAGACTCATGAATGACCTGATTCTTCATTCACCATACTGGCCTCCAGTTCCATCTAAGATTCCGAGAAATTGTCTAATGTTTCAAGAAAAACCGAAAGAGGATCTGCAAGCCCACGTGATAACATGTCACCTCTGGTGCTCCTCAAATTCCTACATTGATGATTCCATTCATCTTTGACTTTTCCAACGAATGCTTACAGGTGGTGCAACGAAGTGGTATATCAAGTTACCTCGAAATACCTATCATGACTTTAACACTGTCACCATGGCCTTTATCGCACATTTCCAACTGCCAGTTCACTATGAAACTAGCACCCATCTGCTAGTGTCGCTCAAGCAAGACACTGCGACCCACATCTCCAATCACATCCATGAATGCAGACGTAGGCATTGTCTGATCAAGTTTGAGATTGCTAATCAGTTGTTGACTGAGTGGTTCCCCAAATAATTCATCAACAAAATTGTTGAGGACATTGCTATGGGTGGATGCATCACTGAGGAATGGGCCATCGCCCATTGTCTAGTATACTACAGCAGATAAATCCTCTAAAGGTGAGAAGAATGGTAACAATAAGGGTAAATTCCATGCCCTGAAACAAGGTTCTCCTATGTCATCTTCTCGTGATGCTTCCAAATAGAAACCCAAGTATCCATGCCTCATCTGTGAGGAGGATCACTATACTCACGATTGTCCTAGGCGATCCGAAGTTAGTCGTTTGTTGAAAGGGACCATCGTTGTCCTAAAAGAGCCCTTTCCATCCTAGAAGACTCAAATGGTAGACCAACCTCAGTCATCCACTTCCATAGGTTCACAAGTGTTCGTGATGAGTACCCTGATTAATGTGGCTACCAGGTCAAAATATTATCAAACTCTTACCCCAACAATAGGGAAAGAGAAAGAAGGTACCCATTCTTCTTCTACCCCATCCAGTTCCGGTCCTCTCCATATAGAGTGGCCTAATCCTAATTCTACCATTTGACCACCTTCTCGAGGTGTGCTACAAAAGTCCTCGTACAATCCCATTGTGCGAGCTGCTCAACATTATAACATTGTTGAAGATTTAGCTCAGGTGCCATCAGCTATGTCTGCTCTTGAGGTCCTTCAAAGCTACCCTTCTTAGTGGAAATCATTATTGTCTGCTATTGGAGGTATTGATCCAACTGAATATAATATCATCTATTTTTACCTAGAAAACCACGTTCCACATTAATCTCATCAGATTTCCTTTCTCATTCAGGTGATCTTAAATGAGAAAACCATTCATAGGATCATCATCGATGAAGGTGCTTCCACCTATATCATGTATGTCGCTTGTTGGAAGGCAATTGGTTCTCCTACTCTGAGCCAATTCCCTAACACTTTAGAAGCTTTTGATGGATGTGATTCGCGACCCATGCCATGCATGCTGTAGCCTCCTCCCTTTTCCGTGTGATTCATTTTCCCCATCAAGGAAAGATAGTCACAGCTCACTAACTGTCCTTCTTTGCCTCTTCCTCCTCGAATGTTGATGTTCCATATGTGAAGCACACCAGTGCTCCTTATGAGAGTGTGGGGGAAGGCTCCTTAAATATCCTTCCTTGATGGGCATTTTTCTGCCCCCACCTCCTCATATTGCCTCTGTCAACATGATTTTAATCAAGTCTGCTCCTTGGATCATTCCTTCACCAGATCTTGTTGACACCTGGGGTGAGGTTATGCCATTAAGCCCCGCTAAAATTAATTCCGTGGATATTGTTTTGGTGTCAACTTCAGTATCCTCTAATCATTCTATTTTGAAGCCATCTCTCGATGTGCATTCTCAATCCCCGTGGCTTGGTTATATCCCAATGATCATGTCTGCTTGTATTGAGAATTTTTCTTCTCCACTACGCATTGACATGTAATTTTATCTTGATAGTGCCAAGATATTTCAACTTGAGGCACATTTATCTCTTCACAGATTCAGGTTTTTTCTTCCTACCCTAGTTTTTTACCGATTGCCCATTCTCACAATGGGGTTGTCATCTTATGACTCGTTACCCTCCCTTGCCCAGGGGGCATGGGGGCACAACCCTATATGAGTTCTACTGTATTATTTGCCCGAGTCGATGGTCACTCGTCATGTCAATAGTACAACTCTGGTTTTCATCTGTGTTGATTGATTACTCGAGTCCAAGCATGGACTCTCTCACAAAGTACTATGCTTAGGTCATCTTGCATGGTTACTTTTGTACAATAGTGTGTGATTCATTTTTGTATTGTGTTTTTTGGTGTCTTATTTTGCAAGTAGCTTTCTTGCTTATTATGTTTCTGCCTGCTTTGTAGATGTCGGTGTCTCCTCACATCAGTTTCGCTGATGGTGTTGGCCTTAGTACTCAGAATCTATTATCCGCGACTTTGGCCATTTATGACCCCCATGGTGAGTTGATTGATCTTCAAGGTATTTTTCTAGGTTGAACAACTAATAACATCACTAAGTATAGTGTAGTTATTGAATTGTTGTTAGAAGCTATCACTCTTGACATCTAGGAATTGGTTGTCAACCTTGATTCACAACTTGTCGTCCTTCAACTCAACAGGAAATATTCCATCAGAAACCCTCAGGTATTGACAATGTATCTACGTATTCGTCTACTTGAGGGAAATTTTGATTACATTACATATCATCATATTCCTAAACAGATGAATACATTAATAGATTCGTAGATCCGATCTGATACCCCCACCGTATACCTATGATACTAACGTCGGACATCACCCATACGAGCATACTATGGGATACCATGGGTCAATCCCTTGAGGTTCCACGTGATCTCCTCCTCATGGTAGCTCCCATCATGATAAGGAGAAACCTTGAACTGCTGAGCAACGCATCTAGCAATCGGGGACATCCCGACAGGATGCTCTGGTCCAACATCTGCATTCATAAAATCGAAATGTCATGAACACATATAACTCAAAAACAATAAAAATAAAAAATAAAAAATTGTTTTTTTTTACCTCCATCATCATAATCCTCCCCCTTTGGGAGCGGCATATCTGAATCACCACAGAATTCAGTACTGTTGTAAGGCCAATCCTCCACTATGATCAGTTGTCATCGTAGCCACGAGAAGAAAGCAAGCTTATAGGAAATCTGTTGGGCCCCGGTAATCCTCGGAAGCAACGCACTCCAACGTCCATCTGTGGGTCTCATGGTAATGTTGTTCCACCTCAGCTAGCTGGTAGTGGAATATTGGAACTCGTTCAAAGAAGAAGGTCACTAGAATAGACCCATAGCAAAATGGCTTCAGGTTTCCCACCTTAGCTTTTGATAGGTGGCGCTTCATGTTGAACTTCATAGCTTCTGCCTAGTTGAAGATAGCAGGTGCCATATAGTTGATAGCATATTGAAACTTTGACTTGTTGGTCTCATGCTATGCTTAGGCCCCAGCCACTCTCTTTATGGTCAACAGTAACACTTTGAGCCCAAGATCCTGTATAGTCATGATCTCGATCTTGCCACTTTTTGGTTTGAGTGCTTCTGGGAAATGTTATGCAATTAACATAGTCACACTTGCCCCAATCGGCCTTGACCCATATAGATTGACTAGCTCCCTTCTTCGGGAAAATCCTATGATGAAATAAATGTCTGAAGATTCCAACTACAGTTCTTGGTCACGGATCATGAAAACTTCATGATTCACATCCTAGAGACTGATCAGATACCCTAGGAATTCAGGTTGAGCCCGTAGACTTGGTGTAAGGAAGAATTTGAGGAGCCCATAGTTCCTCAAAGCATTCAAGCAATTTGGTTCAGCCATTGGTTCATTGTCAATATCCTCATGCTTGTGTTCCTTCCAATCCACCATTTTCCACGATTTTTTCCCTGCAAAAATCATATAATCAAGTCAATAAACATCTTTCGCAAGAGAAATTTGGATTCAAATGCATAAATTAGAAAAAAAATTCAAAATTTTTTGTTCATGATGCCAGCGTGACTTTTTTAAAAATAGTAGTGCCAACGGCGTGCTTCACAATCTTCATAGGCCCCTGATTGACGCGATTTTGTGCCCGAAATTCACACCACCTGAGGGCAATTTTTTTTTACAAAACCTCCTCAAAAAATCCAAAGAATGGTTAAAAACATGTAAAATAAGCACGAAAATGGAGCTTAAGGTTTTGGCTCTTACCTACAACTAACGGCTCGACGAATGGCCTCTCGGATCTCCCACAATCTGCTCCAAAAAAACTAGGGCACATGTGGGTAAAAATCTCTTCACACAAAGGTAAAATGGTAAATGGTAAAAAATAATTAATTTTTCCTCCTTTTATTCAATTTTTATGAAATATTAGGGTTTTTAAAATATTTTTTGACCTATTTTTCCTCAGAAGTTAGATAATGCATCTACCTTTCTATGCAGCGATAGGTGACAGATTATCGATGATGATACTGGAGTCACATTTAAGCTCTTTTCTCGACTCGTAGAACATTATCAGTGATGATACTAGAGTCAAATTTAAGCTCTTTTGTCGACTCGTAAAACTCAAATGAAAAGATTGCCAAGTATTTTTCCCTTTTTGACTCATAAAAGAGAATAAAAATGGGGGGTCTACTTTCAAGCTCTTCTCGGACTCTTTAAACACGAAAATATTGCTGAGCTCTTGTTGTTTTGAACTCGTTAAAGGCTACGAAATATCATTTACCCAGTATACATTTACCCCTTGCTCAGGCTCGGATGAACTATTTACGAAAAAGGTACTCCTTGACTAAAATGTTCAAGCGATTCTCTCAAGTTTTGTTTTCTACCTTTTCGAGCTCGAGAGACGCAAATGTATGAAAAGGGACTAGGTGTAGTTTTCTTTTCTGTTTCTTTTTCAAACTCTTTAAACATGAAAAGGATACCGAGTACTACCTTTGTCAGACTCGTCAAAACATTAAACAACATTGGATTCGTCAACATGATGAATGTGAGCTTCTCCTTCATAAGGCTCATTAAATTTACTAGGTTAGATTCATCCAAAGGATGAAGTTATAGTGCAAGCACATGCTATCCCCTTCAAGATTGTGATAAAAAATAACTAGGGTACCTGCCAGAAATGGTGGGGGGAAATTGGAAATTTTAGCAGTTGTGTCGGCAACTCACTCTTGAACATGACACGTTTTGCTTCGTGTCAGGTCATGATACCCTCCTTTTTGTCATTTGACCTTCCTTAGTTAGGTCTGTTCATTTTTCCCTTCCATTTGATCTTTGCCATGTCATCATGACCACCAATCCTATGGATCCAAAAGCTGCCAAACTTCGAAGTCGTTTCGCCAATCTGTTCAAGAGTTATTCCTTCTACAGGTGCACTTACTCCTGATTATATGTATCATCTGAAATAATTTGCATCCCTTTTTCTCATGTCGATGATGTGGGATACATCATGGCCCTCTTTCGACATGGTCGCTTCCTATCGACTTCAGCTCATTATCCAGGAAGTTGACCGAGAGACTCCCTTTCAGTACCTTAGAGCTTACATGCCCTAACGGAAAGTTCTTTGCACTCAAAGACAAGCTCACATAATTAGCTTTTGATCGGGTGATTTCATGGGTGTTTGACATCAATTCGTTTATTCACATTCCATGAACTGTGTTGCTAGTACCTTCAGAGTTGTTGTCATTATTGGTGGTTTCTCTTGTGCTTGTTAACGGTTAACATCATTGACAAGTAATAGAGCGACTTTCTAGCATGTTCGACTTCAACATATTCATTCACATGTTATTAGGTCATTTGGAGTGTAAGACCCTAGGCTCTTATTACACCAGTCTAGGTTGTGAGGCAATGTAACATGATCATGTTGATAGACATGTCTCTTTCAGATGGATGATCGTGACCATACCGTGAGTTGTTATATGTGATCCTTGTCATTCTTGGATGGCTGCGACCATAGCTTGGTTTCATTATGATCCTTTCTATTTGATGGTTGTGCCCATGCCTTGGATCCATTTACAATATCTTTATCTGGATGGATATGTCCATACCACGATTCATGTATCGTTTCTTAGATTTTACAGTGATGTATATGTATCTATGCTTTCTTGTAGGTTTTCTAACGATGGACTCCGGTTCCCCGCATCCACTTGTAAATAATTTCACAACTCACTCTAATTTGGCCTTCATGCTTTAGGGGGCATCTGTTACACAACATTTTTTCACTGCCCCTGTACTCCCCATCCATGATCGAGGAAGACCTCTACAGTGAACCCAACATGATTTCACATCATGAAGAAACTCCCATTATGTCCCTCTTCATGAGCAGAATGATTCCCCTTTGCATCATTTCCCAAGAACCTTCCTTTTGTCTCAGTTTACAAGACTGGTGCTACTGACCAGTTTCCTTGTTTGCAAAGATTAAATATATCCCTAGCATCATATGGAGCGACTAACCCATTTTCCAGTCACGCTGATCCTCTTTTTGCAAGTTTTTTAAATACGGAGTGAAAGCTTCCAACTCTAGAATATTCGTAACGTAAGTCTGGTAGATGGTTGGCCTGGATGGAGCTGAGGAAGACAGTTTGGGCTCCTTTCCCCTATTAGGATGGAACAAATTCAAGAGATAAGACCTTCTCCCATGATGAGGGAACCTCTCCCATCTATCCAAGCTATATAAGCCTCTCTTTTCTTGAGCTAAACTAGTTTTTGGAGTGAGTTTGAATGATCAACATGGCATCTATAGTTTGTAGCTTTCTAGTGTATGTTCGAGGGAGAATAGTTTGTTTTGGTTTGGTTTGAGACTAGAGGGAAGAGGCCTTGAAACTTCCATTGTTATGGTTATCCATGAAGTGCTAGCAAAAGTGTGGGAACTTGGATACGTCGGAGGAGACGAGCAACGTCAAGGAATTAGTTGTAATCTCTTTCTGATTTATATGAATACAACTATTGATTAATTTCCCACATGAAGTGTTATTTTACATTATTATGGCTTAATGTTCCTTGACCTGTTAAGTAGGCTGAATACAATATTGTATGCTATCACATTTGTTGTTGTTGTTTGTTTACTTGTTTCAGGTATTCGAAGGAAGGAAACAAAAGATAGCTAAAGTGACGAAGCAAGATCATCACCAAGAAAAATAGTGTTCTAAGAGGTAGGCCCTCTTAATTGATTCTATCTTAAGGATATTTTCCATAAATTGTTTGTTTGTGGCTAGACTTTCTCTCTCAAGCTAGAGGAATTGTTTGTGTCCACATTGAGAATTTATTTGCACCACAATAGGAAAACATTCTATGCTGAAAATTAGTCTATGGAAGATTCAGCTCTCTAAGATATGTCCTAAATTTCAAGCCCATTATTCAAGTTCTAATAACCCAAGTTATCACTATGTAAGCCATGGACCGTGAAATGTGAATTATGATGATTTGTGACTAGTTTTGAGCTCTATGATACAATATTTGTGCTCTAGTATTGTAGTGTTGGTAGTCGAGAGAAAATCATTTATGTGGTGATTCATGCAAAGCCACCTATGCACCTTTTTTATGTGACATTCCTCTCTCCTAGGGAAATATTGTGAGCTGTAAGGTCAAACAATTTGTTTTTGAAAACTTGTTTGGAAGATAAATATTTTACCCTAAAACCTCCTTGATCTGTGGTTGTGCCATAACATCCATATCTAAGGAAGCTAAAATCTCAAACTAATGATAAGGTTATATACATGAAGGAATATTGAAACCTTTGAGGCAACCTGATTGATTTAAAAGCAAGGATATGACTCTCCCATGACCCAAGGCCATGTCACCTAGTTCATGAGACAAGTTGAAGTTCATAGTAAAGATTGTGACCTTAAAAATTTTGTTAAATGGGTATCCTATTATGTCTCTTGACCAACATATTCAAAGAATTCTAAAAATATAAGACATGAGGAATCATCAATTCAAAGTATTTTAGCTTGAACTTGTGAAGACGACAAGTTCCTATGGCATATGGTATACTTCTAAATCCTCATACAAGTATATGGTAAAGATAATACATGCCCGAAACTATGTGTCAGGTGACCTAGGTGGATATTGGTGGAAACCCACCAATTCCATTTGGATCCCCACCATTGTTTATTTTAGTTTTTTAGTTTCCTTAATTATAGCACACTTTACTATTTTTAGCAGTTTTTCGGGTCCTAAACTTCCGGAGCCGTTTTGAGGCCATAAATGACGTTTTTTGGGAAAATTGGGAGTAACATGAATCCCTCAACTGATGTTGCTCTCCCGAAAGTTGTAGTCCTTGGATAGATCATTCTAACGAGGTATTGGGTGTGTCAAACGAAGATCATATACCAAAGTTACGACCCCAGGAAGTTGATCTACCAATTTACCCGAAAAGGGGCCCATAGTTTGGCGCTTCATCTCCTAGGGTTAGGTTTTTGGATGTTTATGGTTTTCCATTGTTTCTCAACAATAAGTAGGCCCTTGAGCCTCATTGTAAGATATTTTAGAGGCATGTAGCTGCCACATCTCTTCTCAGAGATAAGCTACCACTGCCCTAGCTAGTTTATTTCCATTTCTATTTGTAAGCATATTTCTGTATTTTAGAGTAATGAAATGAAATATTATTTCTGCTGCATCTCTGTATCTATGGTAGTATCTATAATTTGTTGCATTCTCGTTTAAATTCGGATCAGTAGTATCAGAGCGGTCTGCTCTTTCTCTGTCTTTCTTTGAATGTCTTCAACGAGTTTGCGATATAAGAAGTTAGGGCTTGAACTGGCTGAAACTTTGCAAGACCAACCTCACAAATCCCAACAGCCTCCCATGGTAGATGAAAAGAAATATGAGGGGGCAGGAGATCCTATCAAAATCTTGCTCGAAGAGGCCCTTGAGTGACAAAGGAATGTGATGATGGACAACTTTTCCCAGATCCTTCAGCGGCTACCTAGGGGCAATGCATCTACTTCCAACAGTGACTCTAGAAGTGCCACACCATTTAAGGTACAAGTTAACTTTTATATTCCCATATTTGAGGGTTAGATAGATGCAGATGCCATAGATAAGTGGTTAAATCTACTAGAAGGTTATTTTTCTATTCATGATTTTTTCGGCCAGGAAAAGATTACTTTCGCTCTTCTCAAAGCCACCCCCTGTTACCGGGAAAAGTGTCTATTTAGAACTGCTCTATCCCACTAAGGTGTGACAGTTGCCTTAGAAACAAATAGAGAAAACTACTTTTGGATCTCCTTTATGAACTATAAATGAAGAGGAATAGGAACAACCAACTTGTGTCTTGCGCTAGTCCTTTGATCCAATCTCTCTCCTCTTTGACAGCTTCCAGCTACCTGCTCCCTTACTTGCCCAGCTTCACCAAGTACCTGTAAGATCACAGAAGAAGAAAATTATACGAAGACATGGATTTATATTCATAAATAACTTAGGATCATATTTAAGTTAAACATACAAGTGTAACAAGCATCAATGATACAAAAGCATGGAGAAGAAACTCAAATAGTTTTTATTGATATACAAGAAGATCTAGGAGGAGTTACAACCGATGATTCCTGATCTAGCATCAACCTCCCAGCAAAGAAGCCCCTCTTCACCTCCAACAAAGCATAGATCACCCAATTCTCTGATATGTGTTTCAAAACCAACAACAATTCCTTACAATGTGCAAAATTCCAGCCTCTAGATCTCTGGGATGAGGGATCCATTTATAGATGTATGCAAGGAGGATGAGTCAGCTTATGATTTGATTAGTGGCTTCTCTCTGTCAGTTCTTGCTTCCACTTGGAGACTGAAGGTCTCTTACTCATCTTTCGTCGAATTCAGTGAGGCAAGTGTCATAGGAGAAGATTCTGGAAGCTTCCATTGTCTCTCCACCTCGCGGAATGACACTCCCATTTGTCATTTCCCGCTCAACGCACCCTGGTAGTGCATTTAGGTGCATTGCAATGGACCTAGCTAGTGGATTTAGGTGCTATGCAACGCACTTAGCTAGTGGAGCAGTTGAAATGATCCTGTTTTGACTTATTCTGAGCAGTTTCTTGTGGAGAACTTCTGGGAGAAGCTGTAATTTGTTGACCTTGTTCCTTTAGGGGTTAGAACAACACTTTTAGGGACTTAGGAGCCCTTGGTTTATGGACATTTCATGCTTAGAGTTGTAAGGCACAAAAATGTCTATAACAGTTGCCCCCTAAAGTATGAGGCCATTTATCAGGTGAAATGCTTTATTAGGAGGATCCGAAGTTCTTTCAATGCTGGGAGGAGACCTGTAATAAGATACAATACAATAGATTATCTTCATACTGTTTTCATGATCTAGCTGAGGTGGGCATTCCCATGCTCAACTTTATAAATTCATTTTCATGTACATAGGACAAACAATCGTCTGATGGTAGACTGATGATTCTGATAGAGCCATCATCCTTTTGGTAGGATGATTATCTGTGCTGCAATGCTGTACATTTTAATGTCTTTATTTACCTGAATATATATCGCAGCCCCGATGGATGAAACTAGATCCGGGGTCTTCAATCTCATCCTATCTTCACTCGAAGTACAAGTCGATCCATGTGAGAAATGTTTTGAAGTCGAACATGGAAAGACATCGCTTGATTACCAGTCAATGATGTAAACTGTTAACAAGCGCGAGAGGAATCACCGATAATGATAATGATCCTCAAGGTACTGCAGTACAATTCACGTGGTGTGAATAAAGGACTTGGCGTCGAACACCATGAAAAATCTTTCGATCGAAGGTCATTGATGTAAACCTGTCGCCGGAAGTGAGAAACTTGCCATTGAGGCATGCAAGCTTCAAAGTACTGAATGGGGTGTTCCTAGACCAACTTCTTGGATAATGAGCTGATGTCGACAAGAAGTGATCCGTCATAGGAGGGCCTTAATGAATCCCACATTAATGACATGGAACGGAGCAAATGATTTTGATGGAGGTGAAAACGATCTGATGATATATGGTTCAGGGTGACGGTCATGAAAGGATGGAGTATAATGTATGGTAGTGGGTGGGACACTGGTGGCCTTTCTGGATGACTTCTCTTGAACATGTCGGCGACACTTATGCGATGGATTGGTAGCATTAGCCCTAAATGTGGATGGTATGGCGTGACCATGGCGATGTGACCGGTGAATGAAATGACCCAACCCGACTCGGGCACGGAGTGGAAGTGTCATGTTCAAGAGCGACTTGCTACCAATAAAGATCCTTTGATTTTTCTTCCCAATTTTTCCCCAGTCATTGCTGACCAGTACCTCTTTATTTTTGTCAAGCTTGAGGAGGATAACATATGCTTGTTCTATAATTTTCCCTTCGGGCAAACCCATCGCTATATTTTAACGAGCCTAGCGATAGTGAAATTCGTTCTCGTCTAAAGACAAGTTTGTCACTATTAACCTTTTTAACGAGTTTAACGACAAAGATAACTCAATCCTTTTCATTTTTAGAGAGTCTGAAAAGGTACGTAAAGGTAACTCCAAAATTCCTTTTTCGTCATCTAATCCCTTAAGTCCGAAAAAGTATAAAACAATACAGAAGGGATGAATTTTCGATAGCTTTAACGAGCCGAACAAAACAAGCACTCGATCTTTTTGTGCAATAATCCCTTAGGTCCAAAAAGATTAAAATCTAGAGGAGGGATAGCACTTCCTGTCGCTTTAACGAGCTGGAAGGCCAGAACTCGGCAATCTTTTCATATTTTACGAGTCAGAAAAGAGCTTAAAGAAGACTCGTCTTTTGAGGAACGAGTGATAAAATGGGTAGCAGTTGATTCCAGGTAAGGTTTGGAATTTTCCAATCACGGTAGTGTCACAAGGATGGCTAGTGAAATCACTCTTCGCAACTGTTCCTCAAAATGGGTAAACAATCAAATGGAGGTGAATGATCGGCCAATGAAAAAGTGGAGGTGACGGTGCAAACACAACCAAGGCTTTAATGGCTGAATTACTACATTCACGGTGGTTATTTACCAAGGAATAGTTCATTTTTTAACGAGCTTAAACGCAGGTGGAAACATTTGCTCGGTCTGGGTTTATTTTTTAACGAGATTGAACCTTGTGGTAACACTGCTCGATTAATCCAGTCATATGATAAGAATGTGTCATATAAAAACGGCAATTTTTAGAGTTTTGCCCCACTTCCTTTCTTTATGCAAGTTAGGAAACGACCAATCCAAAAAATAGATAAATGATCACTCTTTGCTTGCACTCCAAAAGGTTTGCATGCCCCCAGGTATAAAACAGAGTTTCAAGGTTACCTATACTTCTATCCGCCAAAACATTTATTTTACCGAGAGAGGTCTACCTCTTACAGGTTACCCAAAGATTGTTCTATTCGCGGCGCAAACAAAACACTTCTTCGGCGATGTCTACCGAGATAAACAAAGGTGAGCGACGATGCCCACCAACTCACATAACTTTGACAAGAGAATCCTGTACTAGAATAACCCCCTCTTCCAATCACGGACAGGGGTACAGACTAGGCATATTCTCCCGCGGAAACCTACTCTATACTCGAAGTTTTCCTGCCGAAGCAGACCAGGATGCATGCCCCCTGGGTTTCAGTCATATCCCTCTGAATCACTCGCGCTCATCGGGAGGAAGGACTGGAGATTGAGACATTTCTTGCGTGAAAATACCATTCAGGGATGGTATATGACTATTTGCTCTTTATGATCCGGGAAATGAAAGCTGGTCCACGAGCTTGACCACTCTTCCTTCGTGCGGAAAACACATTACTCTAAAGAGTGAGGAGACAATCGCTCCCATGCAATAAATATAGTCTCATCTAAGGAGTAGGTTATAATCCAAGGGTCCTTGAACTACCATTATGTTCATGTGGATTGTCTTCCTTCTCAATGTTATGGGCACATCAGGAAGGATCCCTAAAGGTCGACTAGTTCCTTTATCAAAGCCTGTCAGATTTCTCATCTCAGGCAAAAGCGATGGCGAACCAGCGCTTTCCAAGCAGTTGAGGAAAGGATACTCACAGAAGGCCCCTCATCTATGATGGTACCAGCCATAACCATTCTGTATATTTGAACGATAATTCTGAATGGTACACTTGTTGGTAAACGGGGTCTGCCTAGTTGATTCCAGTCGAAGGAGACAACTAGGTTGCTTGGAGGTGGGACCGAATAGACGGCCGGGTACGGCTCGGATGAACTTCCTTCCTGCGGTAAACGAATGGGTAAATTGCCCCCATGTTCGTCGGAGTCTGTGTTTATGAAGATAATTTGGACGGTGTCATCCTTGTTCTCTTCAGTGACTGTATCATCTGAAGATGAGACCTTTGAAGGCAAGACCGGGTCAACTGCCGCCTCGACCTTTTGACTTTCGTCTGGTATGGAATCAGATGGTTTATCTTCAATGATAGGAGCTTCAGCCGACCACCTGAGCGGGCCAGCCGGATTTTCAACTAGTGATGGACTCGGCAAGAGTTTTTTTATATCCAGGAGGAAGTCATAACGGTGAAACCGGACGATCATCCAAAACTCTTTTAGCTTCGTCTAAGAAGGGATAACGGTGGACGGCATGATTGCCTTCGCACAATTTACAAGGAAATCTAGCTTTCCCTTTTTGTCCTAGGGCTTCACTTTCACTAGTTGATGGTGTGCTTTCAACGTGATCATCAGAGGTTGACGACACCGGGTTGTGCAAACGAGGAGACCAGTCCCTTAGTATCCGAGGGATGCAAGGACAATCTCTGTGAAAGTGGTCTCCTTTGCAAATGACACATGGCGATTTAGGCCTGGTTGGTGCAGTGTGTGGATTTTCGTTAGACGACACTCGTTTTCCCCCATTCGCCTTTGGCTCCTTCTTCTTCTTTTCTTTCTTCTTCTTTTCCTTCTTCTCTTTAGGAACTTGACCTTTGGCTTTACTAACCCCATCAAGCGAAGAGGAAGGAGGAGAGGAAGAATTAGAGGAAGTGGAAGGCTGGTAGGCAACTCTGGACTCGTCTAATTGCTGATTCAATTGTTCAGGAATAGTGGTGTTCTGAATGACAGAGGTTGAGAAGAGCCATACAGGAAAACCAATTGTCAGTCCTGGAAGCGACAATGTGGCCATATGGGGCGCACCAACATCTCCCCAAGAGGAGAAGGGACTAGGATTTCCACCAAGGGGAATTCCTTGGTTGGTAGGCTCCATTTTCTCAACCCAAGATCAACGTAGGAAAGGGGTATGAATATTCCATTTAAAATAAATTTTAACATGCTTTGACACAACTTGTTTTTTCAGTTTTTAAGAGTCGAGAAAAAACAAAAGATGACTCTAGTCTCCTTCGATTTTTAATGAGCCTGAAGTGACAAGTGCTCAGATGGACCTTTTCCGTTAAAGAGTCTAAAAAGGAATGAAAGGGACTGGTCTGGAGGTCTAGGTAGAGGGAGTACCAAACCAATCGCAAAACTGCAGAATACTTTTTACGATACGGCAGTCAATCTTCCCGAATGCTGTGTTTGGTGCATTGCGATCAGTAGGGTGGCCGACACGGCTTCCTATGGATAAAGGATTTAAGCCTATAGGGGTCTCCCAATATATACACGACGGTACATGGGAGCACAAGTCCGTACTGGCACTTATCGTCTCAAAGTGGAGGAATCATCCAACCATCAGTGAGGACAACAGTTACCAGGCTTTACAACGCCGGAATACGTCTCTAGCCTAGACCTCTAAATGTTGTGTGTTAAGTTCCAAAGCATTGTTAGATTCATTGAATTTATTTTAAGCTGATCTTTCTTATGAAGTTTGCCTTTTGGGTTCACCATGAGATGTAGATGTAATTCCTAAAATGCAATCTAAAGATGATAAACAAACTTTTATCTCTTTTCAGCAATGAAAATCCTAGCTACTAGGGGAAAAGAAAGACACAATCTTTTCACAAAGAGCAAAGAACACACTGTAAATGCGCTTTCCTAAATCAAGCCAAACAGCCTGTCTATATGCAAATGCACATGCATGTGTTTGTTTTTCACTTTCTTAGTATTGATGCTAAAAAGAAAGTTGATGTACAAATCTGAATTTTCTTTCAAGCGTCAAACACAAACTAGCTTCTTTTCAAAATCAAAAGGTAGAGATGATTACGACACTTTATGATTTTGAAATAAATACTCGTTTTGACACTAGAAAGTCACAAATTCAAACCAAAGGAAAAATTAAAAGCATAATCGACCATCAATAGGAAATAAACTTTATCCTATAATCAAAATCCACACTTGCGACAGATCTAAATCAAAGGGCGACAGTACGACTATTATACTTTTGCAATGGAAAACTGTAAATGACTCAACAAACACACAAAAACATCTACAGTTCTTTTGTACAAATGAGGCAGAATATCAGTAAGGAAAAGGGGTTTGAAAGAGTCATATACTGATCACAGGCTGCAAAAATCAAAGACAAAACTGGAAGGAATGAAGCAAAGAACCTCAGCTGCACAGGGCTAGGCTGATCAGCGCACCTGTTACACAGAGAAAATGCATTACAACGCAGGTTGCCCTCTCGGGAAGTGCGTTGAAATGCAGAACCACTTCAGAGTGCCTGCGCTGGGACAGAAACGAGAATTCTATCCAGGTTCTAGGCCACAGTTTGCAGTTTAATCTTTGGTTTTTGGCTGAGTAGAAGCAATCAGTAATGCATCATCAGGGGTAGATCTAAGGAGGGTCTAAGAACTATCACAAGGGCAATCAGTTAGTCTATGAATCGGCTATTCAAATCATAAACAGATCCAGTGAATGGATTGAAGCAGCAGATGTCTACTTTGCATTTGCTATGGCAAATGCAGTTTGATTGCTACTTATAAGTTTATGAAATAAACAACAAGAGATACACAAACAAACTAATTAGACAATCTTCCCCAGTGGAGTCGCCATTTTGTTACTGGGAAAAGTGTCTATTTAGAACTGCTCTATCCCACTAAGGTGTGACAGCTGCCTTAGAAACAAACAAAGAAAACTACTTTTGTATCTCCTTTATGAACTATAAATGAAGAGGAATAGGAAGAACCAACCTATGTCTTGCGCTAGTCCTTTGATCCAATCTCTCTCCTCTTTGACAGCTTCCAGCTACCTGCTCCCTTACTTGCCCAGCTTCACCAAGTACTTGTAAGATCACAGAAGAAGAAAACTATACGAAGACATGGATTTATATTCATAAATAACTTAGGATCAGATTTAAGTTAACCATACAAGTGTAACAAGCATCAATGATACAAAAGCATGGAGAAGAAACTCAAATAGTTTTTATTGATATACAAGAAGATCCAAGAGGAGTTACAACCGATGATTCCTGACCCAGCATCAACCTCCCAGCAAAGAAGCCCCTCTTCACCTCCAAAAAAGCATATATCACCCAATTCTCTGATATGTGTTTCAAAACCAACAACAATTCCTTACAATGTGCAAAATTCCAGCCTCTGGATCTCTGGGATGAGGGATCCATTTATAGATGTATGCAAGGAGGATGAGTCAGCTTATGATTTGATTAGTGGCTTCTCTCTGTCAGTTCTTGTTTCCACTTGGAGACTGAAGGTCTCTTACTCATCTTTGGTCGAATTCAGTGAGGCAAGTGTCATAGGAGAAGATTCTGGAAGCTTCCATTGTCTCTCCACCTCGCGGAATGACACTGCCATTTGTCATTTCCTGCTCAACGCACCCTGGTAGTGCATTTAGGTGCGTTGCAATGCACCTAGCTAGTGGATTTAGGTGCTATGCAACGCACTTAGCTACTGGAGCAGCTGAAATGATCCTCGTTTGACTTATTCTGAGCAGTTTCTGGTGGAGAACTTCTGGGAGAAGCTGTAATTTGTTGACCTTGTTCCTTTAGGGGTTAGAACAACACTTTTAGGGACTTAGGAGCCCTTGGTTTATGGACATTTCATGCTTAGATCTGTAAGGCACAAAAATGTCTATAACACCCCCCACGTCAAGGACTGGTGGGAAACCTACTGCGAGTAGAAGGATGAAAGTACGGCCTCACTATTTTCAACTGTTCCCACTTGGAATTCATTCTGGGCTACCCTCAAGGAGCAGTACTACCTTGTCGAAAGCTACGACGATCAATAGATAAAGTGGACCACACTGTGGCAGAGAAGGGACCAAGATGTGCCAAAGTTTACCAATATTTTCCATACCCTTTACACAAAATTGGGTATCAAGGATTCATAGCAGCGTTTGGTACTCAAATACCGTGGCTACTTTCATAGGTACATCAGGATGAAATAGAATTCCTGAACATCTCCTCGCTCAACATGACATACCGATATGCTGTTAAGATCGAGCAAAAGTTTAAACGGAAGAAGCGAGAATTTGGATTATAGGTTTTAACCCCGTACAGAAATTACTTGCATATGAATTCTAAAGCACAAAAGATAAACAATGCGAGAGCATAATACATAAAACACATATACACAGATGTTTTCCCCTGGATCGCAAAACCAGGACTACCAGCTTGATTTTTCATTATGTTCCTTTCAATTTTATAATACATATTTGTACATTCCAAAGCATCCAATACCATGGACCAAAAACCATCGCGTCCAAAAAACATGTGCGAAAATCATGCACAAAACCATAGGTGGGTCTGCCCATCCTATCATAGGGTGCAAAAACAAAATTTTCTGAGGCATTTCCCTAGACCCCATAAAGTGGGGTTACGGGTATGCCTCAAACCCCCTATGATCCTCTCAGCTACATAATCAATGCAACGAAGGGGGGGTTCCCCCCCCCCCCAAACCCCCCGGTTAACTATGTGGACTAGTCGTGGAAAGAATATAACACAACCTAACATTCCCCCACTTGTTGTTTTCTTTCCGCAAGGGGCCATAAGAGAGCTTAGTCATTTTTCCATCTCTAAAATGCTCATTATCTCTCTACACCAAGAGAAATTCTTAGAACTCACAGATTTTGTCAATGCATCTGCAGTATTCTTCAAAGTGTCCACCTTTACTAGCAACACCTTCTTGTCTTCTATAATATCCCTCATAAAGTGATACTGAACATCAATGTGCTTTGTCTTTGAATGACATGCAGGGTTCTTTGCCAAGAAAATTTCACTTTGGCTGTCACAGTCTATCCTTATACCTTGTTGTACTAACCCCATACTTGAACACAATCTTTACAACCAAACTGCTTCCTTGCTTGCATGAGTGGCTGGCATGTATTCTGCTTCTATAGTTGATAGTGGCACTACAGATTGTTTCTTACTCATCAAACTGACTGCACCTCCAAATAGGTTAATCACATACCCACTTGTAGATCTTCTCTGATCCAGATCTCCACCCAGTTTGCATCAACAAAGCCATGAATATCCAACATTCTGTCCAATCCTGATCTTCCTTGGTAGCACAAACCATAATCACTAGTGTCACGCAAATACCTGAAAACCCACTTCATTTCTATCCAGTGCTCCTTCCCTAGTTTTGACATAAATCTGCTCAATACTCCCACTACATGTGCAATGTCTGGTCTAGTACAGAACATTGCATACATCAAGCTATCGGCTACACTTGCATATGGAACACGAGACATGTCCTCTTCCTCTTCTTGTGTCGTGGGACATTGTTCAGTAGATAACCTCACACCTACAAGAATAGGAACCTTCACTAGTTTACTATCCTGCATATTAAACCTTTGCAGTATTGTCTCAAAATACTTCCTTTGGTTTAACTAGAGCTTCCTCTTTGCCCGATCTCTTTTAATTTCCATGCCAAAAATATAGTTTGCAGCATCAAGATCTTTCATGTTTAATTTGGAGGACAATTGGGTATTCAAATCCTAGATAATTTCTTTGTCATTTCCAACCAGCAACATATCATCCACATACAAGACCAGATAAATAACACGGTCACCAATTAATCTAAAATACACATATTGATCTGCTTTGCTTCTTGTGAAGCCAAGTCCCCGTATAAATGTATCAAATTTCTAATACCACATCCTTGGTGATTGTTTTAACCCATAAAGAGACTTATTTAACTTTCATATTAGTTCTTTCTTACCCTTCAACACAAAGCCTTCAGGTTGCTTCATGTAGATTTCCACTTCTAGATCCTTGTGAAGAAATGTTGTCTTCACATCCATCTGTTCTACCTCAAAATCAAAAGTAGCAGCAACAGATAAAAGTAATCTAATATAAGCTACCTTGGCAATAGGAGAAAAAAATATCACCAAAATCAATTCCCAACACCTGGGAATAACCTTTTGCTACCAACCGAGCTTTATATTTCTCCACATTTCCTACTACATTTGTCTTCTTTTTGAATACCCATTTTCTGCCAATGGGTTTCCTTCCAGCTGGAAACTCCACCAGATCCCAAGCCTCATTTTTGTGCAAAGATGCCATTTCATCAACCATGGCCTCTTTCTAGAGTTTTCCATCCTCTGAATCCACTACTTTCTTCACAGTTCTAGAATCATCATCAGTAACAGACAAAGAGAAATTTGAACAAAAGGCAGATGGACTATACCTTTCTGGCAGCCTTCTTTCTCGAATTGATCTTCTCACAGCCAGAGTTTGTGGCTCTTCATCTTCTGATTCCTCCTCTGTTGTAGAGTCTGATTCTTCCTCCTTTAGCTCAAACTCTATCTTCTAAGGTTCTATTGGTTGGACTTCATGTTTAATAACATCTTTCACCTCTCTGAATACCACATCTCGACTGTACACAACCTTCCTTGTTACTAGGTTCCAAAGCTTATAACCCTTTAAACCATCCTTATACCCAATAAAGATGCACTTTTTAGATTTACTATCCAACTTGGTTCATTTCCCCTTTGGAACATGTACATATGCATCAAATCCAAATACCCTTAGGTGTGAAAGAGAGGGTTTCTTACCAGTCAATACCTCTTGTAAAGTCTTATCCTCCAACATTGGTGAAGGTGACCTATTAACCAGGTAACATGTAGTATCCATCGCCTTTGCCCAGAATTCCTATCCTAACCCGACACCACTGAGCATGCTTCTTGCCCTTTCCATCAACGTCTTGTTCATACTTTCTATAACCCCATTTCACCAAGGTGTATATGCAGTAGTCTTCTGTCGTGATATACCACACTTCTTATAGAATTCTTCAAATTCCTTACTGCAAAACTGTCCACAATTATCTGTCCTTAGCACCTTTATCTTCTTCTCTGTCTGATTTTCCACAAGAACCTTAAATTCTTTAAACTTGTCAAAGACTTCAGATTTCTTCTTAAGGAAATATCTCCATGTTTTCCTTGAGAAGTCATCTATAAATGATACATAGTACACAGACTTACCCAGTGATGGAACCTTCACAGGTCCAAACACATCACTGTTCACAAGTTCTAATATTTGTTTTGCCCTCTTACTACCAGAGGGGAAACTCACCTAATTCTGCTTCCCATATACACAATTTTCATAGAAATCAAAATCCAAAGAGCTATTACCCATACCTTCTACCATACCTTTACCATGAAGTATTCGAAGGCCCTTCTCTCCAATATGTCAAAGCCTTTGATGCCACAACATGGTATTCTCTCTAGAGACCACTAGATTTTCTGCTTCACTTTCAGGAACCACAGAACTGTTGCACCCATCAATAACAATGCTACCTTGCATCTTGTATAGAGTTCCAATTCGAACTCCCTGCATCAATATCAGTGCTCCCCGGACCATTTTGTAGGTATCCTTCTCGAACACTGTTTTTACACCTGCATCATCTAGCTTGCTTACAGAAATCAGATTTCTGGCCAATGTAGGAATATGCAGAATAGATGGAAGTGTTCTAACCCTTTCACCTTGCAACTTCAACTTTATTTTTCCATGACCAATGATTCTAGCCTTCCTATCATCCCCTAAGAAGACATCACCACCATCGTATTTCTCATACTCGCAGAACCACTCTCTATGGAGAGTGAAGTGAAAGGATACACCTAAGTCAATCAACCATGCCTCATGATCTACATGTGTACGTGAAGAAGCCAAGTACACATTCCCACCTTCATCTAAGGTGGTTTTCACCTCTGTAGAAGGAGAATCATCAGATCCCTTTCCTTTATCAGGAGATTTAGATTTACAGTCCCTTTTGTAGTGCCCTTCCTTTCCGCATTTCCAGCATACCACCTTTACAGGTTTTCCTGGAGATTTAGATCTCCCTCTAGATTTAGATCTCCCAATCAATGACTTATTTTTGTTTTCGTTTTAGGAACATCCTCGTATAGACAAGGAATCACCATTCTGGCTCTCCATATTTTTCTGTCTCATCTCCTCCGTCAGCAAGAATGAGACTATTTCATCAAACTGCAAGGCAGTTGCATTGCTACCTATTGCAATAACTAGACTATCCCACGAATCTGGTAGAGAACACAACAAACTGATGCACTTATCTTCATTTGAAATTTTAATATCAACAGATGCTAACTAACTTACTAGAGTATTAAATGCATTCAGATGCTCTATCACCAAGTCTCCATCTTTCATCCTCAGGTTATATAGCTTTTTTCGCAGGAACAGTTTATTCACCAGAGACTTAGATTGGTACAAAGTCCCTAACTTGTCCCACAAAGCCTTCACTGTAGCTTCCCCTAATACATTCAGCAACACTGAATCTGAGAGACACAATTGTATTGTGCCCTTTGCCTTCTGATCCAACTTCTTCCATTCTTCACCGAACACTCCTGTTGGTTTAGTACTCGGATCTACCATGATCCACTGATCTTTGTCCATCAACAGATCCTCCATCTTGAGTTTCCACAACTCAAAACTCTAACCATTAAATTTCTCGATCTCTATCTTTCCACTGCTCGCCAGTGTCTTTCACCACCAGAATCGATCTCGCAGATCTCCCACTGAACAGGGTCTACCACAGGCCCTAGCAAAACGCCTCAGCAACAAAGGCGTCCCCTTGAAGCCAAAACTGCTCTGATACCAAATGTAGGTTTTAACCCCATATATAAATTACCTGCATACGAATTCTAAAACATAGAAAATAAACAATGCGAGAGAAAAACACATATACACTAAGATTTTCCTGTGGATCCCAAAACTGGGACTACCAGCTTGATTTTTCATTATGTTCCTTTCAATGTTATAATACATATTTATACATGCTGAAGCATCCAATACCATGGACCGAAAACCATCGCGTCCAAAAAACATGTTTGAAAATCATGCACAAAACCATAGGTGGGGTTACGGGTACACGTCAAACCCCCTATGATCCCTCCCCCACTACACAATCGGTGCAATGAAGGGGGGCTCCATCCCCCCTCTAACGCCCTCGTTAAATATGTGGGATAGTCGTGGAAAGAATATAACACAACGCAACATGGATATGTGAATCTGAAGCAAGGGAAAGGTGCTCCCAAACCATAGAACAAAGGACAAAGACAAGGCAGGGCAGCCCAAGAATACCCACCAAAGCTGCAAGCAAAGAACAATGCCACGAAGCTGAAAAAAGACACCAGAAAGTGGTGTGAGTTTTGTAAGAGATCCACTCACAACACAAGTAAGTGTCAGGCCAAGCAATCATTGGTGGCTGATATAAACATTTTAGAATCGGATGCATGTTCTGATTCTGAGTCAGAACTCCACAAGGGGAATGACAAAGGGAAGTAGATTACTGATGCGGAGGCCAATGCCACCATGAAGATCCACAAGGAGGAACCTAGAGATCCAAAGGAGGAGGAGTGCCTCTTCCACTCCCCCATGTGTGTAAAGGGCTCTTCACTACAGTTCATTGTCGATAGTAGGAGCCAAAAGAACCTCATTTCGGCAAAGGTCGTGAAGCAGTTGGGCTTACCGACCACAACACATCCACAATCGTACACCATTGGGTGGCTTCATCAAGGACAGATCTTCGCGTGAGCCAGCAGTGTCGCCTTTCATACAAGATCAAGCCCTTCATGGATGAGGTATTCTATGACGTTTCTCCCCTTGATGTTTGTGATGCATTATTAGGCCAACCATACTTGTGGAGGTGACATGCTATGTATGAATCAAGGCCTCGTGTTGTTATTATTACTTTGGGAAATAGGTTGTACAGGATACTAAAGGTAGCACCGCCTACCACCATCTCTTTGGTTATTGTAAAACAATGTAGTAAGCTCATTTACAAAACCGGGAAATTTGTTTTCCTGATGATATGCCCTCAAGGAAAGAAGAAGACAGTGGCCACAACCTCCAAACAGACCCCCTCTGCATGACAACTACAGATGGACAAGGTCATGGAGGAGTACGAAGACATATTCACCTCCCTCCCAGGGGTTCCTCTACACTGTCAGGTCAAGCACTCAATCAATCTGACCCCAGGTGCGACGCTACACAATGGACCAATCTATCGGAGCTCCATTCTAGAGAACGATGAAATAAAGAGGCAAATTCAGGAACTGTTGTAGAAAGGTAACATCTGTCCAAGTTCATCGCCCTATGGGAGCCGAATCGTGTTGGTACAGAAGAAGGATGGGACTTGAAGACTTTGTATTGACTATCTAGCATTGAACAAGACCACTGTCCATAATAGATACCCGATCCCATGGATTCACGACCTCCTGGACCAATTGGAGGGGGAAAAATATTTCAACAAGATCGATTTGAAGTCAAGATATCACTAGGTACCAATCAAGCCCTCTGATGTGTGGAAGATTACCTTCAAAGCCAAGGAGGGCATTTTCTAATGGTTGGTTATGTCTTTCACGTTGACGAATGCTCCTGCAACCTTCATGAGGCTAATGGATGACATCTTGCGGCCATTCACCAACTCATTTGTAGTGGTATACTGGATGACATCTTGATCTTCAGCCAGAGTTGGGAAGAGCATCTCCACCACATACGACAGGTTCTCCAAACACTGCGGCAACATAGGTTATGTGCCAATTTGGAGAAATGCACTTTTGACATGGCCCAGGTTTAGTATCTGGGATACATTATTGATGAATGGGCGGTGCATGTTGATCTAGCCAAGATCCAAGTCATTCGGGATTGGCCATCTCCAACCACTCTGATAGAGCTCTGTAGCTTTTTGGGCCTTGTCAAATTCTACCGTAGGTTCCTATTGCGATTTTCTCATATCACTTCACCCTTGAGTCAAGTCACCAAGGAGGGAGTGAAAGCAAAATTCTTTTGGTCTGAATCTCAATAGAAGGCATTCACAAAGTTGAAACATCGCCTCTGCTTGACATCAGTTTTCGCATTACCTAACTTTCAATAACCATTTGAGGTCGAGATAAATGCCTCTGAATATGCTATTGGGGCAGTCCTTGCTCAACACAGGCATCCAATGGCATATCACAGTGAGACACTTTTAGACAAAGTCCATAAGTATCCCAAATATGACAAAGAGATGTATTCCATTGTGCATGCCTGCTGACAATGGAAACATTACATTTTGGGGAAGGAAACAATCATCCACACAAACCATCTGCCCTTGTAGTTCATATAGACCCAATGGAAATTTCATAATTATCACCATCAGAAGTAGTCCACATACCTGCAACAGTACCATTTGAATATCAAGTATAAGAAGGGCAACACCAATAATGTTGTAGATTGCCTCAGTCGACCACCGATTGTGGAGTTAACCACCGTGCTCAATTCTTGTGGGCACGAGACTTATGATTGGCCACTTCTATACAAAAGCAACCCAGAATTCGGCCACACATACCAGACACTCTTGGAGAGTCAGCATGTTCCAGATTTTCACCTCTAGGATGCTTTGTTATGCCACTTGGGTCACCTTTATGTTCCTTCAAGAGAGCGTGCCAAGATGATTTGGGAAGCACACTACAGTTGAGCTGCTGGGCATTTCGAGGTTGAGAAAATGGTGGCAGTACTATAGAATTATTTATATTGACCTAATCTTTGATAGGATGTCGGGAAATACATTAGATCATGCACTGCATGTGCCATTGCCAAACCGACCATCAAGAAGCAAGGCCTTTATACCCCACTGCCTACCCTTAGTCGAACTTGGAAATCCATCTCCATGGATTACATGTCTGTCCTTCCTTCTATTAAGCATGGAAACAACAATGTTTTTGTGGTCATCAATACGTTCTCAAAGATGGCCATTATGGCAGCCTGCAAGAAGAATATCATAGCAGAAGCCACTGCTAAACTCTTCTTTGAATGAGTGTGGGTACACTTTGGGACCCCACAGCCTATCATCTCAGATCGGGACAATAGGTTCCTTAGTACATTTTGGTCTAGTCTCTAGTCGATGCTCAACACCAAACTCACTAAGTCCACAACCTTCCATCCCCAAACTGATGGCTAGACAGAGGTTGTCAACCTGATGATTGTACACATTCTATGTGCCATGTACAACTCATAGAATCCAAGAAAATGGGATGAGATCCTTCCCTATGTTTAGCATAGCTATAACCAGGGCCTCCACAACTCGACTAGCCACAACCCTTTTCAGGTGGTTTTGGGATTCCAACCACTATGTCCCATTAATGTGGCCATTTCATTTGTAGCTACTCAGGCAAATTCAATTCATGTCCAGTCCAAAACAGATAAGACAAACAACTTCATTGATCACATCCAACATATTCGCCAGCAGGTCCACGACATTCTCAAGAAATCAAATGCCAAGTACAAGCAGTGACATGATCAACATCAGGTGCCACACAACTTTCAGGTGGGTGACAAAGTATGGTTGCATTTGCAAAAGGAACACCTTATCGGAGCCTATCAGAAACTCAGACCACTCTGATATGGTCTTTACACCATTACCAAGGTTGTGGGAGAAATGCATTTGATCTCAACATTCCCCCATTCCTTGGCCTGCACCTAGTGTTTAATGTGGACCACCTTCGGCCATATTTTCCACCATTAGTAGACACATTCGACATTGCAAAACAACTCACACCCACGGAGTTAAATCCATATCGCATGGAACAAGATGAAATTGATCGAATCATGGACACATAGATCAATAACACTCACCAGCAAAAGATCCAACTGTATCGAGTTGTCAAAGTAGGCCAACTCCTTCACCAGGGCAAGTGGCTCACCAGGGACCAAGTTCAGCAAAAGCTTCCTCATCTCATGGAGGAACTCAACGCAATGAGGACCATTGCTTCCTAAGGGGGGAGGAATGATCTAGGTGGATACTGGTGGACACACACCAATTCCATTTGGATCCCCACCATTGTTTCTTTTAGTTTTCCAGTTTCCTAAATTGTAGCACAATTTACTATTTTAGCAGTTTTTTGGGTCCTGAACCTCTGAAGCCGTTTTAAGGCCCTAAACGACATTGTTTTGGAAAATATCGGAGCAATATGTGTCCATGGGCCAATGCTGCTATTCTAAAAGTTGTATTCCTTCTATAGATCTTTCTAACAAGGTATTGTGCACATCAAACGAAGATCATATGCCAAAGTTACGACCTCGAGAAGTTGATGTACCAATTTACCGAAAATGGGGCCCATAGTTGGTGCTTCATCTCCTATGGTTAGGTTTTTTATTTTTAGGGTTTTCCATTGTTTCTCAGCAATAAATAGGCCTTTGAGCCTCATTGTAAGATAGTTTAGAGGCATGTAGCCACCACATATATTGTCATAAATAAGCTACCATCGCCCTAGCTAGTTTATCTCCATTTCTATTTGTAAGCATATTTCAGTATTTTACAGTGATGAATTGAAGTATTATTTCTACTGCATCTCTGTGAGGTCATAGGGAATCTTATATTTGGCGTACAATGATGTGGTTGGACCTTTGTTAGTTACATCGCGAGGTAAATCTATGTACTATGTCTCATTTATATATTACTTCTTGAGGAATACATATATTTATTCTCTTAAGAAGAAATATAAATTATTTAACAAATTCAAAGAGTTTAAGGCCCTTGTGGAAAATCATAAGAAGAAGAAAATTAACGTCATAAGGAGAAATGACGGTCGATAATTCTATAGTACTAAATTCAAAGAATCGTGTAAGAGGTGAATTATATTAAGGTAGAAGACTACTCCCTACAGAACTCGGTGAAATGATGTTGCAAAATAATGAATGGGACATTGATGGAGAAAGAAAGGATCATCCTCAGTGGTAATAGATTAGTAAATAAATTCTAGATAAAGACTATGGAAAATAGATCCCTCATCGGTGTTAGATAATAAGACTCCACGTGAGGTATGGAGTAATAAGTAACATTCTCTTAAACATCTCAGAGTATTTGGTTCCAATTCTAATATATACATTCCAAAGGAAAATAAGAGTAACCTAGATAATAAAGTTCAAAAGTGTATCATTATATATATATATATATACATATATATATATATATATATATATATATATATATATAGACATATGGTTTGAAATATAATAAGGGTTGGAAACCATAAACTAAAAAGGTATTGTATGGCTGATATGTAGTATTTAGAGAAGTAAAAAATGATATCAAACAAGAATTCCTACAAAGGGAAAAAGGACCATGGAAGATAGAGTTTGATTTGAAGGATGATGATTTAGACTCTACAAAAGAACACGAATAAGAAGAAAAATCATAGATTTTAGCACTAAAGATATCAGTTCAAGAAAGAGGGTAGCCAAAATGGTGTAATACACTTTATTTCCATTCAAATGTTGCTTTTTTTATTGGTAATGATGATCCTAGAACTTTTAGAGAGGAAATAGATTTAGAAGACAAAAAACTCCAGAAAAAAACCATGGTTGAAGAAACTATAGCCTTCGACAATAATGAGGCTCAACATCTAGTGGAGCTGTAATCTAGAGGAAATACTCTTGACCACAAATTGAAATTTAAGAAGAAAGTCAATATAGAAGGTAGAGTGTAGAAATACAATGGTCAATTAGTAGAGAAAGGTTTTTTCTAGGTAGAGGAAATTGGTTTTGGTTATATTTTTTCTCTTGTTGCCAAGTTAACTTATATTAGATTTCTTCTGACTACCTTTTATGCTTTTGATTTTGAAGTATAACAAATAGATGTGAAGATAACATTTCTACATCGAGATCTAAAAGAAGAAATCTACATGAAGTATCCAGAAGGATTTGTTGTGAAATAAAAGAAACTGTGGTATGTAGGTTGAGAAAGTCCATGTATCAGTTGAAACAATCACCAAGGATGTTGTACCAAAAAATTGACACTTAGATATTGGGACTTGGCTTAAAAATGGGAAAAGTAGATCACTATTTGTATTTCAAATAATTGGTGATCATATTGTTATTTGGTCTTATATGTGGATGATATCTTACCATTGGTTGAAAATGATAGGGAAATGATCCATGAACTGGAAACTTAGTTGTCCTCTAAAATTTACATGGAGGATCTTGGATTGTAAATTTTATTTTTGACATGCTAATTGAAATAGATGAGGAAAAAAAGAAACTATGGCTATGTTAGAGGAATTATGTCGATACAATATTACATAGATTTAATATGCAAGAATGTAAATTGGTGAAGGTACATATTCCTATAGGCGTGAATTTAACTGCAAAATAATGTTCCAAGACATAGGAAGAGGAAGAGGATATTTCTTGTGTTCCATATGCCAATCTGGTTGGAAGTTTTATTTATGCAATGGCTTGTCGATTCATGTTGGGCATGATATTTGCATTGCAAAATATCTACAAGTGGGTATGTGTTTAACCTATTTGAAGGAGAAATCAGCTGGATGTGTAAGAGATAGTTTGTAGTGGCACTCTCAAATATAGAAGTTGAATATGTAATAGTTACTCATGCAAGTGAGGAAGTCGTATTTTAATAGAGATCATGTTCTAGTATTGGGCTGGCCCAATGAGCTACGAGGATATATTATGACAATTAGAGTGCTATCTTGATATAAAATAACCCAACATACCTATATGAGACAAAGCATATTGACATTCAATATGACTTTGTGAGAGGTGTGGTTGAAGAAAAGAAGGTGTTCCTAGTGAAGGCGGACACTTCGAATAATGATGTATATTTATTAATCAAATATGTGAGCAATGAGAGGTTCCCTTTGTGTATAAAAAAAATAGTCCTTATTACACCATTGTTAGGCATATACTCATGTGGCCTCCTATGTGCAAATAAAACAACAAGTGGGGAAATGTTGGGTATGTGTTATATTATTTGCACATCTATCTCCATGTATGTTGGGTGTAGTGTGGGATCATAGAGATAGAAATTCCCCCTCTCGTTAAAGGGTTTTCATGTGGATGGAATATCCTCTATGTAGGGGTTCAAGGGAAAAGCCCTCGAAAAAACAATTTGGGTATTTTTTGCATGAATTTTTTGTGTTTTATGGCCAACTTTTTTTGTTGACAATAATTTTGTGGCACACGGTAGATTTGCCCAAGATTTTGTAGTTTCCATTAAGGAACTACAATTAAATTCTAACATATGGTAAATCGATTGGTAATTTATGGATTCTATAGTATAAACAAACACGCACAAATATATATTGAAAAATATTGGCAGTTTACCTGATTTTGGGTTCCAAGGTAAAATATTTGTATTAATGTGTGTGTTTTCCATTGAATCTTTTTTATTTTACTAAGAAATTATTTGCATCAATTAAATATATATGGTCAAAACCTACATAAACATAGAGGAATTGATTATGTTACTTTATTACTGAGCCTTGAACAAGTGGATGATTAAGAATAGATATCCACTACTACATGCAACAAATTGTTTTGTCATATTGGGGAAGGACAAGGGGATTATGAAGTTGGGCCTTAGACACGAGTATTATTAAATTTAGATTGTAGTAGATCATGAGGCAAAGATGACCATGGTTACAATATATGAGAGATTAGAGTTCACAATGATTCCTTTTAATCTATGTGATGGTTCAACTACCTTTGGCATATTTGTGAACAATTTTCATTGTCCCTTTTTGGGGAAGTTTGTATTAATATATTTTCATAGCATCATTTTGTATAGCGAGGACCTGAAGGTGAACAAGAAGCATTTGGTAGGGTATAAGGGAGCATAAGTTGTACTTAGATAAGTAAAAGCTCCATTCTGCATAGAATGAGATATCATTTCCTGGTCACATGATTTGTTATGGACTTATCCGCATGGATTCTGTGAAGATGAAAGAAACTAAGGAATGGTAAGAGCCACAAAATGTGCAAGATTTGAGAGTCTTCTTGGGGATGGAAAAAATATTACAAGAAATTTGTGGAGGAATATTCTATGATTGTTACACTCCACACCAATTTTTTGAAGAAGGAGAGAACATGGAAATGGAGAAAGAAGAGTAGGAATGTGTTTGGGGAGATAAAACACTGGATTATCTGTACTCTTGTTTTAAGGATACCATACTTTGAGTAACCATTCGAGTTACAGATAACTGCTTCAAAATTTTCCATTGGAAGAGTTTTGGCACAAGGCATCACCTAATAGATTTCAATGGAATGAATTTGCATGATGAAGAGAGGGCATAGCCAACTCATGAGCAAGAGATTCTAATTATTGTGCATTGTCTATGATTCTGGAGGAACTACCTCTTAGGAAATCCATTTGTTGTCTAGATATTAAATATTGTGGCAAGACATTTAACAATATAACTTAAGTTGTCCTTCAAATACTAATTTTGACAAGCATCTTAGTGGAGTTTGATATTACCATTGAGTATAGAGGGTTGGACAACTCAATGCTATAGTACATGCCTTGAGTAGAAAGGCACATCTTGCTACACTTGATGAGGAAGAGGAGTTGCATACATAATGTTAAAGTGATATTAAGGTATTGGAGAAGTTGCAAAACAAGATTCATGATGGGTTGTATATGTATCCAACTTTAAACAACCTTATGAAGCAGGTGAAGGAAGGAAAGATGACAAATTTTGTTGTTCACAATGGACCCTTGTATTTCGGTCAAAGCATATATGTGTCGAGGATAGGTAGCTTATGAAAGGATCTTATAAAGGAATGCCATGACTTTCCTTGGGATGAATACCTACAATAGAAAAAGACACTAATATTGTTATGGAGAAGATACTTATGGGTATGTATGAGGTAAGATGTTGAGGAGTGTGTCTAGACTTGTATCAAGGGTCAACAATCAAGCTTGGCACTAGGATGCAAGAAAATTTATTATATCCTTTACTAATTACAGAGAAGTTGTGGTCGAGAATCTAAATGGATTTCATTACATAGATTCCAATTTGATTGTGTTGTGATTGATTGTTTTTCACTGTATATTATCTTTATTCTAGTGATGGTGCTTTATGGAGTGAAGGAGGTGGTGAAGATGTTTTCTAGACATGTTATGAATTATTGGGGTCTTCTATTTAGCATTATGTAAGAGAGGGATACGAGGTTCACCAAAATCATTTCGAAATCATGATTCAATATTATTGATAAGACATTTTTGTGACACTTCGGTAAAGATGATAAAAATGATTGAATAGATTTGTTGGGTATAGCACATTCTAGTTACAAATTGTAAAACAGTTCAATGGAAGGTTATAGTCAATTTGAGCTAACCAATTGGAAGCTACCCATGATGCCACATTTGGTGATGTAAGGATATTATGGGAGGAGTCCATCAAACTTGGGGTTCACTATGGGTTGGTAGGAGAGGGTGGACTTGGCTCATGTATTTTTTATCAGGTTTAGAAGGGAACAATTTATGCCACCTGTAGGGATGGAAAATTCACTTCTTCATAGGTTTGACTATCTGTTCAAACTAATTGGTAGGGTCAAATTAGTCATCAACACATTGGTGATGAAATTTCACTTGAAATTTCATCATCCTACCTTCCATATCAATCAATTGAGACCATGTTGAATAGACACAATTGAATTGGGTAGAGTTGATCCACTACATCCACCTACATTGATCTAGATAGAGGTGGAATTTGAAGAGATATTAGAGCATATGACCATGAATATTGGAAATAATTGGTGACATAATAACTTTTTTTGGTGGAAGGATAATTCAAATTAAGATAATCATAGGGAGTTGAAGGAATCATTTTGTAATTTAGCACACAACACACAAGTTCTATGAGACACATCATGGACTACCAACACCAAGATTGTCGAGGGAAACAGTGAATTTGGAGTTCGGGAGGGTGTCACAACCCTAAAGATCATGTTTGACATGGGCCTAACAAACTTTCAATATTGCATGACACCCCACCAACTTGAATGGGCATCGCAAGTGCTTGGTCGACACCTTAGTCGATTTGGGTGCACTGTCGAGTTATGATGTAATTGAAATAGTCACATGGTATGGTGCACCCACATAGGAAAGAGAGTTGCATGATGCACACCCCACCATTTGGTCAATAAATACCTTGAACAAGAGTGCGCACAGAAAATTTGGAGTCTTTCTTTTGTGCGAGCATGGGTTGTCTAACAGATGACATGGAAAAATGATTAATACATAGAAGTGATAAGTTGACTAGATAAAGTACAATTTGATGAGCTTGAAAAATTAGGAAATACATTTACGAGAAGTAAAATGCCACAAAAATAAATGGGTGTATTTTCCCATTCCATCTAACCAATGTGATGATTAGTATGGGTGCATGTGATAATGTATATATATGGCGTGTGAATAATGGAATGTAGGGAAGAATCAATGAATCGAGAATATCGATTTATTTACCATAGCTTGCTCAATTAAAGGTGTCATGAGATAAAGGGTTGTCATGACAAGATGAAGTGTGGAGTGAAGGTTGTGACATTCTTGGTGGAGGTAGATGCATTTACAGTAGGTTATTTTGTGGTTTCCATAGATCAGTGCAAGTTATCACAAGTTTGTCTTGTGAACTAGAATTCAATCATAATTGTAGTAAATTGGGGATGACGTATGTAGTGAAATTTGGGCATTGAGATGGGTTGTGTAAAAATTTGGGGATAAGCCAACGGCCAAAATTTTTTGAAGGCCCACTCGGACAACCATGTAAGAAGGTTGTTTTCTATAATATTATTGATGATTTTATTATTAGGCTAATGAACTACCTACAATATTTATTGTCTCTTCCTATTTCATTATATACAATTGAACACAAGATAAAAATTAGTTAAGTAATATTTCCAAAAACTATTAACATAATAATAGGGAGTTGAATGTAGTCCAAGTTTATTATGCCCAAGCTAAGAAAATCCTTGGGAAGAAGAATATTAATGTTGCATGGACAGAGGATGTCTGAGAGCTTGGGTAGTGATCAGCTCTCTCGAGTCATGACATTATCACTTCCATGGTCTCTTGGATTCTTCAATTACTTATATTTATCCTTCAATTATTCACCATAATCATCCAAAAATATTTCCTTCCAACATGCATCATCCAAAAGGTATCCAAATATAGTCGATAACTCCATTAAGGGATGAAATTTCAAAAACTCCATTTTTTTGAAGGATGAAACAATGTAACATATATTTGATTCCAATACATATTACGTAAACTTGACCTAAACAATGTTTCAAACCTTATGGGAATTGTAATTTCAAAAGGATAACTTTACTCTAAAAAACCCCATTTTGGTGCAAAAAAATTGAAAAAACACCCCAAAATTGAAAAGTGGTGATGATGCATTATCCTTATTTTTAGAGTTAAATGTTCCTACATTTTTCAATGATGGCATTGAAAACCAAAATCATAATCATGGAAAACCTTAAAATTCCAACAATTTTCAACCATAATGTTAAAGATCAAATAACATAAATCCAAAAAACTTTAAAATGTTAACATTTTTCAACCATAGTATTATAAACCAAACTTCATGGATAACAATACCATAAAAATTAACACCTAAATGAAAGAGTAATTCTACCCAGAGCAATGTTTTTTAAAGACTAAAAATATAGCTCTTTTGAGATCTTAGCCTAAGACAACTTCACCCATTTTCAATGGAGCACTAAAATAATAATAACTATAAGCTATAAAATAATCATTGAAGTATACAAAATCATAAAAAGAAAACTTAAAAAAAATAATGGAATACATTTTTTTATAAAATTTTCATTAAAGTTATATATCTATATATATATAAACTAAATAATTAAAAATTATATATTCTCCGAACCAATTATTTTTATAAAATAAATAAAAAAATGTTCAAACAAAGAAATTTAATTTAATTTACGTTCATTTACTGCAACACTGTGGAACTAGGTGGAAGATGTCTTTGAGCAGACTGACAGGAATGTAAATGGCATCATTGCTACCCTGAAAAACTGGAGGAGGAATTTTTCAGACAATGAAACCATAGACTCAGCCTCAGCACTAACTCCAGGGTTCTTAATTTGGAATGTTTGGAAGGAGTGCAACAACAGGATTTTCAAGGACAAAAGGAGTTCGATGAGTAGCATCCTCAATCTTATCCTGAAGCAACTCAAAGAGACAGTTCACTTTCTAGAAGGCTTCACCACTGGAAAACCCATAGGACAAAGAGAGGCCAGAATCCTAGAGAAACTGGAGTTGAAGGTTTTTCCCCCCCATGTGACGTAAAGAATAATAGGAATAAATCAGTAGAAACAACTTTCTAGTACGCCCCTGCTCATGATTTTCTGAAATTCAACATAGCTGGGGCCTCAAAAGGGAATCCAGGAGAAATAGGTTATGGTGGGGTCTTGAGGGATGAGGAAGGAAACATACAGGTCATTTTCCACAGCTATCTTGGGAAAGCGACCAATAATATGGCAGAGCTCATGGTGATGGAATAATTCCTAGAAATACTACTCAAGTACAACATTTATAATGTCATCATAGAGGCTAACTTAGAATTTTTCATAAACTCGGTCAAGCGGATAAACACTGGATCAGCACCGGAGAAAGTCTCAAAAAACTGGCGGCTTCTACAAATCTACCAAAGAATTCAATCACATTTAAGAATTCTTAGAACTCTTCGGTTGGTGCATGTATGTCGGGAAGCCAACAAGGTCGCGAACTGGCTTGCCAATGAGAGGCTTCGAAACAAGCATACATACTTATGCTGTTGGTGGGAGGAGGTAACGGAGGACAAGGTGAAGGAGGAATGCGATTCTCGGGCCTGCAAGGATAGGGAGTATTACCAGAACTAAGTAATTGATGGAATATCACCATTGGTCACTGATGGTTAGGAGAACCTCAAACAATTTTTTAGAGAACATGCACTATCAGTTCTCTAAGGGCACTCCTGAAGGTCTGCACAAAGGAAGAAATTTAAACAGGGAACATTAGCACAAAGGGGACAACAGAGAAGATTGGCATAGAAAGCCAATTTCACTTCTTAGGCTTGCTATGTGAAAGGACGAGTCTTCCTTGTTCTTTGCAAATAGGGGGAAAAATCAGAGAGGGATATACCACGCACAATAGAAGCTTTCGAACCTGCCAGTGGTTTCTCAGAAGGATGAACGAAGCCATTCTACAGACGACACGTGGAGTAGAGTGATGAAGGCTTACCAGCATTACTGCAAGGTAACTCACGAGAGGATGGGATATGCGATTTGTTTTGAGGTCGTCAAATCTGCAGAGGACAGATCCACGACCACTCTTGGTCGAGCTAGTAGGCAGGAACGAAAGAACAATACCACACGAACAAAACCACTATCTTCGCGAGAAATCAAAACCACAGTGGTTTCCAAGGAAAGCCAATGATTCCACTCAGAGATCAACACGTGTTGGGGGACTGGTCTGGCAAACCACCCTCATTGTGCGTTATTGAGTGGGCTTGTAGACCACATGATATTAACTCTAATTGTTGGATCAAGAGAACAAGATCAACAGTCAACATTGATCGTACAACTTTACATTTTTTTTGTGGGCTAATTTTAGCACGTGCAGAATTAAATTGCAAGCTTTGCTGAGTGGACTTGGGGTCCTCTTATCAGCTTTTTGATTTAAAAGTAGGTTAAATTTGGTTTTGGAGGCCTAAGGGCAAGTTTATGGGTTTTTTTGTTTTCTATCCCTCTCCTTCTGGGGGAGTAGGCACACCTTAGTGTCTGTTTGTAACCTATGTAAATATTTTTTGTCTAAGTTAATGGAAGGAACGTCTCTCGCTTAAGAAAAAAAAAGAAATTTAAGTTAATTTTAAAAAACGTTAAAACAATACAATTTTTTTTTAATTATTAGAAAAATTAAAAAGGAAACAATATTTAAAATAATCCATATAAAAAATAATGATAAAATAAATAAATTATAAAAGTATACCAATATTTAAAAAATTAATCCAAAAAATCAAAAACACATACATAAAAATAAATAAATAACACAAGATATATATATATATATATATGTATATATATATATATATATATATATATATGTATATATATATATATGTATATATATATATATATATGTATATATATATATATATGTATATATATATATATATATATATACATATATATATATATATATATACATATATATATATATATACATATATATATACATATATATATACATATATATATATACATATATATATATATATACATATATATATATATATATATATATATATATATACACACATATATATATATATATATATATATATATATATATATATATATATATATATATATCCACGGTGATGGATGATGAATAACTGGCTTCTTGGTCGGACCTATGGGTAGAGAGACGATGTTGAGCGTCATCATCCTTTACAAAGAGAAAAATTTGTGTGTGAGGGAGGTCAATGAGAAATATATGGTTGGATGTGCCACTCGCATCGTGGCCAGAGGTGTGATATCAACCATCACCCTTCCATACAAACAATGAACTCTGGGTTTATGGGAGGATGATGCCTACTACCATGGGGATGACCTAATAGTTAGCAACACAACATGTGCGAGCTATGCAACCCATTTCTAGGTTGGCGTTGTGGGTGGAGCAGCGATGTAGAGAAAAGGAGTGATGCCCTGACATAGAGATTATATGAAAACATGTTTTCTTCACCTTTTTCTTAATTTTTTTAAATTCATTTTCATTTAATTTTATTTATTTATTTATTTCAGGATAGGAGGGAAACTCCACAAATAACATTTTTATTGTATTATCCAAATCATGAATATATACATGAGTGGAGAGACTCTTGGGATTCCAATACCAAGGTCTCTTAGTTTTCTCTAATGCATAACTGAAACTATTCACAATAATCTCAATCCTTTGGATTAGCTGTCAACATTCCCCTCCTTAATCTAAAGGGATGTTGGTGGGTCCAAGCATCATTACCTATCTTTCAAAAATTTCTCTTCTAGGTGCTTTGGTGAAGATGTCTGCAATCTGTTCATTTGTGGAACAATGTCATAGATGGATACTCGTGGCCTTAACAAGATGTTGAATGAAATTATATTTTGTATTAATGTGCTTGGTGCGATCATGAAACTTTAGGTTCTTGACCAACTTTATTTCAAAAGTGTTGTCAATTAAAAGAGGAGTTGAATGCACTTGTTTCTCCTGCAAATATTCCAAAAATTTTCGGAGCGACACAATTTCCCTCGTTGCTTCAGTTGCTGCCACATGTTCTGGATCAGTTATGGAATTTTTTGGAACTAATTGTTTTCGTGACCTACATGAGACAAATCCTACTCCAAGACTCATAACATAACTTGAAGTAGATACTCTAGTTTCTTTATCTCCATATAAATTTGAATCATAGTATCGAATCAAGTTGAATTTACTTATCTGTGTATACTTGAGTCTAAATTATTTAGTTCCCTTCAAGTTCTTTAGAACTCCTTTTCAAGCAGACAAATGACACTCACAATGCTTTTTCTTAAACCTGGAGAAGATTTGAACAACAAATCAAATGTATGGTTTGGTACTATTCAAGTAGTTAAGAGTTAGTATGAGTTATCTATACATGGTTGCATCCTCAAATTCATTTCCTTCAGTGGATGTGAGATTTATGTTCTATTCCATTGGAATAGTCAAGTGATTGTGGTCATCCATGCCAAACCTATTCAGTAGATCTCCAATGTATTTGTACCGAAGAGGAATATAAATTTTGGATGTTGGGTTACTTCAATACTAAGATAATAGTGAACATAGCCAAAATATTTCCTTTCAAAACATTTCCTCAATTCTTTCTTTATGGATGAAATTTACTTCTCATTGTTCCCTATTATCAAAAGATCATCTATATACACCACAAGATATAAAACTATTTTTCCAACTTTCTTGAAAAACAAAGTTGAATCATCAAGATCATAATCTTTGAAATTGAGTTTTAGAAGATGCTCAATCAATTTCTTGTACGAGGCTCGCACGGTTTTCTTGAGGCCATACAAGGATTTTACAAGCTTTCATACTTTATGTTCCTGCCCTTCATAAAAAATCCTTTTGGTTAGGACATAAAAACATTCTCTTTCATATCTCCATTCAATAAATCCATTTTTACATCTATATAATGGATTTTCCAACCATTCTGAGCCGTCGAAGCAAAGAGTGTCCTGATGGTAGCCCATTTTACCATGGGATAAAAATGATCCTCATAGGAGACCCCATCCTTCTATGCAATTTTTTCTCTCACAAGCCTTGATTTGTGCTTGTCAAGTGAGAAATATGCTTTATACTTGTTTTGAATACCCACTTGAAGACTATTGGTTTGGTTCCCAATGGAGAATCAACGAGCTTCCAGGTACCATTCTTTATCAAAGCATCATATTCTTTCTACGTCGTTTCTTTCGATTAATCATGAGAAGCCACTTCTTTGAAGGAAGTTGGTCCAAAATCTATAGACAGATTTAGTTCACAATCATAAGAAAATTCCATATCAATAGGTGAATCAGAATCATCTACATCACCTCCATTTTGTTTTGTTTGAGCTTCTTGTTCCTGTCTTTCCAGCCCCACCAGGATGAAAACTTTCAAGTGTCTTTGTTAGCCATTTTGGAGGACCTTTTTGAGATGGCCTAGGTTTCTCAAGTGATTGAGATGGGGTTGAATCAAGATTTAGCCTCCCAATTTTGTTAGTCACATCACTCAAAGTGTCATCTTAATCAGTGGTTGTAGATTCATGCGTGGGAGAGAGTGCTTTAGTAGAAGATTCCACAGATTGACCTAGTATAGGGATCCCCATAAGGAATCTCATTATCAAACTCTTCAAAATACATTGCATGTAGAAATATATCCAAGATTAAGTTGTCGGTCAACAAGATTGTTAGGCTTGGAAGATTCAAGAGAAATCACATCTCTATATATTATAAACTTCTTATTCATTTCATCATAAAGGTAGTATTCTTTGGAGGTATTTGAGTACCCCAAGAAGATACATTAGTGACTGCTTGCACCAAATTTATTTTTCTATTCCTTGGGTATGAATTCCTAATATGTGGAACCCCTAAGACGCCTTACCAAAGGAACGTCGACATACCATATTTCATAGGTAGTCTTGTTTTTTGTGACATGAGATGGATATTTATATACACATGTTGGCGAAAATGCTTAATTTGAGTTAGGCCCGCGTAATCTAGCACTTCGCCGACATTTTCACTCCTTTGTAACAAAGGAGTGTCTTTCCCAAGGCAAGCCAGAACCATAAGAGGATGTAGGGGATCTAAATCTTATTAATTAGGCAACTTGTGCAACTATTACCAGATTCATTGTCAACCATTTGACTCATGCACTTAACATAAAATAGACATATGTAGAAAAGTTTAAAAGGGCTAATAAAATACAAGACTGAATATCAGAATTCCCATCCTCCATAAATTTTAAGTAGCAGAGTTCAATTAAATTATATCATCTCCATTACAACTTGTGGCAATTAAAGGCTTGCGTGCGAATATCAAAACTGACATACAATATATAAGAAAAACATTACAAGCTCATATCTCAAATATCCCATAATCTAAACACTACAACACAATCCCAACATGTACATGCACTGTATAGATTCCTGACAAGCTCTAAACTTTGCGGCACTATCCAAACTTGTTTCTTGATGCCTTTTATTTTATTTTATAGTTGTGCTTAGTTGATCTAGTCTTTGATACCTTGCTCGCTTGATCCATGTTCTCCAATACCTATGGCCATTACCTTAATTCTTGATTAACTATATCAAAATCCGCTCCTAGTTCTTCAACATATGCCCTTATATTTCGTTGCACACGTTCAAAACATCTCACTGTTGCTTTGATTTTTCGGTTCTTTGTTTCCTGTAGTTTTTCCAAAATGTCCTTCGCAACTACTATTCCTTAAAAAAAGAAGGACCCAATAGCATATCACATAGAATTTCATCAGCCCAAAATATTGGCTTATTATTCTAGAAAAACATCATCCAACATACCATATTTAAGATTGTCCTATTCATTCTTTCAACTACATCATTCTATTGCAGATTATAAGGCATGGCTATTTGATGTTTGATCCCATGCTGCATAATATATTTTTCAAATTCATTTGAAGTATATTATTTTTCATTATTAATATGAATAGAGCCAATATGAGATTTTGCATCATTTTCAATCCATGCATGAAAGTTCTTGAATGTTTCAAAATATTTAATTTTTCTCTTCAACAAATAAACCCAACACATTCCAGCATAGTCATCAATAAATGTCATGATATATTTATTACCATTTGTAGATGAAGTAGGCATTAGCCCACATAAACCAAAATGAATGAGTTCAAGTTTTCTATGTGCTTTGGAATGAGAATCATGAAAATACTATTTGTTATGCTTTCTTAACATACAAGAATCACATTGGTTAAGTTTCATAGGAATCATTTGCAAACCAGTAACACCATTTTTCTTCAAAAAATGAAGGTTGTCATAGTTCAAGTGTCCAAATATAGCATGCCATAAAGGACTTTATGGAAGTGTACCTTCATTATAGTGAGAATTGTATGAAAAGTTGGGTGTATGATTCAGAAGCCATTTTTCTTCTATCCCATTCATGACAAGTAAGTTATATGATACTTTTCTAACCTCAACCTTGCCTTCAAATATGTGAATGGAGTGTCCCTTTTGATGAATGTGGAACAAAGACAACACGTTTTTCCTCAACTCTAGGAGGTATAGACCATGATGTAGAAGAAAGTCTAGAAGACTAGGAAATTTGAGCTTGATGGTACCATGCCTTGATGGCTTGAGTTTTCACTCGTCTGCAAAGTATACTACTCCATAAACATTTTTAGTGAATTATTTAAAGAATAACTTCTGAAATTCATGTAGAAAGTTCTCCTGAATCAAGCAACCAATAATATTTACATGTAGAAGGTGAAGCATTAAATAAGTCTTCTATTACTCCAATGTTTCAATGTGCCACAACATAATGAGCAGACTCATGCGGTTTTCCTTTCCCATTACTGCGTGTTTTCAATTTTCTTCATTTCTTTCCTACCTGATTCTATCCGAAGGCAGCTTACATGTGGAGGAATCATGTCCATCTCTATTGCATCCTATTAAATGAAGATCAAGCCTCTCGCCTTGGAAATGTTTGTCCACCTACCTATAAAATTATTCCTTTTTCTTCATCTTCGACCACTTCTTCTTCTATAAGAATCTTTTGCATAATTCTTCTCTTTTTGTGCAATGCACACAACTACTTCAAAAGACTGAGGAGTGGTCTTCTTCTCAAAATCCTTCTCTCTTTCACCAAAGTTCTTCTCAAGGGAGTCAAAGGAAATCTCCTTAAGTTTTCCACTTCCTTGCAATGACTCAAGATAATGTGAATAGGTGGGATATAGTGCCTTGACATAGGCTATGAGAGGAACATTTATTTCAACACCGGTGAAATTTATGTTTTGCATAATGGATCTTATTTTTGATGCTAAAGCAAAAAAGTCATCATTTTTCAACTCAAGATTGAACAACTTGACAATCAATTGAAAAACTTCAAGTTTAGAGTGTGATTCACAAAATTCATTCAACTTCTTTAAGGCTTCAAAGTCATTTGAAAATGGCGAAATAAGATGATTCACCTCTTCATTTGCAGATGTTGCAATCAAGGCATAGGACTTGCTGTTCTTGTTTTAACAAATGAGAAACTCCTTATCTGAAGTACGCTTTTTAGGTGCATTGTCCCCTTCTCCTTCTCAAACCCCTTTCCACAACTCATTGAAAATCAAAATGTGTTTTATTTTCATGGACCACTCATGGTAGCTCTCTTAGCTAGTGAGATATACTCCCACAATAGAAATTAGTGAATGCACAATAAAAAAATGACTATGTACTTTTGATTTTCAATCTAATGCAGCCTTACTTTCTGCATTCTTACCAAACTGATTTAAAAAAATCAATATTAATTTCATTCTTCACTATACAAAGTCTCACTATACAAAGTCCATATATCATATGGTAATTTCATAAAAAAAAATTAACGAATTTCTTATATATCATATATGGCCATTAAAAAAGGTTCAACCAATTTCTTATTAACATATTGAAAGGAATGATTCTCGACCTTTTTATGTCAATACCATGTGTATACCACCACCTACATGCCTCAACACATAGAAGCTTCACGACATATTCATGGTCTTCATACATGCATGGTCTTTACATTTTTTTTAACCACATTATTCATTTTCTTTATTTTTAGTCAACACAACATACCATGTAACGAATATTCCATTACCAAACAACACCATTCTTCCCTCACAAAAAATTTATCATACAGTCTTCAAAAAAAGAAACCACACAATTTGAATTAAATACGATATTCGTGGTCTTCGGGCATCAAGAAAAAAAATAAATTCAATCAAAAATTTGAAGTCTGTGATACATAGATTCCACAAATTTGCATAGGCAATATCAGCATATTCCTGTCTTCAAAACATAGTCAAAATATATTTCCATACCTCATTTCAGTTGCAACGTATACCATATAGCTCCAGTTGCAACACATACTGATCATCTCCAACATTCAGTCGAACATTGTCCTCCAGGAAAAATTTCAATGCTTATACACTCCTTTACGCCACAATAGTTTCAACGCTCCCTTCAATGCACACCTGCATAATTCTAGCGTGGTTCAATGGACAACAAGTGAGTGTCGATTCAATCTAAGAGTCTATGCAATCTACAATCACGGAGATTAGCCAACGATGAGCCAATGATGTCAAGAGATGAGCCAGTGTATCAAACTCTAAGTAGCAAGAATAGGTTACTGAGATAGAGCATCGATAGAGAATCGTAGACAAATTATCTATCAAGGGAGAGAGGAGTTACAAAAGAAAGAAAACTAAAATTGCGAGTTGGTTTTGATACCATGTAAAGCCAAGAGGGTAACTCCACGAATAATTTGTTTATTTTATTAGCCAAATCTATATATATATGTGAGTGGAGAGACTATTGTGATTCCAATACCAAGGTCTCTTGGTTTTCTCATCTGAAACTATTTAATATATTTACAATAATCCTAATATCAACAATTTTTTTTTACTTTTAATTTTAATTATATTTTTAAAAAATTAATTGATTTTTTTTTAATTTAAAAATTATATTTTATAATATTTTGAAAAAATATATTAAAATTATTTTTTATTTTTATTTTTTTTGCTTAATTTTTTTTAAATTAATTATATTTCCATCATCAGCCAAGAAACATTACTGATAGGATTGTGCCAAAATACCTGCCTCACTTTGGTATACAAGAAACTATATGTATTGGTTGATATATGATAGTGGCAAGTTTTAACAAAAAAATCACCAAATTCTACTAACCATCAAAGTCAAAATATAGAAGATAAAATGTAGAAAGAAGTTAGTTGCATGATATCCATATCATAGATTTGAATATGAAACTATTGGTGCTACGGGTGTCTCGGAGATTAAATTCACATTGAATGCGTTTCTCCATGTTTGTTATTTATGTTTTCATCTATCGAGGGAATATTACATTTTCCTAAATTTCAAGAAAGAAATGATGTCATTCCCATCTTCTTATTTTTCTTTTAACACTCATCCCAATAATGTTTTAACTTCCTAGTAAATAGTAAAAATATGCATATACTAATTCTTCCTACGCGTGGTGTGACCAAGATCAAAATATGCATATATTAATTCTTCCTACGCATGGTGTGACCAGGATCAGGTGGCTAATGAGAAACTTTGATCAAAATATTTCCATTCCAGCCTATAAATTTCCTTCCTTGTACTAAGAGATGTTGTAACATCATATCTATATGTAGCCTTTTGAGCCTATAGATCAACCGATAACCCATTTTACTGGACATGACCACCACCAGCCCATGACAACTCCCCCTGTGTGACCACAATGTCCTTTCCTCCAAAATCAAGGAGATAACATAATACGGATTTTTACCAATCTACTAGGACCGCAAGAATGTATGGGAAAATATTGGCCTATTCCCCTAAAGAGAAGCACAGGTGGGATGAGAAGGATCGGTTAAGGAGATAGACCCACCCAACTCAACAAAGTAAGGGCAAGAAACTACTCTTTCAAGTAAAATCAATACGCCAAAGAATATAGAGGCCTCTACGTTTAGGCAATTTAATGCAGTCTTGTGCCTGAAAAAGTGTGTAATAACAAAATATAAAGCATACCAGACAACAATTAGCCAAAAGAGAGGTATTACTTGAGCATGTTCATGGAGGAGTAGATTCCTTTGAGAGAAAAAGTATTCCGTCATAATTCTGTGTTATGCCACCACAAACCATCCTTACAAAAACCACTTTATATAACTAAATTCATTAAACAATCATGTGTTCCCAATTTCTCAAAATCTAAGCATTCTCCAACGTCACTTTCCTCTCGTCAAAGATCGAGAGTAATCCCACCCAATAACTCAAATGCAACATGAATTTCGTCATGAGACATCCAGTTTTCCAATTCTCCATCTCATTCTTCGGCCACCCTACTTCTCTCAAGGGAATCACAATAAAAATGAGTTAACGTATTCCCTCCAGCAATAGGAAATTTCCATTATGAGAGCCAAAAATCCAAAAGGAAATTTGCTTCACGGAAAGTGCAAAAGGATACTCCAGAAGGTGATGATCGACAAGCTTCCATTTATTAACGCCGCACGTATCTTGCATAGAGCTGGTTGCTTACATAGTCAGTGAGTTGATCAGAATCTCCTCGAACACAAGAGCCAGTTGTTTATCCACCTGCATTGGGGATTTAATTTAATTTATTTATTATTTTTTTTTTATTTGGAATATTTTATTTATTTATTTATTTAGTGGTTGGTTGGTTTGTTTGTTGGTATTTTTTGAATTTTTAAAAGTAACATTTTATTTATTTCTTTTTTAAATAGTTTTAGTTTATATTTTAATATATTTTTATTTGTTTCTAAAATAATTGTTTTTTCCCTTAATTTCTTTGACATTGTGATAAGAATATTGTACTAAATCAAAAGCTACACCTCCATCATGACTTATACAATAGGTGAGTACAATCAAAATCTTATGAGGCCAGCTAAATTTGTAACTTTATAAGGATTTTTATTCTCAATATCTATTAGTTGTTTTACTACTCTAAATGACACAAGGTATTTGAAGGTCTAGGTTTTACCTCTATATAAAAGCAAAAATTACACTACATATAAGACAATTATTAAGGAATAGTTGTGAGGGAAGGAATACCATTTCTCATTATACACTTTCCTTAATGAGATCATTTATAGCAGAGTCCTTCATTCTCAGCGCATGAAATAAGTTGATAGTAGAGAAAGCTAGTTTCAAGGTCGTGATTCAATCAATAATGCTTAGCAACTTGTACTCTTTGGGAAAATATCATGAACAAGGTGATGAATAACCAATTGTGAATTTCTCAACACCACCAAATATTTGATGCTAGGTCTTTGGCCAAATGGGGCCCTTGCAGTAACACATATGCCTCTAACGCATTATTTGGGAAATTTTCTAAGGTTGTTTTTTCTATAATTACAAAATAAAATAAATTAGTGTTTACCCATATTTTTATAATAAAAATGATATTTAAAAAAACAAAAGTTTTTACCCCTTCAAAAAATATTTACAATTTCTTTTTCGATATTTTCAATGTAAATTAATAGAAAACGAAATAGTTAGTAACTAAGTAAACATTATGTAATACCAATAGTCAAGGTTGTAATGCCAACTAATTGGTAATTTGAAATCTCAAAATAAAATAAAATAAATGTTAGAAAATTTAGAGAAACAATTAAAAATAAGGATTAAAAAAGAAAAGATAGAAAGATTTACCACTTTAAATTGAGTTTTTTCTTTTAGATCCATCACATTGGTTCTTTTTGTGTTGATGTTTCAAACTAGAAAGTGTGGCTCATCTTTAGGATAGATGAATGATGAAAATTTGATAAAGCCTAAAGATTAAATAGAGAAAAGAACCCTAAACTCTAAGGGACCAACAAGATTATTTTATTAATTAAATAGAATACAACTATTAAATAGTTAAGTAAAAGGAATGATAGCCAAAGTAATAGGGGTATAGGCTGTTAATAAAAATGAGTAGGCACTATTGTAGTTAAAAATTAATAGTACTATTTTTTTAGCTGATACTAGAATTTCTAGAGAATAGATAACTTCAAAATTTGAAAGATCGATTGCCACTATTACACCAAGTACAACTATTTCATAAATTCCACAAATGGTCTCATTACAACATGTCTTTAGAGACTTGGACACACACAGTTGAGGAAACAAATTGTTCACCAAATGACTGAAACTAAGGTCCTTTGACAGAAATAATAATAATATTTGATAATTAATAATAATAATTCAATATTGTTTAGAGTTGAAGATGAGTTTTCTTATTTATAAAAAAACTTTCAGGGTTCTTTCTCTATTTAATCTCTTGGCTTGATCAAATTTCCATCATTCATCATATGTTCCAAAGATAAACCACATTTGCTAGTTTGAAACATCAATATAATAAATTACCAATGTGATGGATCCAAAAGAAGAAACTCAACATAATTAATATCACAGAAACCTCAATTTTGAAAAAAAAGAAAGTGAAGTGATGAGTTTTAGGGTTTTTTCGTAGTCATGATATTTCATCTTTAATTCCATGGTTAAAAAATGAAGCCTAAAAAAATGCGGGTGGATTATGATGCATCACCACTCTTGCATTTCAACACGTTCTTTCGTCTCTTTCATAGTCATGATATTTGATCTTTAATGTCCTCATTGAAATATTGAATTTTCCCCTTAAAAGCAAAATAGGTTATGGTTCATCACCACTTTTGCATTTCAGTATGGTTTTTATGTCTTTTGTAATCATAATATTTGGTTTTTGATGCAATGGTTAGAAAGTATTGGAAATTTACCCTTGAAATGAAAAAGTGTGATTTGCATCACCACTTTTATAAATGAGCATGAAAATCATAAGTTGTTGTGACCTCCGAAAAACGAGTAGTAGATGTCAAAGTGGTCAAGGTCGTTAGGTCAAAATTAGTCGATTCAACACTTGCTATTGTTGGTTTTTAGTGTTAAACCCATGGCATTATATGTAGTTAAATCTTTCAAAATCCCTGGGAATTCTCCATTGTAATGTGTTAGAGTTGAGAGACAGGGTTAGTTGAATAGGACGAGGTTGTTTGGCCAACATCATTGCATTTAAGCTATAAGGTCATAATTTTTTATTATCTACTTTTTTTTATTGAGGAAAAGATTCCACTCGATGAAGAAATAACTAAAGTGTTTTGTGAATCCATGAAGGGGTTTAAAGCAGTGAATGGATGATGGATGACCCACCTAGAGAGGACATGTGATTATTTGTTTAACTTGAAGATGGAAAGGAAAAGACCAAAGAAAATGTAAATGTAAACTAGATGAAGGTATTGGTAGTGATGAAGTGGTATGGGGAAGAGAGTCCAGTATGAGTGGGTGTACAAAAGCAATAGAATTATGGCATAGTTGCCAAAACAACTGTAATAAAAAAATTTACTTTACAGATGCAAATTTGCAAACTACATTTAAACTAACATACAAATGGGATGGCATAGGTAACCTTGTTAATAAATTCTTAACGTAGACCTAGGTGATAGGGAAGGAGGGCATGTGATTTTATTGGATAGGATTCAAAAAAAATATCCAAACAAATTTAAATGTAGCGATTTTAAGTAAATTTGACACAATGAAAGAGGTCAATATTGTTAGGTCAACCATGGTGGTTTCTAGCACCTAGTATTGATGGTCCATGCTATTAAGCCCGTGGTATTATATGCATTTGAAGCATTTAAAATTTTTGGGGATTCTCCATTATAATGTGTTAGATTTGAACCAAATGTTGACTTAGCTAGGGCCAAGTTGCTTAGTATGCTTGCCTATATATGTGGACTACTCTTAAAAAACAAGACAATAAATCTATAATTGTTAGATGGTTTTTCCTAATTAAAATTTTAGATAAATCATATATATTATTGCTATCTATGTAATTGTTTTTAAACTAGCATTTGCACCTTATGTTGCAAAGGAAATGCCATAAGACATAGAGTGGGGAAGAATAGCATAGAGTGGGGAAGAATAGGTAATCAAATCCGTCAAAATTAAGATTAAATTGATCTATTAATTTTTCATTTACATACACTGAAATCGTATGCAGCGTGGGATAAGAATCTCAAGTTATCATTCAGATAAATTTCTATAGTCCATGTTCTATTTTAAATATTTTACTCTTTTGTCATAACTGGAAGAATCTCAAGTTATCATTGAAATAAATAAATCTCTATAGTACATACTCGTTATATATATATATATCTATATCTATATATATATATATATATATATATATATATATATATATATATATATATATATATATATATATATATATATATATATATATATATATATATATATATATATATATGAATGAAGATCTCTGCTATGATTTATATTACTGTGGCAATGCCATTTTTCTCTCGCAAAGTTGCATCCATTGGTTTTTTTTAAGACATTAAAAGAATCTAGCTGCTATGGTTTGTTATGATCGATGGGTTATCTTTCAGATTATATTGTAGATGATGTTAGATACATTAAATCATTTTGAAATAAACACGGACATGCCGTTGGCATTGATTAGCGGCATATGCTACAATAACTTATCTTCATTGAAAAAGAGGTTGATGTATTCATTGAGAATCTCTCACACTAAAACTTCTTGAAACATGGCTTGAAACACCATGTGTTAATGATGTTTTCATAGAAGTTGCAACAATGAATGTTGAAGGCAACATGGATGTTGTAGAAAATAAAAATGTTAATGAAATTTCCATGTAATAGTGTCCTTGAGAGACAAAATATTTTTATGATTTATTTTGGAACAAATTGATGAAGAGCAAGCTATGGAAGGTGACATGTGGTAGTCGTTTACATACAAGCCAATTTTTGAAGAAATAGAGGACATGCATGGACAACTTGGAAGAATCGAACAGTTGCACCAGCCAATAAAGATACTGAAATCTGAAGCTTACAGCAAAAAGACAAAGCTAAAGCAATGAAGAAAAGAAAAGGAAATCCAACTGATGTCAAAAAAATTAAATTGTAATCATATCTTAGACTCGGACCAGAAAATATCTTAGTTTAATTTTATTTTATTTGTAATTAAAGGGGAGTGTTGCATAAAATAATTTCAACCACCCATTTAAATAGGAAACAAATGTTTGTTGGAAATCTCTGAAAATTTTATATCGGAACGATCTCAAAACATACAGGTAATGACTCATTTTCTTCAGTCAAGGATAGTGTGCATTTGCATGGAGTGCACAAAACAATTACAAGTGATAAGTATATTTATTTTCAAAGTGATTGGTACATTTTTTCCCATTTTCAAATCGATGGTACAACAAACATGGTAAATGAAGTTCTAAGAACATGTTGCAGATAAATTCTAGAGAGCATATAGACAAAATGAAATTTAACTGGTGTCAACAAAGTACAAGAAAACCACCCCTCCTTATCGTCCAGAGTTTTGAACTTAGTGGAGTTACCAATATGAATAGGTAAGCAAAGGTGTCAAATAGTTCAAGCACAATAAATAGGTAGCCTTTCATAAAAATAAAAAGGTATTCCCATTAAAGTAAGTGATGGTACATCTAAGAGGAGTGATTTCCTAAAGGTTTCTGCAACAAAGTAAAGTCAAAAACAAAAGAGACAAGTTAAAACTTAAAAGCAAAAGAAAATTGAACCATGTAAAATTCTAATGACAAGGCAATCATCGATATACATCACTTAAAATTTCAATGTTTCAAACATTTATATATCTAACACAAGGTCAAATGATGAACCAAGGCAACGTTGAATGACCAATTACATGTCCATCAATTTATAAACTCTATTTAGTCAAGTGGAAAGGTTTACCAGATTCATGACACATTGACAAATAGAAAAAAAAATGATCAAACACAATGAGAGCAGTTTAACATAAATTGATAAACCAAAAAATGAAGATATGAAAATTGAAAAACTTGAAAAGCTAAATTTGTGAATGCTTGCTTTACAAGTAGAAGAACGTAGAGCCTCAGGGGTTAGTTCAAGATGAACCAGACATGAGATCTTTTCCCAAATTTGAGAGGTTACAAGTTCGACTTTCTTGATCCTCTTTATATTATATATTAGCTTTCTTTACATGTTTATGTGGAAATGCATTTATTTGATGTTGTGAATACTCTAGATGTTAAAAAAAATAAAAAAATAAATGAATATTTTTGTGTTTTTTTAATTTTGCCGACTTTTTTAACGAGTTTTTCAACTTTTGGACCCTTGCCGTAATTCGGACTTCGACTTTTTCCACATTGATAATTCCAACTTCGACTTTTTCCACATTGATATAAACTTTTGGACCCTTGCCGTAATTCCGACTTCGAATTTTTCCACATTGATCTTCGACTTTTTCCACATTGATATAAATGTTTCTAGGCTAATATGGGGGTCTCAATTCAAGGGCGGAGTCAGGGACTAATTTGGGGGTCATTTTAAGAAGAGTATTTCATATAAACGGTAGCAAGGGCTGCTAGGCCTTCTCTCCCATCTCATGATATAGCCTTACTATATACACAAGTACGTCGGTCCTTTTAAGAAGAGTATTTCATATACACAGCAGTGAGGGCTGCTCGGCCTTCTCTCCCATCCCATGATATAACCTTACTATATACACAAGTACATCTTGTTGCCCCAAGTGTTAGACTGTTAGTTCAAGTACAGAAGTGAGAAATGGGAGTTAAAGCCACTGCAGAGACCTTTACTTCAACATTCATACTCACTAACAATAGGATTTATTAACTGTATAATAATGAGGAAGACTGTTGCATGTGGTTTTATTGCCCAGTTCTTGGGTGTTGGGTTTATTGTATTAGCTAGCCCTTCAAGTCGGATTCCTATGATATTAGGAGTTTGGGGTTTTGCATTGATGATCTCTGTCAAGCAAGCTAGAAGTTTGGTGAATTCACCAGTCATTACATTACTGATTCAGCCAACAAAGGGCATCAATTTCAGATTACACTCTGGGGGTCACGGGTTGAAGAAGAACTATCTCAGTGCTACTGTGACTTAGGTGCCATCATGGTTCATTTCCAGTCTAGCACGGTGTGGTGTCCTATGTGAATGCGATGTTTATAATGCTAAATGCAAATTGGCAAATGCATCCTGAAAATGGAACAGATGGCAGGGAGATTGGAAATACAAAGCAACGACAGAAAGTTGTGTTAGGGATCAATGTGCAATTGAATCTGCCATCCAAATGTTGGCATCTAATGAATGGGAGCATGTTTTTGGAGCTTGTATGCATGCTCACAAGAGGAAATATAAGTGGGTGGAGACAAATTGGGTTTCCTGTATACTCTAGTCACCGAATTACGGAAAATCTTTAGACCTCTTCTCATTTTGGTCCAACATGTGCGAAGGAGCGACTTCAGAGATTCAGCACCCCTACAAGCCATCTGCAGAGTTTGTCGTGTTCGAGGCCAATAAATGGACTCGTTCGATGTGAATATGAGCTCAGTCAAGCATGCGGTGTAGACTCTTACGTTGGCACGAATGAAGAAGCCCCTCGAGGGCCAAATTCTCTGTAATCTTTTGTGCTAGTTATGTTGTGGTAGTTTTTTGTTTAAACGAGTATTTTAGGCAATATACACGCCAAGTCTATAAGAATAGGTATGAGTAAGCTGGGCATAACAATTTTTCGATAAAAAGATTCTATGAGCAGTAGGCTGCAATTGTTTTCATTTTTGTCTATAACTGTCATTCTTTTAAATTTAAATTATTAAAAAAAAAGGTGAAATTCTACCCATAAATCTCTTAAAGCCGACAAGTTTATGGAGAAAGGTTGCTGATTTGATTAAAGGGGAAAAATGAATAGCCCGGTAGATTAATCAACGAGTCTCATTAAAGGATTTTTCTACTTGCACTCGCTTCAACAAGGTGGCCATATGAAGACGCTTACTTTTCTCATTTTACTTATTGCATAGAAAAAGTTAATTACAGTTCCAACCACATCATTAAAATCCATTAGAATACATCCATGTTAACCTGGGGAGGATCTGATAAGCACCTATACCAAAAAATGAAAAAAAGAGCCCGACGGAGTGGCCAGGGTAATCCTAGTCGTCGCCCTCAGCTGCTGCAGGAATTTGCAATTTCCGTTTGCTAGCTTAGCTGCCGCCTTCCACTCATTCCAGGACTCCTTTTCCATGACTTAGGATTTATTATGTTTGCAAGTTTCGTTTTTGTTGATTTGTGTTTTCTGTTGTGTCCTTACTGGTTGATGGCTGAGTTTTAAGAATTCGCCCACAAATCAGAGTTGTTGATTTAAAGAGTTCTTTTCTGGGTGGTCTTTGAATGCCCCATGGATCAGTGATTCACCTAAGTAGCTTTATAAAAGAAGCCGACACAATTCCTTCTCTTAATTTGGAATTTTCTTCTACGGTCAATGAGAATGTTAAAATTCTTAAGGAAAAAAGGGTTGATGGGTAAGGTTATCCGCCTTTGCCCTAATTATACTTCTATTTTAGAACAGATTTCTAACAATTAGGTAGATCATGAACTCATTGGTACTCTGTATTGTGGAAACAGATATCATGCTTTTATTGTTGAATGTGAGAACAGAGATCTGATCTTCAGATCTGAGCCTTAGTTCATAGACTCCAGGAAAATGTTTCTCGTCTATTTGACTTTGAATTTTAATCCTAACATAGAGATTTTCTACGCCTGTTGGGATCAAATTGTCATATCTTTCCCTTTTTTTTTTGGTATTTTTAAATCTATCAACAAATTGGCCTGCTATATTACTAGTTTACATTCTAAGGAATACAACTTCTCATGTGCCAAAATTTGTGTTAGAAATGTATTTTGCAAAACTCCCAAAACTAATTTGACCTGCTATATTACTAGTTTACAGTCCAAGGAATACAACTTCTAGCATGCCAAAATTTGTGTTGAAATTTATTTTGAAAAACTCCCAAAGGTAATTTAGCTGACTTGGAGGGTCCAAGTCATCTTCAGGTTATAGATTATGAGCAAGTTCCTTTCAAATGTAATTTTTGCGATAAGTATGTGTTTTACAAAAAATTGTCCAAACACTATAATATCTCAACTTCTTTCTATTTCATTGTCATCTTCTCAAATTAATAAATAGCAATGAACATTCAAACAAATTCCAAGGAAGCACAAAAGGCCTCATTCTAATAGATTTGAGTCTCACCAACATTCTCCTTCCAGTAATAAATTTGGAATTTTGCACTCTACAGAGGTAGAGGTCAAGGTTGAATGATTAATTCAATATCCCATTTTGATCAGGCAGTTCCAAATCTAGTGCAATTAGAGATCATCAATTCACCTGTTGAGGAAGAGGTTTCACCTAAGGAAAGGACAAAAACAATATTTTAGAAAAGAAGTAAGAAGTAAGGAAGAAAAATATGTAATCTTTTTTTTTCCAAATGTTCTAAAAATTAATCAATGTTATTAACCATTAATAAAATATAGACTAGCAATTGTCCCAAAAGGTACAAAGAGAGGTCGATAGATTTATGAAGTTGGAATAGTTGAATTTTTATAGAAGATTTAAAAGTGCAAGTATTTTTCTAAATTAGAAATATATATATATATATATATTAAATTAATTAAAATCTCAATTGTATTTTCAATTTGGGTATTGGTTAATTTTTACACAAACATATGCTTCCACAATTGTAAATCTTCTCCAAATTTGATTCATAATCTTCGTGGAACATGCCACATTAGTGCAGTGCAATAAGAAATATTTTAAAGAAAAGTCGAGAAATCTTTCTTTGTATATAAATATATTTTTTTAATATGTTCGAATTTATTTAAAAATGAGCAATTTGTATCAAATCTATATGTGCTTGTCCCAAGTAAGATCCATTTTTGATATTTCATTCACTTAATTATTCATAAATATTTTTAATATTTTTACTCATTATTTGTTCACAATGGATAGTGCACATCATTGTCACTATGAAGCTCTGAAAAACTGTATAATTCATACGGCTGGGTGGTACTTATTAAGAAAATGCTGTGAACTTTGCATGGTCTTTACATAAAATTGACTGCATGAGAAATGAGATCCAAAACTACATTTCTAATTTTTCATTTGTAGGCAAAACAAATAAAGACATTCTCATTTTTTCTTCTAATTTTGTTCACCCCTTATGTATCCCTGTGTAGTTGGATGGAGGCATTCTGCGTTGAGATCTTCGGAACTCTATCAGGAATGAATAATAATGGTGCATCAAGAAAACTTCAAATTCAATTTGGGTAATGCAAAACAGAACAAAAAAACACGACGTTTTCGTTGAAACATACAATTACTGTAAAACAATTTAAAAAAGGTAGAAACAAAATTTTAAAATTATCAGAATTGAAATTATAATTATAAACAATTATTTTTAGATCTTTAGCCTTCAATCAAAATCATCACCTCTGGATGAGTAAAAAGAGAATATACTTGATGTGAATGACATTGAATAGAAGAAATACACACTAGATATCAATGAATGTTATGTTATCATGAAATGGGTGGTACAATAGTCATACAAAGTTTCTGAAATGAGAACTATCACATATACAATGTACATTTGTCTTAAGCATTATTCTTATATGGCTTTTATCACATATACAATGTACATTTGTCTTGAGCATTATTCTTATATGACTTTTATGTGCTGGATAGATATAACCTTGCATGAAAAAGCACATGTACAAGCAGTAGCATAGTAGAACTCAAAGCTATTAAGATCCCAAGAGTCCTTCATGGTGTACGAGCTAGCATGATACAAATAAGGACAACGGCACAGAATAGAACGAAACAGAAACAGTTTCAACATATCTTCTTTTTTTGAAAAAAAGTGAAATGAAGTGTTGTACTCTGATGTTATTTACAGGTGGGGAAATGCATTTCTGGGTGTCTCCTAACATAGTTACAGCTCATTAAAATTGGGGCCACCATGACTGTAGCACCTCGACACAGAAATTGGGAGAACTGAGTGCTGTATCATGCTATAGATTGTGCTGACAATGTGATGTCTGTTGTGCGCTAATGAAGGAAAAGTCATCCTATCCCATCACGCCTCCAATGTGACCATATTTTCCGTGAGCTAAAACTTCCTAAGAAAAATTGATTCCAAATGGTCATTGTCCTTACAGTATATTTTCATATTATGATCTTATATTCACACCAGTAAATACAAAGGGTTTGATATCACTATTTTATAAACCATGTGGTATTTTGGGTGGTTTCATTAGTATTTTAATTTTAGCACATGTAGATGGTGTGGTAGGGGTTGTATAATTATGTGTTGTGTAAAAAAAATTGGTGGTAAGTTGCTAAACAACAGGAGCACAGTAAAAATTTAGAAGAGACAATTAGTATAGTCTCATCAAAATTGCGTATGAAATATGAAGAAATTTAGATTATTATACAGAGGGCTACAGAGTAGCATGAGGAATCAAGCCACTATCATTAAATTGAGTATCTGCAAAAGATTCAAGCAGTGTCAAATCAACCTCAATTCCCATAACAACATTTGTATTGAACCGCTTAACGTTATCACTGAGAAATGTAGCTACAATGCAATCTGATATGTGATTCACAACACCCCTGATCACATTATCCAAAACCTATGAAGGTAAGTCTTCAAAAAGATTTCAATAAAGAGACTTCACAAGGCCCTTTGAGGCTTTTTCTTGACTCATGAAACTTCACAAGAACCATGACTATCAAAGATCCACAACAGGTATGGGGTTGAACTTACTACATTTTAAGTTTGTTTTTGTCCAAGCATGTATCTCTTGAATGAAATCTTCATGGCATGCACTTTGAAATAAATCAAGTTATTCATGACGAAGAAGTTGTGGTATAAGAAAAAATTGTGAATGCACTTGAACACAATGTTGTAAACATACTTGAATACATCATTACTATACATATTCAATAATGAATGCACATTAATTGTTCAACATCTATGCAACCTGAAAAACAGACAATTCCCTTGTTTAAGAGAATCAGGACTACATTGCAAAGATCAAGTTAAAGAGAAACCACAATGGAATTTGGTAAACAATATTTACAGCCATATGTAGTTTTCACAACTTCATTTTCTCCCAGGTCCCAAATCCAAGGAAATGTCAGCTCCTTTTATCATTCTTACCACCACATTGAGCACAAAACAACCTTCTGCATTCAGGGCATTCTGACTCTTTTATAACAAAAACAGCTGGCTCAGTTGAGCTTCCTACTTCAGGCACATCCTTCAACAAGAGTGCTGAGCAATCCTTGAACAGGCAATAGAACTTCTAAGAACTAGGAATCTCTTTTTCCACCAATATGCCAGGCATTTTTTTGGAGAGTAAAAGGCATGCAAATAGAGCTTGTTGCTCAATTGTATTGGTCTATTAAGTTATGAATAACGTGTTAGGTAAGACTTTTTTACGAAATTGGTAGCCATGCCATAACAATTTACGATTGTTTGTTTGAAAATATACATGGATCAAAAGGAAATATTACATGGATAAATTGTATTGGTCTATTAAGTTCCTATGTCTAAGCAAAGGGCACTTCCAAAAACAGGATAATTGTGTTTTATCACAACAGAATTCTGTGCTTGAACACCAAATTCAAGGAAATGACTTCACTCACATAGAGAGAATGTCTAAAATTTGACATCAAATTTACTAGCACGTTGGCTTTCATAGATTGACATCTCGAGTCCTGACAACAAATGAAATGTCCATAGGAAAAGCATCCATTATCTGCACAATAGGACTTTATTGATACATGATTCATAAACCTTAGTCTTTAAATCAAATTTCAAGAGGATTTTTCAAAATTGAAAAGTACATTATTTTGTCTGTATTACTGAAATCAAGAAAAGGAACAGCTATAAGTAGGGAAGCTAATTCTGTAAATTGTAATGCACCAGAAACTGCCAGTGTCATAAAAGGAACTTTTCATAATGATATAGTCATCCATATCCACAAATTAAAACAGATAAAATGCATTTGTACCTAGGAAAAGAATAATAAATATATCTCAAAAAATCCAGAAGTATTTGGATATAAAAATGTTTCACAAGGATTTTCATACCAAAAACAGAAAATAACAGATTCAAAGAACAAGAAGAATTGGATTCATTTACAACTCCAGTTCATTTGATGAATATTCTGCTTGAGTATTAAATATACAATTTTTTTCATACAAAAAGAAAGTAATAATGGAATTCAAACCCTATGGCATAGATCCATAGCAACTCATACAATAATAGAATCCAATCTCTTATCTCTTTTTCACTGTGAAGCAATGATATGAATTTTAAAAGGCTAACATAAACAAAACTAAACTGCTATTGAACTCACAGAAAACCAGTGGTCCAGACTCCAAAGCCTTGATGAGTTATAGTCCTCAAATGAAACCTAGCCAAGTAACTGCTTTACGCAGATCTCTTATGGAAACCTACCCCAGATACGCCGCTGTTGATCTGTTGATCTCACAGAAAAACAGTGCTGCAAAGGCTGACAAACACAAACTATAGTCCTTAAGGTGGAAACTCAGCCCAATAGGTGTCTTATTTTTATTGCAAGGAAGCCACAGAAAGGATGAGTTGCAACATCAGAGTCAAAGTTAAATGTATTAAAATGTTGCCTCTAGGAGGGGATTGAATTCCAAATACATAGTCACAGAACTGATTAGTTTTAGCTTTTATGCATTAGGAAGAAGAAAACCTCAAATTGCTGCAAAATTGCCAGATAGAAGTCCAATATCTTAACAACCAAGCAGTCATAGAAGTACCTTACAAGTACAACTCCCAAGTGGAAATACAAGTATATGCTTGATCGAATACATTTGCACAATTCCGAGAACCCCAAAAATTCCTATAAATCAAATACAAAGCAGGACACTGGTGGTGCAACTGCTCTTATAAACATACATAGAGGTGAACATCCAGTACATCTTCAAATCTCTTGGCTACCTTTAGTATAAATAAAACTAATACACCCATTTTCCATACATTTTAGCTGAAAGTAACTTTGATCCGCTCCTGACAGTTCACTTCATGGGCGACTAAGACCACGAAAGCAGATGGTACCATAATTCTTCCCATGTAACCATGAAACATCCCTTTTGAAAACAACGACCAGTGCAAAACCAGAATAAATACATACACAGAAAAGTATTACTTATTTCTTGGCCTTTCTTGTTCCCGCACTCTGTTTTTCACTGTGATCGCTTTCATCCTCATAATTAACATCTTCATAATTATCATCATCATCTTCCTCTTCTTCGGAATCAACAAACCCAAGACGAGCTGCATCTTTTGCCCACTCTACAATATTCTCTACCTCAGATTCTGAGATTTTTTCTTCATCATCAACATGTTCTTCTCCCACATCGTTAAACCGACCCGAAGAAGAAGAAATCCCTGAAACCCTACTCCTTTCAAGCTTAATGGAATCTTGAACAGAAGCTAGCAGCTTCTGCACTTGTTCCTCTTCAGAATCAATTTCATTTTGCTTCACAAAGCCTGTTTCTCCAGAATCACCGATTTTTTCTTTCTGGGTTCCTACTGTTGTCTCACGGGAATCGATCCCCTGACTTTCCTGTGGCTCAGCCAAACTCTGGGACTCACTAATTACGATATTTTTGGCACCTGAAGAAGATCTCAATGCCGCCAATCTCAACGCAAGTTCTTGCCCTAAAATTTTCTCCTCTTCTTCATCAATCAGAACCCTCTGTCATTATCTATGCCGTTTTCTAAATCACTACTTTCCTTCTTATCTCTAATTTGGAGTTTGTTGGACTTACCAATTAGGGTTTTGCAGGAGGAGGAGCTTTGAGCTTGGAATATCGATGGGCCAATTCATTGTCAAGTCCAACGGAGTCGAAGCCTCCAACATCGGGTTTGGTTGATCTGTGGGAGTCGAGATTAAGTTGCAATGCACTTTCATCTTGGAACTGTGCGAGAAGTTGATTGACCTGTTCATCATTCTCTTCTCCTCTCAGCAACCTGCTCCAAATTGTGCTGCTGGAAGACCTTCCATCCATTTTATTTTTGAAGTGTCAAGGTTGTGTGTCTTCTGGTTTCGAAACTGCAACGTCTCTGTGCAGAAAATTAATAGGCTTTGTTTCTGGTTGTTCACACAAATAAATCCTGTGAAAATAGAAACGCAGAGTCAGCCGAGAAATATTTATTCAACCATTGGGACAAAATTGTGGAAAAATGAATGTCGAAAATTGTGTGCCACATGTCAATAAGAAAGTTCTTGCCCTAAAATTTTCTCCTCTTCTTCATCAATCAGAACCCTAGATTTCCCGCCAATTCCTTCGTTTTCTCTAACGTCCCCAATCTGGATCCTTCTCTAGATCATTCTTTTTCCCTCTGTCATTATCTATGCTGTTTTCTAAATCACTACTTTCCTTCTTATCTCTAATTTGGAGTTTGTTGGACTTACCAATTTGGGGTTTTGCAGGAGGAGGAGCTTTGAGCTTGGAATATCGACGGGCCAATTCATTGTCAAGTCCAGCGGAGTCGAAGCCTCCAACATCTGAATTCAGCGGTGAATGTAAGGGTTTGGTTGATCTGTGGGAGTCGAGATTAAGATGCAATGCACTTTCATCTTGGAACTGTGCGAGAAGTTGATTGACCTGTTCATCATTCTCTTCTCCTCTTAGCAACCTGCTCCAAATTGTGCTGCTGGAAGACCTTCCGTCCATTTTATTTTTGAAGTGTCAAGGTTGTGTGTCTTCTGGTTTCGAAACTGCAACGTCTCTGTGCAGAAAATTAATAGGCGAGGGAAGAGACATTGAGGATATACACGAAATGGGAGGGACGACCAGAGATGCAATGAACAGACAGTAAATTTATCAGCCTTATACAACCATACCATACAGTGAGAAACATTCCGAGGTAGTGCGAGCCAAGCACATGTCAGCTGCGAAACGAATGGCTCGCTGGTGGTGCGTCCGTCCCGCTTCCTCATTAACCATTCAGTTTTGGATCAGTGTTGGATCAATGATCACACTTCATTCAATCCTCTAACACCACAAATCCACGGTCAACAATAGGACACGGGGGCAGCTGGGGCAATTCATTTCAAAAGAAAATGCCTTATGGCGCAATTATTTTCTATTAACATCATTTTATTATTAATAACACTAGCTCTATTTTGTTCACAATTCTCACAATCTTGGTGCGGGTCCTGATGTAATCCCTATGACTTTTACCGTGTTTAAGGCTACTAGCTAAACCATCAGTAGCATTCCCGACTCGATTATGTTAGCCAAACCATCAACAGCATTCCCGATTCGAATACCTTCAACAAACTTCGTAATGTTTTTCCGATTTAAAGTCGTGTCTTACAACACAAAATGTTGTAATCTCCTCGTCTTCATCCACAAATCCAATATATGGTCCTTGCAGCCACTCCTCGTGTTGTCAAACAGCAGGAAAACTAGGGTTTCAAATACACTTTGATTCCGTTGATATTTAAGTTTCCCATGCTATAAAATAAGCTATAATATTCTCGTATTTCATCATTTTTGTAATGAAATTTAGTTATATAATTACTCCTCTCCTCAATTCAAGGCTTACTGTCGAAGGCAGTAGATTTTTACTCGACAAAATGCTGTAACCTTGACATCTTCTTTCATAAATCCAGCATGCCATGGCCCTTGCAGACCCTCAGGCTCTCAAACAGCAGGAAAACTAGGGCTTTAAATACACTTTGATTCCCTTGATATTTAAGTTCCGCATGCAATAAAATACGCTATAATGTTCTTCAATGTCATCATTTTTGTAATGAAAATTAGTTATATAATCTCTCCTCCCCTCAATTCAAGCCATACTGCAGAAACCAACCGATTGTAAGGAAAAGCAAAAATGTAACTTTTGAGTATGTAGAGTCCTATGCTGCATCACTTCTATATAGTTTCAATTTACTCTTTGTGTATCGCAATTAAGCGAAACCTGGTTCCATCAAAAATCAAATACTACAAAACATTGCATTTCAGAGACGAATTAAAAGAAAAATTGGAAGAAGGAAATATAAGTCCAACTTCTCCCTCGGAGGTGATTCTTCTTCTGCTTTGAATGCCACACTTTACCGAGGAGCTTAATCTTTTACGATTTTCGGCGTTGCGATCTCTAAAATTGAAGTCCAAGAGAGTGCCCCAAACCGTATCTGAAACCTGGCTTTGTTATACATTTTTTTCTACACAAAAAGACTTACTATCTTACATTATCTTACATTAAGAAAATAACTTACTTGGTTAGGATGATGATAATGGTTAACTTCCACTGAAACTAGTGGAAACCAAACATTTTTCTTAATTACTAACCTGGGTGGGTATTATGTTGTTTAATAGAATTTATATTGTTAGTTATTTTTTAATAAATTGTTTTTTTTATATATATAATTTTGAACTTCTATTGAATTGGGGTAAAAATAGTAATAATCAATCTCCTCCACCATTAGAAATAACTCTCATTAATATATTATCAAATAATTTTATTTATTTTTCATTAATATATTATTAATTAAAAAAATATGTGTTAATTTCTTAATTATTTTCATATATTTTGTTATAAAATATTATATTCCACTTCATCATTTTTTTGGATTGATCATTTTAGTGATTTTATTATTTTAGTATTTATTGTTATCTCATCTTGTCGCGATAGAGGGTTGAAACTAAAGACTTTGGAAAAAGATAGCTCAAATTGTGAAATTACTAATAAGGATTTGTCTACAAAATTCCGGTTTCAGCCTTTTCAGTAGTTGCTCACTCATTCCCATTTAAATTAGCTGGGAACTTCAATTGACTCTCAAATTCATCAGAGCATGATGATTTAGATTCATTCCCATTCAAATTAGCTAGGAACTTCAGTTTACACTCAAATCCATGAGAGTATGATAGTTCAGATTTGGACGGTGTCCTCTATTTTTAGGGCCCACTGAATTGGGTGGTTATGGGTCAAATATAAGAGAGTCTCCGGTTAAGATTAGAATTTTTATTCTTCACAGAAAAAATATTGAAATTGTAAATATAGATATGACAAGGTTGGAAAATAATAATTCCTTTACAATTAAATTTCAATAACGATTGCTAAAAAAATTCAAATCCAATAAAATGCAGACTTTTTTATCAGACACTGTCCCATATTCAATTATATTTTTAGAACTTACTAGCAAATTTTAGAATTTGATGAATTTGTTATACAATGTTTCTATACAGTATTAACCTTTCATTTAAATTGTAATAATGACAATCTCGATGAATTCAAAATCCACAACTGATATTTAAATTATAATTTCGAAACCAATGACATAGTAAATCGGAGAAATAACTACTTGAATTACCAAATTGGAGCAAAATCGTCCTCAAAAGAACGGAAACGGGATATGCAATTAGAGAACAGCGTCCAATAGGTGCGTAGGTAAATTAGAAACATGATATGTAGTTAGCGATTTACGTCCAGGAGGTGCGTAGGTAATAAATTATTTATGTAGCAAGAAAGCATAAGCATCTAACCATTCATTAAAGACTATGCAACCATCTTTCGATGTCTTGGAGTTTTGAGGAAATTAAAAAAAAAATTATATTCCATCCAAAGGCACTCACTATGGAGGAGATGACAATGAAATAAAACATCACGGCTTGATTCTTCTACAATTTTATTGTTTTTAGTAAACCTTGGTGATAAATCTTTTAATTATTAGTTAGTTTTGGTTGTGTTTCCATTGCAACAACGACTCTCTAAAAGTTTTGCTTATGTCAATTTTGGAGCCTATCCTAACTATCGTTTCAAGCCCCCATGTGTCGCCATGTGGTTTGATTTGTTATTTGAGTGTTTTCTCCTAGTGTCACATCCTCCTAAGTCAATGTGTCTCAAACGTCGTCACTTAATCACGATAAGTGTTTTAGTTAGTAAGTTGTGATTAGGTGAACTCACAGTGTTTTTTGACTTAGAAACTTACTTTCTAGCCAGACACACAAAAGCAGAAAAAACAAGCAAAAAGAAAAAAAATATCTCATAAAAGGAAAAGTGCACTTTGAATTGTCGAAGGCTTGCACTTTAGGTGAGCACACTCTCTTCGTGCTTCAAAAGTGTGCCCTGCTCAGGAGCACTCCTTCAGGGTGAGTAAGTGTGCCCTACCTAGGTACACTCCTTCGTGACATAGACTTGTGCCCTATTTATTTGCATGCATGATCCAACATGTTGCATGAGGGTGTGCTCCTAGAAAAGAGGAACCGCCCTAACTCCTTAACTAATTCTTTCATTTGACAACAAGTGGCACTCGTGCATGTGTTAGTTTTGCATGTTGATCTCTTTAAATAAACTCAGCTAATCATTCCTTCATCATCATTTCATCTGAGCCCACAACTGGAAAATCATCAAGCCCTTCTTCAACCAGTGCAACAAGTAAGGTTGGATGCTCAAATCTTAATGCTTTTTATCATTTCACTATGAAATCTTGCTTTGTTCGCTGTCGATTTCTTGTTTCACAGGGTGCTTGCTAGCATTTCGGTTGGATCTTCATCTTGCAAGTGTTCATTTACTTTCGTATGCAAGAAATATTTCACATTCCTAGAACTCTTCATCTTCCACCATGCATGCGACAACAACTTATATAGCCTTGCAAATCATTCCTCTCATATCTTAGTAGTGAATTCTTCTTTTTGTACTTGTTTCTAGGATGTTTTCAAGAAAAGCGTACTCCTTGAGCTCGAAGCTCATTCAGTCTCAAAAAAAGCGCTCTGTTCAACCCAGTTTTCTTCTTAGGCACATGGGCGCATCACGGAGGCCCAGAGCTTTTCCCTTTAGCCCTTAAGTGTGCTACAGTGCACCCTCTTTTCCTTAAGGGTTCATATGTGCATCATGAAGGCATGAAGCCTCATCATTCATCCCTTCAACATTTGACAGTGTTCCCTCCGTTGCCTTGAGTGCATAGGTGCACTTTGAAGATTCGAAGCTCCCTTTTCCTTATCCCTCATCAGTTTGGATCGCGATAGTGTGCCCTCCTTGTTTGCCAGGGGAAATGGGCACATAGGGAAGACTTGGAGCCATCTTTTCTCATTCCTTTGACCCTTCATGGTGCTACAATGAGCCCCAGTTGATTTTTTCCTCTTTCCTGAGCGGACTAGCACACTACAAAGCCTTGAATGATCATGCATGTCTCTTCGTGCTTGGAGAGTGCGCCCCCTTAGTATGAATGTCTATTTTTTTTGCATGCAAGTTATTTTTCACTATTGTTCATATTTTTTTATGCTCTATAATTCATGGTGACTCTTTGAATGTGATTCATAAATATTGCTGCATAGTTAGTTGTTTTAGGATGATCTTGTCGCTATGAGTGTGATTCCACAAATAGGTGTCCAAGCTACAAGTGTTACTACCGTGTCATCAGTTTTTGGAGATATACCACTGCACAATGTACCCTCTAAAGAACTCTTAGGAGAAAGCACTAATGAGCTGCTTGAAGTTGCAAATTCCAATATTCGTATATATAAAGACACTCATCGTTTTATTGAAAAAATTCCAGAGGTTACCTAGAGTAAGATCTACAACATGTTTAGGAAGGAGACATTTCCTGAGGACTTAGAAGATGTGAGTGAATATGTAAACATCAAGAAGTCCACGATACACAGGATCACGTGCTAATACCTGGTCATGCCATGTTCTGAATCTATTGAATGGGTAATTACAAGTATGGATGACTCACACCCTATGTAGTGAAAGTGGCAAACACCTTGCCACCTATTATGGTGAGGATATGGAGATGTATTATAAGATGATCAAACCTAATGAATATGAAAACGATGCCTTTTACACAATACGGGAAAACCTTGACATGACCGATGTTATCAGGAAATGGTGTCAAGAACCCACCAAGTTTCGTCATCCCCCAACAACAGTTTATCTGACAAAGATATTGAGAGACGTATATCATTATTTGATAGATATGTAATATCGGATGTTTGGGCATAACAATTTGGAGGAATTCTAAGACAAATGGATATACATGCTCAATCTAATGGTGAACCATGGAAAATATTTTAATTGGGTTGATATATTATCATTTGAGTTATAGCGATAGGTGGGGCGGGTCAAAGCATCTTTGCAAGAAAATCAAGCTCCATAATTTTACATGTCTGCATATCTGTTGGATGGTATTTGTGCACAATATGCATTCCTAAAGTTTTATTGTAACTGGAATCCTAAAGAGAAGTTCCCAATTTATGTCCATTGCAGGGTGTTCTCAAAAGGAAGCTTTAGAGGTGCATATGATAGATTGGTCAATCCCTTCTTTGAAACCATATTTTCCCTGATATTTGAGACCGATCTGTCATGCATGAAAGATCAAGTGAAGGAGTCTCTTCAAGTTATTCCAAACTAGTTTTCAGTTCCTGAGGGTACTTACATAAGATACTTCGGATATCAAACAACCGCTCATCTTATACCGCAATATGTGACAAATAAGGTGGTCATGTATGAGGTGGAAAATCAGCTGGACAAGGGATTGTCAGGAACCCTTCAAAAGAGGAAGAAATCCCCTTGGCCCATATTTCCATTAAGGATCAGATTATATTAATTAAAGAGTCACAGGAAATTAGAAGTTGAAACTGAAGAGTCGAGTTGCCTACACTTCACTACCAAATATTTCCATGCATATGATCCTAGGCGAATTTTTAGGCAGCATTGTGAAATGATCAGGCATAATACAAGGTATTCATTAATATGGAAACCAAAAGATGAAAAGATAAAGAACTGGTAAAATTCCAGAATGAAGACATATCCAAAAATAAGCACTAGTTCTCCTCGTAATACACCAACCCATGACTTTCATGAGAAGGAACAATAGGAGGAGGAAATAATGCCTCAAGTAAAGAAGACAGCTCCTAGGAAAAGGATCAGGTGCTCATCATGCGAGACCAACTAAAAATGGAAATCTAATCCTTTAAATATAGGAGCTACATAAGCATAACGAGAGAGGAGAGAAGTAGAAGAAGAAGAATGAGAAGAAGAAGAGAGCAAGAAGCAAGATGAGTTGTTTGGGAAGCAACTGGTAGAAGAAGAATAGGGGAGAGATATAGAGGAATAATAATAGAGATAGTCTGAGGAGGAGGAAACAATGTAGAGGTTGCAAGAAGAAAATTTGACTCGCGAACTAGATGAGGAGCAATATGAGGAATAACACACCATGCAACCCATGGATAATAAGACGAATACTCCATGTGAACAACCACTCATGAGAGGACATCTTCCATTTAGATACATCAAAATTACACCTCCACCAATAGATAGAGTCACAAATGTTTGTAGTGTTACATTTGATCAACTAAAGGAGTTGATCATGTAACAAAGGCATGGGTAATCTCCTAATGATCCTCAGAACCCAGTCTTAGAAGCGACAAAAAAGGTAATCACCTCCAACACTAGAAGAAATATGTGGGTAGTTATGATAATGAATGTTGCATTCGCTATAATGAGATAGGATAACTCAGATTATTTTCTAAATGAAAATGCCAAGGTTAGAAGAGGACTTGCTATAAAGAAGCAACATGTAGATCATATTGAAGTGGAGAACTAGTGGTTGTTATCACAAAACTCCAATACCGTAGAATGGCAATCAATAATGCAAGATGAATTTAGACCAATTGAGGATATTATGGCATGACTATATGATGATATAATACTTATACAAGAGATAAAGTCTCATCTCATTGGAATTTGGAAGAATGCATAGGAAGTGGTGAAAATTCTGAAGATAGCAACCAAAGAAGTTGACCAAATGCATGAGTGGACTCCCAAATATCCAAATTCCCTAGAGCTTTCGGAAAATAAGGATAAGCTCTTCACAGAAATAGATAAAGTGTAATTGAGACTCCACCTAAAAAATACTCATATTTGGGAGTAGAGTTGGTTAACACTATGACTTCATGTAATTGGTTGCATAAGCAGTTTGAGTCTTTTACACAGAGGCACGAGATGCCTGCCCTCAGATATTTTGAAGCAATCAGAGGCAGAGAGACCGTATTTTAGGAGATTAGAGATTACATTGAAAAAATCAAGCAAGTAACGTAATGAGAAGGATTGGAAGTTACCAAAGATGTTATTGAGCAGTATGCCTTTGCACTAGTCAAATCTCAAATGAAGCTTTCATAGTTATGCAATAATGTCCAGTCAAACTCCAAGAAAATAGTGTTAGAATCATTGGAGGTAAGGGTGCACTACAAAGGAGACTTGCCAGACTAGATCAAAGCCATCACAAAGGAATTCATAGCACTGGACACTTACATCACAAATGAACTCCATGAAGAAGCAAATGATCTATCCATTTGATGAGTTTTGTGTTGTAGTATTTTTCTCTTATTAGCCCACTGTCTCATATGTAAATTGTCTTATGTAATAAATGTTATGTAATGAAGTCCAAGGGACACAAGTGGAATATGGATGCCCACACATTGGAATGTCTGATTCATATTAGAATATGAATAGTCACATAAGTCAAAGAGTCATGAGAAGCTCAAGGGTCATTGTATTTGTTATAAATAAATCATCACTCAAGAAAATGAATTTCTCTAGGGCTTTTTGGGGAGGCTTAGCTTTGGCTTCTCTTGTGCTACATAGGAGATAGATTATTCTTTGGAGAAGCAAATTGTGGCTTCGTCTTCCACTATTGGATACAATGATTCACTCATATAATAATGTACTTGGGATCTCTCACTTATTATCAGAATCTCAATGAGACAATATTCCTTCACACATGTATCAGGTATATAGTTTGACTATTCTAGTTATGTGTACAATATATTTTGCTTTATTGACATGCTAGGTTAATGAACTATTTCATTGCTTAGTTATGGTTATCATTCAATTGATGTGGTAACGATTTAATAATTATTTTTTATCATGTGGACTAATATGCACGTACTCAACAATTCTCTCTTTTATTCCTCAGTGTCCCTTTAGGATAATACTACTACTTTTCTAACTGCCAGCTCATTTCCCTCACCATCTGTGGAAGTTTCCCTCATACAACTTACAACGACATCTGATTAAGCTCACATTCTCGCTAGCCCAAAGAGGCATTATATTCTTTTATGTCATTTTGTAACCGAGGCACTTCCTAGAAAACCATTTCAACAGTGGTTGGGTCACATGACTGGCTGAGACTCCTAGACCAAACGGTGTGAGGTCTAATTGGGACTTCACTTTGGGGAGCCCCTTACAATGTTGGCGAAATCTAGCACCATCAACATTTTTGGTGCTAGAAGGAGGGCCAGATGACAAGTTCGGCATTTGAAGTTTGTTTGAATCTCTTACCTTTAAAGGCTTCATCAAAAATAATAATCCTAAGATGTTTTATGCAAGATTTATATCTTACCATCCCTGTAGAATTTTTAAGTGACTTGTCACAATTTAATTTTGATGGAAAGGCTGCAATAAATGTCCTTGGTTATGTTGTTGAATTTGTTGAATTTTATTTATTGAATCGTGTCAATTTAGAATAAATTTTTGCATGGTTTCCTACCCTTACATTAGATGGTTGTGTGAGTTAATGACGCTATTCTTTACCCATCACTTATGTCACATTTTTCAATCACTTGGATAACAAGATTTATTAATTTTCTGATAAATATGAATATTAGGATGTTATTGATGAAATTGATAAACTAAGAATGCAATTGAATGAATCTCTTGAGAATTTTTTTATTAGTTCCTTAATCTTTGTTATTTGTTTTTAGATGAGGACACAGACTTGAAGTTCTTGGATGAGAAGTTTCGATTTTTAGTTCTAATTTCAAGGAAATATTTTAAATAATGTTTTTTTGATTAGGAATAATTTCAACTTCTGTAAGAAGAACCAGGTATGTTATTTGTCCCATTTCCTCCTCCCTTTTATGTTTTGTACATAGGACTAAAAACAATCATTGAATCAGAATATCATCTTGTGGAATAAGAACTCATATTTCTTTCCTATCTTTGTCCTAATGGTGATTCATCCGACCTCACCAATCCAGCGTCTTCAAATATTGATATTCTTACTGTCAATATTGCACCTGTTAATCAAGGAGAACCCTTGATGACCATGCATGCGATGATTTTCTTTTTTCTGAATTATATGGTAATGGTATTTCAAGTGATTTGGATGAACCTTTATTTGTACATGAAGATTTGGATTTGTTGGAGTTTCAAAAGGAGTCTGATATGATTATCAAATATTTTGTTTCAAGGATAACTCCTTTCGATCAAAAATATGATATGGATATCACAATATATTTATGTAGTAATCTTGAAAATATATCATTTGTTGATTTTCATGATGTAAACATTGAATGTTGTCTTAATATGTAGTTGACCAAGTCTCCTCAAAATCTAAAGATAAGTCAGGTAAGTAGGGTACTTCTTCCAAGGCTGATGGTTATGTCAGGTCCTTGTCGCCATGAGGATGCTCATGAATTTGGTATGTTTTGGTTCTTCCACATAACGTTTTCACCAATATCATCACATGGGATGATCATGACCTCCTGAGGGATGCCTATTTTCTTCACATAAAAAATTTCAACCCACAGGGAAGGAAATTTAATTTGATTATTGGACTTCCACCACTTCATCCGTTTTGAAGCGAATCTCTAATCCATAGTGAAGAAACATAGAAGAATCTCAATGAGTATTTTCCATCATTCATCCAATAATAATACACACATGACAACTTGGACCTCAGTCAACTAAGAATATCATGTATGACATCGATCTGTCTCTTTGTAATATTTCTTGTATATCTTTCCTTAAAGATTGTTTCCATGATCCCTTAGCAGATTTATTAGAAGAGACCTTTTAATCTGGGCCTATGTGTTAGTTCCCTATAATAATAGTTTATTCACCTTATTTTTATTAGTGTAGTCCCCTATTGTTACTTTTGTGCCCATGTATCCCCCATGCTATTATTTTTGTGCCCCATAGAAGCTTAATATTGTTATTATTGTGCCCTTGCATTATTATTGTTATGTAGGCTCTGATTATATTATGACCCCTTAAACTCCTATATATACCAAGGATGTCTTGTCATTTGAATAATCCAATAATTCTTATTTTATGTAATTTAAATGAGGTTTCCCCCTCGAAGAGGAAATTTTTTGAAGTTGATGATTTATCTTTTCTGTGAGCTGGTTGCATAACATTTGGTATCAGAGCTTTGGATTATAGGATTTCACTTCTTTAGACAAGTCATCTTGGAATTTTCGCTATAAATTTTTTCTATGAGGCTTAAGAAGCTGAAATTTCTACCACGTGGAGCCAAAATTTTGGTGAACTTCATGTACAAATTTGAGATCTTGGTTCGCTATATTTTCTGATATATGATCCGAGGAAGTTAGGGGTTTTGTAGGTTCCATAATTCCATCTCAAACAGGTGACCTATGAAAAATCGTTATAACTTTCGTTTTAGGCATCAGATTTGAATTTTGTAAAAATTTATTGAAATTACATGAACTGTAGTATTTTTTGTAGCAATTTCAGGGCCGAATGTTGAAACAGTGACACATGGCATCTCCTACAACTTTGCTCGACTGAACTAGTCCATAATCAGGACATTGTGGGAGATCTCAAATAAATCTATATTGAAGAATCGAATATTGTTCTGACTTGTGGAATTGGAAAGAAGATTCACAGGGCTACTACAAGACCAAATTTCAGACATTGGAAATCCTAAATTACGGAGATACAACAATTGCAATATCAAGCTCCAAAAAAGCAAGAAAAAGGTGTGTATATTAAAAGTTTTGTCATAACTTTTGTTTGAAAAATTAGTTTGAAGTGATTCAAAGGGAATATTAAAGTATAGATATAAGTATTTAGCTCTAAAATTCCTTCAAATCAAAAGAATTCTACACCGATTAAGCCTTCATAAATATATACTGTAATGCATGAGAGGAAGGATAACACCGTGATATATCAAAATTATGAGATCAAGTGCAACAAATTTCTCTCTCACAAAGAGAAACAAAAGATTACATGGATGGTTTAAAAGAATACATGGAATATTTGAAGGATAAATGGAATCTAAGATAGGTGGCTCGAAATTATAGATGGAAGGTTTGAAGGAAGGTTTGACAAAGCTATTGCAAGAAAGGATTTCCGATGGTGACAAGGTATTTCATGAAAATGATGATGAGGAAAAAAGGAATATGATTATGATTTTAGAGACTCTAATGTGGGGTTTAATAACCACCACATTCCAAAGACAAATATGATTAATTTTGATGACAAGCATCTGCTAACATGGATACTAGAGATGGAGCAATATTTTGATCTAAATGATGTGCAACACACACAAATGGTACACATTGCATCTTTATATTTAAAACCCAATCAATTTGTATGGTATCGATGGCTTTGTTTTCATTAACCACTTATCTCTTGGTCAATTTTTATGGAGGAAATGATAGCAGATTATGAGGATACAAAGAGAAACACCTTCTTTAGCCAATTGATAAATCTCAAACAAAAGGGTTCAATGGTAGAGCACATTGAAAACTTCCAAAATTTGAATATTAGGGTAACTCATATTCCGAAGGAGAATAGATTGATGTATTCATAGGGAGTTTGAGAATAGAATCCAACATGAGGTTTTCCTTTGGGAACTTGATTCATTGGAGAAGGCATTCAGGGTGGAAAGAAAATTTGAAAGAAAAATTATGGAAAAATGGAAGTCTACCACTCATAACAATAAAGATGGAAGTGCTATTGCTCCTAACCTTCCACAACCTACAAGGTTGGAGCCAAAAAAATTAGAGGAAGAAAGATAAAAAGGAATTTTTTATAACTGTGATAGAAAATACATTAAGCATCATAAGTGTACTGAGAATAAATTATTCTACATAGATTGTGAAGAGGAGGAACAAAAGGAACAAGAAACATAAAAAGACGAGGATATACACCGGGAACCAACCCCAGAGAAAGAAGAAATGAATCAGACCATATCTTTCAATTCATTGGGAGGAATAACCACCGCTAAAACTCTCAGGATAGAATTATACATCAAGAATAAAAAATGTAATAGTGCGAATTGATTCAGGTAGTACTCATAATTTTGTTCATTGTAAGATAGAAAAAGAATTGAATTGCTTCCTATATCCATCACCTGAGTTTCAAGTGATGGTTGCAAAAGGTGGAACTATACATTGCTCTTGAAAGTTCCATAATATAAAGATAACCATGGGGGAATATGTATTGAATAGTCCAATGCTTTCCATTCAAATGGGTGGTCTTGATGTTGTACTAGGAGTCCAATGGTTACAATTCTTTGGGACAATAGCTTTTAATTTTCAAGAACTTTTCTTGATTCCTTTTGGGAAGGAAAGGAAATTGAATTAAGGGGTATCATAGGGAAACTAGGAAATATGGTCAACTCTGATGGCCTGCCACATATTTTTAAGAAAGAACAATGAGGCGTAATTGCACAACTATGCTCACTAGAGGTTCAAACATCAAAATCATCTATTTCTCTAAATCTCCAAAAAGTATTCAACAATCATTCCAAGGTATTTGAGACTCCCAAAGTCCTCCCAGCTATCCTTGATGGCAATAATGATATTCATTTAATTGCAAGAAGTGTTCTTCCAAACATCATACCTTACAGATATTCCTGTTCCCAAAAGAGTGAAATTGAACGTATGGTTGCAAAAATGCTAAAGTTTGGTATAATTAAACCTAGTCAAAGACCTTTCTCTACTCTAGTAGTATTGGTGCACAAGAAGAATGGATCACCATGTGTGCATCCATATATTAGGGAGCTCAACAAGCTCACTATTAAAGATAAATTTCCCACTCCTATTATTGATAAATTTTTGTATGAATTACATGAAGAAATTTAATTCACAAAGTTGGATTTTCATTGAAGATATCATCAAATCATAATGAAGACTAAAGACATTCCAAGAACAACATTCAAAACTCATGAGGGTCATTGTGAATTTTTGGTCAAGCTGTTTTGCCTTACTAATGCACCTTCGACATTTCAAGGTTTGATGAATTCCATTTTCGAACCCTTCCTTAGAAAATTTGTGTTAGTATTTTTTGATGATATACTAATCTACAAGTCTTGGAATTATCATGTTCAACATGTTGATAGGGTGCTCAAATTATTGGAGGAGAAACAATTATATGCAAAAACCTCCAAATGTTTATTTGGAGTACAAGAGGTGAAATATTTGGGTCATATGGTATCTCATGAGGGTGTTAAGGTAGACCGTAACAAAAATAAATCCATTAAGGAATGGAAAATCCCCACAACCATAAAGCATATTCAATGATTTCTCGGGTTTACAAGGTATTATCACAAGTTTCTTAAGAATTATTGGAGAATAGAAACACCTCCAACAACACTACTGAAGAAAGATGCATTTTCTTGGACTCCACAACTGACTAAGGCCTTTGAACATCTTAAGGAGGCAATGTGCCAAGAAATGGTCTTAGCTATGCCTCTCTTCACAAAAACCTTTATTGTCTAATGTGATTCCTCAAGAGATAGAGTTCGTGTTTTTTTAATGCAAGAAGGAAGACCCATTTCTTTTGAAATTCATCAAATGAAAGGAAATTATTTACACAAACATATTTATGAGAAGGAAATGTTGGAAATACTACATGCACTAAAGAAATGCAGACCTTACCTAATGGGAAGACACTTCAACCTAAAAACAGATCATGATAATATTAAATAATTTTTGGAACAAAGATTATCTTTAAAAGAGAAGAAAAAATGGGTCACAAATATGTTGGGTTATGACTTTGAAATCATATACAAAAAAGGGAAGCAAATGTTGGCATTATGATGCATGTGTTGTACTTGATGGCAACCCTCTCATAGAAGAACATCTCACTTACATATAACTAGATGAATCTACAGATGTGATTAAAAGCATGGGATGCAGGACAGCTCAAACGAATAAGAAGATCAAGTTCTAAGTGTGACAAGTTAGCTTTGCCATTAAGTCCAAAGTGGGAGATTGTTGGCATTATGAGACAAGTGTTGTCCTTGATGGCAAATCACACAGGTGATAAATCATAGTACAGAAGGTCAGCAACAAGGAATTGATGAGCAGAAGGTTAGCAACAAGGAATTGATGATCATACTACAAGTATGAAGAGAAAATACATATATGCAAGTTCATTGCGACCAAGCCGCGTATACATGTGTGTTAGACGTTACAAAGACGCGTATGCGTATACACACACTTTCATGCAAGGAAAAGCACGTATATGTTGGAGAACTTACTTTCAGTCGGTGGTAGTTAGTCCTCGATATTTGAACCTATGGTTTTGGACCATGGTGTCTCGTCAGAAGTGTTGATCCCAAGTATTGGTCCCATGGTATTGATTTATTATGGTTTTCGACTATGGTATTAGGCAAGGCCTAAGACTATAAAACGAGAAGAAGATCATTAGGCAAAAGTATCGAAAAAGTCTTGAATATCTGAAGAAGTATGAGATCCAGTATGCAAGTTATGCGTTGATGATGCATTGCTTGATCTGAGCTAAGCAGGGATCTCACCGGTTGATGGAGAACAAGAACTAAGGAGAGATCAGGATCAAATGGTTTGAAATGAACCATATTTATATGGTTGATTATGCTTATTCTAGATCTGTATACTGACGCATGTGATGTTCTATAAATGTTATGAGTATGACTGATGTCTGGTATAGCTGCAAAGTTATAAGAAAATATTATTAGATCTGTACGTGGGTTGGCCTTGGAAAAAGCGCGTATGTACGCGGGTTTTATTCATCATAGTAGCGTATACATTTTGAAGTTTGATGTTTGAAGTTGCAGTTGGGTCTGATTGATTTTGTAGAGTTCTATGTCTGCTCTGTGTTCTGGTGACTGTGTTGTTGACACGGTTTCAGTGTTTCAGTGATTCAGAAATTGATGATGCTAGTAGTGATTGTTTTGAGCTTCAATGATAGTTATGGGTCCAGTATGAAAATTGGATGAAACGTGGCCTTTCAGATTATGTGTTGTGCTTTAGGAGTATCCAGTCTGAAAATGTATGAAACGTGGTACCCGGAGGAGAGAAGATTGTAGGCTGGCGCCTACATACTAGTATCTTAGCTAGTACAAGAGCAAAGGGGGTTGGAGCTCCCTTCCAGGAGAGTCTGGAGAACGAGAGAAGGTTGTACCCTTCTGCAGGTTGTAGCCTGCGTGCTGGTAAAGGACTGCACCAGTACATTTTAAAAGAATTTTCTTATTAAAGGAAGATAGAAACGAATTGCAGCAGGTGGTTTTCACCCACATTGGGTTTCCACCTTATATCATGGTGTTCATGTGTGTTGCTTATGTGTGTTGATATATCTGTTTTACTGCTACTTTTGACTGTTAATATGGCTAATAATGTTCTGATGCATCCATTGAAGATCACATAACTGAATCATGAGTTTAATGGTTATACGCTAGTTTCAATAGAAACAGTTGCATACATACGCGGGTATACTTAACTGAAGTAGCGCATATGAATTTGAGTATGAAAATGAAAAGGTTTTATGATTAGATAATACTAATTCACCCCCCCCCCCTCTCAGTATTATTTCCAACAATTGGTATCAGAGCACGTCCTTTGGTAGAAGCTTGATCGCTTGAAGGAGATCCGTGGAACTATGGGAAAGAAGCTTAAGAAGAAAGCACATAAGCAGAATAAGACATCTCAGAAGAACTATGACAGTGGGAGAATCGATTGGGGATTAGGTGTAAGAAGCTCTCCAGATTCGGAATTAGATTCAGAATCATTTCATAATGAAGATGAACTATCAGGTATGAATTTGCTATCCTCTGATGTTCCAGCTATCTATCCATTTGGAAAAGATGAAAGTGATAGCGAAACAACTGAATTTGCTCTTATGGGTGAACAAGAAAGATATCAAATAGAGGCAGAATTTAAAAGGCTTTCAGATAAAATCAGAGATCAACAAGATCTATTGAACAAAAGGGAATGTGACTTCAAAGAAGAAGCTACCAAACTAAAGGCCCAACTAGAGGAAGGAAACAAGGTAAGGAAGTTATTCAAGGACAAATATCAAAAGTTGCAGGATGAAGTAACATCACTAAGAGATGAAGTCAATGAAAGAAGCACAACCATCAAGAAACTCAGAGATAGATCCAGTTACTATGAAAGTCTTGAAGCCACGATCCGCTCACTAAAGGAATATCTTGAAGAATCAAAGAAGCAGAATAAATATCTACTCCAAGCTATTGAAAAACAGGTAAATGAAGTTATCAGCTTAAAATCTCAGCTGGAATGTGCCTTCAGAATTCGTCAAATGCAGCAGGATCTGAATGAAAAACAAGAAAAGGAGATTCTCAAACTAAGGCCACAAATGGAAGAAGGAAGAAAGTCTGAAGAAATCTTGAAGAAGCAATGTCTAGAAAAGGAAGAACAACTTCAGATTGACGTAAATATGTTAAAAGGTAAATTAGAAGAAAAGGATAAACTGTTGTGATTTCAGGATAGTACTAAAGCCTTAGATGATATCCTTAGTAGTCAAAGGTCTCCTGCTATCAAGACTAGTCTTGGTTTTCATGAATCTATTGAAGGTGAATCTAGCTCACAAGGTGAGGCAAGGAACTCTAAAGAGAAATCTAAAATGATCAACAAGGAGATAAGAGAGATGAGAGGTCAACCCCATCAACAATCAAGGAAAGAGATTCTTCAAAGAAAATCTTTTACTCCTAACTATGGAAGTAATAGTCGGCCATTTACTGAGATGAATAATATTGAATGTTATGAATGTCATAATCTTGGACATGTTGCAACTAGATGTAGAAGAAGAATGGTTCAAGATCATCACACAGAAAGATCATCACATTCCAGGAACTTCAATGGATATTGTTTTTCTTGCAATATGTTTGGTCACAAAGCTGTTGATTGTTACAAGAGGAATATGAAACATGTGAGATGTTATGCATGTAACAAGCTTGGACATATAGTAAAGGAATGTAGGAACAAAGTACGAACATCACACCAAAAGGAGAAAACATCATCACACTTGAAGATATGGAAGAAGAAGGAAGTACAGTCTGAAAGATGTGGCACAGCACAATGTACTCAGATACAACACTCAGAGGGAGCTGAAAGTATCAAACTTCAGTGTCCTGAATCTCATACGCAAGTTTCATAAAGGGAAGTCGCGTATATACGCGAGTTAGACACTGCAAAGTCGCATATATGTTAGTCTGAGGAAAAGCAGTGGGGACAGACTCAGAAAAAGGATCTGATATGATTCAGTCCATTATCTGCTCTATTGGTTAATAGTCACAGTCTGTTGAGGATGTGTGGAAATTTTTTTGATACTTGTAAGATGTTTAGAAGTGTTTTGGTCCTAACTTGATGATGATGATGTCTTGATGCTTGTTGTTGATATATGCATGAGCAGATCTAACAGATGGCACAGGTTGAGGGGGAGCATATGCCTTTAATAATTCATTATTGGCATTATGGTTAATAGTCCTTGGTGATGATGCCTATATAGCTAAATGATATATCTTGCTATGATGTGGTTATGAGTTGTCCATGATATGATTCTTGTGGTTACATGGTTGATGTTCAGATCATATTTGTGGATTGATTCTTAGATGGTGCATATATGATGCTTACATGGTGATCTTCATAAGGATAAGGAGAAGTACAAAGCTTGAATTCACATCTTCTTTACTTGATGATGAGTCACTCCTATGTTGTTGTCGTCATATGCATAAAGATCATATATTACAGTTATGATGCAAGATTCCTATTATTCTTGGCACATATATGGATGAGGATTGTTGGCTGGATACATGGATGATTATTCAAAATTGCGTTATTGGAGACATGATGATGATGAGTTCTTACCTATATGATGATAGGTTGTACATATGTTGATTGATGCAGATATTCCCAATTGATGATACTTGGTTCATGCAGATCTGGATGGCTATGATGTTTCTCACATATGATAGAATGTGAATGAGTCTGTATATGTAGAATTTTGTTCAAAGGGATGAATTGATGCAGACATACTTTGTTATAGGTTGATGAATTATACTCTACAGGACATTTACATGTTGCTGATTTGGAAGTGCTTGTACGTGAGTTCTATGAGTAATATCCGCGTATATACGCATGTTTCTGTGGATACAGTCGCGTATATGTTGGTTTGAATAAAATCAGTGGGCCAGATTCTGGATGAGAAGAGTCTGATATGTGTCTGACAGAGACCATCTGGCACAGGTTCAGATTATGTGTTGTGCTTCAGGAGTATCCAATCTGAAAATGTATGAAACGTGGTACCCGGAGGAGAGAAGATTTTAGGCTGGCATGTACGTACTAGTATCTTAGCTAGTACAAGAGCAAAGGGGGTTGGAGCTCCCTTCCAGAAGAGTCTAGAGAACAAGAGAAGGTTGTAGCCTGCGTGCTGGTAAAGGACCGCACCAATACATTGTAAGAGAATTTTCTTATTAAAGGAAGATAGAAATGATTTGCAGCAGGTGGTTTTCACCCACATTGGGTTTCCACCTTATATCATGGTGTTCATGTGTGTTGCTTATCAAGGATAATTTTAGGGGCGAATCTTTTCCCTTTGGTGAAATTAAGGGCTTTTAAATTTTTAGTGGGCGAATATTTTGTATCATAGTACATTTTTACAAATCACCTCAAATAGCCCACCTTATTTTAAGGGAGAGGGTAAAAAAGGTAAATTTAGCCCTTGAAACTAGGACTTACAACCTTCCATTCGCCAATTTTCAAGAATAAGTTTTATTTAAGTGAATCCATTCGCCCATTTTCAAGAATAGGTTTTATTTAAGTGAATCCTATGGGCAAAATACCATATTTATAAAAGAGGTATGGTAAATTAATAAAAATGCAAATAAATGAGAGGTATGGTAAATAAATAAAACATTTTTTATATTTACTCCATAAGTCACCTTATATACATGTAAGGGTGTAAACAAATAAAAATATAAGTAAAGTGGAGGTATGGTAAATAAATAAAACGTCTTTTTATACTTACTCAAAAGGTATGGTAAATAAATAAAAATATAAATAAACTAGATGTACGTAAATAAATAAAACCTTTTTTATATTTAGTCCATAACCCTCCTTCTATTTATGAAGGCTCAAGAAAGAGGTTTTATTTAAGTGAATCCTATGGGCCAAATACCATATTTGTAAAAGAGGTATGGTAAATTAATAAAAATATAAATAAACGAGAGGTATGGTAAACAAATAAAACATTTTTTTATATTTACTCCATAAGTCACCTTATATTTACGAACACTCAAAAAATGGGTTATATTTAGGTGAAACATATGGCCAAAATACTATGGGACAAATACCATGGACTAGATTGTTATTAATACCATGCAAAAAACCATTATTAACCCTAATAATAGAATTAATAAAAATAAAAATGGCACATGGTATTGACCCATGGTATTCACCAAAATGGCACATGGTATTGACCCATGGTATTCACCTGGAATGTAGCCTATTTAAATGGGGGAATTAAACCATCATGTAGCCTATGCTAAGATTCACTAGGACTTTACAAAGTTTTATTATTTAGTGAAAGACTCGCCAAGATCTTACAAGATTTTATAATTGAGTAAAATATTTGCCATGCCTGGTGAGAGATTCGCCAAAAAATTATATATACATATTATATTATTGATAAAATTGCCTTCCATTTTTCCTATATACCATGGAGATTCACCCATTTATTATATTTATAAATTTAGGGGGGGTTCTTAAAATTTTCCCTGTTGCTTATGTGTGTTGATCTATCTGTTTTACTACTACTGTTGACTATTAATATGGCTAATAATGTTCTGATGCATCCATTGAAGATCCCATAACTGAATCATGATTTTAATGGTTATACACTAGTTTCAATAGACACAGTCGCGTACATACGCGGGTATACTTAACAGAAGTAGCATATATGAATATGAGTATGGAAATGAAAAAGTTTTATTGATTGGATAATATTGATTCACCCCCCCTCTCATTCCAACAACAAAATGTTGTTGCAGATGCATTCTCAAGAAATAATGAGGATGTAGAAGCATTGCTTTGGGCCATTTCTATTATCCAACCTGATTGGATAATTGAAGAGAGGGATGAATGAAAGAATGATGAAAATGTGTGGGAACTCATTTAAAAGTTGCTTCAATATCCTTGTACATATGATACATGCATCTAGAAAAATGATGCATTATGGTACAAATATCGATTATGACATTGTATGAATTACCAACTCAAAAAAAAATAAAAATTGAATTGCAAACCTTCCCCTTAGAAGGGAACTCAAGGTTTTTGAAAACTTAGGACATGGTAAAGAAGGAATTTTTTTGGGATGGTATTAAATCTAATATTCAGAAGTTTGTGGTAGAATTTTTGTTTTTCCAAAAAAATAAAGTCGAGACAATTAAGACCCTGAGTCTATTACAAATTTTATCCATTCCAAGTCAGCGTTCGGAGTAGGTCTCAATGGATTTTATCACAATTTTACCCAAGTATGAAGGAGATATTGTGATCATGGTGTTAGTTGATAGAGTTACAAAATATGAACATTTTTGTGCATTATCTCATCCTTTTAAATCCAATATAGTTGCTATTGCATTTATGGAAACAATTCAAAAGTGACATGGAAATCCAAAGATTATTGTAAGTGACAAAGGTCCCATTTTCACTAGAATTTTTGGACAAAATTATGTTATTGTCTTGGTACTCAACTAGCTCATAGCTCATATTATCATACTGAATCTGACAGGAAAACTCATATAGTGAAAAAATGTTTGGAAGGATATCTTCTCTGCTTTGTATTAGATAAACAAACAGAATGGGTCAAGTGGATACCTCTAGCTGAATGGTGGTATAACACTTCCTTACATACTGTAGCAAAAATAACCCCATTTGTGGAACTTTATGGATATCGTCCACCATCCATGACATCATCTTTAAGAGAAAATTATAATGATGAAACAATCGAAGATCACATCGAGCATCAAAAAAATGTTCCCCAACTCTTAAAGAATAACCTCAATCTCGTGCAAAATGGACTAAAACAACAAGCAAATCAGCTTCGTAGTGAAAGAAGTTTTGATGTAGCAGGATGGGTATTTTTATGCCTACAACCATACAAAAAAATGTCCCTCAAGGAATTTAAGAAGAATAATAAATTATCACCCAAGTACTATGGTACTAACAAGGTGTTGCAAAAGATTGGTACTATGGCATACAAATTGGAGTTGCCTGCATCTTCTTGAGTACACCTATTTTTCCATGTTTCATTCTTAAAGAAGGTTATATTCAGCAAGATCCCATGTCAAACAGTGTTGCTAGAACTTGGAGAAGAGGGAAGAAACATTTTTGAGCCCGAAGTAGTCTTGAAAACAAGAACCCAACAACTACAAAATAAATTAATTTTAGAGTATCTCATTAAGTGGAAGAACATACCTACTGAAGATTCCACATGGGAAGATGAGAATATTATATGGAAGCATGCAAAACTACTCAAGTTTTGAGGACAACACTTTTTGGAAGGAGAGGGCCATGCTAGGTCCCTATAATACTAGTGTATTCCCCTTATTGTTATTACTGTAGCCCCCTATTTTTATTGTTATGCCCATGTATCTCCCATGTTGTTATTGTTGTACCCCATAGAAGACCACTATTGTTATTGTTGTGCCCCATAGAAGCCCACTATTGTTATGATTATGCCCTTACATTATTATTGTTATGTAGGTTATGGTTATATTGTGACCCCTCATACTCCTATATATACCAAGGAGGAATTATCATTTGAATTATTCAAGGATTGTTATTTTATGTAATGTAGAGCATGTTCCCCCTCAAGGAGGATAATATTTAAGTCATTGATCTATATTTTCTTCGAGTTGGTTGCATAACACCATGTCATGTGGCTTGTATTTGCATATTATTTTTCAAACCTTGTCTGGTCATAAGCCCAATGATTGTTATTTTTGCAGGTTCCTCATATGGTATAAAAATAGAGTGTAATGCATTGTTGTGTTTGCACTTCCTATTTTTACATGTTAGTGTAGATGCATGCACAATTCTTCTTGTTCACTGCACTACCTTTTGTTGTGGTTTTTCACAATCACACCCTCTGGTCTAAAGGTCAGAAGCAACTTTTATGGCTACATCGAAAGTTCCACTTTACATGATCTGACCTTTCTTTCTTTAGCTTAGGCTAGGTTAGTTTTCATGTATCTAGATGCATTTCATTGTCCTTTTTGTCTTTCATGTTATGGCTTCACTTTTCAATTCATTTTATCTTGAATGAGTCTATTTTTAGCTTTGGGATGACTTGGCTAATTTTTTGTTAAAGGAAAATTGAAGCAGCTCATAGCCATTGGCTTATCTATCATGCTATTCCTTGATTTGGTTTACATTTTTCAAGTTACTAATTTTTTTGCGGAAAAATATGATCCTTCAATTAGGAAATTATAAGAAAACCATGATACCAACATCTATTTAGCTTTCTCATTCACACACTCAGTCCTGTTAAGAATTGTGTGTTCTTTCTTATCTATCTTTGTAGAATAAGACAAGGGGGAAATTTTTAGCGATTAACGCATCAGACGTATTTAACCTCTCTTTGAAGGAAAAAAATCCTCTTCTCCCAATAAGTTAGGATACCTCTTCTGCACATTGAAAAAAATAATAAGTGCCTATGCAAAATCCCATGAAACAAAAGAAAAATATAAAATGGTGAAAGAAGAGAAAGAATTCCTGTGGAGGGAAGTGAAACAAGCAACCTCACCAGGTATGTCTAGGATTTCTAGCACAAAAGCAAAATATTTGTTCTTGAAGTGACTCCATTAGGGTACTATCTAGGCTTGCTAGCAATGGAGCAACACCAGAGATGTAAAACTCATACTCTAATAGTTTTATTTCGTCGTACTATATTTCCCTTACTTACATCGACATGATATTGATATGGCCTACTTTACAATTGTGTTACACTGAGTATTGCAATAGAGGAAACTATATCTTTAACCAGGAAAAATGGGGAGTTGAGGTAACTCATTGATGGAGTCAATGCTTCCTCGAGAAATTAGATTTTACGCTTATAATGAAACCATTTCATAGAAGTCAAGGTTCTCCTAGTATGTCTCTAATGTTGTCACTGTGACAAAAAATCTCCAAAATGTTTCCCAATGTCAATTTTGGAGCCTATGTCAATGTCATTTTAAGCCCCCATCTGTTGCCATGCAATTTTATTTGTTATTTGAGTGTGTTCTCCTAGTGTGAAATCCTCCTAAGTCAATGTGTCTCAAGTGTTGTCACTTAACCATTAGAAGTGTTGGAGTTAGTAAGTTGTGGTTAGGTGAAATCATGATCTGTATTAACTTAGGAAATTTCCTTCTAGTGATGCACACACTCAAAAAGTCACACAAAAGCAGAAAAATCAAGGAAAAAGCAATAAAATTTGTCACAAAAGAAAAAACGCACTTTGAGTTGATGAAGGCTTACACTTGAGATGAGTGCACTCTCTTTGTGCTTCAAAATTGCACCCTACATTGGTGCACCTCTTCAGGCTGAGAAAGTACACCCTGCCTGGGTGCACTCCTTCATGAAAAAGACTTGTTCCCTATCCAGTTGCATGCAAGCTCCAACTTGTTGCATGAATGTGCACTAATAGAAAATAGAAACCACCTTAACTACCTCTTAATTGATCCTTTCAATTGATGACAATTCAAACTCATGCATGAGTTAATTTTTCATGTTGATATCTTTAAATAAACTCAACTAATCATTCCTTCATCATCATTTCATGTGATTGCACAGTTGGAAAATCATTATGCACTTCATCGACCAGTGCACCATGTAAGTTTGCATCACAAATATTTACTACTTTTTATCATTTCACTATCAAATATTGCTTTCTTTGTCATTGATTTTCTATTTCACAGTGTGTTTGCTAGCTTTTTTACTAGATATTCATCCTATAGGTATTCATTTACTGTCGCATGCAATAAACTTTTCACTTTCCTGAAACTCTTCATATTCCACCATGCATGTGACAACAACTTATATAGCCTTGCAAATCATTTCTCTCCTATATTAGCATCGAATTATGCTTTATCTACTTGTTTTTTTTGGCTCTTTTTAGATAGAGTGCACTCCTTGAGCTTAAATCTCCCTCAGTCTAAAAAACTGTGCCCTGTTCAACATAGTTTTCTTCCTAGGCACATGGGCACATCACGAAGGCACGAAGATTTTCCCTTCATCCCTTAAGAGTGCTATAGTGTGCCCTATTTTCCTTAGGGTTCATGGGCATATCATGAAGGCCTGAAGCCTCACCATTCATCCCTTCAATATGCAACAATGTTCCCTCCTTTGTCTTGAGTGCATAGGCACACTTTGACGACCCAAAGCTCGTTTTTCCTCATCCTTTGTCAGTTCAGAGTGTGACAATGTGTGCTCCTTGTAACCCAGGGCACATGGGTGCATAAGGAAGAGCTAGAGCCATACCTTCTTATTCCTTTGACCCTTCAGGATGCTACAGTGTTTCCTAACCTATTGTTTCCTCTTTCTTGAGAACACTAGCACACTATGAAGGACCGAATGATCTTGCATGTCTCTTCATGATTTCGAAGTGCACCCTCCTAGTCTGCATGTGTATTTTTTCTTGAATGAAAGTTATTTTTCATTTTCACTCATAGTTTTTTATGCTATATCATTCATGGTGACTCTTTGAATGTGATTTAAAAATATAGTTGCATAGTTAGTTTTTTAAAGCTAATCTTGTTGCTATGAGTGTGATTCCACAAACATGCTTCCAGGCTACAAGTGTTACTACTTTGTCATCATCTATTGGAGACATGTCGTTGCATAATGTAGCCTCTAAAGAAATCTTTGGAGAAAGCATTGATGAGCCTCTTGAAGTTACAAAGTCCAATATTCCTATATAAGTGGACATCGAGTGTTTTATTGACAAGATGAGAGAGGTTACCTGGAGCAAGATCTATAACACGTTCATGCAGATACATTTCCTAAGTACTTAGAAGATGTGCATGCATATATAAACATCAAGAAGTCTAGGATACATGGAATCACATGTGGATACTCAGTCATGCCATGTGCTGAAGCAATTGAATGGATAACTACACATATAGATGACTCACACCTTTTGCTACATAGTGAAAGTGGTAGCCACCTCGTCACCTATTGTGGTGAGGATATGTAGATGTGTTATAAGATGCTCAAGCCCAATGAATATTCAAACAATTCCTTTTACACAAGATGGGATAACCTCAACACAGTCGATGTTATCAAGGAATGGTCTCAAGAACCCTTCAATTTTCACTATCGACTAATAACAATTTATCCAACAAATATCCTGAGAGACATATAGCAATATTTGATAGCTATGTATTATCGGATTTTTGGGGACAAGAATGTTGAGGTATTCTAGGAGAACTAGATATATAAGCTCAATGTGATGGTGAAACGTGGTAAATATTTTAATTGGGTGAATTTATTCTCATTTGAGTTGCAGTGATAGGTGGGGCGGGTCAAAACCTCTTTGCAAGAAAATCAAGCTCCATAATTTTAAATGTCTGCATATCTCTTAGACAGTGTCTACGCAGGACACAAATTCCTAAAGCTATATCAGAACTAGACTCCTAAAGAGATGTTCCCAATTTATGTCCACTACATGGTGTCATCAAAAGGAATCTTCGAAGGAGCATACAACAGACTAACTGAGCACTTCTTTGCATCCATCTTTCACCTAATATTCAATATTGATCTGTCCTACATGACATATCAAGTGAAGGGGTCTCTTCAAGATATTCTGGAGTACTTTGGAGCTCCCAAGAAAACTTACATCAGATACTTCGGATGTCAAACAACCCCTCACCTTATGCTGAAATATGTGGCAAATAAGGTGGTTATGAAGGAGGTGGTAAATAAACTGGACAAGGGACCGCGAGGAGCCTTTCACAAGAGGAAGAAAGCCCCTTGGACCATATTTCCATTAAGGATTGGATTATATGAATTAAAGAGTCACAAGACATTGGTAGTTGAAACTCAAGAGCCTAGCCACCTAAACTTTGCCACTAAATATTTCCATGAATATGATCCTAAGTGAATTGTCAAGAAACACTATGAAAGGATCGGGAATAATACAAGGTATTCATCATTATACTAACCAGAGGAAGAAAATATAAAGAACTAGTACAATGCAAGAATGAAGACACATCTAGTTATGAACACCAATTCACCTCACAATGTTCCATCTCAATACTTACAGGAGTAGGAATAGTAGGAGGAGGAAATAATGCCTCAAGTAAAGAAGTTAGTTCCTAGGAAAAAGATTAGGTACTCATTAGGTGAGAGTAGAATAAAATGGAAAGTAGATCCTTTAAATATAGGTTCTGCATAAAAAAAATTAGAGAGGAGAGAAGGAGAAGAAGGAGAAGGAGAAAAAGAGGAGAGAAAGTGTGAGGCCTTAGAATTGTTGTATCTAATGCATCTTTTTTCCAATGTGATGCATCACTTATTCCCTTGTTTTGCAAGTTTATGAACCTTTATCTTGCACTTATACATTATTTTCATGCAATAGTGAAGATTTACGTTCGGTTTGCATTTTATACCTTTTTTATATGCATTTCTTAGTATTGACGTTAATTAATGTTCATAATACAGGTCCTACACTCCATAGATATCTTGCACCAAAATCGAAGTATATGGGGACCACTCGATCATCTTAGCTTGCCACAGGGGAAAGTGATAGATGCAATTTCTTTAGAACTATTTTTTATCCTTTTTTATAGTCAAAGGTGCACCTACCTCTCATTGACTTGTTCCTGCACTGAAGAGGAGCAATCTTTCACTAAAGAGCAACCAATTTGGGGATTCGACATCTCAGCACACTTTCAAAGAAAATTGAGGAATCATTTTATCCAATATAATGTTAAGCACCTCCACATGAGTTAGAATGCACCCAGGTCACACATGTGGTGTTCTAGGAGAAAATCAACAAATCTGTTCAAAATTTGCACAATTTTCAAACTACCAATTTTGAACTCGATTTGCATGCAGTTAGAGACGAATCTCAAAAATATCAGGATATGGGTTTTTTCCCAGTAAATAAAATTATGTAGAAACAAAATCATTTCCAAAAATTCTCTATGGTTAGGAATATACATGAGGTTCTTTGAGGAAATTTTGTAAACAAATGCAAATTTTCCAGAATTCTAGGATCTTGTCCAGATTTGGAGAAAATGGAATTTTTTGGTTTCTTATACACAAGATCTCGATTTCTTGGTTTAGAATATGGATGCAATAGACCTACACCTATGGAAAATTGTTGTATCTTCGTTTAGCGTATTTTGTATATAGTTTGTAATGTAAAAAAGTGTATATAAATAAGGTTGTGGCTCCAAGCCTACCTAGCAGAGAACAGGCCATTCTATGTACTCCCATGCTACTAAGTTGAGTGTTGGGGGTATTCCCCTTCATTTGATCGAGTTGGAGCTGGACTATGGAGCTGTATATGTATGAAGGACTGAAATCTTTTTAGTAAGAAGCATCACTTCCACGTTCCCTTTCCATTCTTGTTCAATTATGTTAATGATTTGCATTACTCTGTAATTTAAGTTCTCTTTAACAAGGGAATGAGATGGTTGGTTTGGGCCCAACCAATCCAGCTTGTTACCCTCTAATTAGTTAGCACTACATAGTTTGATTCTTGAGAAATATCTTATTGTGGTGTATGATCATTGCTTAAGTTTTGTATCTTTGTATAGCTTGCATTGTATCCTTTCATTTGTTTCTAAAAACTTTGTATTTTTTAAATACTAACTATGTGAAGTTTGGAGTCTTTAAGAATCTAGATTTAGAAAGGAGTTGTTGTGTATGTTTAAGATCTTTCAGTGTTATGGTTATTTGATTTTCATTATGCACATATTGATCTTTGAAAGCATTCATCTATTCCTTAGGATTTGGTTACAGTAATTTTCCATTTGGTAACATTGTGTTTGAGAGACTCTTTGGAAAACCAGGGTTTGATATTGGTTCATGACAAGTTCTTTCATATGAAACTTTGTTCCATATTTGCATAATCTGGTTGTGCAAGATCTAGCTTGATTGGCTCTCATTCATTATGTATAGTGTGATGAATTGTAGATCTTGGATGCAAGAATCATTCTTTGGGCATTGGTGACTTTGGTTTGAATGCATTCAACAATCTGATATTTGTATTTAACAAGATTTTTCCCTGAAATCTTTGATTTTCCTTGGAAAATAAATACAGAGGATGTCTTATTCCTTTACACATATTTTTCAACTTAGAACATAAGTGAAATGACCTCAAAGAATTTATGCAACAATATAAGTTTTATTTATATCATAATACATAAGTATGAGATTCAAATTTTTGTATTCTTTTTATCACAAGCTTGTTCATTGCTATCATTTTATTTCTTTTAAGACAGAGCCAAATCAGGGGTAAGTGCTTGCACAACCTAGTGATTGAATATTTTATAAGTTTCTTTTGAATATAGTGTGACTAGACAATGAATGCACTTGGTCTATATATACATGGGTGGAACAGGTTTCTCCGGTGTTTCAAATGAACTGGTGTGAGAAGGGTTTGTCAAGAGTTGATTTATTGTTTTGCCATTACTACTTCAAAACCTGATTTTCATCTTTATTTTCCACAATCATTATGTAATGTGTGTTTGTTCCCTCTTGCAAATTCTCTTCCCTTCAAACACAGTTTTAAATATTTTTCTTGGGATACTTTTTGATTTGAGAAGAATGGATAGAGTAAGGTTCTTTTGATCATGCCAGTTACACATTTTATTAGCACATCTAGTTGGCCACATTTGAACACATAGTAAATCAATGTGAGTATTGTAGGAATGAAAAGCATGAGCAATGCAGGAATGGGAATAACTAGAGAATGATAATTAATATTGTGAATGAATGTCTTGATGTATTGTGTGACGCCTTTAAGCACTCTTGTGGGATTCATTGGATTGGGACATGTGTTATTTTGATGCTTTTGATTATTTATCTAGTTTGCAATCTCAGTTTGCTTGATAAGCTAATGAGAAAAGTAGCTAGTTTCCAAATTCATCAAGGCATTTGTTTTTCTTTTAATAAAGTTTCCAAACCTAGTACAACAATTATTGCATTATTTTCAAATCTTGGAAGATTGTTATTGTATAAAGTAAGGAGTTATTTTATTTTATCTTTTTCAATTTCCAATAAATAGGGTTTTCTCTTAGTTATTGATATATTGCAAGATTGGTGTTAGTGTTTTCTTAAGTTCCCTTTGAGTGTAGGATTCAAATTAATTGTTGTTTTTAGGAATCTATAAAGTGACTGATGCACAAGTTAGACTAGAATTTGATTTGTAGGTTGCTAGGGGATCTCTCTGGCATTTCTAGTGTTGCACCTTGAAGTACAGAAACTAGAGATTGACATTAAATTTTTATCAATTAATATGCCATATGCTACACCAAACAACAAGTATAAAAATGAGTTTCTTGAGAAGAAACTGGTAGAAGAAGAATAGAGGAGACAGATAGAGGAAGAACAAAAAGGGAAGTATTAGGAGGAGCAAGTAGCATAGAGGTTAGAATAAGCACAGCTGAATTGTGAATTATTGGAGGAGAAATATCACGAAGAGGACATCATCCAACCCATGTATGATGAGCCCACTACTCCAGGTGAAGAACCACTCATGGGCAGACATATTCCATTCAAATATATGGGAATTACACCTCCACCAGCACACAGAGTCACAATTGTTTGCAGCATAACATTTTATCAGCTAAAGAAGAGGACCGTGCAACAAAGGCATGGGAACTTTCCTAATGATCCTCAAAACCTAGAACTAGTAGCGATAGAAAATGTAATCACCTCCAACACCAAAAGAAATATAAGGGAAGTTATGGGAGCGAAAGTTGCATGTCTATTGCAGCAAAGGATAAGTCAAAGTATTTGTTAAATAAGAATGGTAAGATGAGAAGAGAACTTTCTATGACAAAGAAACAAGTAGATCACCTTACAATAGAGAACCAGTGGATTTTATCACAGAACTCAAATACCACAGAATGGCAGTCAACCATACTAGGTGAATTGGGACCAATGGAGTATACTATAGCACAACTATATGATGAGATGATACTTATACAACAAGATACAGATACTCTCATTGGCAATAAGAAGAATGCACAGGAAGTGGTGAAACTCCTAGAGATAGAAACTATAAAATTTGACCAAATGCAGGAGTGGACTGCCAAATATCCAAACATCCTGGAGCATTTCAAAAATAAAGATAAACTCTCCACAGAAAAAGATAGAGTGCAATTTATACTTCACCTATAGTATTACTCACATTTGGGAGCACAGTCAGTTAACATTATGGATGCATATAACTAGATGCATAATGGGTTTGAGTCTATTATAAAGAATCATGGGATGTCCACCATCGTATCTCTTGAAACAATCAGAGACAGGGAGGTTCTCTTTCAGAAGATCAAATATTACATTGATTAAATCAAGCAGGTAATAGAATAGGAAGGGTTGGAAGTGAAAAAATATGTTATTCAACAGTATGCCTTTCCACTCTTTAAAGTGCTCATGAATATTTCATTGTTGTGGAATAATTTCCAAACGAGCCCCAAGAAAATACTGTCAGAAGAATTGGAGGTAAGGGCGTGCTAAAATGGAGACTTTCCATACCATATCGAAGCCCTCACAAATTACGTTAGAGGATGAGACACTTACATAAGAAATGAACTCCACGAAGAAGCAAATTATCTATCCATTTGATGAGTTCTGTCTTTTAGTAGTTTTTTCTAATTAGGACACCGTCTCATGTGTACATTGTCTTATGTAATAAATGTTATGTAATGAATTCCAAGGGACACAAGTGGAATATGAATGGCCATGCATCAGAATATAATGAGTCATATAAGAATATGAATGACCACACATTCGAATTTAATTAGAATATGAAGAGTCATAGAAGTCAAAGAGTTATGATAATCTCAAGAGTCATTGTATTTGTTATAAGTAACTCCTCATAACTCAAGAAAATGGACTTTTTCCAATGTTTTTTTGGGAGGCCTAGGGTTGGCTTCTCTTGTACTACTAGGAGATATATTATTGTTTGGAGAAGAAAGTTGTGGCTTCGTGTTCCACTATTGGATAAAATGATCCACTCATGTAATAATGTACTTGGGATCTCCCATTTATTACCAGAAACTCAATGAGCTGACATTCCTTCATGCATGTATCGTGTATATAGTTGGAATCTTTTGGTTATGTGTATGGTATATGTTGCTTTATTTACATTCCAGGTTAAAGAACTCTTTTGTTGCTTAGTGGTGGTTTTTATTGAATGGATGGTGTTACACTTTAAAATTTGTTGTTTATCATGTGGACTAAATATTTAGGTACTCAACAAGTCTCTCTTTTATTCTTGAGTCCCCCTTTAGGATAGTACTGCTGCTTTTCTATCTGGTGGCTCGTTTCCCTCACCATCCATGGAATTTTTCCTCATACACCTTACATTGAGAGTCTCACAAAGCTCACATTATTTATGCCTCAAAGAGGCATTGTATTCTCTTATGTCCCTTTGTAACTAAGGCGCTTCATGGAAAACCATTTCAATGGTGGTTGAGTCGTATGACCAGATGGGACTCCTACTCTAAATGGTGTGAGATCTAATTGGGACTACATATGGGTGAGATACCTTTAAAATGTTGAAGGAATCCAACACCATCAACATGTTGTTTAAAAAATATTTTTAAATATATGATTAGAATTAGAAATTGAGAAACGTATAAAAAAATTATGTAGATTTTACTAAACAAAAACTATTTTAAAATTTGCAGTTTTAACAATTTTTAATTGTAATTCATACACAATTCACAATATAATTTTTTTAGAATTCACTATATTTAATATTTTTTTAGCTATTTCACACATCAAAATCTATAAATAAGATTTTAAAAAATTGAAAAATCACAGATAAAATTTTCTATAATTAATATTATTGCGACAAAAAGATAGATGAATGAAAACATATCAGCAATATATTAATAAGTAAATGTGACAACCCACCAACACTGTAAATTACTTTAAAAAATTGGGAAACTAGTTCCTAATAATAGATTTATTATTATTTAGTTCAAAATGCATTTTACAATGGAGTCATCGTGCATTTAAATATAATACATCATATCTGAATTATTGGTCACCAACCTAACATCCTAGACTACTTTACCTAGTCAAGCATACCTAACAATTCCGCCTTTAATCTTGAGTGGATAAATTCTTCTCATCCAATTCAAAAACCCACATGCTCTTTCCTATCATCTAGCTTTTTATAAGGGTTATCCATACCTAACTAGGTCTTAGAGATGTATGACTATTTACATGTAGTTAAACCAAAAACAAATCCATCTCTAAAGAATTTTTTTTTCTATTCTATTATATTCCCAACCCTTAAGTTGCAAACCCAATCTCACTTTTCCTAAACTCTTATGCTACTCACATTGCACTATCCATGTATTCTATCCATGGCTTAATCTCTAGTTGGATTTGACCTCAACATACAATGAACTAGTATATGCAAGCACCGCCTCATTCTTCATGTCACAATCCCTTGGCTCGAATACTAGTGTGTTTTATAAAAAGGGAGGGAGAAACAAAAGAATAATATATGTATAACCACAATTCATAATAAATACATAGGAAACAAATTTTGTTGGTCCACTCAATATGGGTTACGTCCACTAACAAATGGAGAGTTATTTTATTATGCATTAAGAAACTCTTCACATTTTTATGGTCTCCAAATTACTTTTTTCCATGCCCTCACAATTTACCAATGGTAACTTACAAGGGAGTCATCATGTGTTTAAATAGGCTATATTGCATGAAAATGCCCCGGGTTACCAAAATCTATAGTTGGTAAACCTTCTAATGCCCATATCAAACTAACTTTGTGATTGGGCCACGTTTAACCTAACTAATAATTTCCCCCTTAAACTTGACTTGGGGAGATTAACATGAACCTAATATATTTTTTGATGTCCATATTATAAAGCAATCATTCACCAAAATACATGGGTAACCAGTTGTTGTATACAATTTTCTAGGACATTTTTTCTTATACATTTTTCATCAACCATCTTACATCCTAATATCCTACATACCTTTCTCAATCTAGCATATGAGTACATTTTCCACCCACATACATATTCATGTGGTCCATTCCACAACATAATCATACATAATTCCATGCTCCATGGCACTCAAATTGTATGCATGATTAATGCCTAATTAACAGGGCTTAGAACAAAATAACCTCAATCTAGAAGAAAAGTACACTTCCCACCCTTCTACCTATTTAAGTGGTTCATTCCACAACTTGATAATACATAATTCTATGATCCATTTCACTCAACATGTATGTTTGGTTAACAAGTCTTATAAAAAACTAACCTCAAACTATCATACAAGTATGTTTTCCACCATCGTATCTATTCAAGTATTTCATTCCACAAATTGAACCTCCATCGTATTTGTGCATGAGAGTGTTGGCACCATGTGCTACTACAATTCAACATGTATGTCTAAATACTTACAAAAACCTTAGAGAAAACATCTTACCTATAGATAAAATTTACAACATGGACTCAATACTATAGGGTGTATATGCACTACTATGGCTTTCCACACAATGTTCAATCTTTCAGTAGGCCTCTAGACTATTGGTTCCATATCTCATCTGTGTAGCTATGTGATCTCTCTCACTTTATCTCTAGACCATGTCGATCAATAATTTTCACCTACTCCTTAATATCCACTCAACAATCACATATGCATTTGTCTCACCTTGACCTAGCCTTTCAACACCATCCACACTCACCTAATACACGTGATATCTCATCGGCCTCACTCTCAAAATTGATCTACACAAATCCATCCCAACAACAACTAAATTACTTTTCTCAATTCTTGGTTTCTTAGTAGTGGCATTTCATTAGGCTCTAAATCTTGGGATTCAACGTTTATTTACACACCACTACTAGCTTCTCCTCCAATGCAACTTTAGGGCTTATTTTTCTTCACCTCATTCTCTTCACTGTTCATATTGTTTCGCCAACTCATAGTCTCCTCCTCATTATCTTCATCACAAGCTGCAATTTTACGGTTATTTTCATGAAAGAATAAGAGAAATAGCTACAGTAGCTATTTGCTCCTTCATTAACTAATCTGAAAATGATCATAGACTTAAACTGATGTAGAATTGATTAACGATTAATGATTTGAATGTTAGCTCAGAGCACATAAATCGAGGAAACTTCTTGAGAAGAAGACTTTATGACAGTTGATTAAACACAAGATAGATGCATAACATAAGTGAAAATAGTAAAAACACAGCGATAGCAGACAAAAAAAATTATTACAAAGTTCATCCTTGATGGACTACGTCTTCACGTCCACTTTCCGAATGGGTGACTGGATTATTTGGATTGAAACAAATGAGGTATATTAAATAGAGATTTGATCAGTATGAATGTGCACACAGGCACTTCTGATCACTACCATCATATAACCCTCTGAACCAGCTTTCCAACGCTTGCATGGTTCCCAATTCCGACTTTGGATGCTCATGTTACACTAAAAACAAAACTCCCTATGACCTCTTGAATCTGCAAACAAAATTCAAAACCACTCCCCTCTGATTAATGAAGGAAAATGCGGCTTTTAAAGGCCTGCAAGTACATAAAAACCACCTTGGGCTAATTTCAGGATGAATTGGTTACTTCTAGTTAATTTTGGAAGTCAGTATTGTTGGCAACTGACACCTAAGTTGGCTGCATGGTGGCTGAATTAGTTTGTTCGACAAAAAACCAACAAAACACCAAAAAATACCTTAGGATAAGTACTTAACCATTGGTGGTCGACTAACTAGGCAGAGGGCTAAGGGCTTCCATGTGAACGCTGGTGGTCTAACCACCATGTGCCACCTCCGCAGTCTCCCCCAACGATTCTAGCGATGGCTTCATTAACTGCCTGCATGTGACAACTGTTAGCGGTTCCATATGGCGGCTAACCTCCATGTTAACATTTCGACAGTTTTGATGTTGTGGTGCTAACTCCATGGTCTTATCCAAACCTTTTTCACATGCCAACTTCTGACGATTTCAATTGGCGGTTACCAGCCCCCGATGGTCTATCAATAGTGTTATGAAACCAGCTCAAGAAAAGATAGATCAACGCCTTAGAATTAAGCCTCTTCGAGGGGGAAACCTCCTTTACATTAGATAAATGAACAATTCTTGGATGATTCAAATGACAAAACCTCCTTTCTATATATAGGAGTTTAAGGAGTCACAATATAATCCAGCCGACCTAACAATAATAATATAAAGCCACAAAAATAACAATAGAGGGATTCTATGGGGCACAGTAATAACAATATGGGGGCAATAGGGGCACAACAATATTAATAAGGGGTATAACTACAATAGTAATGGGGTAATCACTAGTATTATGGGGACCCAACATTCCCCTCTCCTTCAAAAGAGTGTTGTCCTCAACGCTTGAGTAGTTCTAGATACTTCTGCATAAAATTCTCATCCTCCCATGTGGAATCTTCAGCAGATAAGTTCTTCCACTTGATAAGATACTCTGAAATTGATCGATTTCGTAGCTGTCGAGTTCTTGTTTCTATGACTGCTTCCGATTCCAATATAATTTTTCCTTCCTCATCAAGTTCTGGTAATATTGTTTGAACTGGGAGCTTGTCACCTATAACCTTCTTTAAACATGAAACATGGAAAACTGGGTGCAATCGAGAAGCTGCAGGAAGCTCCAATTTGTATGCCATAGTACCAATCTTTTGGGACACCTTGTATGGAGCATAATACTTTGGTGATAATTTATTATCCTTCTTAGCTTGCTTGAGGGACATTTGCTTATATGGTTGTAGTCGTAGGAATACCCAATCACCTTCATCAAAACTTCTTTCACTGCGATGTTGATATGCCTGTTGTTTCATTCTATTATGTGCCAACACGAGGTTATCCTTTAAGAGTTGGAGGACTTGTTGTTGATGTTCAATGTGATGTTCCACAGCCCGAACCTTAGAATTTTCTCTTAAATATGATGTGATGGATGGTGGTTGATACCCATAAAGTTCCATAAATGGGGTAATTTTTGTTGTTGTATGGAAGGAAGTGTTATACCACCATTTAGCCAGAGGCAACCATTTGACCGATTGTGTCTGTTTATCAGATACAAAGCAACGAAGATATCCTTCCAAACATTTGTTTACTATCTCAGTTTTCCCATCAGATTGAGGATGATAAGATGAGCTATGATCTAACTGAGTACCAAGACAAGAAAATAATTCTGTTCAAAAATTTCCAGTGAAAATGGGATCTCTGTCACTTACAATAATCTTTGGGTTTCCATGTAGCTTTTGAATTGTTTCCATAAATGCAAGAGAAATTGTATTGGCTTTAAATGGATGTGATAATGCACAAAAGTGTGCATACTTGGTAAGTCTGTCAACTACCACCATGATGACACTCTTTCCCTCAAACTTGGGTAAACCTGTGATAAAATCCATTGAAACCTCCTCCCAACGTTGGCTTGGAATGGATAAAGATTGTAATAGACCCGGTGTCTTAATTGTTTCAACTTTATTTTGTTGGCAAACCAAACATCCCGCCACAAACTTTTGAATATCTGATTTAAGGCCATCCCAAAAAAATTCCTTCTTAACCCTGTGGTAAGTTTTTAAAAATCCTGAGTGCCCTCCTAAGGGAGAAGTGTGCAATTCCATAAGAATCTTTTGTTTTAGCTGGGAATTCTTACAGAGCTATAAGCGATCTTTGTACCATAACGAATCATTTTGCCAACTAAATGTATCAGATGTACTGGAATATTGTTGTAACTTTCGAATAAGTGCCCACACTTCTTCGTCATTCTTCCACTCCTCCCTTGCTTCATTTATCCAATCTGGTTGGATAACAAAAATGGCAGACAACAATGCTTCCACATCCACATCCTTTCTTAAGAGTGCATCTGCCATCACATTTTGCTTTCCTTTTTTGTACATGATTTCAAATTCATAACCCAACATCTTTGTGACCCACTTTTGTTGCTCTTCAGAGGATAATATTTGTTCTAAAAAGTATTTAAGGCTATCATGATCTGTTTTTACCTTGAAGTGTCTTCCCATTAGGTAGGGTTGCCATTTCTTAAGTGCATGGAGTATTGCCAACATTTCCTTCTCATAAATAGCTTTGCTTAAAAACTTTCATTTGATTGGAAGACTTCCAAAAGAAATGGGTCTTTCATCTTGCATTAGAACAACACCAATTCCATTTTATGAAGCATCACATTCCACAATAAAGGTTTTTGTGAAGTCCGGTGTAGCTAAGACCGGTGCTTGGCACATTGCCTCTTTAAGATGTTCAAAGGCCTTTGCTGCTTCCGGAGTCCATCAAAATGCATCTTTCTTCAATAATGTTGTTAGAGGTGCTACTATTCTCCCATAATTCTTAACAAACTTGCGATAATACCCTGTCAACTCAAGAAATCCTCGCAGATGCGTTATGGATGTGGGGATTTTCCATTCCTTAATGGCTTTAATTTTGCTAGGGTCTACCTTAACTCCTTCATGAGATACAATATGACCTAGATATGCCACCTCCTGGACTCCAAAGAAACATTTGGATCTTTTTGCATATAATTTTTTCTCTTCCAATAGTTGTAGCACCCTATCAACATGTTCAACATGATCCTTCCAAGACTTCTTGTAGATTAGTATATCATCAAAAAATACTAACACAAATTTTCTAAGGAATGGTTTGAAAATTGAATTCATCAAACCTTGAAATGTTGAAGCTGCATTGGTAAGGCGAAAAGCCATGACCAAAAATTCATAATGACCCTCATGAGTTCTAAATGCTGTTTTCGGAATGTCTTCAATCTTCATTCTGATTTGATGATATCCTGAACGAAGATCCAACTTGGTGAAGTAAATTGATCCATGCAATTCATCCAGTAATTCATCAATGACAGGAATGGGGAACTTATCTTTAATAGTGAGCTTGTTGATCTCCCTATAATCCGAACACATGCGCCATGATCCATCCTTCTTGTGCACCAATACTACTGGAGCAAAGAAAGAACTTTGACTCGGTTGAATTATACCAGCCTCTAGCATTTCTGCAACCATACATTCAATTTCACTCTTTTAGACATAGGGATATCTGTATGGCCTGATGTTTGGAGGAACAGTTCCTAGAATCAGATGAATAGCATGATCATGATCACGCATAGGTGGAAGACCTTTGGGAGTCTCAAATACCTTGGAATGATCGTCCAGGACTTTTTGGAGATATAGAGAAATAGATGATTCCGATGTGGAAACATCTAGCGAACATAATTGTGCAATTACACCTCTTTGCTCCTTTTTTAGAAGCTTTTTCATACCATTAGAGCTATTTATCTTTCCTGGTTTCCCTGCAATACCCCTTAATTCAACTTCCTTTCCTTTTGTAGAAAATTTGATGAAAAGTTCTTGAAAATTAAAAGCTATTGTACCCAAGGATTGTAGCCATTGGACTCCTAGTACAACATCAGCACCTCCCATTGGAATGGAAAGCATTGGGCTAGTCAATACATATTCTCCCATGGATAGCTTGATATTATGGCACTTTCCAGAGAACTTTATTGTTCCTCCATTTGAAATCATCACTTGACACTCTGGTGCTAGATATAGGAAGCAATTCAATTCTTTTGCTACCTTACAATGAATAAAATTGTGGGTGCTTCCTGAATCAATCAACACTATTACCTTTTTCTTCTTGATTTGTCCTTCTATATTGATGGTTTGAGGAGTGGTAATTCCCACCAATGCATTACAAGATATGGTCGGATTTATTTTTTCCTCATCTAGGCTTTGTTCCTGGAGTATATCCTCTTCTTTTGACCTTTCTTGTTCCTTTTCTTCTTCCTCTTCACAATCTATGTAGAATAATTTCTTCTCAGCACACTTATGACCTTTAGTGTATTTGCTATCACAACTATAACAAAGCCCTTTTTCTCTCTTTTCTTCCAATTTTTGTGGTGTCAACCTTATAGGTTGTGGAAGACTAGGGGCAACAACACTTCTATCTTTATAGTTGTGAGTGGTATGCTTCTTGGTTGCCATAATTTTTCTTTCCATTTTTTTTGCTAACCTGAATGCCTTCTCTAATGAATCATGTTCCCAAAGGCGAACATCATGTTGGATATTATCCTTTATGGACCCTATGAACACATCAATCCTATGCTCCTCTCGAATATATTTTACCCTTATGTTCAATTTTTGGAACTCCTCAATGTGCTCCATTATTGAACCCTTTTGTTTGAGACTTATCAATTGGCTAAAAAAAGTGTTGCTTTTTGTATCCTCATAATGTGCTATCAATTCTTCCGTAAAAATTGCCCAAGTGATAAATTGTTTATGAGAGCAAAGCCATTGATACCATACAAACTGATTTGGTTCCAAATATAAAGTTTCCATACGTAACTTTTGTGTGTTTTGCACATTATTGAGATTGAAGAATTGCTCCATCTGTAATATCCATATTGCGGGATCCTTGCCATCAAACTTCCTCCTATCGATTTTTGGAATATGGTGGGTCTTCGATCCAACATTAGAGTCTATGGAATCATGATTAACATTTCTTTTGTTCTCATCATGAGTTTCCTTTACTACCCTTTCACCATTAGTGACCCTTTCTTGTAGCAACTTCTTCAATTCTTCCATGTCTGTCTTGAATTCTATCTTCAAATCGCCCATCTTAGCTTCTACACCTTTCTTTAAACCATCCATCTTAGCTTCTACATCTTTATTTAAACCATCCATCTTAGATTCTGTTCCTTTTTGTGCAAGTGACACTTGTTGCACTTGGTCTCGTAATTTTGCTATATCATGTTGCATTTCTTCCTCTTCTTCATAAGTTATGCTAGAGCTTTCAGGTTGCTTACTAGATGTTTGCATTTTCTTTCCTTGGGGCATCAATTACTGATAATAATGCTTTACTATGCCCTTTGAATTCCTTCAAACCAAGCTTACACAAAAATTTAAAAAAAAAACTACACACCTTTTTCCACTTTGCAGAAGCTTGATATTGAATCTGATGTATCTCTGTTATTTCGAATCATCCAGTTCTTGAATTGTGATATGTAGTAGCCTTTTGTGTCCTCTTTCCAATGCCACTAATCTGATCCAAATTGGATTCTCCAAGAAAGAGTTATGCACAATCTCCCGCAGTGACTTGATTGTAGACTAGTTCAGTAGAGTGAACTTGTATGAATGCCACGTGTCACTGTTTTGACCTTTGACTCTGAAAAATATATACAAGAAAACTACAGTTTGTCCTCTTTCTGTACCTTCTTGTGAAATTTCAATCCGATGCTCAGAAAGAAAGTTATCATGATTTTCCCCAGGTCACCTGTTTGTAATGTAATTCAGGAGTCTGCAAAAAGATCAACTTCCTCAGATCATATCTCCGCAAATATAGCGTGAAAAGCTCTAAAATTTGGACCCAAGGTTCAGCGCGATTTCTTCTCAAATGGGGTTTTTTTTAAACTTCTGAAACATCGCAGAAAAAAAGTTATAGCGAAATTCCACGATGACCTGTTTGGAGTAGCGAAACCCTAGATTCCAAAGCTCTGATACCAAATGTTATGAAACCAGTTCAAGAAAAGATAGATCAACGCCTTAGAATTAAACCTCTTCGAGGGGGCAACCTCCTTTACATTACATAAATGAACAATTCTTGGATGATTCAAATGACAAAACCTCCTTTCTATATATAGGAGTCTAAAGAGTCACGATATAATCCAGCCGACCTAACAATAATAATATAAAGCCACAAAAATAACAATAGAGGGATTCTATGGGGCACAGTAATAACAATATGGGGGCAATAGGGGCACAACAATATTAATAAGGGGTATAACTATAATAGTAATGGGGTAATCACTAGTATTATGGGGACCCAACAAATAGCCCTATCACATGGCTCTCTGACATGGTTAGACTGCCCACGCGGTCTTCTAGCAGTTAGGTTCAGATATGTAATTTATAATGTTGTTATTTGTAACTACATAGGTTGAGAGTGTATTAGGCTAGGGTTAGGACTTAGGCTTAGTTTTGTTTTTCAATACAAGCTTTTGAATGTGATAGGTAGGACTTATGTTTAGATGATCTTAGCATAGGTTTGTGTATATATTGAAATACATATCATTGTAATGTAGATGGATAGGGTTGAAACTTAGGTGATAGTTTTGATAGTTTATTTGGTAAACTAGGATTAGGGTTTACCTTTTCATTTTAAAAACCCACATACAAAATATTGTCACAATGTGATGAAACCAAATACATATCGTTGACAGAATCGACAGTTGTGAAGTCAACCCTGACGACATATCAAACCTTTCCCACTGACAACACCCATGTCGATGATCATCTCACGAGATAACACCAAAACCCATGTAGACACCAAAACCTATGAGTCAAACAACAAGACACAGGTCAATGACCAAAGCTTGGAAGAATTGTGGATGAACACAAGTCGACAACCAGGTACAAACCCATATTAAATGAACACCATGAAAACCATATTACCTTAACAACCTAATCCATACCAACAATGTCAAAGTTGATGAAACCGAATTGAATGGATGATGACACTTGAACACCTATGCAATGATCTGATGAGATCCTCCTGGATCAATCCCATCCACTTGAAAGCTTTTGGACCACCAAAATTTTGACTAAACAAATAGTCGATGAGGGTAGAACTCCCTCTCTTCCCACCTTGACTTGATGATGTACCAATACATCCAATCAATCACCTACAAGTGATGACCTTGATGATGCTAACCATGGCACTTTTTGAGTTAGTGACCTATTTCATCTATCTACAGTATGAACAACTAGCGATGATGGGCAAACAACCTGTTATGAACATGGCAATTGAATTATTTCCATGAAGAACCATGAGTTAGTGATTCATAAACATCTCTGATGATAGTCTCTGCTGGATTTTGTTTAGTACCATCAACATGTATAAACAATCTATTTTGTGGAGTAATAGAGACAAACAAAGATACTCTTGACATCAAAACAACTACTTGATTAAACATAATTTCCTGATTCCTGATTACTAAGTGAACTTGCTACAATGAACCTATCAAACTGTAAGGTGAAATCTGTTGCAACTTATTTTGTCTTTAAAAGTATTGAATTTGCTGTTGATTTGTTTGAATCACTTTTCCTTCATTTATTAAATGACGTTTCCATTGATTAGCACTTTCCTCTGATGCATAAGTTCCCATTAGACACTTTGACACTGCTTTAGAAAAGGCTTGGATATGAAAACAAATAGGTTTCCTCTCCACTTGAAAAGAGGTTTCCAAACTGTTCGAGACATGAAATGGTGACACAATACAAGAGAAATTGAACACTGACTTTCCCCAATATTGACCTGTATCCTTACAACTATTTATTTCCAAACTTGGACTGAATTGATTCATTCTGACATTAGGAAGAGGAGCTTTAGGCACAAACTGTAATTCATGTTGTAATCCCTGCTTATGAATAAGATGTTTGGTTTTACATAGAACTGGAATAGTTTCTATTTCTTTAATCAAACCATCTTTAAGTTGAGTCTCATAACTTAAACAACCATCATGTCGATTTTTATGTTTTCCTTTCACACACATGATTACAAATCATTTAGTTGAACTTATTAATCACTCCATTGGATTAACCTTAACTAAATTAAAATGATTTTTACTTTGATGTGCCCTGACAATAAATTCAACCCTATCTTTCTTGAGGTGATATTTATGTTCTCTCCTATAAAATATTGCATCATGATCATAAAGATAAGGACTTCTTAAGACAACTCCACATATGTCTACTAGAACCACATCTAATTCCACTTCATCAATGTAATTAGCTGTTATCCCAAATCTTAATCGACACTGTTTGGTGACTTTTATCTGAGTTGATTTATTTAGTCATCCTAATCGGTAAGGTTTTGGATGATTCCATGTTTCCAAACAAAAACTTTTAACTAAATATTTAGAGATTAAATTTGCATGTGATCCACTGTCAAACATTATATCTATCTTTGTATGCTTAGAAGTTATCCTTATGTTAAACAATTCAACTCTTTTAGCTTCATGTGAAGGATTTATGTTTGACGAAGATGCAATAGTTTTCAAACTTAAACCAGTGTCAGAATTTTTACTTGTCATAACCATGACGATTATCCTCCTTTCATCACCTGAATCTGAACCTAGATCTTGTTGGACTGCTGCAATGGCCTTCTTTTCATCCTTCTTCTTAACGAACTTTTTGGGCTTAAGGTCTGGATGAAGTTTCCAACACTTAGATTCATCATGACCGATTCTCTGGCAATGAGAACAAGTGGGTATTTCCTTCTGAACGATCGTTGATTTCTTTCTCTTCGAAATGTTTTTCCCCTTACTATCACTAGAATCTTTGATTTCCAACTCTTTGGATGACTGTGATGAAAACTTAAAGGGTCTGCCACCTGATTAAATATGTATGGCTTGAACACACACTTCATCAAAATCATCAGGATTAAACATCAATAATGTATGCTGCAAATATGAATGTAAACTGTCTATGTATTTTAACAAAGTTTTACGTGTATCCAATGAAATTCCAAGTGCCAATGATTTCTCTCTGAACTCCTGAGTAAACTCCTGAACACTCTACCCTTTACCTTGCCTCAGATGCTACTAGTCAATAACAACTTGCTCCATGTATCCTAAAGGATAGAATTGTTACCTAATAGCTTTTGAAAACTTAGACCCTGAAGAGATGACTTTTCCTTTACGCTTTACATCTATCTAAGTTTTAATTTCCCACTAGATTAAAGTTGTTCCCCTAATTCTAAGTGTAGCTACCTAAATTTTCGTTTTATCGTTAGAAATGTTCTGAATGCGACAATACAATTCTAACTGCTTTATCCAATTATCTAGCTTTTCAGGATTCATTTCGCCATCATAAACATGTAACTCAAATTTCACATCAAGTTTCAAAAGTGATGTTTTCTTAGGTTTCTTTTCTATTTTAGATTCTGCATTGGAAGAAGAAGATGATGATGATGATGATGGAGATGATGGAGGTGAAGGTGGTTTATCAATCTTTCGTTTACATTTGTCCTTCTTCGGTGGCTTTAAAGAAGAAGTTACATCTCTCGCCTTCTTATCTTCGTATAATTTTCCCAACATCTGCTACATAGTCAAGAATGCTTATTGAAACTATTCTTCACTCATCTTAGCTTCAGTTTTTTCACCTACATCAGGTCCTGACATGGTAGATTTATAAACGTCTCATCTCTTTCCAATCTCTGGATCGATCTACTCAAGGATTCCTTCTCCTCGTTGGGACTTTGACCTGGTTAACATTCAATGGAAAATTCTACAAACACAACCTGCTCTAATACCAAATTACATGATCTGAAAATGATCATAGACTTAAATTGATGTAGAAATGATTAACCATTAATGATTTGAATGTTAGCTCAAAGCATGGAAATTGAGGAAAACTGCTTGAGAAGAAGACTTTATGACAGTTGATTAAACACAAGATAGATGCATAAAAGAAGTGAAAATAGTAAAAACACAGCGATACTCGACAACAAAATCAATTATGGAGTTCGTACCTGATGGACTACATCTCTGGGTCCGCTTTCAATATGGGCGACCGCTTTATTAGGAATTAAACATATGAGGTCGATTACACTGAGATTTTATCTATCTAAATGTGCACACAGACACTTCTGATCACTGTCATCAAATATCGCTCTGAATCATCTTTCCAACTCCTGTCACAGTTCCCAATTCTGACTCTAGATGCTCTTATTACACTGAAAACAAAACTACCTATGACCTCCATAATCTACAAAAAAAGCCAAAACCACTCTCCTCTGATTAATGAACGAAAATTCTCCTTTTAAAGGCTTGATGGTACATAAAAGCCACCTTGGGATGATTTCAAGATGAATTGGATGCTTCTAGTTAATTTTGGAACTCATTCTTTCTAGCAACTGACACCTAGGCTGATTGCATGGTGGTCGAATTAGTTTGTTCAAAAAAAACCAACAAAACAGCCAAAAATACCTTAGATAAGTACTTAACCTCTAGTGGTCAGCTAACCAGTCGAAGGGCTAACGACTTCCATGTGAATTTCAGCAGTTTAACCACAAAGTGCCAACTCCACAGGCTCCCTCGGTGGTTCTGCTGATGGCTTTGTTAACTGCCCGCATGTGACAACTCTCAGCGGTTCCATCTAGTGGCTAACCTCCATGTTATCATTCTGACGGTCTCGATGCTACGGTGCTAACTCCATGGTCTTCTCCAAACCTTGTTGACATGACAACTTCCAACGGTTTCAATTAGCGGTTACCAAACCCCGACGGTCTATCCATAGCCTTGTCGCATGGCTCTCCGACATGGTTAGACTGCCCGCTGGGGCTTCTGGTGGTTAGGGCCTGATATGTAATTTATAATGTTTTGATTTGTGATTACATAAGCCGAGAGTGTATTAGGCTAGGGTGAGGACTTAGGCTTAGGGTTTTCTTTAATACATGGTTTTGAATGTGATAGGTAGGACTTCGGTTTAGATGATTTTAGCATAGGTTTCTGTATAGTTTTTGAAATACATATCATTGTAATGTAGATGGATAGGGTTGCAACTTAGGTGATAGTTTTGATAGTGTATTTGGTAAATTAGGATTAGGGTTTACCTTATGTTTTTAAAAACCAATGTACAAAATATTTTTGCAATGTGACGAAACCAAATACATATCGTTGAAACAATCAACAACTGTGAAGACAACCCTGATGACATATCGAACCTCTGCCACGGACGACACCCATGTCAATGATCATCTTGCGAGACAATTTCAAAACCCATGTCGACACCAAAACCTGCAAGTCAAATGATAACACACATGTCAACGACCAAATCTTGGCAGAACTAACGATGAACACAGGTTGACAAATTGGTACAAACCCATATTACCTAAATGCCATGAAAACCAAATTACCTAAACAACTTGATCCATAACCAACCCTATCGAAGATGACGACACCGAATTGAATTGATGACGACAATTGAACACCAGTGCAATGATCTGTTGAGATCCTCCTAGATCATTAACAATAATAGAGAATTGGAAAATCAATCTACCCACTAGTAGAAGATGAGAAATTAGTGACTAGGTGACTAATAATGTTAGTCACCACAACTTTTGCAAGTGAAATATGACCAAAAAAGAGAAATCTTTTGTGACACAACTAATAACGACTAACATAAATAGCTAATTAGTCACGGGCTAAAATATACGACTAGTTAATAAATAATACAACTTAAAATCACTAACATGAATGACTAATTTAGACTAGGAACAAAATAAGACCACCTAACAAGTGTTACAGTAATACAAATTAGTCATTTATGTTACTCATTGTAATTGTGTATGGAAACTTCAAGATGATGGTTGAAGATCCATGTGAATATAACCCAACCAATAATATTGGCCTAAAAGATATTTGAGATTGTGTTTGGGTTTGTAAAATAAACACATGTCAAAACTTAAAAAAGAAAACAAAAGCTTAAAAGTGTGTATGTGTTTGTAACATAAGCTCATATCGAAACTTTATATGGTGATAAATTTAGCATTTATCTTTAAATATTCTTATGGCCACCTTAAGGTACTAGGAAAAATCTAATATGATTGATGTAAATATAATTGATAACTTCTTGTCACCATGCAAATTCAACCCTAATTCGAGAAGCCCAAATAGCCATTAGAAAATGATGTATAATTTTTTTAAAGAAAACATGTAGATAAATTTATTTTTTCGTAATGTAAACACATACTCTAACCTTTTGGTGCCATGAATTCAATCGTAGGGTCATATGTCAGTATGTAAACTCAAGGCATTGGGAAAAGAGCCATTCACTCCAAGTCCAAATTTGATATTGAGTAAACTCTAGGCGTTGGGAAAAGAGGCACGTGAATATAATTTCATTCACTCCAAGACCAAATTTTATATTAAACTTAGTAAGTGGATCTCAATGTGACCAAGTGAGAACCTATTTTAGTTTGTAGTATTTAAAATGAAAGAAGACAAATGCCTAAAACCACTTTCCTCTCCACTCACAAAATATAGATAAAAAATGGGTTGACGTATTTAGAATTAATTTAAATAAAATACAAGTTGCAAAATTAACTTATTCTTTCAAACTTATACATTTAAGTCAATCCTTAAAAACTTTACATAATTAATTAACTAATAACAATAATCTAACTTAAATTTATGATTAAGCTAGAAACCAAATTGCTATATAAAAGCCATTTATTCATAAAAGAAAAATAGGCCAATTTAAATTTGAACCTATAACATTGTGCAATATATCTAAATAAATTATTTTATAATATAATAATATAATATACCATTTCTTATCAAATTTATAACCAAATAATGCAACAAAATGGGGCTATTTTTCCACAATCTAAATCCACTAATTCGTAAAATAGTTACATAGTGGAAAATTTGTGATGTATACTGTTACATTCTAATTCAATATCAAATAGAAAATAATGAAAATTCTCCATTTCCATTTATTCATGGGTCAGTTAGAAATGATCAAAATTTTCCTCATGATTCTTCCCCCAAAAATAAGTGTTTTCTTAAGGTGTCATATTTAGCATCTACATTTTTTTGATCAGCTAAGCAACCACAATGATCATGGATTCTTAACCAAACCTGTAGATCACCAAATGTTGGAAGGTTCTAACTATGTAAATGAGAGAAGAGAGGAATAGGGGTATTTAGTGGACTGGTTGCTGAAATCTTAGACATTTCTTACAAAAAACAAGTGGATGCGCTAGGTTTCAGGCTCAAATTACGTGTATGGAATACTCTACCTTGTTGTGTCAGTAAAACAACCAGCTACCCATTTAGCTACGAAATAGAGATCCAGGTAATAGTTAATTTCTCTCACCTCACTGATGATAGAATGTGGTTTCATTAATTACAAACTAATTAATACAACCTTTGAAACTTTGAATGAAATATATCTAAGAACAAAGAATTTTTGTTTTGTGATTTTTTCACCTATTTTGCATTTAGCCACAAGGGGGAATGATGTTTGGGGCTTTTAATGGAAAATTATTAAATTTTCTGAAATAACATCGATGATCAATTAACCCATTTAGATATGAAGGCAAGGGATGTTTGGGGTTTTTAATGGGGAAACTATTGAATTTTATGAACCATAATTAATGACCAATTGACCTTTTTGAGGATTAAGATTATCCATATAGGATAAAATGCAGACTAAAACCAAGAGGAGAGGCATGGTAGATATTTGGGATGAAAAAGGGGAGGAATTGGTGTTATCCTCTCCAATCAACAATGAAGAGGATTTGGGTTCAATCATTAGGCAAGGGTTTGAGGTTGGGAAGCCAGAATCCCTATTGCAACAACTCAAATATTTTGTCAAGAAGAAGGAGACTGAAATAGAGGACTTATGTAAAGCTCATTATGAGGAATTCATCCATGCAATGGATGAGCTCCTTGGGGTTTCAGTAGATGTGGGTGGGTTAAAAGTAGGATTACCGGCTTCAACAAGTGGGTAATTCTTTTGTGGCTAACGATGAAGAAATTCTAGAAGCTTATGCAATTAAGAAGAACTTAAAAGAGGCAATCCAATCATCAAAAAGCTATGCACATGCCATGGAGTTGTGTGTTATAAATTATAGTTACTAGCCCATATTGAAAACTTTAGACTCAATAGAAAGAGACTACATTCCCCAAATTCCAACCAATGCACTTAATCAAATGCTAGAAAAGAAGATCCCCAAAATCAAATCCTACATCGATAAAAGAGTGAAAAATGAATTCAATGAATGGTTGGTGAAGATTAGGAGTGTTGCTAAATAAATTGGTTAGTTGGAAATTGCACAAGCTTCTTCACCTTGGCAGAGAGAAGAGGAGTTGTGAGGCCGACTAAAAGTAGGGAGAGGAATAGAGCAGGTTAGGTGTAAGGTAATGTGTATATGCTTTAGACATTGAGGATATGGAAGATGTTGATCCTATTTTAAAATTCAACACTACTCCAGTTTATAGGGCACACAATATCCAGAATTTTGTGGGGCTCGAGGACGATTTCCAAGATTACCACTATATAAATCGTCAATTTCAACTTAATTCAAATTTCCAAATCTCATCAGTGTAGCATTTTCTAGAATCACATCAGTTATCTTTGTTCAGATTGTTGGGTTTTTCATAGTCGAAAATCGTGTCTTGAGGATGATTGGAGGATTAATCTCCACTCCCCAAGTGGAAATGATGTGGGATACAACTATAACAAAGATGAGTTGTATTTTAGAGGATCAGTTTTCACATATGTAGGTTGCAAGCCATATTTTTTTTATCAAGGACTATGTAAGTCTACCTGGTATGAATTTGAGAATATATGGCTACTAGGTGTGTCCTTTGCTTAATATTTTGGACAAGAATAGAGACACATATCATGAAGTTCCTCTAAATGAATGTAGAAAACAAATCAATGATGTCCTTACTAATGGAAAATATGAGAAGATGGTGATGAAAAATAGTACGAGTGCAACATGAATCTGTTGGAATTCCATTTATAGATATCATATATCATGCTTTTTGTCCCTTGCACAGTTTTTTACCATGGAGCCTGATTGTTGTCGGATTGTGTTGTCTTTCACAGAGGATTCTGTGAGCTATCTATCATATGGAGGTCACATGGACTTTTATGATATTGTGAAGAAGTATCTAGATAATATTTTGATCAATGTTATGAATGAGAATTACTCGAATTGATCAACATATCCACGTTGGGGGTATCTCATGCCATGTAGATTGTTGCCAATATGACAATTTTAGAGATAGATTGTGACTTTTTTATGTAGCATGTTGCCGAATTTTGTGGCATTCATATGCACTTTGTAGAAAGGTTGCATGTTGCATTGTCCACTCAAACTGTCTTGAAGAACTCTCAAGATGATGCACATGAAGCAATTCTGAGGCTAGTCAAGTCTAAGGTAGATTATTTTATGTTTCTAACTGACAACATCAATTAGAACCAAGATGAAGTTCCATAAAATGGTAATGAATATCTAAATGAGCTGGTAATTTACTTGGAGACGTTGGTTCCTATAGCACAACAAATATTGCCATTGGATGCCTTGGAGAAGGTAGGAAGGCGAGTGTTGAAGCACATATCAGACTGCCTCATGGTGACACTCATGAGGGACAATGTCAAAAGATCAATATAAATGCTATATTATGTATTGATAATGATTTAAGAGTGCTAGAGTCCTTTGTTCGGGAGAGATTCCAAAACAATAGCTTTAGTGAGCTTTAGGGTGCTACAAGTTTCAAGGATTGCTTGATAGAAGTACGACAACTGGTTAATATTTTATTGAGCAACTAGCTAGAGAACTTCATGAACCCTGTGATAAGGGAGAAACACTACAATTCTTGGGATTATAAAAAGCTTGCAGTGATTTATGAGAAGTTCAGAGATTCGCTTGAAATGCTAATTGGAAGCTTGGATGGTAGTAATTTAAACAAAAATCCCCCAAAAAAGTCCATGGATACATTAGTAAGGAGATTGAAAGATTTCAACTCATGGATTCAATGGCATGTTTCAAGTCACTAATGGAAACATTGTATGTTTAATTTATATTCATACTCTTGTGTAAATACATTAAATGGTGTTTACATGTTATAGGTTTATAGAAATATGTATTCTATTTCTCAGAGTGTTTAGGAAAAATAACATTTGTTTGATGGAGTATTTGTCTAGCTACACAAGTTAAAAGCCTTGATAAAATCAACAAATTAGCCCTTGAGACTCAGGGGAATTATATCATTAATGAATAAATTCTTTTTGATCTACTATGTCATGTGCAATATTATTTTTTCCCTTGGCATTTACGTTTTTTCTTCCCATTTTTTTATGTATTTGTCTTAGATGCATAGGAACCTCCTTTCTTATGACAACCTTTTGAATATAGCCCTGAATCATTTTCTACATGGATGATCAGTAAAGTGTAGTTAGCAAGCATCTTCAAGCAATGAAGCTGAGCATAAACAATGCCTATAATTTGTTAAAATATGTGTAAAATTGGAAAAATTAACCATTTTATGATCTAGTATTAAAGAGGGTTCATAATACAAAGGACACTCTAGAAAACTTTGACTGAAGGCTTCATTGGACACTAAATTTCGGATGATTGAAATCTATATTTATATTTTTTAGAGGGTATAATGCAGGGGGATTTTAATGGTAGACCATAGCTATTGAAGCTATATAACTTTGGAAAACAATATTTTCAACTTATTTAAGAGTTGAATAAAATTTTCGAAGGTTCTCTCTTCATGAATATCTCTTTGCCTAGTCTTACCTAACAAAAATTATTATTTGACAGGTATCTTTCAGTCTTAGATTCTATTATGTCTTAACATTCTAAGTTTGTATTTAATACCTTGTAATATAATTAGTATTTGATATAATATAAAAGGATAGAAAATTAAATTGTCATGCTGATGTTGTTATATGTATAATGTCATGATTGCCATCAAAGGGCTATAATGACCACATATACAGTCCGTTGGATTTTGGTAAATCACCATCCAACTTCCAAATATTAAATAGTATATCAAAACAAAGTCAAATGTGGACAACTGTATGATACAATGATGTATGAAAGTGTTATCAAAATGAAGGTTGTGATTTTGAAATTCTTGGGCAAGAGAGCGGAACCCCATCTGCTATCTAGTCGACTACTCCCAATTTCACATCTCTTCTTTCCCAATATCAAACTATGCATATTTTCTTGTATCCTTTTCACTCTTACCCATATTTACTTTTATTCGTGCCAAGCAACTTATGCTTCCCATATATGCCTTGTTCCGCCTTAATTGTCTTTGCCTTCATGTCCCTATTGCATATATCCCATCCTCACTTGCTACTAACAGAGATAGATACTGGCCCCTCTAACTCAAGCTCAGGAAAATACCTTTGGTAAACATCATCAAAATCTTCTTTCAAGGAGAAGCTACTTGTACATGATTGTTGCTTTCTACTCTTTGTTTCACTTCTCTCCCTTACTGTAACCACCTTTCTCCATTATTTTTTGAGTTGGCCCAGGTTCTCACTTATTAGCAGGCCTTCCCATCCCACACTCAAAGAGGAGTTTGTGGGAATTTGATAAGAATAGAAAACCTCCTACTAAACTATCCATGGATTTCTTGGAGGCCCCATTTAAAAATTCCCATTGGAAAAGATACTATAATAATTTTTTCAAAGTATGCCTCTATGTTTTCATGGATTTTTCAACTACATAAATCTTCCCATTTGGATGGTGACTATTTACTTGACAACCTCATTCTATCCATCAGTGTCAATAGAATGATAGTTTTATCTTTTACACCAAAATCACATGCTTACTATAGTTAAAAGATTAAGTAGAATCCCCTGATTTTGTGGTTCCAACTTCCTTCTACAATAAGGCATATCTAGCTCCGTCTTTAATTTAAAATTTCAATTCCATGAATCCATAGTGCAATTTCATAACTCTCAAGCAACTTTCTTTTTCCGTGGCTTAATATTTTATAGATATTGTTTTCCATCTTCATAAACTCCTCTCTTTCAGTTAATTGACCCTCTTTCATTGAGTTTGAATAGTTTTGTGGATTGATCAACTTTATCATCTTCACAAACAATTCTCTAAACAAATATTGATTCTCCTCTCTTGCCTCATGATATTTCAATATGTTTCATTGAAGGGCGATGACACACTCAAAATTGAAACGTAAAGGATGATCACTGAAAGGCATCAATACCCAAAAGCGTGAAATGTGAAAAGTGCAACCTTCGTGCAAGGCAATAACTACTGCAAAAATTGGGATACCTTGGATAGAGATGAATAATGCCAACACTCAGATGAAATTGTTTATGTATGTTGAATAGAGTCACAATACCTTCAAAGTAACTATATAAATATGTATTCAATACTTTATGTTTTTATTATACACTCACCTATTTGTTTAACACAATATTTTCTTTTAGATTATTGCATCAGAGCTAGTTGTTGAAGGTGAGTAAACATTGAATCATGTTTGGACTGCATTTATTTCCTAGATTTTGTCAGTGAGAAGAGACAATGCAAGTTTTTTCAATGGCTTGCATTATATATCTGTCAATGATTTGGACTAGAAATGATGGGCACACAATGATGCCATCCCAACATGAGAATGGTACAATGAAACTTTATCTAGTGATTAATGTTCCATTGAGGGAATTGAAGAGCTTATGGCACACAAATTAATTCATAGAGATTGATAGCTTGGGAATTTCTTTTGTATATGACCTCCTATGCATGGAATTTTGGTTTAGTACTGATTGGAACTAAACTTGTGTTTAGATGGGTTTTTGCTAGTCTAATCTTCCCTTTTGACAAATTCTAGAACTCAATTCATGTGATTCGATACATATAGTCATTATAATTGTTTTAGGCTTTATCCATTATGTTATTTGTTTAATGGATCCCTAGTGAGGAGTTTTAACAGTTTAGTATCTCATACACTCTGGGATACTAGGCACTTGCATACCGTGCCAGAGTACTAGTAAACTTACCTTTACTATATGAAAATGAAGATTCGTCCCTTGAACATCCTCCTCTCCTAACACCATGCCTTGTTTCTGTTCTCTTAGCCATTGCCATCCAACCTCAACATTTGGCTCTGATACCATGTGGAAAATCATAACTTCTATGAAGCAATATGGAAATTTTCACTAGCTAATTGGTTGGGAAAACACATTCTTGTCAGGGGTGAAAACTGCATGAACAATGTGACCATTATAGTAGACAAGAGATTATTAGTCCCAAACACTATTTGAATTAAGATAAGATAGTATTATCAATTTTCAAAAAATGACCAACAAATATTTCAATGGGTCTAGAGAGGGAAACCATATGTCAATCGATTATGACAATGTGAACATTCCTAGATGATAAAAAGTTAGCAAAAGATGTTGAGACTAGTCAAGTCTAAAGTAGATGAGTTTATGTTCGTAACTCACAACATCAATTGGAACCTAGATGAAGTTCAACAAAATGGAAGTGAGTGTCTAAATGAGGTGGTAATTTACTTGGAGACATTGGTTTCTATAGCACAACAAATATTACCATTGGAATCTTTGGAGAAGGTAGTAAGGGGGGTGTTGAAGCACATATTAGACTTCCACATGGTGGGTCTTATGAGGGACAATGTCAAAATATTTAATATAAATGCTATAATGGATATTGATAATGATTTAAGAGTGATAGAGTCCTTTTTCGAGGAGAGATTCCACAACACTAGCTTGAGTGAGCTTCAAGGTGCTAGAAGTTTGAAGGACTGCTTGAAAGAAGTCTGGCAACTAGTTAATCTTTTATTGAGCAAACGGCCAAAGAAGTTCATGAACCCTGTTATAAGAGGGAAACACTACAGTAATTTTCGTTATAGAAAGGTTGCAGTGATTTCTGATAAATTAATAGATGTGCTTGAAAGGTTATTTGGAAGCTTGGGGATTAGGAATTCAAAGAAAAATCCTCCATAAAAGTCCATGGATACATTAGTAAGGAGATTTAATTATTTCAACTCATAGATTCAATGGTATGTTTCAAGTCAATACTAGAAACCTTCGATATTTAATTTATATTCATGATCTTGTGTCATTAGATTAAATGTTGTTTACATGTTACAAGTTTATAGCAATATGCCTTATGCTTCTCATAGGATTTAGGAAAAATATAATTTGTTGTATGGAGTATTTGTCTAGATAAAAAAGTTAAACGCATCGGTAAAATCAACATATGAGCCCATGAGACTCATGTGAATTATATCATTAATAAATAAATTCTTTTTGATGTACTATGTCATGTGCAATATTGTGTTCCCCCTTGCCCTTTATGTTTTGATTTCCCATTTTATATGTCTTACATTCATAGGAACCTCCTTGCTTATGGAAACCCTTTGAATATGGTCGTGAATCAATTTCCGCATGGATGATATGTAAGGTGCATTCAACATGTATCTTCAAGCAATGAAACTCAGCATAAATAATGCATATATCTTGTTAAAATATGTGTAAGCTTGGAGAAATCAACGATTCTATGATTTAAAATGAAATAAGGTGCATAATACAAAAGATACTCTAGAAACCTTTGACCAAAGGAGAGGAAATTGTTCTTGAATAAGGCTTGGCTCAACACTAAATTTAGGATGATTGAAATCTATATTTGTATTTTCTATAGGGTAAACGGCAAGGATTTCTATTGGTAGAACATGGCTATTGAATATATATAACTTCCAAGCACAAGCTTTTCAACTTAGTTAAGAGTTGAACAAAAATGTTGAAGCTTCTCTCTTCATGAGTGTTACTTTGCTTAGCCTTACCTAACCAACATTATTGTTTGTCTGGTATCTTTCAGTCTCAAATTCTACTACGTCTTAACATTCTAAGTTTGTATTTAATACCTTGTAATATAATTGGTATTTGAGATAATATAAAAATGATAGAAAATTAAATTGTAATGATGATTTTTTTATCTGTATAAGGTCATGATTGTTGGCAAAGGGCTATAATAACCACATATATAGTTCCCTAGATTGTGGTAAATCACCATCCAACCTAGAAATATCAAATAGTCTATAAAAACGATCTCCAATGTGGACACTTGTAGGATACAATGATGTATTCAAAGTGTGATCGAAATCAAGGTTGTGATTTTGAAATTTCATGGGCAAGATAGTGGAACCCAATCTGTTATCTAGTCCACTACTCCCAATTTCACATCTCTTCTTTCCCATTCTTAAACTGTAAAGAGTTTATGTATCCTTTTCACTCTTACCCATTCTTAGTTTTCTCTGTCCCAAACAACTTATACTTCCCATGTATGCCTTATTTCACCTCTCTCGTCTTTTCCTTCGTGTCCTTGTTGGATATATCCCATCCTCACTTAGTACTAACAAGCTAAATACTGACTCGTCTAGCTCAAGATCAGGAAACTACCTTTGGTAAAGATCGTCATAATATTATTTCAAGGAGAGGCTACTGGTACAAGATTGTTTCTTTCTATTCTATATTTCACTTATCTCCCTTACTGTAACCACATTTCTCCACTATTGTTTTAGTTGGTCCAGGTCCTCACTTATTAGCAGGCCTTACCATCCCACACTCAAAGAGGGGTTTGTGGGGTTCTGATAAGAATAAAACAACTCCTGTTCATCTAGGCATGGATTTCCTAGAGGTCCAATTGGAAAACTCACATTGGAAAAGATACTATAATAATTTGTTCAAAGTATGCCTCTCTGTTTTCATGGCATTTTCCATTACATCAATCTTACCATTTGGATGGTGAATATTTACTTGAGAACATCATGCTATCCATTAGTGTCAACAAAATGAAAATTTGGTTTTTTACACCAAAATCACATGCTTACTACAGTTAAAATATTAAGTAGAATCCCCTAATTTTGCGGTTCCAACTTCCTGCTACAACAAGGCATATCTAGCTCTGTTGTTAATTTCAAATTTCAATTCCATGAATCCATAGTCCAATTTCACTATTTTATAAAGATCTTTTTCCATCTTTATAAACTTCTTTGTTTTAGTTAATTGACCCTCTTTCATTGAGTTTTAATATTTCTGTGCATTGATCAACTTTATCAGCTTCACAAACAATTCTCTAAACAAATATTGATTCTCCTCTCTTGCGTTGTGATATTTCAATATGTTTTATACTTTTAGAGTGAGAGGAATAACCTCTCAATGGAGTTTAATTAACTCAATGTTTTGGAGTTCCACATGAGTCCATCTTTAGTGGATACACTAATAGTGTAAGAGAAGATTAATGATGTATTGTAGAGCTAAAATTATGTATGTGTATCGATTCTAGAAAAGAACAATAAGGAAAGATTTAGTCGGCCAAATTGATTTGAAATTTCAAAAAAAAAATTATCTTATATTTATTTAAATGTTTAATAGATGAGTTAATTTAGAATTAATTGATTTTTCCATGAAAATTAGGGTTTTATTAGTTATTTGGATTGTCATAGAGAACTATTAATGTTTTAAATTATTTCTTATATTGAATTTTAATTTTTATGATTAACCCGATTAATGTATTTAATTACAATATTATCAAATTATTTTAATGGATTTAAATATATAAATTTTAAATTATTTTAAAATTTTGTAAGTATCTAAATAGAATGTATATTTAATAAGCTTTAGTTATGTTGAATTGTTTATGGCTGAATTATGTTTGTCTAATTTGTTATTATAATTATTTTATTGGAAAGTTGAACAAACACCTTAGGATTGTTTCTCTAAAAAAATTTATTATAATTTTTATTTAGTATTAAATTTAATTTGTAATCTTGTTTTAATGAAATAAGATTAGCATTTGAGAATAAAATAAAATTTCATATTCTCAAACCCTAATCTTAGATCATTAAAACAAGATTACAAATTAAATTTAATACTAAATAAAAAATTTAATCAATAAATTTAGAGAAACAATCCTAAGGTGTTTGTTCAACTTTCCAATAAAATAATTATAATAACAAATTAGACAAACATAATTCATCCATAAATAATTCAAAATAACTAAAGCTTATTAAATCTACATTCTATATAGATACTTACAAAATTTTAAAATAATTTAAAAATTATATATTTAAATCCATTAAAATAATATGATAATATTGTAATTAAATACATTAATTAGGTCAATCATCAAAATTAAATTTCAATATACTAAATAATTTAAAACATTAATAATTCTCTATGACAACTCTAATAACTAATCAAACCCTAAATTTCATAGAAAAATCAATTGATTCTAAATTAAATAATCTATTAAACAATTAAATAAATATAAAAGAATTTTATTTTTTTCCAAATATCAAATGAATCTCGTCAACTAAATATTTTCTTATTGTTCCTTTCCAAAATCTATATACATACATAAGTTTAGCTCTACAATACATCATTAATATTCTCTTACACTATTAGCGTATCCCCTGAAGATGGACTCACTTGGAAGTCCGAAACGTTGGGTTAATTAAACTCCATTAACAGGTTATTCCTCTCTTATCTAAAAATATTCTCCCCACCTGTATGGATTCATTATTTAAAAATGTTTATACCATTCATTGCAGGGCGATGACACACTCAAAATTGAAACATAAAGGATGATCACTGCAAGGCATCAATACCCAAAAGCTTGAAATGTGAAAATTGTAACCTTTTTGTAAGGCAATAAAAACTGCAAAAACTGAGATAGGTTGGCTAGAGAATAATTCCAACATTCAAAGAAAATTGTTTATGTATGTTGAATAGATTCACAATACCTTCCAAGTATCCATATAAATATGTATTCAATACTTTAATTTTTTATTATACACTCACATGTTTGTTCAAACTGTATTTTATTTTATATTATCCCATGAGAGCTAGTTGATGAAGCAGAGTAAACATGGAATCATGTTTGGACTAAATTTGTTTTCTAGATTTTGCCAGCGAGGAGAGAGGGTGAAAGTTTTGTTAATGGCTTGTATTATAGGTTTGTCAATGATTTGGACTAGCAACGATGGGCACACAACCATGCCCTCCCAACATGGGAACAATACAATGAAACTGTTGGAAATAATACTGAGAGGGGGGGTGAATCAGTATTATCTAGCAATTTAATAAATCTTCCTTATTTGATCTTTGAATTATTTTTGCATGTCAGTACCATAAAATAATGAGCATGAACAAAGAAAACAGATAGTCACACCAAAGAACACAAGATGTAAGGTGGAAACCCAATGTGGGTGAAAACCACCTGCTGCAATATGTCTCTATCTTCTTTCAAATTAGAAACTCCTTTTACAATGATTTTGTACTGGTGCAGTCCTTTACCAGTACGCAGGCTGCAACCTGCAGAGAGCTACAACTCTCTCTCTCGTTTTCCAGTCTTCTCCTGGAAGGGAGCTACAACCCCCTACTTCTTTTCATAAAGCATCAAATGATCATCAAGTACATAACAGTTACAATCCACTACAGTTATCAGATCAGTAATAACAGAACTAACCAAGAACACCTTATCAACAGAGAAATTCAATCAACAGAACATCTTAAGATAGAGACGTAGTTTTCCCTTCTGTGGCCTGCGACCAGACGCAGCTAACCTTCTTCTCCCCTCCATCCACACGCAGAGATCCTTCTGCTGTGCTGCGTGCCCGCACACTGTTCCTTCAACTGCACTGCGTCCTGTTGCTGCAGGGACGCACCCAAAAACACTGTCGCGCCGCGTTCTTTTGCTGCAGGGACGCACCCAGAAATACTATCGCGTTGCGTCTTTTTGCTCAGAGACACACCTAATCCTTATTATGCTTCGCGTCCCCACGCAGTGCGCCTATTACTGTACTGCGTCCCGAACGCACCTGAATCTTGCTCTGCCTTGCGTCCCCACGCAGGTCTCTTCTTACTGCACTGCGTCCCGGCGCACTTGCCTTTCACTGAACCTGCGTACCATCGGGTATGAATGATTTCAAGACTTTAAGAGTAACCCAAACAGTCAGATCTACAGATCTGATCATGCGCCAAAGAGATCTCAGTCTTTCAGAAGATTCGCCTTTTTAGATCTAGACCAGATCTAACCTCATAAGATATTCAACAAAAGACATACCAAACCAATTGATCTCCTTTGCTTTATATAGGCAATCTCCTCCTCAAATCATGGAACAATACCACGAGCCGACACCATAATAACACAATACCGTCGGCTAGATACCAAGAGTAAAACATAAGAAACCCCCACGTGACCTAGAAAAGTGTGCACTGGGTGGATGCACCTCCTGAACGGCTGGCCTGCGTCTCTGGACGTGGCTACTGCATGGTGTACCTGCGGGTACGCACCTTCTGAACTGATTTCCTGCGTCCTTCTTAATTTTTCAATAAATTGAGAGCCTTGTCATGGGAGTTGCCATCAAGTACAACATCTGTAACATATAGCCATACCAGAGAACATAATGCCAACAATCTCCCCCTTTGGACTTGATGGCAACCTTACAATCTTCAGCTTCATTCTCCCCCTTTGACATCAAGGGAAAAGGGGTATGCTCCCCCTAAGATCATGCTCCCCCTGAAAAAGAACCAGATCTGTAACAAAGAACCATAATCCACCATGAAAGAGATAGAGACATATTGCAGCTATTTCCAAGATCTCCTTCTGACCATCCTCCATAATGCCAACAATGCATTATATGCTCCCCCTGATCCTGTACCATCAATCAGAAAAGATTCAACAATAAGATGATGCATCAACAACCCCCAGCTTTTGCCTGAGGTATTCAAAAGTGTCCCTGGGCAATGGTTTGGTGAGAATATCAGCAACTTGTTCCTTAGAAGGAACATACTCCAACTTGACCTTCTGTTCAAGCACTTGTTCCCAGAGAAAATGATACTTGATTGGGATGTGCTTGGTTTTTGAATGCATAACCGGATTCTTTGAGATGCTGATTGCACTTGTGTTATCACATAAGATGGGGATAGGTGGTGTACAAGTGATTTGAAAATCCTGCAAAGTCTGCATCATCCAAAGAAGTTGAGTGCAACAAGATGCAGCAGCAACATATTCCGCTTCAGCTGTAGACAAGGCAATCGAACTCTGTTTCTTGCTGAACCAAGATACCAGTCTGGAACCCATAAAGAACGCACCACCACTTGTGCTTTTCCTGTCATCCACGCCTCCGGCCCAATCTGCATCTGTATAAGCATGAAGTGTAAGATCCGTATCTCTAGGATACCATAAGCCATAATTTTGAGTCCCTTGAAGATATTTGAAAATTCTCTTCACTGCCTGAAGATGAGTCTCCTTCGGATTTGCCTGAAATCTTCCAACTATTCCAACTGCATTCATGATGTCCGGTCGGGTACCTGTCAAATATAATAAACTTCCAATCATAGATCTGTAGGTTGGTTGATGTACTGCTGCAGATTCATCATTTGCACTGAGACTACATCCTTTGACCATGGGTGTACATACTGGTTTTGCATCTTCCATGCCATATTTCTTCAAAATCTGTTTGAGATACTTGGTTTGAGATAAGAAGATTCCTCCTTTTTGTTGGATTTGCAAACCAAGGAAATATGTCAGTTCTCCTAGCAAGGACATTTCAAATTCTTTCTGCATGACCGAGGTAAAGCTTTGACTCATAGCTTCTTCATTGCTGCCAAAAATAATGTCATCTACATACACAACAAGTATTAGCAATTTGTCATTTTCAGCTTTTATATAAAGATTGCTATCTGCTGAACCTTTTGAAAAACCTTCTTGATGAAGATATTTGTCCAAACGGTAGTACCAAGCCCTTGGAGCTTGTTTGAGACCATAGAGAGCCTTTTTCAATCTGCATACAAGATTTGGATCATTTCCAAGAATGAACCCATCTGGCTATTCAATGTACACTTCTTCTTCCAAGTCTCCATTCAGAAAGGTTGATTTCACGTCCATTTGAAATACTTTGAAGTTTTGAAAACTTGAGAGAGCAAGGAACATTCGGATGGCCTCAAGTCTTGCAACAGGAGCAAAGGTTTCTTCAAAGTCTATTCCTTCTTGCTGCGCATACCCTTTACAAGCAAGTCTGGCTTTGTTTCTAATTACTTCTCCATTTTCATTCAATTTATTTTTGAAGACCCATTTTGTTCCGATAACATTCTTATCCTTTGGTCTAGGAACCAGCTCCCAAGTGTTGTTCTTTTCGATTTGCTCAAGTTCTTCATCCATTGCTTTCACCCAACATTCATCTTTGCATGCTTCTTTCACATTTTGTGGTTCAGTAGAGGAGAGTAATGCCATATAGCTTGAGGCTTCTGCAACTGTTCTTCTTGTTTGTACACCTGCTTCTTTCTGCCCCACAATCTGAGATTCTGGATGATTCTTCTGAACATATCTGGATGGAGTCTTTTCTTCTATTCTTGTTTGCTCCTCTGGCTCTTCTTGAGGTTCTTCTTCTTCATCATTCTGTCTTTGAGGGTAGCCTTCATCTTCTTCGATGTCTTCATGATGGACTTGCCTAGGAATGTATCCCTTCTCATCAACCACTACATCAATGCTGTCAACAATTCTGCCAAGTCTTTTATTGTAGCACTTGTATGCTTTCCTATATGGAGAGTAACCAAGAAGAATGCCTTCATCTGCCCTAGGTTCAAGTTTGCCAAGCTGCTCATCAGTATTCTTGATATAGCATTTGCTCCCAAAGATTTTGAAGTGCTTTACCGAAGGAGTCCTGCCACTCCAAAGCTCATGAGGAGTTTGAGTGTTGTTCACCCGAACATTTGTTTTGTTGAGAATAACAACCACAGCATGTGCAGCTTCACCCCAGAAAGTTGCGGGAGTTCCTGATTCATCAAGCATGGCACGAGCCATTTGTTGGATTGTTCTGTTCATTCTTTCAACAACTCCATTTTGCTGAGGAGTTCTAGCTATAGAGAATTCTCTCCTTATCCCATGTTCATCACAGAAATCGAAAAATTCATTTGAAGTAAATTCCCCACCTCTGTCGGATCTGAGGCACTTAATTTTGTGACCTGATTCATTTTCAACCAAGGCTTTGAAGGATTTGAATTTTTCGAATGCTTCATCTTTGTGCTTCATAAGTCCTAACCAGACAAACCTGGAGAAATCGTCAATAAATAATATCAAGTATTCCTCTCCTCTAGGTGTTCTTTTCCTGAAAGGACCACATGTATCTGTATGTACTAGCTCAAGAGGCATGCTAGCTGATCCTTCTTTCTCTGGAAAGTTAGTTCTGGTTTGTTTTCCAAACTGACATGATTTGCATATGGTGTTGTCAGGAATTTTGATATCTGGAAGATCGTGAACTGCCTGATATTTGCATGCTTTCCTTATTTGTGAGAAACTTAGATGTCCCAACCTTCGATGCCATAACCAGTGCTCTTCATCCTTGCTCAGATAGCATTGTTGTTGTCCTTCTTCAAATATGTACAGATTATTTGGAGTTCTTTTGCCTTTGAGCACTGTTTTACCTGTATCAAGATCACGAACAAGACATCCATTCGATCTGAATATAACCTTGGTTCTTTGATCACACATCTGGCTGACACTTAGAAGATTATGCTTCAATCCATCAACATACAAAACATTTCCAGCCTTGACCTTTTCTTTTAACTGAGCAATGCCTTTTCCTTTTATAGTTGCAGGAGTATCATTTCCAAAAGAGAATTTCTTTCCCTTTTCTAGAGCAGAATAAGATTCAAGTTTTTCTTTATCACCTGTCATATGCTTCGAACATCCACTGTCAATGTACCATAGATTTTCCTGTCCCTCTGCATAAAATGCTATCCCACATCTTTCTGTTTGAGGTTCCTTTATTCTCCATGTTTTGGTGCTTGAGGCTTGTTCCTTTTTCTGCTGGAACTTGCTCCTGCATTCAGAGTCTTCATGACCAAAGTTATTGCAAATAGAACATTCAACTTCATTTTCAAGAACCGAAAAGTTGTTATAGGTCCTTTTTGTAATCCCTGTCATACTTCTTTGTTTTTGAGCTTCCCTAGTCATGATTGTTTTATATGCAACACATTGAGCTGCTTTGTGACCAAAGTTATGGCAAGAAAAGCATTGTCCATTGAAGAAACTTCTGCGGTTATCAAATCTACCGGCCAAATGACTGTAACTTCTATTGTCATTCATTCTTGAACCAAATTGAGAAGATTTTACCTGTGGCTGGTTGTAGCTTTTTTTCTCCCTTAAGATGGATTGCCCCTGATAGTTTCTATTTGTAATTCGTCCCTGCTTTACCTGATGATCTTCATTTTGCTTTTGCTCATTTCTTCTTGCTGCATCAAGATAACTTTTTGAGGTGGATGCTTGAGAAGTTTCTCCATTATAGCCCAAACCTGTCTTGTTTAGAGGAGATCGCTGCACATTGATAATCTCATCCAAAGTTTCAGATCCTTTGACAAACTTGAGATTAATAGCTTTTGTTTTCTCAATCTCTTTTCTAAGACCAACAATTTCACCTTCTAATTTTTCAAGATGTTTTTCCTTTTCATCAATTTGAAATTGTAGAGTATCAATGATCATGTTCTTTTCTTCTATACATCTCTTGAGTCTAGTAATTTCATCATAAAGGTTATCCACATCTACAGCATCCATATAATCATCATCTTCAAATGCCATTAACAACTTATATTCATTACCTTGTTCATCTTCATCATTGTTTGATAGATCATCACTATCTTCATGGGTGTAGTAGCTTTTCTTATTTGCACTTTGTTTCTTTTTCCATCTAGCAGGTTCCTTTCCTTTATCCTTATAAGGACATTTTGCAGCATAATGACCTACTCTAAAAGGTAACTTACCTCTAAACCTTCCAGAACCTCTTTGAAGATTTCTGACAAAATTTGATTCTTCTTCCTCTTCTTCTGGGACGTGGCTTGCTCCATAATAATCTTCTTTACCAGATGCCTTGAAAGTAGCTTCTCTTCTGTCTGATGGACCTCCCTTTCTCATTTCGTAAGCAGTTAGAATTCCATGTAGCTGAGACATAGTGAGAATTCGTAGATTTTCCTTTTCTTCTACAGCAAATACTTTAGATTCAAACTTGGGGGACAATGATCTTAGAACCTTTTCAACCACTATAGCCTCTCTTATTTCTTCACCCAAATTTTTCATACAATTAACAATCTCATCTACCCGAAGAAAATAGTTAGCCACACTTTCATCATTATACATCTTGAGAGTCTCATACTGAATCCTGAGAGTTTGAAGTTTAGCACGCTTTACCTGTTCATCTCCTTCATAGCTTGTGACAATTTTATCCCATATCTCTTTTGCGGATTTGTAGTGCATTACCTTCATGAATTCCGTTTGGGATATACATCCTAACATAGTACTGACTGCTTTTGCATTTGTTCCATACTTCTTTTTCTCTGCTGGATCTGTAGGAGTAGCTGAAGGAAAAGCGTAGCCTGTTTCTACAATGTCCCAAACTTCTGTACCAAGAGATTGAAGATATGCAGTAACTCTTACCTTCCAATAATTGAAGTTTGTCCCATCAAAAACCAGTGGCCTGATTGATGCTTCTCTCTCGTAGTTGCTCATGATGAACGATCTACCTTCAAGCGATCAAGCTTCTCTGAAGGACCTGCTCTGATACCAATTGTTGGAAATAATACTGAGAGGGGGGTGAATCAGTATTATCTAGCAATTTAATAAATCTTCCTTATTTGATATTTGAATTATTTTTGCATGTCAGTACCATAAAATAATGAGCATGAACAAAGAAAACAGATAGTCACACCAAAGAACACAAGATGTAAGGTGGAAACCCAATGTGGGTGAAAACCACCTGCTGCAATATGTCTCTATCTTCTTTCAAATTAGAAACTCCTTTTACAATGATTTTGTACTGGTGCAGTCCTTTACCGGTACGCAGGCTGCAACCTGCAGAAAGCTACAACTCTCTCTCTCGTTTTCCAGTCTTCTCCTGGAAGGGAGCTACAACCCCCTACTTCTTTTCATAAAGCATCAAATGATCATCAAGTACATAACAGTTACATTCCACTACAGTTATCAGATCAGTAATAACAAAACTAACCCAGAACACCTTATCAACAAAGAAATTCAATCAACAGAACATCTTAAGACAGAGACGCAGTTTTCCCTTCTGTGGCCTGCGACCAGACGCAGCTAACCTTCTTCTCCCCTGCGTCCACACGCAGAGATCCTTCTGCTGCGCTGCGTGCCCGCGCACTGTTCCTTCAACTGCACTGCGTCCTGTTGCTGCAAGGACGCACCCAGAAACACTGTCGCGCCGCGTTCTTTTGTTGCAGGGACGCACCCAGAAATACTATCGCGCCGTGTCTTTTTGCTCAGAGACGCACCTGATCCTTATTATGCTTCGCGTCCCCACGCAGTGTGCCTGTTACTGTACTGCGTCCCGAACGCACCTGAATCTTGCTCTGCCTTGCGTCCCCACGTAGGTCTCTTCTTACTGCACTGCGTCCCGGCGCACTTTCCTTTCACTGAACCTGCGTACCTTCAGGTATGAATGATTTCAAGACTTTAAGAGTAACCCAAACAGTCAGATCTACAGATCTGATCATGCGCCAAAGAGATCTCAGTCTTTCAGAAGATTCGCCTTTTTAGATCTAGACCAGATCTAACCTCATAAGATATTCAACAAAAGACATACCAAACCAATTGATCTCCTTTGCTTTATATAGGCAAGCTCCTCCTCAAATCATGGAACAATACCACGAGCCGACACCATAATAACACAATACCATCGGCTAGATACCAAGAGTAAAACACGAGAAACCCCCACGTGACCTTGAAAAGTGTGCACTGGGTGGACGCACCTCCTGAACGGCTGGCCTGCGTCTCTGGACGCGGCTGCTGCATGGTGTACCTGCGGGTACGCACCTTTTGAACTGATTTCCTGAGTCCTTCTTAATTTTTCAATAAATTGAGAGCCTTGTCATGGGAGTTGCCATCAAGTACAACATCTGTAACATATAGCCATACCAGAGAACATAATGCCAACAGAAACTTCATCTAGTGATTGATGTTCCATTGAGGGCAATGAAGGGCTTATGACACACAAATGATTTCACAGGGATTGAGATATTGGGAATTTCATTTGTATATGACCTTCTATGCATGGAAATTGGGTTTAGTACTGATTGGAACTAAACTTGTGGTTAGATGGGTTTGTGCTAGTTTAATCTTCCTTTTTGAAAAAACCTAGAACTCATTTCATTTGATTTAATAAATCTAGTTCCTATAATTGTTTTAGGCTTTAGATATTAGGTTCTCTGTTTAATGGATCCACGCTGAGGATTTTTAATAGTTTAGTGTCGCACACACTCCTGGATACTATGCACTCGCATACCATGCCAGTGTACTAGTAAACTTACCTTGGCAATATCAGAATGTAGATTTCTTCCTTGAACATCCACCTCCCCTTAAGCCATGTTGTTTTTGGCCTCTTAGCCACTACCAGCCAACCTCAAGACTTGACTCTAATACCTTGGTGAAAACCATAAATTTTATGAGGAAATATGGAAATTTTCCCTAGCCAATTCGTTGGGAAAACACATTGTTGTTAGGGGTGAAAACTGTATAAACAATGTGACCACTATAGTAGACAAAATATTCTTAGTCTGAAAGGTTGTTTGAATTAAGATAAGATAGTATTATAAATTTTCAAAAAATTACCAACAAATATTTCAATGGGTCTAGAGAGGGAAACCATATGTCAATAGATTATAAAAGTGCGAACATGCCCAGATGCTAGAAAGTTAGCAAAAAATGTTGAGGCTAGTGAAGTCTAAGCTAGATGAGTTTATGTTTCTAACTGACAACATCAATTGGAAACCAGATGAAGTTCCGAAAAATTGTAGTGAGTATCTAAATTAGGTGGTAATTTACATCAAATATTACCATTGGATGCTTTGGAGAAGGTAGGAAGGGAGGTGTTGAAGCACATATCAGACTGCCTCATGGTGACACTTATGAGGGACAATGTCAAAATATTCAATATAAATTCTATAATGGGTATTGATAATGATTTAAGGGTGCTAGAGTCCCTTGCCGAGGAGAGATTCCACAACACTGTGTTGAGTGAGCTTCAGGGTGCTACAAGTTTGAAGGATTGCTTGACAGAAGTGCGACAATTGGTTAATATTTTAATGAGTAACTAGTGAGAGAACACCATGAAACATGTTATAAGGGAGAAAAAATACATTGTTTTAGATTATAGAAAGGTCCCATTGTTTATTATTTTGGGAAGCTTGCATAGAGCAAAGAGTTATGAGGGTGATATTTTATGTCTTGGAGTCTGAAGAAAATAGTTGGTGTGCCAGTTCTGATTGGTATTATAGTTGGAAAGGTTGGAATGGATGGCCAAGATTTTGAAACCCCCAATCATGTTAAACATGTAGTCATGATCCTGCGAAAGTTGTTTGGAGAAACTCTATAACAGTCCCTATTGAATTTGTTGCAACAAACTGAGGTGGTGAGCAATTCATTAGGGGTGCGTATTATTATGTTGTCTTCAGTGCTTCTAGAAAGGACTACTATGTTTTGGGTAGACCTGTATAATTTTTTTTTTCTTTGTTGGGGAGGAAACCTGTAAAGAGAATCCTGATACTATTGGTGGTGCACTGATGAGTGGTCTTTGAGAAGTTGTCTGAATCATTGACATTCTAGAAAACAGGGATGACTCCATGGTAGAGGCTGAGGCTATGGTTGTTGCACAAAGGCAGTCTGATAGTGAAAGAAGTGAAGTGAGGGACATGGTTAAGAGGCTTGATGTGAGAGATATTTTTATTGTTCTTTGAAAAGGATCTCTTAATGGGGAACAAAATCCTTTGAGAAAATATGATTTACTTCAAGACATGTTTTGAAGTGCAAAGAGAACAAGTCAGTGTCTATGCTTAGCAAAGAAGATGTTGTAGCTTCCTACTACTACTATGAAGTGTTTTTCTAGCACGAAAGAAAGTCTTCGCATTCTCAACATATGGATCTTGGTATGCTAAATTCATTTTCCTAAAAAAAAATTGCAAGTTCATCTAATGGATTTGAAATCAATTATCAAGGATTACCTTGTCATTTCATTTTGCAAGGAGATTGTAATACTATGAGTTTATTTCAAATTTCATTAGAGGCATTCCATTATTTATAGATAAATAAATTGTGTGTCTCTTTATAATTTGTTATGCATTTATTTTCCTCTAATAAAATCAAATGGAAGTGTTTGATGGCTATTGTCATGTGGCATTAAATTGCTCTCATTCCCACTCTAGAAATTTCAAATTTTCTAATTGAGTTGATAGTTCATATTAAACTGGCATGGTTTGTGAATTTAGGAACTTTTGATTTATTATCTCTATATTCTTCAAGTTTAAAAGTGTAATGAAGCTTCATGTATCTTATTATTATAATTTGTTTTTATTTTGTACTTGGTTACTCTATATTTGAGTACTTCTACATCCTAAACAAGTCAAACTTTCATATAATTGTAATTGTATTTAGTTCTTGATTTGCAAATGACATTAAAGGTGTTGTTGAAGAAAGAAACATGGTTGAAGAATGCATCTTTATGTTATAGTGGACTAAGGGGGTATCTATTTTTTCCTTTTTCATGGGGAAAATAATATTCCATGGGCAAAGATGGGACGCAACTCTTCTTCCACTATGTACAATTGCTACTAATCTCTTCAACTGATATGATTGCAGTACAACAATCTCGTAAAGACACTAAAACTTCCCACATCTTGTAGTTCTTTTTTTTCTCTTGTTTTCTTATGATATTGATTTAATTATATAGCCGATCCTATATCAATTGAATTTTTTAAATGGACACATCAATTTTTTCATGTTCCAACAATGATTTTTTGATAAATAACAAAGGGAATTTGCTACTTGATTTTACAGTTAAGAGGAAAGTTTGTATTTGATTCATTATATATTTGCAAAATTTGCTAGTATAGCTCAAAAAATAAGATACTCAGAGTTCTATGGTATGTTTAGTTAGTAAGAAGTCCTCTTTTCTAGTTCACCAAATAAGATTTCAATCAAAAGTGTCCAAAGTTCACTTCTATCAGGGAGCCATGAAGAATCCATGGTTGGGAAAGCATAGTTATGTAGTAGAAATACATCAGGTGAGAAAGACTCACACTCTAGAAAATTCTCTAGCAAGGGAATAAATATTGCTCGAGGGAACAAAATTCATAGGTTGATAATTGATACTAAGACTTCCTAACCCATCTCGAAGCCCTAATAGAAGTGTAAATTGTGGATTGAATGCAGATAAAGCAATTCTTGGGAACCATGGGCTTTTACATGGATAGAAATAAAAACAATATGTGCACTATGGGAAGATAAAATAAAAAAATATTCTTTTTTATTGTAATTCTTCTCCATAGGTTAATATATAGGAATGCTAGAGAAGTAAAACCAAATCTGTAAGTTTTATACCTATTGAGGAGTGCAGCATTAATGGTGAAAATAATGAATTTTTTTTTTGTAAGTGTGTAATACAACTCAAATTTTATCTTAAGACCTTGGTGAAAGGGAGAGCGAAAGGAGGAATTGGCAGAGGGAACCATTGAGAAAGAAAGAAGAAAATATTGTTAACCTAGTGAGAACTCAGAACGTACCAATGAAGGCTTCTCTATCCATTCTCAGGAAAAAATAGTAGCATGGATGAAAGTGAGATGAATTTACTTGCAAGAATAGGTGTCACTGAAATCTCAAATGATGGGAATGCAAACGTCATAGGCAATTATGCAACAACCTTCATGAGAACATGAGGGAATTTAGGCCAGGATGGTTTTTCAGGTTATGGATCCAAACTCAATTCACTTGAAGTGATGGTGTAATAGGTAAAAATGTATTGAATATGGAGAAAAACAATAATGATCACTATTCCATAGATAATCAAGTTGCTTCTAGAACCAAATGGGATAGATTTCAAAATGTCGAATTTACTGGTAAAAATGATTATGCTTTAAATTCCTCTATGAGGGCTTTGGAAACTGGAAATATTTCTATGGTATGGGATGGTATAAAGGGCCTTAGTGAAAACAAAATACAAGAGAATTCATGTTCAAGCAGGGGTGGGGAACAACCAAGGGATGGGTTCTGTTATGATGTTGAAGAACTCTACATTAGAGGAAAAGATATATTGGATTCAGATTGTGAGAAAACATTGTGATCTAGAGAGAAGAGATTAACAAGAGGGACTTGGTGGACACCAAATGCAGGATGCAATTAATTTACAACAAGAAAAGGTACATGGCAGGGGAATTAGTGTACAAGGAGACAACTAAGGAAGTAGTGAACACTACTCGAAAAAGGAAAAGGAGGTTTGAAATGAAAACTAACAAAAGCGTAAGTGAAGGATATATTCAATGCATAGGGGTCTCTGATTATAATATTAAGGAGCCAAATAATTATCATTCATGCCTTCATGACAATGATTTTGTGCAAATTACACATCAAGTGGAAAATAAGGCTGGCAAAAGAAGAGGGCCATGACAAGCAATCTTGCTATAATAAGGTGCCTAATAAAGATGTAGTGGATATAAGTTTGTATTATGAACAAAATAAAAGTAATGATGTGCTTTATTCCAAGGAACATCATTTTACCTATGGACTTGAACATGAAGACAAAGGGAAGGGTGAACACAAAGGTAATGAACATCTTCCTATTTCAAGGAGCATCACATATAAGGATGATAGTCATGTAACTCTAATCGAAAATAGAGAGTACAGGGAGCCAAAGTAGACCGTGGAATATGAAGACGTAGAAAATAAAGGAATTGATCTGACTACTAGTTATGAAAAGAAAAATGTTACTATAGAGATGGCGTCTTGTACTGTTCTTGATATTTGTGACATTGAAAGGAAAGTTAAAATCAAACATAATGAGATTTTAGAGGTATCTTCTATTGTTGGTAATGAAGGTACATAAAGCATTAGAGTTGTATCTTCAACATTTGTAGAACATCAAGAATTTTGTTTGAAAACAATAGTATAGAGTGTGTGGTGAGATGAACTGCATTATTTTGACCAAATTATGGCAATGACAATCCCTCTAGCAAAGTATGATGGAGGCAATGATTCATCATAAATACCTACTTTTGACTTAAATGAATCCATTAAACTAGATGAAGCAGGTCACTATGACACAACACTATCAACATCAGCATCTCGTTTATCAATTGTGCCTTACACAAGTGCTTATGTTTAGCCTTACTATATTGTGCACTGGCTTAGAAACACCAATTGTAGTGGTTACTAGGTCAAAGGGACCTTTCATTCCTTCAATAAATCTAGTGCAAAGAATAAGAGAACTAGGCTGGAAAGAATTTAGAGCAACAAGTGCTTTTCGACCAGTAGAACCTAGATAAATAATTGATCTGCAAAATCTTATCTCCAAAATACCAATTTCATAGTCTGATGCATTTAATTCAATAGCAAAAGGAAATAGAGCTTAGTTAGATATTGATATTAATGTGGCTTATGAGAAAACATCTTAATATGGGGTAATAATAATGCATGCATCTTCTCAAACATGTGAACCATCAACAAGCTTTGGATGTAGAGATATGAGGGGAAGAGATTTTATATCTTCAATCCTTGAACCTTTTGCTCCTACTAGAACTTGTAGTCCTTTGAATTGTTATTTAGAATTGAATTGAATTGATGATAGTGGGGAGAATGTACTGATCAAAATGCATCTTTGTATCAGTGCTGAAAATTTTGGATTGAATTTGAAGACTGACACTAGTGCATCGTCCCTTGGAGCTTCATGTGTTTTGAGAGATTTTTACTTTAATGATGGGCCCACTTTTGATGATGGTGGATATGAATTGCTACCTCTAAATTTCAACTCATCATCCTAACCTATAAATGACCTGAGAATGAAGGTCTACCTATTCAATTCCTCATCTTATTTTTCTGATAGAGATGCCCTTCAGTACTTTACAATAGCTTTGCATTTTAATGATAGGACAGATCAACAATTTATCACTACAGTTGCATTTACATCTCAGTCTAAATAGATTTCATTACCTAGTCCTAATTTTTTTAGCGGTGATATACATATAAAGGGTGGACATCAGTAACTTCAGTGATCTGGAATTTATCCAAGACAAGGAATTAAAGGTATTACAGACTCATGTGCATGTATGTGCCTATGTTACTTATGCAACGAATTGATAAGATTGCTAGAATACATAGACACTGAGGCAAACAGAGAAAACAAAACAATCAAACATGTAAACAAAACAAGTTTAATAAGGGGTTCACCCAATGCTTTTGGGCTACGTCTCCTGGTCTAGCCTTTTAGTGGTGGCCTCTCTATTATGTTTTCAAGCAGAGTTTTTACAACAATGAGTAGGATTCGATACTCACTAAATAGAATGGAGTTAGTAGGAATGGAGTGCTTAGACTCTACATACTAAAACTCGAACTTTCAGGGTCACAATAGTATGACAGGCCTATGCCAAGGAATTTGATTGAACCTCTCAAGCCTTCAATGGAGTACACAGACTCTCTCTAGCTCTATCTAGCTTGATGATGCCTTCAAGTCAGCTCGGCTTCTACTCTCTGTTCTCTAGTATTAGCTTTCTACATCTCTTCGCTATATGCCTCTCTGTATGATACCCTCTCTGCTTCTGTTAGTTTATGGCTTTAAATCTAGTCTGTTCTTTTGACTCTTCATTTCCACTTCCTAGCCTTCTAGTTTCCTTTCCTTTGTCCGTTCGAATTCCTCTTCTCTGCATCATCATCACTGGCTAACACCTCATAGGGAGGTGGCCACTTGTTTCCTAACGAATTGGGTGTCAAATTCCCTGAATCATATTTGAATGGTTGTTAAATCTGTTTGCTTCAACATCACCTGTGAACATGAATCATTTTGCAACTCATCATCCACGTCGGACTTCAAATCCCCTGTCATCTTGCTTTTTAACCTGTCAAATTTAGTCAACCATCGAGACGTATCTCTGCCCTCGATCTCGGCCCCCCAAATCCTATGGTTGTCCTTCATATAGGGCAGACAAGTCGCATGGTGTTTACCCATCCGATGCAGGTAGTTTTCTCTCTCATCCACCGAACACGTGTCGCTTGATATGTGGCATCGGGTAGGACTCAGTCAAAACTGCTTACTACCTCGAAGCCTTCCGATATCTTGTTGGTTTGGGGAATCGCATGCTATGGAACCAAAACAGTTGCTTTTACAAATTTTATAGTGATTTCGAGTCCGAGTGCTTTGGGGCTTTCCTTCACTGAAGGGGGCTCCCTGCGATATGCGGTTAGTGCTTAGTGCTAATCACGTATCAGAATCCACCTCTGTTTCCCAAATTAGCCTCCGGCTTTTACCAGTTTTATGCCATTGAGCTTTACCATGGGCCAACGGTCTGCGCACTTCACCGAGGGTCCTCGTTGCTCCACTCTGGCCACAATTGCAATTGTTATGAGGATTCCTTCTGATATCTTCAATCTTTTCTAGGACTTGAATTTTTTAGCATGATTTGAAATAGTCATCAAAACTTAGAGATTTTCTAGGATCCAATTCGGATCACGGCCTTCCCATTGAAAAAGCTTTTGGAAGACCAAAAGTTGTTTTTATTTGAAGCATCAATCAAGTGAAGGTATTGCTTCCTTTCTTGATTAATTTCTATCCATTTTGCACTGCTTGGCTTTGAATCTTTGAGTCTAATCAGAAGGTACTCAACATCCCTTCTGCATGTAGTTCTTACCTTCTTGTCCAGAACTGTATCTTCCTGCAACTTATTAAGATATTCAGGTAACAAATCATCAATAGAAGATAATTGACCCAGCTCTTCGGGATCTTCAATTAATGAAGGATCAAATAGTCTCAAGCTGTCTGCATTAACAATTGAGTAGATGTGCATGTAAGCTGGTAGATCAAGGTGAAAAGCATTCTCACCAATTTTCTCAAGTATCTTGAAAGGTCCATACCTTATTGGCTTCAGCTTCTTACCTTCTCCTTGCATTCGGTCTTTGCTGATATACAACCAGACTTGATCACCAACGTGGAAACTATGCTCCATTCAATGCTTGTCATGCGTTGCCTTGTACTTGGCTTGGCTCTTTTCTAGTTGTTCCTGTAGTGCCTGGGGAATCTCTTGGATTTTTTCAATGAACTTGGTTGTCTTGTTCACATCGATGTGTCCATCAACTGCTATGTCTTTACCAAAGACAAAATCCAAGGGAGACGTTGGTGTGAAACCAAAAGAGGTCTCGAAAGGAGATCTCTGTGTAGAAGAATGTTTAGCTCAGTTGTAAGCATGTTGCACATAACATAAATGTTCATCCCAAAGTTTGGGATGGTTGCTGCAATAGCCTCTGAGCAACTGGATCATTGTCCTATTGACCACTTCTGTTTGACCATTTGTTTGCGGATGAAAAGCTGTGCTTTTCTTCAGCCTGATGTCCATCAATTCCCACAAACTTGACCAAAATTTCCCAACAAATTGGGTATATTGATCAGATATTATGGAAGTGGGTAATCCAAAATGAACACATACAAGCTAAAAGAACAACTTTGCAATCTGTTCAGCTATAATCTGTTTGTTACAAGGTATTAAAATACACATTTTGCTGAACCTATCCACAACAACATATAAATAGTCATGACCTTTCCTAGATTTATGCAATCCTCCAAAAAAGTCCATGGAAACACTTTCCCAAGGATAAGAAGGAATTGGTAGTGGAGTGTACAAGCCTAGTTTTCTATTTCTTGGCTTGCTTTTAGAACACATGGTACACCCTCTTACATATCTAGAAACTATCTTGTTCATTTTTTGCCAATAAAAAAATATTTGGAGCTGTGCAACCATTTTACTTACCCCAAAATGACTTGATATTAGAAAAGTGTGTGCTTCTAAAATTATCTTTACACTTTCATTTTGTGGAATGCATAGCTTCCCACAATGATACAAGAGTTGGTCGTTAATATGATAATCCAATTCTTCTACTCATTTGCCTTGACTTAAAGTTGCATATACATCTTTAAAATCTATATCTTGAGTATATTGTTCAATGTAGCTCTCATGCAATATTGAATTATGCTTAAGTATAGTAGATGCATTTATAATTGGTCTAGATAACATATCTGAAACTTTATTGTGTATGCCCTTTCTATATTTGATGACTAAATGAAACTGTTGTAGAAAACCCATCCATCTATACTGTCTTGATTGTTGCAACTTAGTTTGGGATTGTAGATATTGAAGTGGTTGATGATCAGTATGTATAACTTCCTCTTTGCCCATTAAGTAACGTTTCCACTTTTTCACACTTTGTACTAATGCATACAATTCTTTATCATATATTAGATAGTTAACTACTGCAGAATTAAATGTGTCAGAATGATAACATATGAGTTTACCGTGCTGCATCAACACTGCTCCCATGGCATAGTCACTGGCATCTGTTTCAATCTCAAATGGTCTTTGAATATTAGGCAGTGCTAGTACTGGTGTTGTACTAATCTTTTCCTTCAAGGTGTCGAAGGCTTTCTACTATTTTCCTCCCCACTGAAACACCTTGTTCAATACTGTTAAAGCATGTAAGGGAGATGCAATTAAGGAAAAGTTAGAAATAAATTTTCTCTAATATTGTGTTGCTCCTAAGAAGCTTTAAACTTCTATAGTAGATTTAGGTTTAGGCCAGTTTATAATGACTGCAACCTTAGATGGATCTATCTTCAATTCACCACCCCCTACTATATGTCCCAAATAATTTAAAGATGTTTTGCCAAATTCACATTTTGAGAGTTTAACATAAAGTTTTTGTCTTTTCAAAACATCCAGTGTCTACTTAACATGATTTAAATGTTCTTCCCACATTTTTATAAATATAAGAATGTCATCATGATATATAATAACAAAATCATCAAGAAAAGGTCTGAGTACATCATTCATTACTCTCATGAAAGTAGCAGGAGCATTAGTTAAGCCAAAAGGCAGAACCAGCCAGTCATACAATCCCTACTTTGTTTTGAAAGTAGTCTTCCATGCATCTTGCTCTATGACTCTGACCTGATGATAGCCACTATGCAAATCTAACTTGGAAAAATAAATAGCCTCTTCCAACTGATCTAATAGATCATCTATGCGAGGAGGGGGATAACTATTTTTTGGTTGTTGTCTTATTCAGTGCTCGGTAATCAATGCACATTCTGGATGAGCCATCTTTCTTCTTCACCATAACAATAGGAGACCCACATGGTGATGTTCTAGGTCTGATGAACCCTTTCTCAAGCACCTACTGTACCTGCTTCTTGATTTCTGCGTTCTCTAAAGCGGACAACCTGTACATTCCAATGTTAGGTAATGGAGCATCTTGCTGCAAATTAATATCATGCACTATTTCCTTTTTGGGTGGCAGACCTTTAGGTTCTTGAAATAATACATCATATTCTAAAACAAATTTTTCTAAATTAGATTGTTGTTTAGCATCACAACCCTCAAATACATTGGTTTTATCAGGTTTCTTTTCCTTTACAACCGTCAGTAAAAATTGTTTGCATGAATTTACAATTAATTTCATCTGCCCTGAGTTTATGAGAGTATAATTATTCTTCAGCTTATGAGCTCTTACAATATATTCAATTCCGTATTTAATGAGTAGATACTTATCCTTAGCTCCATAGAAAATAGCTTTTCTATCATACAAGTAAGGACTTCCTAAAATAATTCCACATATATCCAAAGGAACTATATCTAACTCAACCTCATCTACAAATGCTGACTCAAAAGAAAAGCTTACATTATCTAGTCACTTGTAGCTTTGCTTTATCACATAGCCAACCTAATGGATATGGTTTCTTGTGAGGTGTGGTTAGTACTCCCAACTTGTTTACAATTTCTTCAGAAATTAAATTTACTTATGAGCCACTATCAAACAAAGTATCAATCTTTTGATGATTGGAAATAACTTGAATATGAAAAAACTCATGTCTTTTTCTCTCATTTTCTTCATTATTAGTAGATTGTGCAGAATTACTAGTAGATGCTTCAGAATTTTTACCTTTTATACCTATGGTTGCAATTGTTGCTTCATCTCCTGAGTCTAACCCCAAATCCTTTTGAATAGCTACAGAAATCTTCTTCTTCTTGCCCTCAAACTTCTTAGGTTTCAGCTCTGGATGCAAAATCCAGCAGTGTTCATCATCATGCCCATCCTTCTTACAGTGAGTGCATGAAGACTTGCTTTTCTGTGCAGTGTTTGTCTTCATCTATTTCCATTTCTTTTTTTTTTCTCCTTATTTTTGCTTGCAGTGGGTTTGGATGATCCCCCAACTTCTGGGTTCCCATTCTTACCTCTAGCTTTGAGATGCGTAGCCTAAACGGATACCTCATCTATGCTAGTGGGATTAAACATGAGGATAGTGTGCCTCATGTAGCTGAGTAGAACACCAATATACTTCAACAGAGTCTTAGGTGAGTCTATAGAAATTCCTAGAATCAAATCTCTTTTCTTAAATTCTTGGGTGTAACCTTGTACACTTTTCCCTTTTAAGTGTCGAAGAGTTTGTTAGCTCATCATGGCTTGCTGCATGTAGGCTAGTGGATATAATTTTTTTTTAATTGCAGAAACAAACTCACTCCAGACAGAAAGAATCTTACCATGTTTCTCCATGTCAGCTTGTGTCCTGCCTTCCCACCATACCAAGGCAATGCCTGCAAGGTGTAGGCTAGCCAACTAAATCTTACCCTTGTTTGAGTCAATGCTCTGCACTCTACAATAAACATCAATCTGTCTGATCCAATTATCCAGCGTCTCTGCATTCAACTCTCCATCATATATTGGTAAATCAAATTTAACATATAATTTAATCAAAGATGTCTTCTTTCTATTTTCAGGGGTATTAGGAGGTGTGAGAATTTTTTCTTCTTTCCCTTTGCCTTTAGAGTGGTCATGGAGGAGAGATTCTTCTACTCCTTTGTCTTGTTTGGAGCTTGATGAATCTTCACCTCTATGTTTCTTAAAGTCCCTATACATTTCCTCTGCCATGGATCTCAGGGTCATAAAACTATCCATGAACTAGGGGTCTGATTCCAAGGGATTTTCTTCCGACATTTTCCTCTTAGAATAGACTCTTCCAATTTCCAGGTTAGTTTCAGCCAATTCTCCTTCCCCTAATTTAAGCTTTGATCTAGTTACCATTCAACAACAAGATCCAGAACAAGCTTTTCTAACCTTAGTAACCTAGAGCCTCTGATACCACTTGATCTGGAATTGGTCAAGGATAAAGAATTAAACGTATTACAGACTCATGTGGATGGATGTGCCTATGTTACTTATGCAACGGATCGATAAGATTGCTAGAATACATAAACACTGAGGAAAACATAGAAAACATAACAGTCAAACATGTAAACAAAACAAGTTTAATAAGGAGTTCACCTAATGCTCCTGGGCTACGTCTCCTGGTCCAGCCTTTCAATGGCAGCCCCTCTATTATGTTTTCAAGCAGATTTTTTAACACAAAGAGCTCAATTCAAGACTCACTAAGTAGAATGGAGTGCATAGACTCTCCTTACTAAAACTCGACCTCTGAGGGTCACAGTAGTATGACAGGCCTATGCCAAGGAGTTTGCTTCAACATCTCAAGCCTTCAATGGAGTACACAGACTCTCTCTGGCTCTGTTTGGCTCGATGCTACCTTCAGGTCAGCTCAACTTCTACTCTCTGTTATCTGCTATTAACTTTCTACGTCTCTTCAATGTCTGCCTCCCTGTATGCTACCCTCTCTGCTTCTGTCAATTTATGGCTTTAAAGCTAGTCTGTTCTTTTGACTGTTCGTTTCCACTTCCCGACCTTCTCGTTTACTTTCCTCTCTCCATTCAAATTCCTCTGCTCTGCGTCATCATCACTGGCTAATGCCTCGCAGGGAGGTGGCCACTTGCTTCCTAAAGAACTGGCTGTCAAATTCCCTGAATCATATTCGAATGGCTGTTAAATCTATTTGCTTCAAGATCTCCCATGAACACGAATCATTTGCCAACTCATCATCCACGTTAGACTTCAAATCTCTTGTCCTCTTTCTTTTTAACCTGTTAAATCTAGTCAACCATCGGGATGTATCTTCGTCGTTGATCTGGGCCCCCTAGATCCTTTGGTTGTCCTTCATATCGGGCGAAAACGTCACATAGTGTTTACCCATCTAATGTGGGCAGTTTTCTCTCTCATCCGCCAGATGCATGCCACTCGATGTGTGGCATCAGGTGGGACTCAGTTAAAACTAATTACCGCCTCGAAGCCTTCTGATATCCTACTGGTTTGGGGAATCCCTCGCTATGGAACAGAACAGTTGCTTTTCCGAATTTTATAGCGATTTTGGGTCCGGGTGCTTCGGGGCTTTCCTTCACTGAGGGGGAGGCCCTGCGATACGTGATTAGCACTAATCGCATATCAGTATCCACCTCTGTTTCCTGAATTGGCCTCCGATTTTTGCTTGTTTTGTGCCATTGCACTTTACCATGGGCCAATGATTTGTGCGCTTGATCAAGGGTCCTCGTTGCTCCACTCTGGCCACAACTGCAATTGTTATGATGACTCCTTTTGATAGCTTCGATCTTTTCTAGGAATTGAATTTTTTAGCATAATTTGAAACAGTCATGAAAAATTAGAGAGATTCTAGGATCCAATTCAGATCATTCAGATCCTATTATTTCCTTTTCAAATGGCACTATTAAATCACACCCATTTAGTGGATTTCATTTTGGGTCAAGCTTTCATCTTAACTCTGCTTATTTTTCAAGTGACTCACCTTCATATCTAGAATAATTAGTACTAGGATGTTTTCCATGCACTACTCAACCTCATCCATCCTCTCTATGTCTATTCACACGCTAGTAGAAAAATGGATAAACCTTGAGACAGTTGTGTCAGAAAGTATTCCAGAAAAGCATCTGATTGAAATTAAATGCTTTTGAATTCCAACAGAAGGAATGCAAATATTTTTCACAAAGGTGGTGTAGGAAAGTGTTCAAATAGAGAGCACACAATTCAATGTAAGCAGACTCCATAGGATTGGACCCCAAATCCTGTCGTGTAAAAATCCCATGCATTCCTATACTACAGTGTAGGCACTCTAAATCTCATAGGCCTGTGGTTTTTTGCATTTAAACAAAACTGAAAATCCATGTAAGATTATGACTTGCCAGTGGAAGACCTAGAATTTACCCATCATTAATGCCCACATCACACTAGTTGTTTGCCATGGAAGGGCTTACTGACATATTTTTTATTGGAATCCTGTGAGAATTTCAAGGATTGAAACAACATGATCTGTATACTCTACATATTTATTATTTGTGAATCCATCAATAAAATCAAAATGAACAATTTTGACTCATTTTTTACTGCATGAATCATTGGAAAAAGATTTGAAACCCAAGTACTTTGGCATGGTTTAGTCCCAAATTTGTAATCCTCTGAAAAGGACATAGAGGCACATTCCTACAACTAAATTATAGTAGACACCCATAAAAATTGACTCTTTAAATTTATTTTCAGGCATATCTCTAACATATTTAATATGACAATTGTGATGATAATATCACATGTAAAATATCTAATATCACATGTTTTTGGAGACTAAACCTCTGCAGTTGGGGAAAGGGTTTTCAGATACTTGAATCTATACCATTGGAATAGGGATTGTTCATGGATACTTGAATCTATGCTATTGGAAAAGGGATTCTTCATGGATACTTGAATCTATACTGTCGGAAAATTGATTCTTCACCAAACCACTCAAGCTAGATCTACACAGCTAGCTATTCATTTCCTTTAAAAACAATCTATATTCAGATAAATGAATATTGTTTTCTTCCAAAAGATGAAAACCACCATCTCTTTAAAGAACATCTATTTATTATGTATTCATGTAGATGGATGTTGTTTTCTTTCAAAAGTTGGAAACTACCATCTCCATTGGATTCAGTGCATTGAACCTACAAGCTTTTGCTGGTAACATGGGTGGATGGATAAGATTATTAATACAAAAACTCCATGGTTGGGGTTTAAAGTGTTTTAGATTTGAGGGTGTCATGCTCATACATTGAAAAAGCAACAAAAAAATTGACATAGGGGCCCTCTTTCTCTGCATGTAATGATATTCATGTGGCCTTGATAGTAATAATAATATAATAAGCCATCGTCTGAATGTGCCATGGATAAAACTCTAACTCAGGGATGACAAGCGAAGGAAGTAGGTAACCTCCAATTGAGGATTGGTTGGTAATCTATATTTAATCATGACAAGTCCTGATAATTTTCCTTAGATATGAACTGAACCAATAATGGCACATTCATTGCACTCTACTATTCTCTCTTTCTAGAGAGTATAGGGAAACAAATGCTTTAGACAATTCAATGTTAGGTTTAATTGGTGTAGGAGGAAATGATTATTTTACACGAAATTTGGTATATATTTTTAAGGATTATAAGTTTAAGTTGTTTATTTTGTGGAGTTATAGCGTTCCAATAGTTTTTTCCAATGCCATGTAGATTAGTGTTATGACAGGTTGATTTAGGTTTAAGTACATCCATAGGGACTTGTTAAAATCTTGAGGTTTTCAACAATGCCATGTGTTTCAATAACAGGAACAAACTACATTTCTTTAGGAAAAGGCACATATTGTATTTCTTCAGGCATAAAATTTCATCTTCCATTGGTGTTTAGGGACACAAATTACGCTTGCTTTAGCAACAAAAACAAGATAGAATGTATTGGGAGAATTGACAAGAATGTATGACAGGTGAAGGTATCAATTTTTTTATTCTACTTTTATTTTACTTTTATATAACCCAAAAAAGTCATGTTAAAAGAACGAATTCCTGTAAAACATTATGATTTCAGTTGCAAGTTTTGAAATTTGAGGAATTTTTAACTTCAACAAAACAAATTGGTAAGCATGGTGACAAAGCATTAGTCCTTCGATAATCTGACCTATCTTTCATATTTTCTTAAACTATATACCTGCTCTTGAATTGTTAAAGCTTGTTTTACTTTGGTTTTTTCGAAGTTTCATTTTTTATGTGGTTTTTGGGAAGATTCATTTTTTAGATATATAATTTTAACTAGTTGCACCTTTCACCTCCTTTCGATTGGATTAATTTCAACAAAAAACCATGATGCTTGAATTTTGGATATTGAACTATGTGTAAATTTTGTAAAATGTCTGATATTTTGAGAGGACATTACATCCATCATCATGGACAACAAGCCTTCAATTTGCATGTCATTTGAAACTTTGGAGTCTCCTCTGTAAATTAGTTGTATTATGTTTTTTTAGAAGAATCACTTATATATTTCAATATATATTTAACTGTGGTTAGGGTGTAATGATAGAAAAATGGTACTATAAATGACAGGAATAATCAAAGTGAACTGTGCTTATGATTGCAGGGAGATATTTGCAACAAAGAGGATATAGAGAAGGTTTTTTCATTGGCCAAGTAAGTAGTATATCCAGTTATGCATGTTATATTCTACATTCTAGATACTGAATAAAATGTGATATGTTTATTGTTGTTATTTTGATGTTTTTATTGGGTATAAAATGCTTTGAATCATTCCTTTACATGTTCCATTTGTATGCCCTCTTTTTTTTAAATTTTTAGCTATCTTTTGTTTCAATATTACATAGATCATAATTTTTGTTTCATCATCTACAATTCAGTATGTTGATTAGCACCATATATAAATTAGATATAGTTACAGACTATCAAATAGTATCTAACTTTAAACTACTTATTCTGATGGTTGAGTTGTTGACCACTGGTTTTTTGTTCTTGCTTTTGTGTACTATCCTTCCATTTCTTGCACTAGAACCCTTATGAGTAGTAAATTTATTAATCTAATTAGAATATTTTCTTTGTCATGGTGTAGATTTGATGTCGTGATACATTTTTTTGGATTGAAGGTTGTTGGTTAAAGTGTGGCAATTCCATTAAGTTATTATAAGAACAATGTAGTTGGCACATCATACCTATATGATGTTATGGCCAAACATGGTTATAAAAGGTAATTCTAAACCTTGAAACTATTAATGATATTTATAATTATGTATATTATAGAATTATGCTAATTTAGAGGCATTCTAGTATAGTTATTATATGATATTAGCATAGTGCTCCTTAAGTTTAGTTTGTATATACCTAGGAGTTTCTGCAATGTAAATATTTCCAAAAGAACATGTTATAGTGTTCATGCCTTTCTGCATTTTAAGATTGATCAAGTAGTTTACATAGTCTAACTTTCCTAGTATGGGTATGGTATTTGGGGGGAGATGGTAAGGCATTGTTATTTTTGATATTTCATGTTGGCATTATGGCATAGGTTTGGAGATATGGCACAGGTGTTGTCCTTGATGGCAACTCTCTTTGGTAACAGATCTCATCTCAGGCTTTCAGAATGAAGGAAAAGACATATACGCAGGTTCATCTAGGCTAAGTCGCATATACACGCGAGTTAGACATTTCAAAGGTGCGTGTGCGTATACACGCGCTTTCATGCAAGGAAAAGAGCCTATATGTTGGAGAACTTACCTTTGGTCCGTGGTAGTTAGTCCTTGGTACTTGAACCTGTGGTTTTGGACCATGGTATCTCGTCAGAAGTATTGCCCCAGGTATTGGGCCCTTGGTATTGTTTATTATGGTTTTGGACCGTGGTATTGTGGAAGGCCTAAAACTATAAAAGAGTAAGGAGATCATGTGGCAAGATATGATCTGATTTATTGAATATCTGATATTGTGCTAGATCTGTAATACTGGTGATTGGGTTTTGGTGCATATCTAGATCTGAATGAAGGAGGAACCTGAGCGCAAGAAGGATAAGGTCTATTGATGGATCGAAATCTCAAGGCTTGAACATTGATATTTCTGTATGATTTTGATCTGTTATATGTGGCGCACTCTTGATCTATAAATCTGATAATCTGGGTTAACTAATGACTGAATGTTTAAACGAATGAATTATCCTTTATAAATCTGTACGCAGGTTCAGTGAAGTGCAGGTGCGTATACATGCTTTTTCTGTGAATGAAAGAAGCATATACGCAGGTTGGTTGTGGTACAGAAGCGTATACACGCAGGTTGCTGAATAGTGAAGTAGCGTACATATCTTGATTTATGTTCTAGTTGCTTCTGTTTTATTGCTGCAGTGTTCTGGGTTCAGAATTGGTGTTTGATTACAGTTACTGTGTTCTAGGTACAACGGACAGAGAAGTGTTTATTTGATTCAGTTTTTGATTGGTGAAAAGGAGTTTGGTTGATGCAGAAATTCTTGATGTTTGATTGATGCTATCTGTGGATCCAGTCTGAAAATTAATGAAACGAGGTCCCTGAAAGCAAAGAGAAGGTTGTAGCCTTCTGCAGGTAGAAGCCTGCGTACTAGTATCTCAAGCTAGTACAAGAACTAAGGGGGTTGGAGCTCCCTTCCAGGAAAGCTGGAGAACGAGAGAGAGTTGTAGCTCTCTGCAGGTTGCAGCCTGCGTACTGGTAAAGACTGCACCAGTACAAAACATTGTAAAGAGAGGTTTCTAATTAAAAATATGTTAATATTAGGTATGTTCTATGCTAGAGCAATTTATTTAATTTTCATAGTTAGCAATCACATCAGCATTATGATAAACTGCAGATAGAACGTAAATATAAAACGCAGAAGACAAGCCAAGACAAGAGGACACAAGATGTGGTGCGAGCCAGGGACAAACCCCACAATGTGTGGGGAAACCCTTTGATCAAATCTTCTTTTATCTTCAAAGTTCAGCAGAGAAAGAGAGAGAGAGAGAGATAATACATTTACAACAGAAGTCAACACTTTGACTTATCTAGATCTAGCATAGATCATTTCTTATAACGATGAGATCAGTTGAAGACATTCTGCTTCAACTGATACCTATCATCGTGCTGTATCTGGTCCTCTAGTTGCACCACTGCATACTGCACCATGCTGCTATCCATGTCCATGATATTATCCATCATAATGTTGTTCAAAATAATGAGCATCATCATCATGCTGCTGCCCCTGCTAATGTACCCTTGCACATGATCTCATAGTGCTGCTCACCATGCTGCTGCCTCTGCCTTCTCGTTGCTTCATCATGCTGCAACAATTTGCCTCTGTTGATATCAGCCTTAGCTGCTTGCTCATGCATCATGCTGCTTATACTACTGCCCATTATGCAGCTCATCATGCTGCTCATAACACTGCCCATTATGCAGCTCATCATGCTGCTCATAATACTGCCCATTATGCAGCTCATCATGCTGCTCATAATACTGCCCATTATGCAGCTCATCATGCTGCTCATAATACCCTTCTATTGCTTCATAATGGAGGTCATATACATATCAGCCTTAGCTGCTTGCTATGGCTTGCAGCCTAGCAAAGCAGCTAGGCTATAGTTAGCGTATAACATCCACGTAGAGCAGCGCATCACATTCACTTAGAACAGCGAATCACATCCATTATGAAGAGTGTATCACATCTATTTAGAACAGTGTATCACTTTCATTAGAACATCGTATTACATTCATGAAATGCATATTACAGTCTCCATAATCTATGGCTAGATGTACCCATTTCAGCATATGAATTGTCTCCCATAACAGCGGCTAGATGAATTCATTATGGCGTATGAATTTTCTCTCATTACAGCATAATGTTCATTACAGCGTAATGTCTTCCATAATATAACTGCGTGTAAGGATCTCTGTATAATTAGGGCAAGATCTGTTCAGCGTATCTCTTTTATTATGAAGAGCGTATCATTGCTGCGTATATTATATGCCTCCAGCGTATATACATATGTCTTATCGACCAACGATGGAGTGTTCACTGTATTGCTGCGAATTGCAACGCATTCCATCTTTGTGTATGATCGCATAATATTTGTTGCATATATTATATGCCTCCAGCGTATATACATATGTCTTATCGACCAACGATGGAGTGTTCACTGTATTGCTGCGAATTGCAACGCATTCCATCTCTGCGTATGACCAGCGTATATTTGCTGCATACATCGCATAATATTTGGTGTAGGTCCTTAGCTCTGCGGCTAGGTCTCAATGAACAACATATTAATTGTGTGGTCCATGACTGCGTTCATACGTGCTTGAACTGGACAACGTATAGATGTATTTGCTGTGCGTATATGTCTTCTATGAATGACAGCGTATGTGCCTTGCTTCTTATATGCAAGTGTCTCCATTGTTGTTCCATTTACTGCGATGAGGGTAAGACTCTACAGCGTTGAAACTTCTTTCATTAGCTGCGCTTATGCATCTCCATGATCAGCGTGATAGATCTTCATCACTGCTTGGTAGGGCATCATCATAAGGCTAACGTATTATTCTTGGTGTCTCCCTCCTTCTCCAAAAACCCAAGACGTGGAGAGGAGGAGATCACTCAAGAATTTTTGTGTGTAAAATGACTTCAAGTCCTTGCCAATTTATACTAAAACGTAAGTGATGAATAGACACGTCGGTTGGGCTTCTAGAGCCTACATAAGAGCTGGTCGGCTTGATAATAATTACATAAACAAAATAAATTCATATCTCCATAAATACTTATCGGAATCGGATGATCTTTGGATCAATCCTACACCTCTCGACGAGAGGGATCCAATAAAAATATCAGCTGCCATAAATAAGTTGACCCACATGGATTTTGGCCCTAGTTGCCAATTTAACAAAAGAAGATAGAGACGAATTGCAGTAGGGGGTTTTCACCCACATTGGGTTTCCTCCTTATATCTTGTGTTCTTATGTGTGACCGTCTTCTACTCTGTTTCACTGTTTATTTACTTCTTATTCACAGATTAATAACTGGCATCTGAAAGATAAATCTAATTATAAGTCTGCTCTATATACGCGGGTTTCTTTATCTGTAGTTGCGCATATACGCGGTTTTTAATAACTGAAGTAGCGTATATTATCTGGAATTGAGAAAGGAAATATTTGACTTGACAATACTGATTCACCCCCCCTCTCAGTATTATTTCCAACAATTGGTATCGGAGCAGGTCCTTGAGGAGAAGCTTGATCGCTTGAAGGAAGATCGTTCATCATGAGCAACTACGAGAGGGAAGCATCAATCAGGCCACCAATTTTTGATGGGACAAACTTCGTTTATTAGAAGGTAAGAGTTACTGCCTATCTTCAATCTCTTGGTACAAAAGTCTAGGATATCATAGATACAAGGTATACTTTTCCATCAGCAACTCCTACAGATCCGACTGAGAAGAAGAAATATGAAATAAATGCAAAGGTGGTCAATACTCTATTAGGATGCCTATATCAATTAGAATTTGTCAAGGTAATGCAGTTTAAATCCACAAAAGAGATATGGGACAAGATTGTTCTGAGCTATGAAGGAGATGATCAGGTAAAATGAGCAAAACTTCAAACCCTTAGGATTCAGTATGAAAATCTCAGGATGTATAATGATGAAAGTGTGGCTAACTATTTTCTTCGTGTAGATGAGATTGTTAATTGTATGAAAAATTTGGGTGAAGAAATAAAAGAGGCTGTTGTGGTTGAAAAAGTTCTAAGATCTTTCTCCCCTAGGTTTGAATCTAAAGTTTCTGCAATAGAAGAAAAAGAGAATCTACAGAGCCTTAAAATGTCACAGCTGCACGAAATTCTAACTGCTTATGAAATGAGGAAAGGAGGTCCATCAGACAGGAGAGAAGTTGCCTTCAAGGCTTCAGGCAAAGGCGAGTACTACGAGTCAGGACACGTGTCAGAAGAAGAAGAAGAATCAAATTTTGTCAGAAATCTTCAATGGGGTACTGGACGGTTCCGAGGTAAGTTACCTTTCAAATGCTTTGCTTGTGGAAGAGTCGGTCACTATGCTGCCAAATGTCCTCACAAGGATAAGATTGACAAAGGGAAGGAACCTGTTAGATGGAACAAGAAACGGAATGCAAATAAGAAAAGCTATTACACTCATGAAGATAGTGATGGACTTTCAAATAGTGACAAAGATGAACGAGATAATGAGTATAAACTTTTAATGGCTTTTGAAGATGATAACTACATGGATGCTATAGATGTAGAAGGTTTTTATGAAGAGATGTCTAATCTCAAATTTTGCGTAGAAGAGAAAAAAGTGATTATTGATACTCTGCAATGTCAACTGGCTGAAAGGGAAAAACATCTTGAAAAATTGGAATGTGAAATTGATGGTCTTAGAAAGGAGATTGAGAAAACAAAAGCTATTAATCTTAAATTTGTTAAAGGATATGAAACTCTGGATGAGATTATCAATGTGCAGCGTTCTCCACTAATCAAGACAGGTTTAGGATATAATGGAGAAACATCTCAAGCATTCACCTCCAAAAGTTATCTTGATGCAGGAAGGAGGAGCGAGCAAAGGCCTAATAGAAATCATCAGGTAAATTAGGGACAGTTTACCTCAAGAACAAACAAAGACTATCAAGAAAATTGGGGGCAAGCTACCTTAAGGACAAATAGAAGCTACAATCAGCCACAGGTAAAATCTTCCCAATTTGCCTCAAGAATGGATGTCAGTGGAAACTACAATCGGTTGAATGATAGATTTGATAATCGTAGGAGTTTCTTCAATGGCCAATGCTTCTCTTGCCATAACTTTGGTCACAAAGCATCCCAATGTGTTGCCTATAAGACAATCATGACTAGAGAAGCTCAAAAACAAAGGAATATGACTCGGATCACGAAAAGGACTTATAACAACTTTTCAGCCCTTGAAAATGAAGTTGAATGTTCTATTTGTAATAACTTTGGTCATGAAGATTCTGAATGCAGGAGTAGGTTTTGGAAGACAAATTAGAAGGAACAAACTTCAAGTGCCAGAACATGGAGAATGAAGGGACCACAACCAGAAAGATGTGGGATAGCCTGTTATGCAGAAGGACAGGAAAATCTATGGTATATTGACAGCGGATGTTCGAAGAATATGACAGGTGATAAAGAAAAACTTGAATCATATACTGCATTAGAAAAGGGAAAGAAGGTTTCTTTTTGAAACGATACCCCTGCAGCCATAAAAGGAAAAGGCACTGCTCAATTGAAAGAAAAGGTCAAGGCTGGAAATGTTTTGTATGTTGATGGCTTGAAGCATAATCTACTAAGTGTTAGTCAGATGAGTGATCAAGGAACCGAGGTAATATTTTAATCAAATGGATGTAGTGTTCATGATCTTGATACAGGAAAAACAATGATCAAAGGCAGAAGAACTCCAAATAATCTATACATATTTGAAGAAGGACAACAACAATGCTATTTGAGCAAGGATGATGAACACTGGTTATGGCACCCGAGGTTGGGGCATCTAATATTTTCACAAATAAGGAAAGCATGCAAGTACAAGGCAGTTCGTGGTCTTCCAGATATCAAAATTCCAGACAACACCATATGCAAATCATGTCAGTTTGGTAAGCAAACCAGAACTAACTTTCCAGAGAAGGAAGGATCAGCTAGCAGGCCTCTTGAGCTAGTCCATACAGATGTATGTGGTCCATTTAGGACAAGGTCACCTTGAGGAGAAGAATACCTTATATTATTCATTGACGACTTCTCCAGGTTTGTTTGGTTAGGACTTATGAAGCACAAAGACGAAGCATTCAAAAAATTCAAATCCTTCAAAGCCTTGGCTGAAAATGGATCAAATTACAAAATTAAGTGCCTCAGGTCCAACAGAGGTGGGGATTTTACCTCAAATGAATTTTTCGATTTCTGTGAAGAACATGGAATAAGAAGGGAATTCTCTACAGCTAGGACTCCTCAGCAAAATCGAGTGGTGGAAAGGATGAACAGAACAGTCCAACAAATGGCTCATGCTATGCTTGATGAGTCTGGGACTCCCGCAACCTTCTGGGGTGAAGCTGCATATGCTGCGGTTGTTATTCTCAACAAAACAAATGTCTGAGTGAACAACACTCAAACTCCTCATGAGCTCTGGTATGGTGAGACTCCTTTGGTAAAGCATTTCAAAAATTTTGGGAGCAAATGCTATATTAAGAATATTGATGAGCAGCTTGGCAAACTTGAACCTAGAGCAGATGAAGGCATTCTCCTTGGTTATTCTCCCCACAGAAAAGCATATAAGTGTTACAATAAAAGACTTGGAAGAATTGTTGATAGCATTGATGTAGTGGTTGATGAAAAAGGATACATTCCTAGGCAAGTAAATCATGAAGATATCGAAGAGGATGAAGACTACTCTCCAAATCAGACTGATTATGAAGAAGAACCTCAAGAGGCACTAGAGGAGCAGATAAGGATAGAAGAAAAGACTCCATCCAGGTATGTTCAGAAGAATCATCCAGAATCTCAAATCTTGGGGCAAAAAGAGGCTAGTGTACAAACAAGAAGAACAATTGCAGAAGCCTCAAGCTATTTGGCATTACTCTCCTCCACTGAACCACAAAATGTAAGAGAGGCATGCAAAGATGAATGTTGGGTCAAGGCAACGGATGAAGAACTTGAGCAGATCGAAAAGAATAACACTTGGGAGTTGGTCCCTAGACCAAAAGATAAGAATGTCATAGAGACAAAATGGGTGTTCAAAAACAAGTTGAATGAAAATGGGGAAGTAATTAGAAATAAGGCCAGACTTGTTTGTAAAGGGTATGCTCAACAAGAGGGAGTAGACTTTGAAGAAACTTTTGCTCCTGTTGCAAGACTTGAGGCCATCCGAATGTTCCTTGCTCTCTCAAGCTTTCAGAAGTTCAAAGTATTTCAAATGGACGTAAAATCAACCTTTCTGAATGGAGATTTAGAAGAAGTATACATTGAACAACCAGATGGTTTCATTCTTGGGAATGATCCAAATCTTGTATGCAGACTGAAAAAGGCTCTCTATGGTCTTAAACAGGCTCCAAGGGCTTGGTACTACCGCTTGGACAAATACCTTCATCAACAAGGTTTTTCAAAAGGATCAACAGATAGCAATCTCTATATAAAAATTGAAAATGACAAATTGCTAATACTTGTTGTGTATGTAGATGATATTATCTTTGGCAGCAATGAAGAAGCTATGAGTCAAAGCTTTGCCTTGGTGATGCAAAAAGAATTCGAAATGTCTTTGCATGGAGAACTGACATACTTTCTTGGATTGCAAATCCAACAAAATGAGGGCGGTATCTTCTTGTCTCAGACCAAGTACCTCAAGTAGATTCTGAAGTAGTATGGCATGGAAGATTTGAAACCAGTATGTACCCCTATGGTTACAGGATGCAGTCTCAGTGCAAATGATGAATCAGCAGTAGTACATCAACCAAGCTATAGATCTATGATTGGAATTCTACTTTATTTGACAGGTACCCAACCAGACATCATGCATGCAGTGGGAATAGTTGGAATACTTCAGGAAAATCCAAAGGAAAATCATCTTCAGGAGGTCAAGAGAATCTTCAAGTACCTTCAAGGAACTCAAAACTATGGCTTATGGTATCCTAGAGATACAGATCTCACACTTCATGCTTACACATATGCAGATTGGGCTGGAAGCGTGGATGACAGGAAGAGCACAAGTGGTGGTGCATTCTTTATGGGTTCCAGATTAGTATCTTGGTTCAGCAAGAAACAAAGTTCGATTGCTTTATCTACAGCTGAAGCATAATATGTGGCTGTTGCATCTTGTTGCACTCAACTTCTTTGGATGATGCAAACCTTGCAGGATTTTCAAATCACTTGTACTCCACCTGTCTCTATCTTATGTGATAATACGAGTGCAATAAGCATTTCAAAGAATCCTGTCATGCATTCAAAGACCAACCACATACCTATCAAATATCACTTTCTTCAGGAACAAGTGCTTGAGCAAAAAGTCAAGTTGGAGTATGTTCCTTCTAAGGAACAAGTTGCGGATATACTCACCAAACCACTGCCTAGGGAAACTTTTAAATATCTCAGACAGAAGCTGGGAGTAGTTGATGCTTCATCCTACTGTTGAAGCTTGTCTATTTCAGAGAAAAGATGGTGTACGCGAGTTGGATGAGGGGCATCCATGTACATACTCCGATTTATGCAGGTGCAGTCGCGTATATGGAGTTCTGAAGAAAATCAGCAAGGACAGACTCTGGATGAAGAGAGTCTGGTATGGGTCTGATAGAGACCATCTGGCACAGGTTCAGGGGGAGCAGATAATCTTCTGCATTGTTTTCATTACCTTAGAAGATCTTGGTTCAAGTACTCAAGCTGTTGTTGGTATTAGGTGGAACAGAGGCAGCGGGTGAACAGAAGGAAATCTTGGTTGCTAATCTGAATAATGATGGACAGATGTTGCTGCCTGTGACTTTCATAAGTCTTGTTCTAGATAATTCGTCTCTATGTCATGTATCTCTTTTTGTGGTATCTCCTCTATGGTGTCAAGGTCATTTAACAACCTATTTTGGTTTCCCCACTATGCCTAGGATGAACATGTAATGAACTTGGTTGTCATATGCAAATTTCTGATGTATCCCCACTTGGTTGGGTGGATGATCCACACTTGGTTGGGTGATGGATGTATGTGTTAAGTCTTTTGGTGATAGGAAGGTCTTTCATAATGTATATGTCTTGTTTCTTCTTGAAGAACATATTTTGCAGATCTTGCCTACAGTCAGGGGGAGCATGGTCAGCACAACAGGGCAAAACTTTCAGCATGTACTCAGGGGGAGCACAACCCTTTGCCCTTGATGACAAACGGGGGGATTGACTTTGAGGATGTTGGGTTGCCATGAAGTCCAAAGGGGGAGATTGTTGGCATTATGGCATAGGTTTGGAGCTATGGCACATGTGTTGTCCTTGATGGCAACTCTCTTTGGTAACAGATCTCAGTTCAGGCTTTCAAAATGAAGTAAAAGACATATATGCAGGTTCATCTAGGCTAAGTCGTGTATACACGTGGGTTATACGTTTCAAAGGCGCGTGTGCATATACACACACTTTCATGCAAGGAAAAGCGCGTATATGTTGGAGAACTTACCTTTGGTCCGTGGTAGTTAGTCCTTGGTACTTGAACCTGTGGTTTTGGACCATGGTATCTCGTCAGAAGTATTGACCCCAGGTATTGGGCCCTTGGTATTGTTTATTATGGTTTTGGACCGTGGTATTGTGGAAGGCCTAAAACTATAAAAGAGGAAGGAGATCATGTGGCAAGATATGATCTGATTTATTGAATATCTGATATTGTGCTAGATCTGGAATACTGGTGATTGGGTTTTGGTGCAGATCTAGATCTGAATGAAGGAGGAACCTGAGCGCAAGAAGGATAAGGTCTATTGATGGATCGAAATCTCAAGGCTTGAACATTGATATTTTTGTATGATTTTGATCTGTTATATGTGTCACACTCTTGATCTATAAATCTGATAATCTGGGTTAACTAATAACTGAATGTTTAAGAGAATGAATTATCCTTTATAGATCTGTACGCAGGTTCAGTGAAGTGCAGGTGCGTATACACGCTTTTTCTGTGAATGAAAGAAGCGTATACGCAAGTTGGTTGTGGTACAGAAGCGTATACACGTAGGTTGCTGAATAGTGAAGTAGAGTACATATCTTGATTTATGTTCTAGTTGCTTTTGTTTTATTGCTACAGTGTTCTGGGTTCAGAATTGGTGTTTGATTACAGTTATTGTGTCCTGGGTACAGCGGACAGAGAAGTGTTTATTTGATTTAGTTTTTGATTGGTGAAAAGGAGTTTGGTTGATGTAGAAATTCTTGATGTTTGATTGATGCTATCTGTGGATCCAGTCTGAAAATTAATGAAACGAGGTCCCTGAAAGCAAAGAGAAGGTTGCAACCCTCTACAGGTAGAAGCCTGTGTACTAGTATCTCAAGCTAGTACAAGAACTAAGGGGGTTGGAGCTCCCTTCCAGGAAATCTGGAGAACGAGAGAGAGTTGTAGCTCTCTGCAGGTTGCAGCCTGTGTACTGGTAAAGACTGCACCAGTACAAAACATTGTAAAGAGAAGTTTCTAATTAAAAAAAAGATAGAGACGAATTGCAGTAGGAGGTTTTCACCCACATTGGGTTTCCTCCTTATATCTTGTGTTCTTATGTGTGACTGTCTTCTGCTCTGTTTCACTGTTTCTGGTATTGTTTATTTACTTCTGATTCACAGATTAATAACTGACATCTGAAAGATAAATCTAATTATAAGTCTGCTCTATATACACAGGTTTCTTTATCTGTAGTTGTGTATATACACGGTTTTTAATAATTGAAGTAGCGTATATTATGGAGTTGAAAAAGGAAATATTTGACTTGATAATACTAATTCACCCCCCCTCTCAGTATTATTTCCAACATTTCATTCTCTTCTTCCTTCCTTCTTTAGGGATCATCCTTCCCTTTAGTAGAGTGTTGTTATATTGTCTCTGACTATAACCACTTCTTTTGAATACCTTTTCCAAGTGTTGTAGTTCTTACTTTGTGCTCATCTTCAAAAATCCTAGTGGCTCATTACTAAAGTGTTGATTGCAACCTATTTTTGCATTGGATAATGAGGAGGACTTATTTGAAAGTATCTAGTGGTATGGGTTTTATTCTGGTAAACATGATGGGATAAGACAATAAGAATCCCTCTTAATTATTTTAAAAGAGACCATCAATTAAGGGAATGCTACTATTATTTTCTACCTCCACTATAAATCCGGTGCTTTCATTTTGGTTGTTGAGATGATTGAGAAATTCATTCAGGACTTTCATTCTATGAGAGCATTCGATATTCATACATCTAAGAATTGGTCCCTTTCAACGCGGTTTTAGTGGAAGGGATTGTAATAACTGCTTTTCAATGTACTTGATGTACATATTAGTGGAGATTTATGATAATGGTGATCCCATGGCTATTTCCTCATTCTATTCATATCTCATTCCTTGAAGGCTGAAGTATGTGGATTTGAAATATCCTTGATTTTCCTGATTTCTTTGTTAGCTTTTTATTTTAGTAGATACTTCATATCTTGTAAGAATTAGACTAACTTTAGAAACAATTCAGGAAGAACTAATAAAATTGTACAACCACAAAATGCATTGGCTCATACAATTTGCTATCTTCGTGGTTATTCATGGCATCAGCCCAATAGCTACTTCACGAGTTCAAATGATAGTAGAGTTATCAAGGAATTATTTGAGGTATTTTAGTTGATCAAATCATCATTCTGATATTTTATCAGATTTATTACAAGTACATAAATCAGTGTCCAAATATTTTTCAAAAAGGGCATTATAAAACCAATTTGACTTGAGAATAGTTTTCAAAAATTTACATTGTTTCACCTAGATCTAAATAAGTCATCCATTTGGTTAAGATGACATTATTGTTTGTGATACCTGATTCACTATGATTATAGATTTGAAATATGCGATGATATGAAATTTCAAAATACTTGTTTTTCATAAAATACAAACACAAAAATTCCTGATTTTAAGGAGATTTGTCATCTGTTTTGATTTTGTGAAAGTCGCATGTTTAATTTGATGTAGAATCTAAAAATATATTTTGTTAAATTTTATAATTAAGATGTGTATCATCTTGATGCTTCCAATTCCTCCCCATTGGCAAAATAAATGGGTCAATAGATAAAAAATTGAAAATTACAAGGAAGGATAACATCTTTGTTCAGTGTTGCTCTGAGATCCATATATAAAATGTTTTCATTGAAGCTAATGTAAGTGAGTAAGATAGTTGGGGATTATTGTGATCCTATTGATTATGCATACAAGGATATGTGTATTAGTGTCGTCTGTTGCTCATTTATGGATGATTGTGATCCATTTTAGTATGCCCATTGCATATAGGGGTATCAATGTGGTATGTTTCTCAGTTATGACACCACTAGATGTTAATTTCATAAATTATTTCGAGTAATTTAACTTGACGTGTAATCATTCTTTACTCAAATATGTTTATCAAATGGATTTTTCATCATCAGCTACAATTTATGGACAACCCAAGGTGGTTCCTTGTGTAGAAGACTTCCAACTCTCTACAATGAATTCCTATGGATGCACTAAGGTCTATTATTCAACATGATGTGTGCACTAGTAGTTATAACTCCATATTCTATTTCTTAGTTGTTCAGTGCCATTTCTATTTTAATAATTATTCATTTTTTCTGAGTATATTCATACAAGCTTTTCACTTAAAATAATTTCATTATTAGTGGTTAGATGGACCATGTAGCTAAAGAAATCAATGCCCTTTCCATATGTTTCTTCAACTCTTCCTTGTAGATATATCCCATGATATTTATAAGGCAGATCTAGAGTAGAGAATGATTTCACTAAGCTACTTAAACCTAGTTGGAACTCACCCAAGTAGCCAAATTGGTAAAGATCCGAAGGGAATTCCAAATAAGCTCATGCCTTTCATCCAACAAGTGGTTGTGGGTAGGAAACCAATGTTGAACATATATGGTAATGATTACCCAACAAAGGATGGCACAATGGTAGGATAGAATACTATCTTCAATATTTGATGCTATTATAATTTTTTATAGAGATTCCAGTTTGTTTTTTAGATAACATAGAAATTTATGGTTTTGAATATACACACATGAACTTACTAGCAACATAAGATCTTTCCAAAAATTTCATATTAGTATGTGGTAGAGCCAATCCCTTAGGATAATTTATGAGACTATTATAGATTAGAACATATTGATTTCGAACAACAATACTTGCTACTTATTGAACATTGATACTTGGACAACTTTAAGAGACCATTTTATAGGTCATAGATATTTGAACCTATTTCTTTTGAAGCTTGCATATGTTTTTGACTCTTGTCAACTCTTTATTATGCTACTTTAACTCCTCACTCATTTATTTGTTTATGCATTTTAGATTGTCTATTTGCAACTATTTATTTTCTTTCTATTGTACTTGCAATGGTATTAGGTTCGAGACTAATTCATGTGGTAGACATGGTTGATTTGCACTCCATAAGATATTTAATGCAAATGAAATAGTTAAATTTCCCCTAAGTTTCCTAATTGATATTTTTTCCATAAATTTAGATCACATGATAAGCAGATCTCAAAATTGTTTTAAGTGACAATGTACCTTTTCTATGCCGTAAGGGGCTTGTATAGCATTTGTGTATTGATTCCTTCATTTTTTTAATATAATCCTTAAATTTAGTTGTCTAATATGAAGAAGTCACTTATATTTTTAAATTTCAATATCTTAAGGCTCTTAGCTTAAGAAGACATTAAGCCTACATTGCACATTTTCAGTAAATATATATATGTCCTTTTCTGCTACAAATAAATATTAATATTGTGAAAGATCAGTTAATATATGTGATAATTTGAATTGTTTTTTCCTTATTGGATGCAAAATTTTCAGGCTTTATTTTCTATGATGATGTTTTATTTTCTTTGTTTATGCAGATCATTTGGCGACATAGTGGCTACTATCGCCCAATTGAATAAAACTAGTTTGAGTTTCCCAAGTTTCATGATTGATATTTTTTCCATAAATTTAGATCACATGATAAAGATATCTCAAAACTATTTTAAGTGACAATGTATCTTTTTTATGCTGGAAAAAAGGCTTGTATAGATTTTGTGTATTGATTCCTTCATTTTCTTAATATAGTCCTTAAATTTAGTTGTCCGATATGAAGAATTCATTGATATTTTGACATTTCAATATGTTAAGGGTCTTAGCTTAAGAAGACATTATGCCTACATTTCACATTTTCAATAAATATATGCCCTTTTTTGCTACAAGTACATATTAGTATTGTCAATGATTAGTTAATATATGGGAAAATTTAAATAGTTTTTTTGTTATTGGATGCAAATTTTTCAGGTGTTCTTTTCTATGGTGACATTTTATTTTCTTTGTTTATGCAGGTCATCTAGTGACATAGTGGCTACTATCACCCAATTGAATAAAACTAGTTTGAGTTTCTTGTGTTTCTGGGGAAAAGTGGCATTGACATAGTTGATGTTGAGGTATATGTCATATAAATCCTTTATAGTATACTTTAGTTTATATGTCAGTGTTCATCATCTTTCATACCTTGTAATATACATTATATCTTCTTTCATTTTTAGAAGAGGAACTAAGTATTGATGGTAAGAAAGGAGTTGAAGAAAGAGGAAAGAAATAACATCGAAGCGACAAATGAAAAAAGAGAGAGAGAAGAGAACCAGTCTAGTGATACCCTTAAAGCTAATATCTTGCATGAGACATACACATAGAGATTGATTGTTAAGTTTTAATAGTTCGTGAATTCACCTATAATGCCTTCGAAACACAATGATGATGTTTTGAAGTGGTGAAACCATATTTTATGTATAAATTGTAGTCTAACCAATATTAATTTGGAAACTCATATTGTAATATTTGACATTTCATATAAAATTGATGTGGTTGAAGTTATCTATAGTACGTTGTACTTGATATTATTTAGTATTGTAATTAACATATGTAACTTTGTGCTTTCATATTATACGAACATGCACATTGTATAGCATTTTTTTTAATTTAGTTGCAAAATCATACTAATTATTTTATTTGATTAATAATGAACATATCAAATCAATATGAAACTACTAAATTAGTAGTTTATGTTGATAAATACTGAACAAAAATAAAATGAATATACGACTGAATTAATTGTTTATATAATGAATATGAAACTACAAAAGAAAAATATAAATGATTACTATAAATGATAAATTTGTGATTAGAAATGACGATTAAATTTTCCATATATATGACTATTAGTGGCTAATTTAAAATATCTTATAAAACGCCCAAAATTTGGTCATATTTCTTTGGTCATTAGTTGATTTCAAACGATGACTAAAATTTGCATATATATGACTATTAGTAGCTAATTTATAGTATCTTATAATGCAACCAACACTCTGGTCATATTTCTTTGGTCATTAATAGGTTTTTTTGTGATCATATAGTAGTATATTTTGTTGTGTATTTTGTTATTAATTGTGTAAATTAATGACTAAATCAATGACTAAATTAATGACCAAATTTATGACTAAATATACTACTATACGATAAAATTTAGATAACCAATTAATGAATAAACTAAAAATGACTAAACGTTGGTCGCGTGAAAAGATACTATAAATTAGCCACTATTGGTCATTGACTAAAAAATGAACGTTTATATTCAAATTTTAGTCATTTTTTTAGTAACTAATTAGCTATTTTACACTAGTGACCATATCAATTATAATTCTCTTTAAGATCAACAAAATTCAACTCTTTAACTTACTTCTTTCTTTGTATACTTGGATAAATAGAAGTTTCCAACCATGATTGTTGCTTTTAACGTGGTTTTTCTTTCGATTATCAGTGCAAATGAGCTCATATGTCCCTATTTGTGCATGCCTCATATAATTCCTATCATCCATGACACTTTTGTATATGTTGTCACTAGCATCTTCTTACTATGCATACTTGTGCTTCAACAAATTATTTCATATCCATAAAAGGGCTCATTAGGAGCCATGTGCATTGTAGTTAACATAAGATAACTTGATATTTATGGTCACTCTTTGGATTCCTTGAACTGTCCACTAAATCACTACCTTTTATTCCCCTCAACCACTAACTTCTTGTGCCTGAACCTAGAATAGTTGGCACACTATCCAATAGCTTCAATAGGCTCTATTGTCAAGACCCATTAACCCTTACACAAAGCCAACATACTATCAATGATTACACATTCAAGAGAATTTCAAAGAATAATAAACTCTTACAATATATCATAAATGAGTTTTTATAAAAGAGAAGAGAAGGATAAAAATATAATAGGTACAACAAATAGAAACCATAAAAAAAGTATTTAAGAACAAATCTACGTTTTTCATCAAATATGAGTTAATTCAGCTAAGAAATTGCAAAGAATTTTATTATATCATACACACACTATTCAACTTTTTTATAGTATCCATCCTAATGACCATAAATTAGGCCAAAGGCAACTTAAAATATTCAATACAGAAAAATATCATGGGAAAAATTACGTTAGCAAAGCTCTAGGTTAGCAAAACTAGAGCTTTGTAAAACCTTTAATGACCATATCAAATTTGAAAATACTTATAGATATGTTGAGAGGGAATAAGGAAAATTGCTTCATGCACCTCCAATCATTAATTAAATTTTACATAGATCATGAATTATCTAGACTTTGCTAATGTTAACCGCCTCTAAATATTTCTACAATTCTCATGAATTTTATAGAAGTATCCAGAGTAACAATGTCTAAAAATATTTTTCTATGAATAATTTGGATTGATAACTTACTGTCAGATGAACTCATTTAATAGGAAATATTATTATTTAACATTCCCCCTTAATATCAACTATTACATTCATTAGTACTAACAACTTCCCCTTAATTACAACAACTATTTCCTACTGTTCTAAGTCCCAAATACACTTACATTACTTAATAAATTCAAAAACTTGTTTTACCTCTACATTTGGGTGCATTTTTTTCTTAGCACTACATGTACAAACATTTTCTTAATTTTCCTCCAAATGTTATACTCTACATATCTTTTATTTTCTTCTATATTATCTTGGTCTTCATTGATTTCTTCATCTATTTTTTTCCTACATCTCCTTATACCTTAGCAACTGCTGATTGAACTTTTCTATTGAATTGTGTAAGATTAAAAATATTATATTCATGTTATTTCGTATCCTCTTCCACTACTATAATAGCTTCGATAAATCCATTGGTTTCCTTCATTTTTCCTATTCCTTCTTTTGTTTTAGTGATCCAGAGGATCAAAATATTCTCAAAAGTTGAAGTGCCAAAAATTTCTTGAAACTAGTGCCAAATCATAAAATTCATCATCTTGATTCCAAAACAACTTGATTCTCCTCAATCTGATGGCATATCATAAAGGTATTTTTTTCTGAAGTTTTTTCCCAACAACTAAAAGTTAACTTGCACAATTGACTGGGCTACTAACTGACCTGTCTATATGATGGCATCATCAGCTAACTTTGAATGGTACAGTGTTAGCTAGACACGTGGCAGGATTTTATTGTACATATTGGCAATTTGTCATTGGTTGATTATTTTTTGAAGTTGTCCACACGAGCGCTTCAATGACAAAGAAATACCATATCACGCGCGTTCATATTGGGAAAGAAAAATTAGGAGAAAATGAAATAATATATTGATCATATAATAGGGCATAAACAGTTTTTATATGTTGTATAGAAATATGTGTATTATAAGGTATTTTTTATGCAATACATTGGCCATGCAGAGGCACAAAATAAGTGTGTTGGAGAAATAGAGGTTCGGGAGTATTGTAAGAGTATCAAGAGTGGGAAGGAGAAAGAAAAAACTATGTTAATATTAGGTCCATAGTAGCCCATTATTCAAACCTATGACCCTAGTATTGACATGAAATTCATGGTAATGTTAAATTCTTAAAGTAACATTCTCCTTTATCTTTCCTTTTCCTTTTACTTAAATTTTTAACATTACCATGAAATGACTCAGGACGTTTGAGAGTGGTTTCGACTTAATTAGATTTCATATGGAGAAACTAGAATTTTAGATCTCACTCAAAATCCAATAGACTTATTAGTTTTTTAGGATTTCAAGATTGGGGAAATTGTAATGGTTCCATTGGATTTTATCATGTACTAAGGTATGGGATTCATATTTAATCAAAAGAACCAAACTCTTTATGTACCTTGATGTTAGTGACATTGATTTGCAAACTCCTTTATCATGACCCTATTAAAACTATACCTGTCACTCAAACAAAATCTTGACTTGACATGCTACATTTTTTCTATATTATGTTAATGCTTAGAGGGTGATATTAATGACAAAGATCCCAATATAGGAAATGATTTTGATGATATGTAGGTATTTTTTGTAGAATGATTTTTTTGGATGTTAGAATCCATATAGAACCTGTTTGTTGATGTATTTTAGGTTAAGAGATGTATTACACTCGATTTTATTTTGGTCATGTGCACCCTTACATGCTATATAAATGAGAAATTGCAATTTTTGGACCTGTGGTTGATGAATATTATAACTACTAGATGAATGATGTTGTATGGTTTAATCCATGTTTTTATGTTTTTTTCACAAATTCATCGTTCTAGAATATTTTGTTGACATATATGCGTCAAATTATATAAAAATATATATTATATAAAATCCATTTCCAAAATCACTCCCAACATGGGAGATTTGTAAAATGTCACTCCTCACTCTTGCTTCCACTCACACTTCCTACTTCTGTTGTCGCTTCCCACTTCCGCTCCCGCTCCCAAGTAGCTTTGCTCCAGAAGAGACATGCATCACATTACTAATACCTTTATAATATATGTTTAATGTGTGTGTTAAGATCTTTTACCTGTTGCTAATTTAGTGATCCTCCCAATGATGGGGTAGTATAGAAGACAACATATATGGCACCTTCACCCTTTCCTTACATTAGTGATGAACAGGTTGAATTAAAGTGATGGTGATAGTGATACCGACTATTTATTGGTATAGGGAACATACATTGCACATGAGATAATGAAATAGACTACTTTTTAGAAGAGGTTGCATGCATGCTAAGGGCACGCATGCCATACCTTCAATTAATTCCAGTTTAGATGTTGTTTCAAATTTAGAAATTTTAGTATTTGATATATTTTTTCTAGTATTAGAGGTTCTCATTTGTTATCTTTACCATTCATGATCTATTCTTACTAAGAGGGTGTAGATCCTTAGTAAATTAGAAAACTTATGCATGAGAAATTACCATCTTAGGTAGAGGACATAGAGCTTAAGGAAGGGATGCATGTTTGCATGCTCCAGTTCATTTTTTGATGGAGCCACAATTGCTTGGCACTCTTACCATGAAACTATGGTTCACTATGTGATTAGGTTAGGACTATGATTTGACAAAGTCTAACTAGATAATATTTTTCATGTGTCCATATTCATTGTACTTTCTCTCCTCTTCATATTGTATAAATGAGATAAAAGGTGTGCCATTGTGTTGGGTGTGAAGGTTTTGTTTTGAGCTATTGTATTGTATCTTTTTCAGTATTCAGTAGAAGATAAATGAAATTGAGATTTCAAATATATGTATTTTCCATTCAAAATTTTCGCAATATATATTTGAAAACCAACCAACTTATATCTGCGCCTTTTTTATTGAAACTTTCAAGTTTTAAACTACCTAGTATTTTGGTTATTCTTTCTAGGTGTCTAATGTGCTTAGCATTGTTAATGAAAATAACTGGATATAAATATAAAGGGGTATAAAAAATGTTAATGAAAAAATGGATATCTACAATATCTAATGAAATTAGGGTCTCTTTAAATTTAGAAGATGTATTGGTTCGTATTGTTAGGGGGTTAAATAAAGTGATTTCTAGAGGTATTTTCCAATATGTAGTCAAATTAGGGGCATTGTTTAGCCTGACACGGATGCACGTGCTATGTTAGAGGTTGATAGAGTGAAGCCCCCATGGTTGTCCAATCATGAGGTGCCATGTGGCCCAATGAGAGGGTGCCATGTGTCCCTTTGTTATTGGATATTTTTTATATAAGTGCGGAAGGGCCTTCGCAAGGCCTGACCCCTAGACCTCCTACAAACCAACAACACGTGTTGCTGGCACACAGTGACAATGGTTCTTAATATTCATAGGACCCCGATTATATTTCAAGTTTAGATATTCAGGCATTAGGGGAAGGAGCTGGGTGGGTAAACCTGGCCGCTAGACACATTACACAACACATGAGCATGGAAGTGGTGGAGAATAGTGGGGTGGGAAGCTAGGCCTGGCCCCTGGCCATATGGGACACCTACAACCAAGAGCAAAGGTGGATGGGGCGGGCAGTTAGGCCATCCCCTGGTCATATAAATAGCTATTTAACCAACGACTTCTAGAGCGGGGGCTAAGAAGGCATGGATAGGCGGTTAGCCCGAACCCTGACCATATGTTCCATACAAACTCCCTTAGGGGCTAAATATTTGATATTAAGCCATATTGGCATGATTAAACAAGCGATATTTTGCACCAATTTTGGCAGCAATTTCACTAGTCCTAGGACAATTTATCGCTCGACTGTTGGTGGAAGAGAAGAATATGTACAATGGTTAACCAATTTTGTAGAATTGTAGGACATGTAATAGATATTTGTTCTAAGAAGCATATATTGCTCATTTTTAACCATTTTGAGCTAAACAAGAGCCTAGATATGGGTTTTGAGCATTCTGGACATAATAACATTATCATTTTTACAATTTGAACTATGTAAAGTCATGTGATTTTAGATTTGAGCATATAATTTAGTGGCCCAACATTCGAAGATTGACCCAGAGACATATCCCAAGAGGGGTTAAATTCATCATTAAATTGTTGTTTGTGTGATGTTGTTCATTGTCTAATTTTCTGTGTTTTATTTATGCAAACCTAACTAAAGTCAATAAGTTTAGGTTCCTTTTCAAATTGATCCATTACCCACAATAAGTAAACTTACTAGTAAACTTTTTATGAAACCTTCGAGATTTTAATTTCATATGATTTTGGTATCAACGCATAGTTGTTTTGAAGGTTTGACCATTTTTGCAAGTGTTTTATTGATGCTTACAAGATTAAAGTTGAAAATAGGAGAAGGAGTGCTTGAAGAGTGAAATCCGTAGATTGGTTCAAGGAAGTCACAAAATCTTCAAACTCCACTAGTCATGGTACATGAAGAAGGACATGAGATCATGCTTGAGGATGAGCGAGCTTTGAGGAAGGCTTTCTATGACACGTTTTAGATAGTAAAAGATTTATATGAAGAGGGGAAAACAAGGTTTCATGGAGAGAGTTCAAATCAACCAAAAGGTAATGGTGGCGATGGGAGAAATCCCCCACCTCCACCACCTCCTTCACCTCTACCATCTCCTCCATCCTCATCTCCTTATTCATGTACTTTATGTATTCCTCAAAGATATCCAAAAGGACATGTTAAGTCTCCTTTGTTAAATCTTGATGTCAAGTTTGAATTTCCTATGTACCAAGGGGAGGTAAATGCTGAAAATTTGGATAAATGGGTTCATCAAATTGAAGTCTATTGTAGGATTTTAAGGATTAAAGATGATGTGACCAAGGTCCAACTTTATTCTCTTCCTTTGGAAAGTGCATCTCTTATTTGACGGGAGGCCATAACTCAAGAAGAATTAAATAAAAGTGTTAAAATGATATCTTCTTGGAATGATTTTGTAGATGCATTAAGAAGTAAATTTTATCCATTAGCTTACATTCAAAAATAAATTATGGATTCAAAATTTTTTAGACAAGGTAAATGTAAGAGTATTCAAAGTGTTACACAATAATTTAGAAGAAGAGATTTAATATTGGGTGTAGATTTGTCTTCAAAAGACACACCCCATAAATACATAGGTGGATTACATAGTTATTTCAGGCATACAATTCTTATGTTTAATCCCACCAATCTAGATGAAGTATGTGTTCAGGAGACTCATTTAGAAGAAAGAGGAAAGAATTTTGCTCAAGAGACTAGCAAGAAGTCATCTGAATCTAGAGACAAAGGAAAGGGGAATTTTAAAGGCAAATGAAAAAAATAATGCTACAACCAAGAAAGAGAGAGAGAAAAATACCTGTAAACAATGCTTAAAAGAATTCCATGATAAAGACCATTGTTGGAAACTAGATCTAGAAATGAGACCAAAAAGGTTTTAACAAGGTGAAATAAAATATTTTTTCAATAACTCAATAAGATCTAGGATCTGACTTAGGTGATGAGACCAAAATCGCAGTCATGGGAATGAAAAATAAAGCTTCTATTGTAAGTACTATTTCCTCTAGTAAGCCTCTTGAGTCTCAAAATGATAAAGAAATAATTGATATTTTCCATATTAGGGTCATTACAAAACATACAAAAGTTAATACCTTGTTTGATAGTGGGTCCAAAGTAAATTTCATTTATAAATCTATTGTGAAGAAACTAGCCTTAGAAACTACATCTCATCCTAAACCTTACCCCTTAGGTTGGTTATGTGACAATACTAAATTGCAAGTGAGAAGAAAATGTAAGCTTCAATTCGCCATCACTGCAAACTTTATTGATGAAGTAGACATTGATGTTGTACCACTTGATATATGTGGAATTATTTTAGGGAGTCGATACCTATATGACCGAAAAGTCGTATTCTATCTTCATGAGAAAAAATATCATACTTTTAAATATGGAATTGAGTATATTGTTATAGTGCATCGCAAGATGATGAACTTGGCTCTTGTGAGTGATAGTCAAGTGAAAATGCTTGTAAATGTATTAAGAATTTGTATTGTTGATGATCAAACCCAAAGATACTACTGAATCTGAAGCTTTCTAAGGATGTGATGCAAAACTAAAGCATTATTTGGTTGAAGTTGTTAACACATATGATAAGATGTTTTAGGAACCTGAAGGGTTTCCTCCTAAAGGAGGAATCCAACATGATATTCAATTGCAATAGGATGTACCTCTTCTGAACATTGGCATGTACTAAATGTCAATTTTTAGAATGCAGAGATGAAGCAGCAAATTTGAGAGTTGCTTAACGAAGGGGTCATGAGGCCTAGTACATATCCTTGTGGGTCTCCTATTGTCTTGGTTTGAAAGAAGGATGGTACATGGTGCATGTGTGTGGATTTTACATATTTGAACAAAATCACGGTAAAGAATCTTTATCCTCTTCCTCATATTGATCATTTTCTAGACCAATTAAAGGATGTTGTCTATTTCACTAAGTTAGATTTGAGAAGTGGTTATCGTCAAACTAGGATTGTTGAAGGTGATATTTTGAAGATTTCTATCAGGACAAAAATAGGTTTGTTTGAATGGTTAGTTATGCAATTTGGGCTTTGCAATGCACCTGCAACATTCATGAGAGTTATGAATGATGTGCTGAGACAATTCCTTGAAGATTTGTCAGTACACTTAGATGATATTGTGATTTTTAGTAAGACTTGTGAAGAGCATGTCAAGTAGGTTAATTAAGTTCTAGATGCCTTGAAAAGAGAAAAATTGTATTTGTAGATGTCTATGTGTGAATTTGGGAAAAGCTATTTAGTTTATTTGATTCATATTGTTGGTGGTGGTGTGAATTGAATATTGATCCCTCAAAAGTTGAGTTCATTATGAATTGGCCTAAACCCAACAAATGTAACAGAGCTTAGGAGCTTTTTGGGAGTATCCCAATATTGGAGAAATTTTATTGCTAACTTCTTGTCTATTGAAACTCCACTACATGATTTGAAAAGTGTTAAACAAGTCTTTCAATGGTGAGGAAAGAATAAAAAATCCTTCGATATATTGAAAGAGAAAATAAGTACAACACTACTTACTGCACTTCCAAATCTTAAGCATCCATTTTAGATTCAAACTGATGCAAGTGATTATCCAATGGGAGTAGTTTTGTTGCAACATGGTAATCCTATTTGTTATCATTCTAAAACCTTTACCAACTAAGTAATTAACTATCCAACCTATGATAAAGGGTTTTATGCTTTGGTTCAAAGAGTGAAGAAATGGAAGCATTATTTGATTGGTAAGGAAACGATTATCCATATTGACCATGAACCTTTGCAATATTTATAATCACAAACCAAGCTACAACAAGATAGACATTTCAGGTGGATGGGATTTCTACATCAATTCTATTTGGTAATCAAGTACAATAAAGGTATATACAACAAAGTTGTTCACATTTTGTCAAGGCCTATCATTAATTCATCTACCATTTTTAAGAATAACTCAATCATGCGTGAAAGTTATACTGAACAATATGATCAAGATGATGATTTTAAAGATGTTTATGTAGCTTTGATTCAAGGAAATCATGTTGAAGAGTTATATTATCATGTTCATAACAAGTTGTTGTATCATTTTAGAAAGTTATGAGTTCCACAGGGTGATGTCATAAGGGAAGCCCACACTTGCCTTATTGTTGGTCACGTTGGTGTAGGAAAAATAATTGCACAAATTAAGAGGTATTGTTATTAGCCTCACATGAAAGAAAGTGTTTCAATATATGTAAGAGGACGTTACATTTTCGCTACTAGCAATCCTAGCAATAGGAGATTGGGTCTGTTTGCTCCACTTCCTATTCCTTCTCATCCTTCGGAAAGTATTGCTATGGATTTTGTAAGAGGAATACCTATGTCAAAAAAATTTCATGATTATATTTATGTTGTTGTGGATCATTTCAGTAAAATATGTTTTTTTATGCCATGTAAGAAGCATGTTACAACTTAACATACCACAAATATGTTATGGGTACACTTTAGGTTTCCCACCTCTATTATTTCTAATCGGGATTCTCAATTTTTTGGGAAATTTTGGTCAAGCTTATGGAAACTTATGGACACCAAGTTGAATAAGAGCACAACATTTCATCCAAAACAGATCACCAAACAAAATTAGTGAACATAACATTAGTACATATCCTTCGTGCATAATGCAACAAGCATCCTAAGCTTTGGGATGAACACTTACATTACATCGAGCATGCCTACAATAGATCCAAACATTCTTTGACGCAAATATCTCCATTTAGTGCATGTTTGTGATATTCACCAAAATATCTCTTAAATTTTATCTTGGGAAAAGATATTACAGTGGATGGACATTGTGATATGGACAAAGCTAAGTGCTTCATTAAACAGATTCAAATGGTGCATTAAATGGTATAGGAATAGTTGATGAAGAGTTAATCCAAGTATAAGGCCATACATGAAAATCATTATGTTGACCAAAAATTCCAGGTGGTAAATCAAGTTTGGCTATATATCAACAAGGAAAGACTTCAAGGTGAAGGTAAAAAACACAAGCCAATCAAATACGATCCTTTCAAAATCTTGAAGTATATTGGTAATAACGTTTTTTTAATTAGATTTTCTACCATACATGGAAATATATGTTGTTGTAAATGTGGAAAACATGAGATTATATGAGCCTCCTATGATTGAAGTCCAAGGAGAGAATGTTCATATTCCATCCATAGAAGATTTTTCTCCAGAATACTTAGAAGAATTGCGACATGGTATTATTCTTGACAGGAGGATAAGGACTTCAAGTAGATGCAACATGGATTATCTTTGTTTAGGGCCCAAAGGAACTAATCCAAGTAAAGTCAGGTGGATTGAGATCGAAAAAGTGTGGGAGTTATACCCTCACTTACTTGTTGAGTAAAAAAAGATATTTTGTGGTCCAAAAGCTTCTAGTATGGAGGAATGTTCCAAGGAATCAAAATACTTTGAAATTTAAAAGTTCTTAAAATGTCTCAAAAGTATCACCAAATCGTAGTGTTCACCATCATTATTCCAACGCCACTTGAATCGCCTCAATCCGATGTCGTATGGGAATTTTATGATATTCTAAAGTTTTGCCCAACAACTAAAAGTTAACTTATAGGGTTGATTGGGTTGTTGATTGGGTAGTCTGTAGGATGATCTCATCAGTTGACTATGCAAGGTACACCGTCATATGGACCAATTTCGTGCTAACATGTGGCAGGATTGTACCATCTAGATTGGCAGTTTGTGATTGGTTCACTAGTAGAAAATGGCTAATTAGTTACTAAAAAAAAAACTAAAATTTACATGTAAACGACCAAGTTTTAGTCAGTGACCAGTAGTAGCTAATTTATAGTATCCTATAACACGACCAACTTTTAGTCATTTTTAATTTAGTCATTAATTGGTTGTCTGAACTTTATCGTCTAGTAGCATATTTAGTCATAAAATTGGTTATTAACTTAGTAATTGATTAGGTATTAATTACCACAATTAATGACCAAATATATAACAACCTATATCACTATATGATCATCCGAGAAAACCAATTAATGACTAAAGAAATATGACCAAAATGTTGGTCGTGTTACAAGATATTGTAAATTAGGTACTAATAGTGATATATATACAAATTTTAGTTGTCGTTTGAAATCAATTAATGACCAAAGAAATATGATTAAATTGTTGTCATGTTAGAAGATGCTGTAAATTAGCTATTAATAGTCACATATATGAAAATTTATTTGTCATTTGTAATGACAAATTAATCAGTTGCAGTAGTCATTTATATTTTTTGCTAGTTTTATATTAATTATATAAATGATTAATTTAGTCGTATATTCATTTTATTTGTATTCATCCTTAATCAATATAAAGTACTAATACAGTAGTTTTAGATTGATTTTATGTGTTCATTATTAATCAACATAAATGAATTAGTATGATTTTGTGACTAAATTAAAAAAATTGTCATACAATGTGCACTAGTTCATCTAATATGAAAATTCAAAATTGCATATGTTAGTAAAATGCTAAACAATATCAAGTGCAACTATAAATAATTTCAATGACTAAATTATATTATATGAAATGCCAAGTATTACAATATTAGTTTCCAATATAACATTGGTTGGATTACAATGTACATATGAAATGTTGTTTCATCACTAAAAAAACATTATCATTATGTTTCCAAGTCATTGCAGGTGAATTTACCAACCCTGAAAACTTTAACATCAGTCTCTATGTGTGTGTCTTATGCGAGATATTGGCTTTAAGGGTATCACTAGACCAATTCTCTTCTATCTCTTTTTGCATTTGTCGCTCCATTGTTAGTGTTCTCCTCTTTTTTCAAATACTGCTGCTTATCTTCAATATTGAATTCCTTTTCTCAAAGCAAAAGAAGATACAATGCAAAGTGTAAGACATGAAATACGATGAAAATTATAATATAAACTAAAGAAGACTATAAAGTATTTATACTACATATACCTCAACATCAACAATGTTAAAGCCATTCTTCCCCATAAAAGCAAGAAACTCAAACAGGTTTTCTTCAGTTGAGTGATAGTGGCCAAGATGTGGCTAGATGACCTGTATAAAAAAGTAAATGTCACCATAGAAGAGAACACCTTACTAACTCAGTATTCAACCATCAGAGAAAGCTTAGGCACAATCATGCCAACTAAGTTACATGCTAAAAAGATCAAGTTGTAAATAACTTGTGAAAACAAATCATTTGAGGTGTGATGTCTAATCCTTGTCATTTTATTTGCAACAATAGTTTGTTCTCTAATGGATGAACTTGGTTAGGTATATAAAGGACATGTGCTCAAATAACAACACAAAATTAAAATCTTCTAATAGTCATGAAAATCTTTCAACACAAAACAATTAAAAGGATTTCAATCAATATCGTGTAATAGTGATTTCATCTTCAAGGTATGGTTGTTGTTTAAACAGAGATAATACCAAGTATTTTCAATTTCATAGTTAAAATAAAAAGAAAATTTAAAATAAACATTCAAAATACGATCAAACAATAAAGACATGATACCATGAAATGGACATTGCAATTATAAAATATTTTTTTACCTGTCAATCGATGTCTTATCAGGCATTCCTAAAATATTTTCTTGCTCAAAATAACCATGAGGTGAAAGAATCACAACATTAAAATACATATGAATTCCTACTAGAAACATTTCCAAATTCTATGGGAGAAGTGCCCGAAGGATCTCCAACAAATCATGAATCATATCCAATACGTGATCTCTATATTATCTCCCTATCATTTTTCCAATCACATTTCATGCAACCTACCCACACCAGACTCAAGTAACAATCAAATGAAGGCATTGGCATTTGTTTTAATCTTTTCTATGTATAAAATTTGAATATATTTTTTTTGGAAACAACTTAAGTCATATTTAAAGCCTTCTTGTCATGAGAATGCATCAATCAAGTACGACATCAGAAAAAATGACCTCAATGAGGTCTTTTAACAATTTATACAATATCAATATTTGTCTTGATGTGATATCTTTGATAGAAAAAATAACATATCTGCAAAAGAAAAATCCATATATTATTATGTTCAAACTATGTATATGGTGTATTTTCACGTAACTTTTTAAGATGTTCATCTGTCCTTACCAAAATGCACTGTAGCTTGGTTAAACTCTATATCCTTTCATTCAACATCAATTTGTACAAGATAAATGTCACACATTATTCTTTCCCATTTCTCAACATGTTAGATATGATAAATTGAAAGTCACATAAAAGCAAGAGAAAACCCTTTTCTAACCAAAAAAAACAAACAAACAATGCCTCTAATAAAACTTCACACTTTAGAAATTATTGTGCCAGATGCTCAGACTAATGGTAATATTATTTGAATCATCTTTAGGTCATATTTAATGGGATATTCATATGTTTACCATGATGTCAATTTGGTGCTAGAAGAAATATATAAATCTAAGATATTATCAGTGAAATTCAAGTATAATTGAAAAAAATAATGTCATTAAAAGGTATGGAGAGAAAAACATCTTCATAACTAAGATTCTCTATTTTAGTTTGGTTTGAGTTGAGTTGGTATTTTAATATATAATTTTCTCTAAAGAAGTGAAATAGAAAGCTGAGAATCAAAATAAACCTGTGAATTTTTAATTAATTCATAGTATATATCTCTAAAACAACCAGGTCATCCTTCTATGCTATTCGATATAGATTTTTTGGCATTGAATAATAGTGAATTAACTATGAAACACAATGATTCAATATATTAACCAAGGAAAGAAAAATGGCACGGATTTGGTATTTGTGTGCTCAAAAGAAATCCAAAAATGGTTGCGCAATTTATTTATCATGAAACAATATTGAAGACAATTTTTTGTTCAAAAGTTGGACTCCATTACCAATAGAAGATGGTCGTGTTGGGTAAGGAAATGATGAATTTAAGGGATCAAGGTCTATATCTAATACATAGTTATCCTTGTCACTACAAAGTACAAAGATGTCATCATTTTATTTTCTAGGTAAAGATAAAAGTGAGTTGTATTTGTGCACTTGTGATAGTATATGAAAAAGAGAGAACTAGTAGAAATCAACATGTGTCATCCCATCATCCAAGCTAACAGAAAACATATATATTCAGTTGTTGACTACACTGGAAATCAAATGTAAAAGCCACTCAACTTTCTCTATACATGACACAGGCATAATGAAGTAGTACAATAGAAGCATGCTAACTCATAAACAGGAGATGATAAAAAAGAATAATGGAACATTGTTTCCTGCCACATAATTGGCATGAATAAAATTTCCACTGAATCCATCCAAAAAATGAGAAGAACTTAAGGCAAAAGAACATATCATTACTATTTTGTACCCTATTTATCACATGTAGCCTAGGGAAGTAGAGGAGGCCAAATATAGCATGATTCCAATTGTGTGGTATATAAAAATAGAAATGTGGGAAAACACGCTTGCCAATTCACGAAATATCACTCTAAATAATAGAACATGTCGAGGATAGTAATGTTGAAAACAAAGCATGTATGAAGATCAAGTGCCTTACTGGTCATCAATTAGCAAGGTAGCTGGTAATTTTTACCCATAAAAAAAGTATCAAAATTAGTGTAATGACTGTGTGCTCATTTTGTGAATTTTTTCACATTTATATTTTTGTATCCTTGCAGGAGAGTGATGAAATTTCTCTAGGTTTTGTCAAACTGGTTTCTCTTTTCAGATTCTTATGTGAATGGACTGAGAGCTATATTTCTTTGGTCTGGAAATTCAGGTGTCCCTCTCTTTCATTCAATATGTGGACATTCCCCACCATTGAAGGACCTTGATAGCCCTGAAGCCAATCGTATGGATATAATAAATAGATTTTGTTAAAATCAAGATGTTGCTCTGGTGATTGGAGAGGGAGCAACAACTCGAGAATTTTTTAGTGTTCCTCTTGTGGAGCTTGAAAGACATTGTAGGAAAAATGGATTATCTATTGGTGGTGGTAGGGAGGTAATGGTTTTCTGGTTTCTTAGCTTAGAAGAAGTAAAGAAGCATAAGAACCAAGACCAATATGAGGATGTCAGGTATGGGTGTAACTTTTCAATAGGAGGGAAAAATGCAAGAGAAACTAATGCTTATTTAAAATTGGGAGGGGAAGGTAGAGAAAAGGTGAATAAATAAAATCCATGCTTGATGATGACAATAACTCTATATCCTTATCATCATCTAAGAAAATTGTTTAGGAAGAATCATATTTATGATCATGGGATGAGGAACGTGAATTAGTGGATGCCTCTTGCAGTGGAGCTTTACCAAAAATAAATTGGTGTAGTGATGGTAGTGCCACGTGATGTGCCCTCCAAAAGTTCAAAATGTTCTAGGAAATGTCAAGGAAAATTGCTTTCTCTACTCCATAACTCATATTTCACCCCATTAGCATTTTGATAGGCTAATTATCAAGATCATAGAATGATCTTCTGTTTAATGAGGGAGTCCAAGGGCTAATAGTTTAAGGAAATGATCATTTTCTTTTAAGCAGACAGTCTTGCCTAACTTGCAAGGACTTGGGTGTCAAACATTCTATCAAGCCAATGTTATTGACATGTCAAAATTTCAAGTATGACTTGGTGTTGAGCTTGACTGAGAGGAGTTCGTTTAATACTGTTTAGTCAAGGAAATGAAGCAAATTCATGGTCCATTTGAATTATGATTCATGAAGCATAGTAATAGATTTGGTGAGCTTAATAGGGCTCATCCATGATGTGATATGTTACACTCGAATGACATGAATGCATGAATTTCAAAAGGTTGAAATATGATATAGATATTGGGGAAATTTTGACCAAATAAATATCTCAAACATGACCCTTGAGATATGATATAAATCTTGGGAAATTTTAGCCAAATACATAACCCAAACCTTAAACTTGGTAGTGTGAAATCCATTGTCTGAAGTGTGGCTACTGAAGACAAATTTCTTAAAAAAATTTAAAAATTAACATACAAATTATTTATAAAAGCAAGGCATTTCATTGCCAATCAAATGCTAAACTGGATATCAATTCAAGCGATAACCCATAATGACAATAAAAAATTGGTAAGGCGTATTGGAAAAATGTTCAAAACTCATTGGGAACATTCCAACCCTACAGGATACTCGTCTAAATCAACTGAAAATGTTACATTTCCTGGGAAACATGGAATGTTAATGATATAAATGAAAAAAGGATAAATAACTAAAACTAGCTATTGGAACCAATGCAAACAATGAATGATCAACAAAATGAAAATGGGGCAAAATGTTGTATGCCCACTCCATGAGACTGCATTTTCTTCCATACTTGATGTTGTCCAAGAATAAGAAGGCCATTCAACTACTTTCAATATCCTCGTATCCATAGTAGAATTTATCCTCATATAGACATACAACCTGCATTGGCTATACCCTTCCATAAAGAAAAAAATATAAGAAAATGAAGCTAGAAAGCCTTTTTGCTAGTCAACGGTTTAAAGACATTGAAGCTTGTATTTAAAAAGAGGATTCTCATACCAATATCCTCTCTTTCTTTGAAACTCTATTCAAAGACATCACTTATTCCAAAAACTTTACATATCCTGGATCGTCATAATTCAAGTCATTAGTTAAATGAAGTTCCATCATCTCTAGAGCAGGTGTGCTCTGAAGAAAGAAATATAATACAATTGTTTTCCTATCATGAAATTCAGTTATGTCTACGTAAACCTATATCATATGGAGATGAGAGAGTGGGGATTTGAGACGTTTAGGTATGGGATATTTTTCAAGTTCTTGCATTGCATTTCAAAACCATAATCAGCCAACTCTGCACTGATTTATGAGGTAAAAGACATAAATATTCATTATGAACATCATGGAGAAAATGAATGGAAGAATTTTATGGTCTTTTCAAATCTGATAGCAGGTTCAATTTTTTAATTTAGGTAGTGTAGATTTGCATTAAGGAATAGATATGAAACAAAGTTGTTACTTGGTTTTGTTTCATATCTATTGGATATACTGAATCTGAAAACAAGACATAATAATGAACCAAAACATAGTAGTAAACATAAGCTATATCAATATATGCTTTGTATAAAAAAATATTGATGTTATACCCTGACAACCACGTAGCAAATGCAAACATCCCTAAACATTGAAACATGTTGTTGGCTACACATGTAAAAGAAGAGAAGAAATTATGTTCTTACCAAGATAAAGTTGTCACCCATTAACAAATGTTGGAGATTAGGAAGCCTCTTGAAAACCAAATTGAGAAGACACATATTTATTTGAGAAAAGGCCCAACACATATGACCAACTCCTTTAATGATTTAAAGATCCCCATCATCTCATCAATATGTCCACAGAGAAATTGTATGTATTAACAGGAGTCCATTTCCAGTACAGACAAATTACTTCCACGCTACATATTGAATCTGAAGATAGACCATGAAATCTCTTGAAACAACATAGCATTCACTCTCAAATATTTTATCATGTACACCCCTGAATACACATACAAGATAACCTATGTTTACACTGTTTTATCTTTTATCCACATACAACCTCCAATTACACTAGTTTCACTATAAAGCGTTGAAAATAATAGTAAAATCTAGACTCACGTGGTCGTAGTTTGAAGCAACCTGATTGAAGAGGTTTTGTATGTATCGAATGTTTGTTTGACTCAAATTCAATGATTCCTTTACTAAGGACCCCAAACATAGGGAGTGCACAGAAGGTCGAATACTGGTGACTAAATATTCTTTATGTCTTGGCTAGTCGAGTGGGATGCCTGATCAAATTGGATAAGCATACGGCTAAGCTTCAAAATGGGTCCTATGCAATGCTTTTAAATGATATCCCTTTGAATCTTCAACCTAGTACTCAGTATCATCATACAGAGGACCAATAAAAAAAAAAACCATCTAATCCTGTCGAAGTTTGAAGAACCAAGTCACCCCTTTTTAGAAGGCCATTGCTACTGTCATTTTGAGAAATTATAGTTATGTCAACACCTGGGATTTTTGATAGCACTCACCCCTAAATTTACTTTACTAGGCACCCCACAAAAGCAGGAATAGAAAGTTTGTACCCATCGGTTTAAACAACAACATGCTGACTTCTTGGATAAAACAAGACCTTTTCAAAATTATTTTTCTCACTAGCATTCCTTTTATCTCTCGAAACAAAGACAAGTTCATCTTCAATATTGCCCCAGTGAGTGTGTTGGCATTATGACACAGGTGTTGTCCTTGATGGAAACTCACATAGATGATAGTTCACAATGCAACAGGTTAAGAACAAAGGATTACAAATCAGACTCTAGAGATGGAAGAAATAGAATGGTTTAATAAGGATACGCTGGTTCACTTTGTCCAAGTAGCATATACACGTAGGTTCACAGAACAAAAAGAGAGTATACGTATACATAAACTTTCACAAGAGGAAAAGCGTGTATGGGTTGGAAAATCAAGGAAATTCAAGAGTAAAGAATACCAAGGGTCAATACCATGCCATTAGCCCACAATATTGAGTGGAGTAATGATTATTTGATCCATTCCAAGAATACCACAGGTTCTACATGTTGTTTTGGTCCAAGGTATTTAGAAAGGCTAAAACTATATAAGGAGGAGAAGATCAAAGGGCCAAGTGTGCAAGTGAAAGGGCTTCTCATGGAATACTTCTATCTGAAGTATATTTTATGTTACATGGGCTATGATTATGATATGATCTAAAATATTTTATGCACCTTAGATACAATGTTGGATCAGGACCATGAGACCTGAAATGACATATCATTGTATGATCTGATATTGATTGGGCTAGATATGATTTCTTATTCATGTTTTATTCTGCAAATTTTTTTATCTAGGTATGACTGAAGTCTAGAATAGTTATGAAGTTTTAAGTTAGTATTTGCAGATCTATACATTGGTTTGCCTTGGTGAAGGTGTGTATACACGTTGGTTTGATACTTTGAAGTAGTGTATACATTATGAGATATGAGGTTTCCAGTTTCAGTTGGTTCTAGTTGTTCATGCAGAGTTCTAGGTTCTGCTCTGCATTTTGGTGACTGTGTTCTGGTGACAATGTTCTGAATGTTCAAATTTATTGATTGTGATTTTCTTCAGTGTCGATGGGTTTTAGTGATTGGTTGTATTGTAGTGGTGATTGATTTTGAGCTTCAATGTTGCTGATGGGTCTATTCTAAAAATTAATGAAACATGGTCCCTGGAGGAAGAGAGAAGGTTTTAGCCTTATGCAGGCCAACGCCTATGTACTGGTAAACATATCAAGCAGTAAAAGGTCCATAGGGTTGAAGCTCGCTCCTAGTGGGAGCTGGAGAACAAGTGAAGGTTAGAGCCTTCTGTAGGTTGTTGCTTACGTACCAGTAAACATATCGGTTTGTACAAGAGCTAGGGGGTTATTCCTCCCTTCCAGTAGAAGCTAGAGAATGAGAGAAAGTTGTAGCCTTCTATAGGTGGGTACCTGCATATTGGTATGAGTCTACACTAGTACAAGATTGTAAAGAGGTTTTTTTTATATTAAAAGAAGATGGAGATGAAAACAAGAGGTGGTTTTTCTCCCACATTGGGTGTCCACCTTAAATCTTGGTGTTCATGTGTTGCTTATGTGTCATGGTTTATTCTATTATTATTGCCCATGGTTACTGTTTAAATGGTTAATTAAGCACTGATGCACTGATTAGAGATCAACATATGATGAATTAATTGAATCATAACTTCACTGGATATACATTGGTTTCCTTAAGAACAATTGCGTACACACACGAGTTCCCTTCACTGAAGTAGCAAAAGTTATTGATTTGATAATACAGATTCACCCCCCCCCCCCCTTAGTATTATTTCCAACAATTAGTATCATATCAGGTCCTTCAGAAGAAGCTTGATCACTTGAAGGGAGATATTTCAAGATGAACAATCACGAAAGCATGGGATCTATCAGACCGCCAATCTTCAATGGGAACAACTTGGTATATTAGAAAACACGAACGAGATATAATCTTCAGTCACTTGGAGCTAATGTTTGGGCAATTGTGGAAAGTGGATACCAATATCCAACAACAATCCCCATGAATCCAACAAAAAAGAAATCATATGAAATCAATGCCAAAGTCGTCAACATTTTATTGGGAACTCTATTAGTATCAGAATTCTTCAAAGCCATTCAGTTCAACACAGCCAAGGAAATATGGGATAGAATCATTCAGAGCTAAGAAGGAGACTCCCAAGTAAAACGTGCTAAACTCCAAACTCTCATAATACAATATGAAACTCTCAAGATGCATAGTGATGAAAGTATTTCTAGTTATTTATTGCGAGTAGATGGGACTGTAAATCATATGAGAAATCTAGGTGAAGAAATAAAGGAGGCTACTATAGTGGACAAAATTTTGAGATCTTTGTCTTCTAAATTTGAGTCAACAGTATCTTCCATTGAAGAAAACAAAGATCTACAATCTGTTACTATTTTTCAACTTCATGGAATTTTAACTGCCTTTGAAATGAGGAAAGGAGGTCCATCAGAAATTAGAGAAGCCACTTTCAAAGCTTCTGCAAAAGGAAAAGAAAAGGGAGATATCAAAGAATCAGGATATATATCAGAAGAAGAAGAAGAGGTAAACTTTGTGAAGAAACTTCAGCGAGGTTCCAAAAGATTCAGAGGTAAGCTTCCCTTCAAATGTTTTGCTTGTGGAAGAGTTGGTCATTACATTGCTAAATGCCCTCATGACAAAGGAAAGATTTATGCAGAAGGTAATAGAATTTATTATACTTATGAAGATAGTCATGGTATGTGTAATAGTGATGAAGTTGATCGAGATATTGAACTACTTATGGAATATGAAAATGATACCTTAGAAAAGGAATATTTCCTTAAAGAAATCACTCGACTCAAAATCTGTTTGGCAGAAAAGGACACAGTCATAGATAGAGTGACACATTAACTCACTGAAAAGGAGAAGCACAATGAAGTGTTAGAATGTGAAGTAGTAAGTCTAAGAAAAGAACTTGAGAAGACAAAAACTCTAAATCTTAGATTTGCTAAAGGATCGGAAACATTAGATGAAATCATAAAAGTTCAGTGTTCTCCTTTGATAAAGAGTGGTCTTGGTTTTCATGAAACTATTGAAGGTGAATCTAGCTCAGAAGATGAGGTAAGTGAGTTTAATGCAAAATCTGAAATGCATAACAAGGAGATAAGAGGTCAACCTCATCAAAAACCAAGGAAAGAAATAATTCAAAGAAAATCATTTCCTCTTAACTATGGAAGGGATAATCATTTATTTCCTTTGAAAAACAATGTTCAATGCTTTATATGTCATAATTTTGGACGTGTTGCAGCCAGATGCAAAAGTAGAATGGTTCAAGACCATAACACAGAAAGATCGTCAGTTTCCAGGTACTTTAAGTGATATTTTTTTCTTGCAATATGTTTGGTCACAAATCTATTGATTACGATAGAAGGAATACGAAACATGTAATATGTTATGTGTATAACATGTTTGGACATGTAGAAAAGGAATGTAGGAGCAAATTTTAGGCACCATCCAAAAGAAACAAACACCATCACAATCCAAGGTATTGAAGAAGAAGATATTGTTGTCAGAAATATGTAGCATAGCTCAGTATACACACATAACAAACCTAGGGGGAGCTGAAAGTGTAAAAATTTAGTATTCCAATTCTCATACACTATTATTATGAAGACATGTTGTGTATATACATGATTTACAAGCTACCGAGTCGTGTATATTATGGTGTTTTATGGAAAAAGAAGTGGGACAGACTCAGGAAAAGGGGTCTGATATGGTTCAATCAATTATCAATTTTCTGTTCTTGTTTTGATTGATGATGATTACAGTCTACTGATGATATGTGCAAGTGTTTTTGGCCCTCATAAGTTGTTAATAATTTGATGAATAATTGGTTGATGATGATGGCTTGATGATTCTTACTAAAAAATGCAATGATCAGCTCTGATAGTTAATGGATGACATAGGTTTAGGGGGATCATATGCTTCTAATAATGCATTGTTGGCATTATATTAGAAGACCTTGGTACATGATGATTCTTCTATTTCTTGATCCACATAGTTGTTTTGATTCAGATGACTCTTTTGATGATGGACATATAGAAGTTCTTGATCTTGATGATTGAATTGAGGCTTCTGTGATCCATAAAAGTTGAAAGAATAACTTCGGCGTAAATCACATGTAGACAGACATTTGTCGACGCGTTTCGAACCAACAAGTTTGGTTCATCGTCAGGACAAGTTGAAGAAACAGATCCAGCTTAGCATGTTAAATAGTCTAACCAGAGACTTCAATGGCTAAATTGACCAACGGCTAATTTTGACCTTAGGACCGAGGTCAAATTATTATTCATTAATTTAATATTATTATTATTATTAATATTAATACATAAAAAAATTTTAATGGTTAGTTTTAAAAATTAATTTATTTATTTATTAATAATTATATATATATATATATATATATATATATATATATATATATATATATATATATATATATATATATATATATATATATATATATATATATATATATATATATATATATATATCTTAAAGTTAGAATATTAGGTTATTAAGATCAAAGTTAGGATTAAAAAATAAATAAAATACTTTTAGTGGTTAGTTTAAGGAGATAATTTACTTATTTATTTAAATTATTGAATAATTATTGTTAATAATATATATATATATATATATATATATATATATATATATATATATATATATATATATATATATATATATATATATATAATAATAGGTTGTTAAGGACGAGAATAATTTCAATGGTTAGCTTAAAAAGTAATTTATTAATCTATTTATTAATAATCACACACACACACACACACACACACATATATATATATATATATATATATATATATACATATATATATATATATATATATATATATATACATACATATATATATATATATTTTAATTAAAATCATAAATTTAGGGTTAAAAATATAAATAAATAAAATAATTTAAATGGTTAGTTAGAAAAGGTAATTTATTTATCTTAATCCTAATTTTTTAATTCTAACTTTTATCCTAATAACCTAATATTAAAACTTTAATATATATATATATATATAGATATAATTATTAATAAAATAATTAATTAATTTTTAAAACAAACCATTAAAAATATTTTATGTATTAATATTAAAAATAATAATAATATTAAATTAATGAATAATAATTTGACCTGGGTCCTAAGGTCAAAATTAGCCATTGGTCGATTTAGCCGTTGGAGTCTCTACTCAGACTATTTAACATGCTAAGCTGGATCTGTTTCTTCAACTTGTCTTGACGATGAACCACACTTGTTGGTTCGAAACACGTCGACAAATGTCGATCTTGATGATGCTGACAAATGCTTATGGTATAGATCATATATGGTGTATGATAGTTTCTGATTACTATCATGGTCTTGTTTAGATTGCTAATCCTTGTTATAAATGTCAGGTATATCATTTGATGTAAGTTCATTTAAATACCTATGATGTAACCCCACTATGGATGGGAAGGATGGTGTAATAATTGTAAATTTTTTGTCTAATGAAAATTTGATATATCCCCACTTAGTTGGGTGATTGATGTATGTATGAGTCATTGGTGATAGGAAGGTCATACTACCTTAGTTGATTGATAGAGTCATGTACTTCGTTTCACATCCATCAGAGATTTTGGTATAAGCTCAGGGGGAGCATGATCAGAGAATTCAGCATGTGCATAGAATCCCTAATGGGGAGAATATCTTGGTTTTCCCATTGCCCTTGATGTAAAAGGGGGAGAGTATCTTGGTGTTGTGGTTTCCATCAAGTCCAAAGGCGGAGATTGTTGGAATTATGATACAGGTGTTTTCCTTGGTGGCAACTCACATAAATGACAGTTCACAATGCAACAGGTTAACATCAAAGATTACAGATCAGGCTCCAGAGATGGAAGAAAGGGAATGGCTTAAGAAGTATATGCTGGTTCACTTTTCCAGGTAGCATATACATGCAGGTTCACATAAAACGAAGAGCATATATGTATGCATGCACTTTGATAAGAGGAAAAGTGTGTATGTGTTGGAAAATCAAGTAAATTCAAGAGTAAAGAATACTAAGGGTCAATACCATGGTATCAGCCAACAATATTGAATGGAGTAATGATTATCTGATCCCATCCATGAATACCATAGGATCTAAGTGTTTTTTTGGTCTGAGGTATTGCGAAAGGCTAAAACTATATAAGGAGGAGAAGATCAAAGGGGCAAGTGTGTAAGTGAAATGGTTTCTCAGGGAATACTTATATCTGAAGTATATTTTATGTTGCAGGGGCTATAATTATGATATGAATTAAAATATTTTGTGCATCTTGGATACAATGTTGGATCAGGATCATGAGACTTGAAATGACTTGTCATTGTATGATCTGATATTAATTGGGTTACATCTAATTGCTTACACATGTTTTATTCTGCAAATGTTTTGATCTGGGTATGAATGAAGTCTGGAATAGCTATGACGTTTTAAGTTAATATTTGTAGATCTATATGCCGGTTTGCCTTGGTGAAGGCACGTATACACACTGGTTCGATACTTTGAAGTAGCGTATACATTATGAGATATGAGGTTTGAAGTTGCATTTGGTTCTAGTTGTTGATGCAAACTTCTGGGTTCTGCTCTGTGTTTTGGTGATTGTGTTTTGGTGATATTGTTCTGAATGTTCAGATTGATTGATTTTGATTTTCTTTAGTGTTGATGGGTTTTCAGTGATTGATTGTATTACGATGGTGATTGATTTTGAGCTTCAATGTTGCTGATGGGTCCAACCTGAAAAGTAATGAAACGTAGTCCCTGGAGGAAGAGACAAGGTTGTAGCCTTCTGTAGGCTAACCCGTACATACTAGTAAACATATCAGCCAGTACAAGAGCCAGGGGGTTGGAGCTCCCTTCCAGTAGTAGCTAGAGAACGAGTGAAGGTTGGAGCCTTCTATAGGCCAATGCCTATGTACTAGTAAACATATCCTCTAGTACAAGATCTAGGGGGTTCTAGCTCCCTTCCAGTAGAAGTTGGAGAACGAGAGAAGGTTGTACCCTTTTGCAGGTCGGTACCTATGTATTGGTATGAGTCTGCATGAGTAGAAGATTGTAAACAGTTTTTTCTGATATTAAAAGAAGAAAAAGACGACATCAGCAGGTGGTTTTTCTCCTTCATTGGGTTTCCACCTTAAATATTGGTGTTCATGTGTGTTGCTTATGTTTCATGGTTTATTCTATTATTAGTGCATATGGTTGTTGTTTAAATGGTTAGTTAAGTACTGATGCACTGATTAAAGATCAAAATAAGTTCATTGGATATTCGTTAGTTTCCTTAAGAAAAATTGCATACACACGCGAGTTCCCTTCACTGAAGTAGTGTATATAAATTTGATTATGAAATGAAAAATTTATTGATTTGATAACAATTACTCATGCCCCCACCCTCTAATTATTATTTCCAACAAAGTGTACTGATATACAACAATGTTTCTTGGTCCATTAGCACTTCAAACAAGTTTGACATCATTGATCATATGTATAAATGCACCCTCCTTTCTCCATATGTCTATAATAATGCTTTCAGACAACTAATTTTCTTTGAGATAAGAACCTGAGTCAACATGTATTTCCCCACTCAATAGATATTTTTCACCAGTAAAATATATAGGCTTAAGGTTCAATGCATTGAATTCTAATGAAGACATTCCAAATAAAATGGACGAGTCCAACAAATGAAGAAGGCTTAAGGTTCAATACATTGAATTCTAATGAAGACATTCCAAAGAAAATGCACGAGTTCAGAAAATGAAGCATGTGTACAGCAGGAGCTTCTAAGTAGATTTGTTGTCATTCTTTCTCAATCAACCAATTCATGGGTTCTCTATTTGGATGTACAATGTAAGAAGCCACAGGATGAGTAGACATAATACACAACCAATAGCCTTTTCGGATAAACACTATCTCTGAATGATCAGAAACGCCAACATTGACATCAATAACCTTTCTCTCGCAATGCCAGTCATCATCCCAGTCTAAAAAAGCATATGAAGGTCGATGTTTTACCTCAAGATGCCATGCACTAGGTAAGACTTTCTCAAATATGAATTCACTGCTCTCATTTGTTAAACTTAAAGAGTTCAACTTCTTTGAACACCTGACAGCCAGAGAAGTAAGTGATGTGACTTCTCAGTGGGTAGATGAGATCAAACTGTTATCCAATTGCCAATTTTCTTACTCAGTTCAGCTCAACTCTTCTCTTTGAACAATCAACATATGACTTGAGTGTCACGAAGCTGCCAAACCCAACACTTTGTGAGTCTTGTCATCATTCCTAGTCTTGGCCATCTGCACAATGTGCAACTTCCTTCTCAACTTTGCTAAGAGAGAAAATGTGAGACCTTGTGGTTTCTGATTTCGTATCCCACCCTCACTTTGGAATCAAATTTTTTCTCTTACCCTTTATTGCAAAAAATAGTGGGCCCATCAATACCATATTCTGTGCATTTGTTCACTTTTGAAAACCTTTCTCGAAAGTTGCCTTTGTTGCATATGGAAACCCTATATTTGAAGTTTGCAGTGTAACCATACATTCTTGGCACTCTCATGCCCTCTAACATTTCCTACAAAAGCATTAACAGATTCTACAAAATTAATATGGACTTTCATTACTTCCTCACTTTGATGGATTTGGATCTTGTATGTACTCTTCAGAGCCCATGCTTTGGAAATTGACTTTTGTCAAGGCTTAAAAATATTCATGAGCCCCACTAGAAAATGATTATCCTCATGACCCCAAAAATTTTCTTCCCATTCTATGCTTGCTAAGTCAATACTGAGGTGAGATGGCATTTAAGCTGGAAACCTCTTCAAAATCGATGCCTAAACTCCATACTACTAGGTAGCACCTGAATATATTATCTTTAATGTTGTACGAAAGTTCTCCAAGACTCTATCACACACTGCTCGAGATTTTTGTTGATGCAACTCTATGATGAGCTTCATAATTTCCTTACTAATAATGGATTTTATTGAATACTCATACACATAAAATGATTTTTATGAAGTGTTTATACAAAATGAAATTGTTTAAAAAATATAACAAAGAGTAAATGATTTTTATAAAGTGTTTATAAAAAATGCAATTGTTTAAAAAAAATGACAAAGAGTAAATGATTTTGATAAAGTGTTTATACAAAATGAAATTGTTTAAAAAAGATGACAAAGAGTAAATGATTTTTATAAAGTGTTTATACAAAATGAAATTGTTTAAAAAAATGACAAAGAGCAAATGATTTTTATAAAGTGTTTATACAAAATGCAATTGTTTAAAAAAATGACAAAGAGCAAATGATTTTTATAAAGTGTTTATACAAAATGCAATTGTTTAAAAGAAATGACAGAGTAAAAGTTAATATAGCAAGAAGTGCACTTGTGTTGAAGAAAAACGAGAACTCATAGCTGGCGAACCCAAGGAGTCACATCTCTCCTTGCATATCACCAATCCACATATATCAACAAGGGCTTGTATAAATTCAATGCAAAGCATTGGTCCACTTACTATCACATCAATATGTGATGGTGAAAATTGAAGACCAGAATCACGTTCTATTCTTGTGGACAGTGGAGATATTTGATATTCACTTGGTTTCTTCCCATCCAACGTGTAACTACCTCCCTGTGAAGTAAACACAACATTAATGAGGAAATGAGTTCAACCTTCACATTGGTAGGACCTCCATTTATCTCTCGACAACTTTTTTCTCCAACAACCCCCAACACTCTGCCAGAAATAGTGAACACAATGAAGTGAAAATTGATGTCTTCATTTGCATTGCAACCATTATGATCCACTGATACAGGAACCTGATCTAGTTACCATGACCATCCATCCGGACCTTTGAGTCGGATTATAAAAGATCCATCCATTTAGGATTATTTCATCCCTATATATGGGCATTGGTTGTAAAGTCACGTTCGAGGATTCCTGGAGGTGCTTACAATTATCACAACACGATTTTCCAATTTGTTGAAGACTACTTCTTCGTGTCTATCTGTGTTCGTCTTCAACAAAATTATTGAATGGTAATTCTTCTACATAGATCTTATGGAGTTCGTCTCTCGACCAAGCCTCTTCATCATGGTGAATGGTGTCTGTTTTAAGGTTTTCGTAAGTGGGTGAAGGAATTTAGATTTTGGATAGATGTATGGGAAGGTCCACCATCTTTGGAGGGTTTTTGGTATTGGAAAAATCCTCGACAAAGTTGGGATTGGGATTGAAGCTCCTAGTTGTTAAATGAATGCTTGTTCTCCATTTCCAAAGAAATTTCACAAGAAACGCTCATACTTGTTGTCATTGGACCAAATCACAACAAGGAAACACACGTTAACACCTCCTCCATCCAGCAGTCATTTGGTTTTCCATTTCATAAGTTAAAATCTTTTCATTCTAGGCTCTGATTGAACTGATCCTTTGGGTAAGTCAGAGCTTGCATCTCGGTAGCTTTCATGGCAGTGGGGTAGACAACTTAAAGTGATGCAGACATTCAGAGAATGAAAGAGACGTATCGAATGCACTGACCATTGTATTGGCATTTTCTGAGTATTCTTTCCAAGGCATCTATCAAAAGAGAGTCATTGTCCATGACGAAAAACATGGACTCTAATTGGAGAAAAAATCTATCATCGATAGGAGAAAAATCTTTCATTGAAATCCTCCTCTGATGATGATGATCATCCACCACCATGGTGGCGGAAGATAGAGAAAGACCATCCACTGAACCCCTTGGCCTCTGTAACATAATGACATATTTTCACTAAAGGAGGATAATAACAATGGTTAGGAGACATCACCTTATGTTTCCTGTTGTAGAGAGGAAGGATTGTTTGGTCACCAGTTCGAGACTAGGGCTCACAATTCAACCCATAGCACAAACAACAACAATGCCAGAAGTACGAAAACATCTTATTGATGCAATGGACCACCAAAAAAGGAGTCCAACAAGTGTCGAGAAATCCTCTTCGAAAAGGACGTGGTTTCATAGTGAAAAAAATTCTTTCGTTGTCTCCTCCATTTCTCGAAATTTAGTTGGTGAGTAAATTCTCAAAGGTTTTGTAGTTGAGAAATTGATTTGGAAACAATGGTAATTACAGTGAGGTAAGGAGAGCAGGCCTACAGAGGGTGGAAATGTCATATACATGGATGAAATAATATCCATTTGGAGCACATTGTGTATTTTCCTTCACCAAACCATCAACAGTATGAAGCTCAACAACAATGTGAGAGTAGTCGAGCTTCGGATCTGAAGGCTTCCTCAACTTTGTCAAAGATGTACTTTCCTTGATGAAACCTCTGCATCCATTGATCCCGTCGACAGTAGTTCGAACTGCAAAGCATGTAACCGACAACAAAAGCACCCACCATGTCTCCCTTACAAGGACCTTCGAATCTAAAACCCTACTAGCTTTCCTCCAGGTTTCAACAGCTCACTGAATCTCTCTTAGTCTAATTCCCAACTAGTTTCTGCACCAATAGAATCAGAAATCACTAGGATATTTGAGATGCCTGGCTTTCGGGGCACCAAATAGGAAGATCCACAGAAAATCTAACCCCACCATAGATATCTGGATCAATTCTACCCTCGCAGAGATTTGGATAAGTTCTACCCTCATAGAACACCGCTAGTTGTAAAATAATGCTTTTACATTGCCAATTATCAAGGAAAGATGGATCTATAACCACCAGGGTTTACCACGAAAACACCCAAAACCCCAAATTTACCGCCTCTATAGTTCAAATTATTAACGTATCTGTAATTCAAAGTTTAAATAAAATAATTAAAAATCTCTTTACTCTTTTTGAAAATAGAAAGCAACTTTTCATTTAAATAATATTATTTTAACTTTCAATTAATTGAAATCTATTTTATTTTAATCAATATAAAATTGTTTTTGGTTATTTATATGTATTTTTCAAAATTTATTTGTAATTTCATATTAAAGGTAAATAATTTATTTATTTTAAAATTGAGGAAATTAAAGAAAAAAATTGAAGGTAATTTTTCATTCAGATAATAATTATTTACTTTCAATTATATAAATTGATATAAAACTAGCTTGCATCTATCTCAATTTTGGATTTACTAAGGGGTAGAGGGGATTAAATCTCTTTTCTCTTTAAAAAATGTTTTTATGTGATGAGCTTTTATCCTTCTGTCACTTAGTAAATAAGGATTAAGATGATTTAAGCACTTGGTAAATTAGGAGTAAGATGATGTAATTATTAATTATAATTATAATTATTATTTTATATTTACCTTTACTTATTTTTTACTTTTATAAGTTACCCCAACTTTATTTTTCTTAATATTTTTCAGATTAAATTTTATTTTAAGGAGTTTCCTCAAACTATATGTTAGAATTGATTTTCAAATAAAATAAATTGGCCATATTTTTTAATATTAAAAGTTAGTTTTAATTTGCCCCATGGTGTAGATTAGTTGATGAGAGAATGGGTTGTTATGGCATTTCTTATGATGTTATTTGTTTAAACTTTGCTTAGCTGAGTGTGGAACATGTGAGGCAATGTGGGTACACTTGGAGGTGATTGTGGTAATGGATAGAATCGATCCTTAAGTACAAGCTCGCTATAGTTGTGTATTCTCTCATTTATTTTATTGAATTAATTATTTATCAAAATTATATGTTATTAAAAGCACATGATTTTATTGGAAGTAGTTTAGGTGATGGAAATAAAGGGAACTTATTTTCTTGTAAGCATTTTCTAAATTGTATCTCCACTCAAACATTGCCACCCATAATACCTAAAAGGAAACTCTCAAGAAAGCCACCCAATGTCACCTTGGTTTCCCTCTCTCACTCTTTAGACTACAAGAAGGATATCCTTGTCCAGGAGTGTATCCTTAAAGATCGAGCTCAGCGAGGTCATTGATTAATTAAGGGAAGTTCCTTAATGAAGACTATTGATTTGACACTACTCACTCTGAAAGTAAAAGGTCAGTGACAATTGTGCGAATAGTAAAAAAAACCATGAATTATTAACAAATTTTGAATGATTTTAAATAGACTACTATGATTATTCATGCAATGAAATTGTACTTGAAAAATGAAAGATAAATCTTGCTCAATTAACCATATAACATGAGATGCTAGCGAAGCATATATATAATGGCACAATAAAAATAGAAAATGAATCATAAATTGTCCATACAAGTAAGGCATTAGATCATTCATTCATACTATTCATGACCATTGGAGTTTGAGAGTTCGTTATCATCATTAGGAGACCATTCCACAGTGAAGATATCATACACCAATAGTATTAACTATGTTTGGGACAACAAAGAGTTATGTGTTTGTGATGATAAATAAAGGAAATATTCTAACTTGTCATTTTTACTAAGTACAATGAAGAAACAAAGTTGAATGTGGACTGCTTACACATTTGTAACATTCAAATGTCATCCATTTATCATCAATTTATCACCATTTATAGTTGGGTAGTTTGTAACCATACAATTGTGACCCAAATGATGTATTTGTAACATTCCAAAGTGTGTAATTACAACTAATGAACCATGAGCAATACCATTAGCGTGTGAGCACAATAACCACTATGTATTCAGAAAAAATTACCATTAAGACTAGATACCAATGTAAGTTTTAAAGAACTCCTAAAAAATAGCAAATTCCATATGTCAACATCAAATATTTAAGAATTGTGTGCATTGTCTAAATTGTGTGCAGAGTGCACCAATAGTGGCACTATTGGGCTTCGATCACTATCTCGTTATGTGTGATAGGATGTGGCATTTCAAATTAGAAAGTGATCATACATCTACAAAAAGGGAGGCAAGCAAACCATTAAGAGAATCTTAAAAATAGTGAATTGTTATCCTTATGAACCAAGCCATTTCATGTTCCCATTCATTGATTTGCATAAGAGTGTGGTTAAAATGTGAAATGTGTTCAAAAAGTGTAAGAAATAAATGTATCAAGAACAAAATTTGACCATGATGCAAATTTTTAAACCCTTTTCACAATTACTTATAAAGAGCTTAAATATCAAGGTGTTGAACATGCATTCATGTACACATGTGAAGCTTAAGAGTGTTTACTATGCCATAGATATGTTAACTAGATCTGTCAAATCCTACATGAATAAGTAAAAATATGATATTGTGTCCTTACAAGTAAAACACTAATCATTTTTAATTTACATCAATCATTTTTAGTTTTGTCACTTATTATCTAGTCATATATTTTAGTCCTAGACTAAATTAGTCATTTAAGTTAGTCACTTTTAGTTGAGTCACTTAATATTTAGTCATATATTTTATCCTTGGACTAAATTAGTCATTTAAGTTAGTCATTTTTAGTTTGGTCACTTAAAATTGCTCAAATTTAGTAGTAATTCACTTGAAATAATTGTGGTGATTAACGTTTTTAGTCACATAGTCACTAATCTCTCATTTTGTACTAGTGGTTTGATTGTTTGCTGAAGTGGTCTGATCCTGAGGTACCACATGGCCTTTTTTATGGCCAAAATTTTATATAAGGGCTAAAGGGCCTTGGTTGGGTTTGAACCCTAGAACTCCTGAAAGACAACAATATGTCTAGCACACACTCGCAGTGGTTCTTCACAATCATAACACCCCAGTTATATTTGATGTTTACATATTGGCACATTGGGGGGAGGGGTTAAGCGGTTAGCCCTAGCCCTTAAACACATCACATACAACATGACCATGGTAGTGGTAGAGAATATTGTGGCAGGTGATTAGCCCTGGCCTCGGGTCATATGGGACACCTACGACCGAGAGAGAAGGCAGAGGGGGAAGGCGGTTAACCCAACCCCTAATCATTTAAACAACCATGTGAAATTTTGTTATGCTCTTAACTGCAAAAGATACCAAAATACAGAATATTCGAAGAAAGATACCCAGAACATAGAATAGTGAGAGACAACAGCAAATATTTTATTATTCAGAAAGCAATGTTCATTGGGCTCTTCGAGGGGGCAACCTCCAATAGAGCAGAGCTCGATACAGAAATAAGACACAATACTACTCGTATGGAGTCTCTATTCTTTATGTATGACTCATACATGCAATGCCATGGATCAATACCATGGGTTTTATTAATACCATCTATCTAATACCATGGCCCATTTGCAACTAACTGTGGTCCCGTCATTAATTGCGGGTTAACCACTTACAATTATTAATATGGGCTTTATTGATTCTTTACTATGACTCGATCCCACTACATAAATAAGGGGGTTAGGGTGGGACCCTAACATGCCCTCCCCCTTAAGAATAGCCTTGTCCTCAAGGCTGAAGCTGTGGAAACTGCTGAAGAATAGTGGCTCGTTCCCAAGTTGCATCTTCCGGTGAGGTGTCTTTCCACTTGACGAGAACTTCCCTAATTATGCGGCCACACAGATGCCTTTCTCGTGTGTCTAGGACCTGTTCGGGTTGGAACCAGATTGACCCTTCCTCGTCCAATTCAGGTAAACTAGTTTGAATTCTACAATTCTTCCCAATCACCTTCTTGAGGCATGAGACATGGAAAACTAGATGGATTTTTGCAGTAGGCAGCAAAGCCAGCTTGTAGGCGACTTCTCCAATGCGGTGAAGTACTTGATATGGTTCGTAGAATTTTGGAGATAGTTTCTGAAAACCCTTGTCTTTGAGTGATGTTGGCTTATATTGTTGCAGCCTCAAAAAGACCTGATCCCCTTCTTGAAATTAGCGCTCTAAGCGATGATGGCCTACCTGTTGCTTCATGCGGTTTTGAGCTTGATGAAGGTTCTCTCTAAGATGGGCGAGCATGGTTGCGCGGTTTTGTAGGAGTTGATCCACTGCTTGTACCTTTTAGCCCCTTTGATATAAGAAGTAGGGGAAGGAGGTAGTTGACCATATACTGCTTCATAGGGAGTCATTTTGGTGGTGGCATGATAGTCGCTGTTATACCACCATTCAGCCAGAGGTAACCATTGTACCCAAAGATGTTGCTTTTCTGAAGTGAAACACCTAAGGTAGGTTTCTAGACATTTGTTGATAGCTTCCGTTTGACCATCCGTTTGTGGATGATAAGAAGTACTGAGTTTTAGCTGGGTGCCTTGTATCCTGAAGAGTTCCTATCAAAAATTACTGGTGAAGATCGGGTTGTGATCAGACACAATAGAAGTGGGCATGCCATGCAATTTGAAGATCTAATCCATGAAAGATTGAGCGACCAAAGTCGGTGTAAATGCGTGGGGTAGGGCACAGAAATGAGCATACTTCGAAAGTCTGTCCACAACCACCATGATCACTGACTTGTTTCCTGACTTTGGAAGACCTGTAATGAAATCTATAGAAACCTCCGTCGATATTGCTACCGGGATGGGCAATGGTTGTAATGTGCTTGGTGCTTTGACAGTCTCCCCTTTGTGGCATTGACAGACATCGCATTCTACTACAAAAGTGAGGATGTCCTTTTTCATGCCTGTCCAGAAAAATGATCTTCTGGTGTGAGCATACATCTTCTGAAAGCCTGAATGTCCTGCAATGGGGGATGAGTGCAATTCTGCCAAAATGTGACTTTTGAGGGTGGATCTTGGTGATATTACGACTCTGTCCCTGTAGCGAAGAATCTCATCCTGCCACGAGTAGCCCTTGGTGGAATTTGGATCCGCCTGCAATTGAGAAATGAGTTGGGAGAGCCCTGGATGTGAAAACCATTCTCTGTGAGCTTCTTCAATCCATTCTGGAATGGGAAGGGAAATTGCTAGCAGGGTACTTCCCTCCTCAAATTGGCAAGATAATGCATCTGCTACACTATTTTCTTGCCCTTTCTTGTAAATGATCTCATAATCATATCCCAGCATTTTGGCGAGCCATTTATTTTGTTGTGGGGAGGATAGGCGTTGCTCCAAAAAATATTTAAGACTGTGATGGTCTGTGTGGATTTGGAAACGTCGCCCCAATAAGTAAGGTTGCCAGGTCTCTACTGCATGTAAAATGGCCATCATTTCCTTCTCATAGGTAGATTGGCCCAGATTCTTCCCACTTAGTTGTTGGCTTGTGAAGGCCGAAGGTCGCCCTTCCTGCAGTAATTCCACCCCAATACCCGTACCCGAAGCATCACATTCAATGACAAAAGATTTGGTGAAGTCAGGTAGTGCTAAGACTGGAGTGGAGCACATGGCATTTTTGAGAGCTGTAAATGCCTGTTGTGCATCCTCATTCCCGAAGAATGAATTTTCCTTCAGGAGTTGAGTGAGGGGCTTCGCTATGCGACCATAATTGCGGAAAAATTTGCGATGATAGCCTGTGAGACCCAAAAATCCTCTCAATCTCTTCAAGGTCTTAGGTTGAGGCCAATCCTGCATTGCCTGGATCTTTTTGAGGTCCACCTTGACACCTTCACGCCCCACAATGTGGCCCAAATACTCAACTTCTTCCATGCCAAACGAACACTTGGACATCTTGACAAATAATTTATGCTTGTGGAGCAGTTGCAAGAGTAGATATACATGCTAAAGATGTGCGGCCCAAGTGCAACTATAGATGAGGATGTCATCGAATAAGACAAGGACAAATTTCCTGAGATATGGCTTGAGAAGGTGGTTCATAAGGCTCTAAAAAGTAGAGGGGGCATTACAAAGACCGAATGGCATGACCAGGAACTCATAATGGACTTCATGAGTTTTGAAAGCAGTCTTAGGAATGTCGACTTCCTTGATGCGAATTTGGTGGTAGCCCGAGCGAAGATCTAGCTTAGTGAAGAATTGAGCCCCATTGAGTTCATCCAGCAAATCGTCAACCACCAGGATGGGAAATTTATCTTTGACTGTCAACTTATTAAGGGCCCTGAAGTTTGGACACATCCGCTACTCCCAATCTTTCTTGAGCACCATGACCGTCGGTGATGAATAAGGACTAATGCTGGCACGAATGACACATGCTTCGAAAAGTTCCTTGATTATTTTTTCTATTTCATTCTTTTGGCTGAATGGATATCTGTATGGGCGCACATTTGGGGGTTGGGCCCCTGGAACCAAGGTGATGCTATGATCATGTTCCCCTCTCAAGGGTGGAAGCTCATGAGGCTTGTCAAAGACCGGCAGATGGTTATTTAAAATCTGTTGCATCTCGAGATGAATCGGCAGAGACTTGGTTTCGACTGCCTGGATGGCATTAAATTGAGCTATAACTCCATGATGGCTATTTTTTAGCAATTCTTCCATCCTATGCAAGCTGATGATAGAGGGAGCTCCCGCCCGAAGTCCACGGAGGGTATGTGTGGAGTTGTTCTGCTTAAAACTCATATATAACTCATGGAAATCCATTCTGATTGGCCCAAGAGTGCAAAGCCATTCAGCACCAAGGACAATGTCACACCCTCCCATGTGTATGGAAAACATATGCGTCTTCAACTGATAATCTCCCATTTGAAGTTTGACATTTTCACAGCGGCCTTCACATTTCATTGTGCCCCCATCTACAATTTGGACTTGTAAGTTGGAAACTGCTCGTACAAAACAATGCACTACTTCCGTGAATTTTTGATGGATGAAATTATGTGTACTTCCACTATCAATCAAGACTACTACTGGGCGATGTTTAATAAAACCTCTGATTTTGAGTGTTTTAGGTGAAGAAATCCCTACAAAAGCATGCAGCGAAATAATTGGTTCGTTAGGGACATTGTCCTTTTGGTTGTCCTCTTCTACCGCCTCATGTTCCTGCAGTGGTGGATCCTCCTCCGATGAGCTGTAATCAGTGGCATCAATTTGAAAAGATTTGGCCTCCTTGCATTTATGACCTAGGGATTATTTTTCATCACAGTAGTAACATAATCCTTGCTTTCTTCCTTCAGCCATTTCTGCAGGTGACACCTTTTGAACCCTAAGTGTTTGAGTCGTGTTGTGAACCTGTGGGGGGCGACCCTTAGCGGTGAAATTTGGGCAACTGTACTGGGCTGCTAACGCACATTCCATGTTACGAGCTACCTTACAAGCCTTCGTCCATGTGGGAGGGTGGTGCAGTAAGACGTGGGCTTTTATGGCTTCTTTAAGACCACTGTTGGGCCCCTATACTACTAGTGTAACCCCTTATTGTTATTAGTACAACCCACTTATTATATTGATGTACCCATGTAGTGCCCATATTGTTACTAATGTGCCCCATAGAAGCCCATTATTGTTATTATTGTGCCCTTACATTATTATTGTTATGTCGGCTCTGATTATGTTATGACCCCTTAGACTCCTATATATAGAAAGGAGGTCTTTTCATTTGTATAATCCAAGAATTGTTCATTTATGTAATGTAAAGGAGGTTTCCCCCTCAAAGAGGCTAAATTGTAAGACGTTGATCTATCTTTTCTTGAGCTCGTTTCATAACATTTGATATCAGAGCTTTGGATTTTAGGGTTTCTCTGCTCCAAACAGGTCATCGTGGCATTTTTGCTATAACTTTTTTTTTGTGACATTTCAGAAGTTACAAAAAAAAACCATTTGAGAAGAAATCACGCTGAACCTCAGGTCCGAATTTCAGAACTTTTCACGCTATATTTACAGAGATATGATTTGAGGAAGTTGGTCTTTTTGCAGACTCCTGAATTACATTCCAAACAGGTGACCTGGGAAAAATAGTCATAACTTTCTCTCTGAGCATTGGATTGAAATTTCGTAAGAAGGTACAGAAAGAGGACGGACTGTGGCTTCTTTTATATCTTTTTTAGAGCAAAAGGTCTAACAAATTGACACGTGGCACTTCATACAAGTTCTCTCTTTGGAAAGGTCTATAATCAGGTCATCTTGGGAGATTGTGCATAACTCTTTTTTGGAGAATCTAATTTGGATCAAACTGGTGGCATTGGAAAGAGGACATAGAGGGCTACTACAGGTAGCAATTTTAGAACTTAAATATCTACAAGTACAAAGTTACATTCGTTTCAAGTTCAAGGTCGTAAAATCAAGAAAAAGCAAGATGAGGAAGTTTGATGGCAAGGATCCGGTAAATTGGATACTTCAGATGGAGAAATATTTTGATCTACATGGTGTACAACTGTTACAAAAGGTATGTATTGCATCTTCATATTTAGAACCGGATCAATTTTTATGGTATAAAGAGCTTTGTTCTCGTAAAAAACTTGTTACGTGGTCAATTCTCACAGAGGAAATGATAGCACATTATGAGGATACAAAGAGAAACACCTTCTTTAGAGCAACACCACAACAATTGGAAAGAGTAAAAGGGCTTTGTGACATATTTGAAAGTAAAATTATGGCAACAAGGAAGTCTACCCCTCACAACTATAAACATGGACGTGTTGCTCCTCCTAGCCTTCCACAACCTACAAGGGTTACACCACAACAATTGGAAGAAAAAAGAGAAAAAGGGCTTTGCTACAATTGTGATAGCAAATGCACTAAAAGTCATAAGTGTGCTGAGAAGAAATTATTTTACACAGAGTATGAAGAGTAGGAAGAAAAGGATCAAGAAACATCAAAATAAGAGGATATATGCCAGGACCCGACCCCAGAGAAAGAAGAAATGAATCAGAACATATCTTCTAAACTATTGGCAAGAATGATCACTCCTCAAACTCTCAAGATAGAAGGAAATATCAAGAAGAAAAAGGTGCAAGAGGTGAAAGATCACATCAAGAAGGAAGAAATGAACCCAACCATATCTTGTAATTCACTAGTCGGAATTACCACTCCTCAAACTAGCAAGACAGAAGGACATATCAAGAAGAAAAATGTTCAAGAAGTGAAAGCGTCAAGAAATGAATCCGACCATATCTTATAAAGGATTGGAAGAAATTACCACTCCTCAAACTCTAAAGATAGAAGGACATATCAAGAAGAAAAAGGTTCAAGCAGTGAAAGATCACATCGAGCATCAACAACAAGTTCTCCAACTTTTAAAGGATAGTGCCACTTCAGTGCAAAATCAAATGAAACAACAGGTAGATCAACATCATAGTGAAAAATGTTTTGATGTAGGCGATTGGGTATTTTTACTGCTACATCTAAAGCAAGCTATTTATGAGAAGGAAATGTTGGCAATACTACATGCACTTAAAAAATGGCGACCTTACCGAATGGGAAGACTCTTCAAGGATGAGGATGTGGAAGCATTGTTTTGTTCTATTTCTATTATCCAACCAGATTAAATAAACGAAGCAAGGGATGAATGGAAGAAGGACAAAGAAGTATGGCCACTTATTCAAAAGTTGCAAAAGATCCCAATTCAAATAATATTTCCAGATATTGAAAAGGAAGGAAAAATCATATTGGAACCTGGAGCAGTCACAGAAACAAGAACCCAACAGCTACGAAATCGATCAATTTCAGAGTATCTCATCAAGTGGAAGAACTTACCCGCTGAAGATTCCACATGGGAGGACAAGAATTTTATACAGAAGCATCAAGAACTACACAAGCATTGAGGACAATGCTTTTTGAAGGAGAGGGGCATGTTAGGCCCCTATACTACTAGTGTAACCCCTTATTGTTATTAGTAAAACCCACTTATTATATTGATGTACCCTTGTAGTGCCGATAATGTTACTATGTGCCCCATAGAAGCCCACTATTGTTATTATTGTGCCCTTACATTATTATTGTTATGTCGGCTCTGATTATGTTATGACCCCTTAGACTCCTATATATAGAAAGGAGGTCTTTTCATTTGTATAATCCAAGAATTGTTCATTTATGTAATGTAAAGGAGGTTGCCCCCTCGAAGAGGCTGAATTCTAAGGTGTTGATCTATCTTTTCTATCTTTTCTTGAGCTGGTTTCATAACAACCGCTGATAAAACATTCCATGTAGAACACATCTGAGAGAACCCTAGTGCATAAGGCTAAGGCTTCAAAGGCTGCAATATATTCATCCACTGTGCCAGTCTATCGGAGCTTAGTAATATGACCCAAAAAAGAAGATTCCTGGTCAAAGCGTTCTGTAAGAGCTTTTAAAAGGAGGTCCAAGTCCTAAAAGGTCCATTGTAGTGTTGACGCCATTCCCACCATTGCCACCTTTCATTGTCCAAGTACATGCTCCCCACCATAAGCTGAGTCTCATTATCTAAGATGTTATTCAGATTGAAATACTGCTCCATTTGTGCTATCCATGCTGCCGGGTGAGAACCATCAAATTTATGCATATCCAACTTGGGAGGTCGCAGATGGGATTGTTGGTTGGGGCCCCCGAGGTGAAGAGAGTGGCTAGACTCACCCTCACTGTGTCCATTTCCAATATACGCCTCCTCATGGGCTTCCTCCTTGCCATTGGGATTATGCTCGAGATCATGCTAGTTAGTTCCTAACGTAGTTTTACTCCTTCCTTAGGAATACTGTAGTAGCCGAATCCTTAAAATGTAAATGCTACCAAAAGTCCTGCAAAAATCATGCCCCGGTATAGGAACCTATTGTGGCCACCAACAACCCCCCTCCTTATTTAGTATTAGCAATAAAACTAGGTAAGTGGGGACCCTTAGTAAAAAATTCAAAAAATCAATTAGGGCTCATGTATTTTTACTCCTTAAGAAACATCACATCGCACAAAGAATGATAGGACATTTCCTTATGAGTAAAAATGATAAACTGTGAGATTGCGATGCGAACTCCATCGCATCACATGCATTAATAAAAACTCACATTGGAAAACCTTAAAGAATCACCGATATGCGATATCGCATATCGCATATTGCAAAATTGCATGAAAAACACATAACGATTTAACGATTATAGCGATCTGCGATTTTGCGATATTGCGATACTGTGATCCACGATCTTGCGATAGCGCAATCAAGCAACCTTGCGATAGCACAACATAATGAAATTGCGGTAATGTGATACAGCGAAATGCGATACTGCGATGCAGATCGCAGAAACATTCCATCGCAAATTTTCCTGGCTCAATATTCAAGAAAAAATTTCTATAAACCAAGAATTGGATACGCGCTTTAATGATAATTAATGAATTATACGGCAGTTGTTAATGAAAGATGGTTTTGTGTTGTTCGAAGAGCTAGTTTACGTCAGGTGGCATGTTTTTGCATATCCGTAGAATTTAAAGCTTTCCTGTCGATTTTTATTATCATTACTCTCTCCTCACTTGTGAACTGTAGGAAAGAAAAACAAAAAGTTACACAAAGCAATGTGCAGGAAGCTATGAGGAAAAAGGGTAAAACTCCAATGTTCAAAGACAGAGAAAAGACGCCCGCATGCAACAGAGCCACAAATTCACAGAACGCTGCTGAGCCATCCATTACAAATCATTCATTTACATCCATGGTTGAATGAGTATTGAACGATGCTGATATCAACAGGCAGTTTAATGCTCAAGGTCAAGAGCTCACGAAAGTAGTATTTTTTACAAAGTTTGAATATTTATACCCTGTGAAGAAAAAGGCGCTAAAGGTGAAAAACGCATCAGAGAACCCCGGATCAAAGAACGAAGGCAGTTTCCGATGCGCAATTAGCACCTAGCGCTAATTGCGCATCGCTGAGAAAATTGCAAAATTGCTCAAAAAGCAAAGCCTCTAATTGCTCAGTCACTTGTAAGTCCGAAAAATGCAAGAAAGCAATGGTAAAGAATAAACTGGAAACATAAAGCTAAAGAAAGGCAGAAGCGATTCAAGGGTTAACCAAGTTAAACTTGGATTATTACTGAGCATCCATGGTGAAGCCACATAGTCAAAAGATGACTCTCGAGTATATCATCGATTTTGCTGAAAAGATGGTGCCAGCTCTTACCATTTATGTTTGCTTAGCTCAACCAAAAGTGGAAGACAATCAGCCGAATCTCCCAGGAAAATACTGAATGCTTGCAACATTAAGGAGCAAATGCAGAAATAGTTAGATATTATATTTAATTTTTAGAAATAGTTTTTCTTAGAAAAATGGCGGTCATTTAAACCATATCCTGAATATGTGTAATTAAGTTATTTAGTTAATAGTATTTAAACCCTTCTCATGCATTTAGAGAAGGGTCCAGAAATTTATCAAAAACTTGTCCTCAGAACATGCATTTTTGCACCCTCAGAGGAGGTCTTGGTGAATGAATGGATCAAGATTTGTTGATGTTTGCATTTGATATCTACCACTGATGTTGCACTTCTGTACTCTTAGTCGATGTTAGAGCAAGGAGAGATAAATCATTGTCGCTTGAAGCTTATGAGTAGGACTAGTCATAAATGGTACTTTTATCTCTTGACCATTTCTACTTATGTGTTAAGGTGATATATAGTTCTTAGTTGTTTATGTATTATTGCATGAATGCCTGAGTTATCATTTGACACTTTTGTACGGTGATAGCTATTTATTTATGCTTAATGTATGAATAGCTCATTATGCGATATGTTTTTCACAACTGTTTCGTTTAACTTTTTATGCGAAGTGGTTCATCTTTATTGATTTCCTTTATTATAATCGTTGAATGATCTTTATTACCAGTTGTTATTTGAAATCTATTTAGATCGCATAATAGAAGAATTACATCCCAGGTTAGTATAGACTTAGATGTTATTGCTTATCAGATTACAATAGCATAGAATTAGATAAGGTTGAATTAGAATATCTTAAATAGGAACTGTTAGATCAGCAACATCAAATTCTACACACACACACTCATAGATTGGGAAATTGGTCCCATTATCCCCAATCGGGCCCGCTATACCAAACGGATAAGGAGCTGCCAACCAAGGTCCGGACTGGGCGGGTATCCCCCTTGTTGTCGACCTGATTTTCGAGGCTTCAACATATTTGGCGCTAGAAAGAGGGCCTGAACTATGAATGGCAAGTAAATCCAAATCTGAATACCATTCTGAGAGTAAATCGCCCTCACCATCTCCCCCGACTTCTCCATTACACTTAAATCCAGAGTTAGAAGTCGCTCGAGTATCAACCGCTGCTACACACCCTGACATTTCAGAACAATCTATTGTTGAACTTCCTGAAGTTGAATCTCTGATTCACAAACTTCAGCGATTTTTCCATTTATCCTCAAAGATCTAATAAATCTCAAGGCAGCGTGACTTCGCATTACAATCCTGCTCATCCCCTGACCAGGCTAAAGAATGAAAAGTTTGGAGTTCAGCCAACCGAATTACCTCTTTCCACAAGGAAAAGAGCAAGGAAATCACCTAAAGAGTCCGACAGTGAGACTCTTTTGTCAACATCGTCCATCTCAACTTCTTCACTGTGAAGTCAACCATCCACTCCACCACTCCAAATCATCGTCCATCCGTCCATTGGAACTCCCACAACTCTTCCTCAATCATCTACAATCGTAGTATCCTCATCCTCCCAGCCATAGGGATCATCTTCTGCACTTTCCTCTCTTAGCAGTTCAACAATGGCGCAGTCTCCATGGAATAACCCTGGGGCAGTCTTGATGCCTGCACCCTTGAGTCAAATACCGGCCCATCCTGAGAAACGGCTGCCTAAATTTAATCCCGAGGCAGGCATGCTAGCAGAAGAGCACATAAAAAACTTCATGCTATCCATTAATCTCAATGGGGTTACTAATGAAGATGTTGTTGTTCGACTTTTTCCTTATACTCTGTAAGGAACAGCCGGGTCATGGTATTTTTCATTACCCTCCGGATCCATCACTAGTTGGGACATCTTCCAGGAGCAATTCCTGACCAATTTTGGTGATGACAGGTCTACGAAAACGTTAATTAATGACCTATCCAACCTTAGAGCCGAATCTAGAGAGCCTATCAAGGATTTCAATTTACGTTTCAACAAAATTCCTACTGCTTCCCAGCCCAACAAAGAAGTATGATGTGAGTGGTATATCACCACTCTACCATCGAACATAGAAATCTTCGTGGACAGGGCCAATAAAACAACTTTAGCCGATAACATGAAATAAGTAATAGCAGTAGAGAAACGTATAATAGCCGAAAAGAAATCTGCGATAGAGGAACGTAAATCCAAAAAGTCACCTTCAAGGAAGACTCCAAGAAGAAGCAAGCAAAAGATCCATTCGATTTGGAAGGATTACAGAAAGTTCTAAAGACCATGTCCAATGAAATGGTCGACATAAAAAAGCAAGTAGTAGAAAATTCTTCAAGAAAGCTCTACAGAGCTTTTAAAAAAAGTCCTTCAATGGATTCAAAGCCACCCAATGCTATTTCAAATGCTGAATCCGAGGAAGAGGAAGAGGAAATTGCCACTGAAGGGCAGACTGATGAAGAAGAAGTTGTTGAATTACAAGGAATGTGGGATTTCATCCTCCCACAAGAAGAAGATCAAGAAGTATTTCTAGTTAGCACACGAAGCAAAAATCAACTTCATCCTCCCCAGACTATCCCTAAGCCGAAGAGCGCAAGCTCTGCAATAAAGGATAAGGTCGCAACAAAGAAAACGACATCTAAAGCAACTCAAACCATCCCACTCCAAACAGATCAAACAACTCCATCTAAAACACTGATTGTGTCAGATGAAATCGAGTACGATATTATAGAAGACATGAAGAAGACTAGGGCTAACATCACCCTTTACGAACTGAGCAAGTTAAAGCATCAACAGAGGATAATGATGAAAGAATTACATGCTGTGCCAGTTGCACCTTTACCTGCCGTTGTACTTTCTCAAGCTTCCCATAACATGGGAAGACCTCCAACTAACGTGATCAATAAGATTGATCCGAACGACATCGCTCTAATTGGAGGAAGATCAAGATCTCACACTCCCCCGTTTCTCCTTACTTATGAAATCTTCAATAAAAATGTGCATAATTGTTTGGTAGATTCTGGTGCTTCATCGAATATTTTACCCAAATCCATATGTGCCAAGTTAAACGTTCAACTGTAGAAATCTACTGTGCGCATAGTTCAGCTAGATCGATCTCAAGTCGAAGTGATTGGCGAACTAAATCAAGTAACCATAAGGTTGTCATCCAACCCAAAAGTATGTCAAGTTATTGACATTTTAGTTGCTGACATTCCTGAATTATATGGCTTAATTCTTAGCAGGGATTGGTCAGAAAAACTTCATGGATATTTCGCAACCAACTGGTCGCACATGTGGCTTCCCTACAACGGTAAAGCGAATCAAATAAAAGTTGAATGAGAGCTACACTAGAAATACATAGTAACAGAGTTAGAGGGGGAAAATGAACCAGTAGCGTATAACAACAGCATTATTGGCAATTACTCGGTAGATTCTTTCCTCGGCAATTTCAATGCTCATGCGTCACCCTATTTAGAACACTCTGTTTTGTCCCAAGTCGAAAATTTTTCTCGAACTGATAGTTCGAAATGTATCAATTTTTTAGATAAACCTGTAAATAAATCTTTGTTTTGGAAATTATTTTTTGATGGTTCTAGATCTAACGAAGGAGCAGGAGCAGGATGCGTTTTGATTAGTCCAGAAGGAGATAAAATCATGCTCACATGCAGACTCGAATTTGATTGCACCAACAATACAGCAGAATATGAGGCTTTGGTCCAAGGCTTGTACAAAGCAATCGGGTTAGACGTCAAGTATCTTCAAGTTTTTGGAGACTCTAAGATTATGGTTAAACAGGTACGTAACACTATACATTGCTTATCAGGTCATTTAAAACATTATCAATCCTTAGTTCAAGATCTGACTGAGCATTTCATAGCGTTTAATATCTCTTCAATCCCCAGACTCCAAAACGCAAGTGCAGACCTTTTGGCTAACGTAGCTTCTAAGCTTATTCCTTCAGAAGATTTTAGTCCAGATAGATTCTCAATAGAATTAATCTTTAGACCATCCATTCCTGATAACATCACAAATTGGAGAGTATTCAATGACGATCCTGATATTGTAAATTTCCTCACATCTGAAGGATCCTACTCCAATCAAATAATTGATGAAGACCAGCATGATCGACAATTGCAACAAGATAGCACTAACAATGCTATACCTAAGTCGGTGGTCAAGTTAGAAGACTTGTACGATTTGAAGGATCGGTTTAAGAGGTCTACCAATTCAAAACTCCAAAGTTCAACCTTGAACTACGAAATAGTAAACCTAGGAACTGATGCCAAACCGCAAAACATTAATCTAGGCCTTGGCCTAACCCCTGAAGAAAAACTAGCGTATATTTGTCTTTTGAGACAATATAAAAATGTTTTTGTCTGGAATTATGATGAGTTGAAAATATACAACACTTCCATCATCCAACATACTATTCCCATGATCGATAATGAAAAACCTATCCAACAAAAGCTGAGAAAGATCCACCCCAATTTAGAAAACCAGATAAAAACTGAGCTCAGTAAGTTATTGAGAGCCAGAATAATATTTCCCGTCAGACATTCTAAATGGGTCTCCAATATGGTACCTGTTAGAAAGAAAAACAGAGATATTAGTATCTGCATTGACTTTCGAAACCTTAACAAAGCCTGTCAAAAAGAAAATTTTCCTTTACCACCTATGGAACAGATACTACAGGTAGTGGCGGGCTCAGAATTAATGTCTTTCTTGGATGGATTTTCAGGATACAATCAAGTGTTGGTACATCCTAATGACCAATTGAAAACCACATTTAGAACTAAATGGGGCACATACGCATATCAAAAAATGCCATTTGGTTTGATTAATGTTGGTGCCACATTTCAGAGAGCCATGGACATCGCATTCAAAGGTTTATTCAATAAATCTGTAGTAATTTATTTGGATGATATAACAGTGTATTCGAAGAAGCGAAGTGACCATCTTAAAGACTTGAAACAAATCTTTCAACGGTGTTTAAGGTATGGAATTTCACTTAACCCAAATAAACGTTTTTTTGCATTAAGTGAAGGGAAACTTCTAGGATTCATAGTGTCAAAATCCGGTATTCACATCGATCCCGATAGAATCAAAGAAATTTCTGAAATATCCCTACCTCACAACAAAAAAGCCATGCAATCCTTCCTTGGTCAGATCAACTTTGTAAAGAGATTCATTCCAGATTTTTCACAAATCGTGTCTCCTTTGCAAACCGTGATTAAAAAGAACTCAAATTTTAAATGGGGCCAAGATGAACATGAAGCATTCAACCTAATCAAACAAGCTATTATTAATTCTCCATCTTTAGCAACTCCGAATTTTTCATAGCCTTTCATTTTATACACATTTGCCTCAGATAAGTCATATGCTGCGATACTAACTCAAGCAAATCAAGAAAAAGAGGAAGCCCCAATTGCGTTTTTTAGTTCAAATTTACAGGGTGATGAACTAAATTATTCAGATGTGGAGAAACAGCCTTATGTTGTTTTCAAAGCGGTCAAATACTTTAGACCTTTCTTACTTAAAACCCATACTAAGATTATAGTACCGTTTCCAACGGTAAGGAATCTTCTAGTACAGAAGGATGTGGGTGAGAAAAGGGCCAATTGGGTTATTTCCTTACAGGAATATGACATTGAGATTAAACCGGCAAACATTGTAAGAGGTCAAAGCTTCTACAAAATGTTGTTTGGAGCATCGCAAATTTCTGAAATTCCATCTCAAGAGGTACAAATGTGCGAGGTAAGCCGAAACGATGCAAAGTCATTATACGTTGATATCATTTATCATCTTAAGAATGGGTATGCTCCTTCACACCTCAATCATACTAAGAAAAGAGCTCTAAGGTTGAAAGCCAAACAATATTAGCTCATAAATGATATTCCTTTTAGGAAAAATTATGATTCTATTCTTCTTAGGTGTCTTGAGAAAGCTGAAGCTGAAAAAGTTTTGCAGGAACTCCACGATGGGCCGGCAGGTGGACACTATGCTGGAGATGCTACTGCACATAAAATCTTACGCGCAGGATATTACTGGCCCACATTATTTAAAGACTTGCACAGATACATGAGGAGATGTCAAGTCTGCCAAACTACTGCTGGAAGACAAAAGAAGCCATCCTTGCCACTACAGCCGGTAAACATCGAGCAACCTTTCAATCAGTGGGGATTGGACATAATAGGTGAGATCGTTCCTCACTCTTCTAAGCAACATAGGTACATCCTCACAGCAACAGATTATTTTACTAAGTGGGTAGAAGCAGTTCCACTCAAGACGGCTAATGCTAAAATATCATTGAGTTCATAGATCAATTTATAATCACCAGGTTTGGATTTCCATCCGCTTTAATGTTTGATAATGCATCATACTTTTCTGGAAATGAAATAACTGAATTCGCACTTAAAAGAGGATTCAAACTTAAATATTCGGTCAATTACTACCCACAAGGCAATGGGTTAGCTGAGTTCACAAATAAAAACCTAATCAGGATTATTAAAAGAACAGTTGACCAAAATCATAAAAATTGGCACAAGGCTTTGATATATGCTTTATGGGCAGACCGAATAACGCAAAAAGCTTCTATCGGCACTTATCCCTTTAATTTAGTTTATGGGAAAGAAGTGGTTCTTTCGACTCACTTAGAAATTCCCTCTTTGTCTTTAGTTCAATACATTGATGAAGTACCCACTTCCTCCTTACAGCTGAGACAAATGGAAATAATTAAATTAGAAGAACAATGAGAACAGGCTAGAAAAACGCATGCTCATCATCAAGCACTAGTAAAATCCTCTTTTGATTCAAACATAATGACTAGAAAAGATTTTCAGATGGGACATTTAGTTTTAAAGTGGGACAAGGCTCATGAAGAAAAGGGCAAACATACAAAATTTCAAAGAATGTGGCTTGGTATTTTTCAAATTGTAGAAGTCATAGGTCCATCAATGTTTGTGTTACAGGATTTAGCAGGTAAGAGGGATCCTTTGCCTGTTAATGGACAAATTCTCAAGAAATATTTTCCATAGAAGATTATTATTCTATTTTTGTAGAGAGTTGTTTTTCTTTTTCATAATAAAACTAGTTGTGAGTGGTTACATTAGGCATTTGCGAAAAAGACACCAATTCTCTTTCAAATTTTGAACTTTTCACTTGTATAAATAGAAAATCTTTTGGAAAACTAATCTTTATTATTAATAGATCCAGTTAAAGACTCTAGCTCAAATATGATACTAGTTTCAACTTCAAAAAGTTTGATGAAAACAACCTTTAGTGAAGAAATTGTTTTATCTCAGTACAATGAAAGGTATCAATAACAAAATAAAGATTCTCTGTAGAACATCTGTTTCCAAAAACTCTATTATTGTCATCTAGAGCTATCTTAAGGAAACAATGACTTCCTCCCTGCTAAGGAAATCACAATTTTCAGAGGAACAACCCAAGGATACACCTTATCTTGAAGAATAAGAGGTCTCATCACGAGCCGACTTATCATAATCACAGATATTATAACTTGCTGACTTTGCCAACACTGTACACCACAACAGGGCAATGACTCAAGATTGTTGCAATCAAAAGACAAGGGGTCTCATCACGAGCCAGCTTGTTCAGCAAAGTTATAAATCAAGTGAATGACTGTGTCATAATTTGGCTACCAAACCAAGACATTGTTCTTCAGGAATAAAAAAGAAAATCAAAGCAATAAGTGTGGATATGGATTTTTCTTTGAAAGGTGTAGGCTGCCTTAAGTAGGATACATGATCATTGTTGGGTAACAGTCAACCCTGTCGAGGCTATAAATGCCTGCTGGCAGCAGAGGCTCTACCTACGACAAATGAGCATATTTAAAACTAGTTTACAGAGGAGACTTTGTTTTATCTTTACAAGACCAAGTAATGACTGATGTAAATACAAGGACTAGCCTAAGGAACCAAATAATCAAAGTGGAAAATGGTTGAAACAAAATATCATTGATAGTTTAGAGCATAATGTACTTTATCTTTCCATAATAAAGTTTAATTTTATGAAAAATTTTCTATTTTGGAAGTTTAGAAAATTCAATAGAAAAACAGAGATAACTAGTTCTTCCAATTGAATCACCAATTGTTGTGGCCACCAACAACCCCCCTCCTTATTTAGTTTTAGCAATAACACTAGGTAAGTGGGGACGCTTAGTAAAAAATTCAAAAAATCAATTAAGGCTCATGTATTTTTACTCCTTAAGAAACATCGCATCGCGCAAAGAATGATAGGACATTTCCTTATGAGTAAAAATGATAAACTGCAAGATTGTAATAAAAACTCACATTGGAAAACCATAAAAAATCGTCGATATGCGATATCGCATATCGCATGTCGCAAAATTGCATGAAAAACACATAACAATTTAACGATTAGAGCGATCTGCGATTTTGCGATACTGCGATAGCGCGATCAAGCAACCTTGCGATAGCACAACATGATGAAATTGTGGTAATGCGATACAGTGAAATGCGATACTACGATGCAGATCGCAGAAACATTCCATTGCAAATTTTCCTGGCTCAATATTCAAGAAAAAATTTCTATAAACCAAGAACTGGATACGCACTTTAATGATAATTAATGAATTATATGCCAGTTGTTCATGAAAGATGGTTTTGTGGTTTTCGAAGAGCCAGTTTACGTCAGGTGGCATGTTTTTGCATATCCGTAGCATTTAAAGCTTTCCTGTCGATTTTTATTATCATTACTCTCTCCTCACTTGTGAACTGCAGGAACGAAAAATAAAAAGTTACACAAAGCAATGTGTAGGAAGATATGAGGAAAAAGGGTAAAACTCCAATGTTCAAAGACAGAGAAAAGACACCTGCATGCAACAGAGCCGCAGATTCACAGAACGCTGCTGAGCCATCCATTACAGATCTTCCATTTACATCCATGGTTGAATGAGTATTGAACAATGCTGATATCAACAGGAAGTTTAACGCTCAAGGTCAAGAGCTCACAAAAGCAGTATTTTTACAAATTTTGAAGATTTATACCTGGTGAAGAAAAAGGTGCTAAAGGCGAAAAACGCATCAGAGAAGCCTGGATCAAAGAACGGAGACAGTTTCCTCAAAAAGCAAATTGCTCAAAAAGCAAAGCCTCTAACTGCTCAGTCACTTGTAAGTCCGAAAAATGCAAGAAAGCAATGGTAAAGAATAAACTAGAAACATAAAGCTAAAGAAAAGGCATAAGCGATTCAAGGGTTAACCAAGTTAAACTTGGATTATTACTGAGCATCCGTGGTGAAGCCACATAGTCAAAAGATGACTCTCGAGTATATCATTGATTTTGCTGAAAAGATGGTGCCAGCTCTTACCATTTCTGTTTGCTTAGCTCAACCAAAAGCAGAACACAGTCAGCCGACTCTCCCACGCAAATACTGAATGCTTGCAACATTAAGGAGCAAATGCAGAAATAGTTATATATTAGATTTAATTTTTAGAAATAGTTTTTCTTAGAAAAAGGGCGGTCATTTAAACCGTATCCTGAATCTGTGTAATTAAGCTATTTAGTTAGTAGTATTTAAACCCTTCTCATGCATTTAGAGAAGGGTCCAGAAATTTATCAAAAACTTTTCCTCAGAACATGCACTTTTGCACCCTTAGAGGAGGTCTTGGTGAATGAATGGATCAAGATTTGTTGATGTTTGCGTTTGATATCTGCTACTGATGTTGCACTTTTGTACTCTTAGTGGATGTTAGAGCAAGGAGAGATAAATCATTGTCGCTTGAAGCTTATGAGTAGGACTAGTCATAAATGGTACTTTTATCTCTTGACCATTTCTGCTTATGTGTTAAGGTGATATACAGTTTTTAGTTGTTTATGTATTATTGCATGAATTCTTGAGTTATCATTTGACACTTTTGTACAGTGATAGCTATTTATTTATGCTTAATGTATGAATAGCTCATTATGCGATATGTTTTTCACAATTGTTTCATCTAACTTTTTATGCGAAGTGGTTCATCTTTATTGATTTCCTTTCTTATAATCGCTGAATGATCTTTATTACCAGTTGTTATTTGAAATCTATTTAGATCGCATAATAGAAGAATTACATCCCAGGTTAGTATAGACTTAGATGTTACTGCTTATCAGATTACAATAGCATAGAATTAGATTAAAGTTTGAATTAGAATATCTTAAATAGGAACTGTTAGATCAGCCACATCAAATCCTACACACACACACTCATAGATTGGGAAACTGGTCCCATTATCCCTAGTCGGACCCGCTATACCAAACAGATAAGGAGCTGCCAACCAAGGTCCGAACGGGCAGGTATCCCTCTTGTTGTCAACCCGATTTTCAGGGCTTCAATAGAACCCCGTACAACTACTTAGATCAGGTGGATCTGAGAGATCTAAATGGCGGATTGGATAGCTATGAGCGGCGGAACAGATTGTTGATGCGGATCTGATGGATCTAATAGATCGGAATGGCTGGTTTGCTAACTCAGAATTGCGGGACTGATGTCTATTGCTGCTGCACCCCTTTGCGCGAGCGGATCTAGTAGAGATGATGCGTTATCCCCTATAGAAAAGGGAACTATGGTCTCGAGGAGTGTCAGGTGCTACAAATCGCAATATACATAAGGATCTGACAGTATTACTCAGCCCAATGTTTCAGGGCTCTAACTAAGGAGGATCAACCATACCCTTAGTTGTACAACCCGACTACCCTATCGTACGGGCGAGTAATCTCTCCGAGTGTTGTTCTCGGTGTACTGTAGCAGCAAGACGGCCGAGGGTTTATCTATGGCGAGGTGGCAGAGGAGCTAAGGGGCTTCCGATATACCCATAAGGTACTTGGAAGACAGTCCATACGCGGTTCTGTCTAATGCGCTATTACTCGAAAGGGTACCCACGGGGGTTGCAAGGGAGTCCAACAAGCGTGACAACCTCTTGTATTTCCTACATGTATGCCTCCCCAAATCCGTAGGTTTATGCGCTCAACGACAGATCCCATGGTTTAAAGACGCTAGAACACATCTCTAGCCAAAAAAAAAAAAAAAATTCTAAGAAAGGGAGATCCCACTGGCCCTGGAAAGTGCTCTGATACCACTTGTTATGCACTTAACCTGCAAAAGATACCCAAATACAGAATATGCGAAGAAAGATACCCAGAACATAAAATAGTGAGAGACAACAGCAAATATTTTATTATTCAGAAAGCAATGTTCATTGACCTCTTCGAGGGGGCAACCTCCAATAGAGCAGAGCTCGATACAGAAATAAGACACGATGCTCCTCGCAGGGAGTCTCTATCCTTTATATATGACTCAAACATGCAATACCATGGATCAATACTATGGGTTTTATTAATACCATCTATCTAATACCATGGCCCATTTGCAGCTAACTGTGGTCCCATCATTAATTACGAGTTAACCACTTACAATTATTAATATGGGATTTATTGACTCTTTACTGTAACTCGATCCCACTACATAAATAAGTGGGTTAGGGTGGGACCCTAACAAAAAAAATTTTTGGAGCAGGTGCTAAGTCAGTAGGGGTGGGTGGTTAGCCCAACCATCGTCTACATGTGCCATTTGACAACCATTAGCGATTAAATATTCAGTGCTAAGGCCATATTTTCACAATTAAACCGGCAACATTTTGCACCAATTTCAACAGGACTTTCGTCGATCCCAGGTGAATTTGTCACTTAGCGGTTAGTGGAAATGCATAATACATAGAATGGTTAGTCAATTTTGTAGAATTGCATGACAAATAGCATAACTTTGTTCCAGGAATCATATCTTGCTAATTGTTTAAGCTTTTTGAGCTCAACAAGACACTTGATAGGGGTTTTAGAGCATTCTTGATAGAATTTCAGTGTAATTTTTACAATTTGAGTTATTTTAACTACTGTAATCTGATATTTGAGCCGATAATTTAAAGGCCCAATATTGGAATCTAGACTCAAAGATGTAGCTCAGGAGGGGTGAGCTCAGTCATCAAATTGTTGTTTGTGTAATGTTTTTTATTGTTTATTTTTCTCTATTTTATTTTTGCAATTAACTAAAAACACTAAGTTTATGTGCTTCTACAAATTGATCCATATCCAACAAGACATAAACCTACTTGCAAAATTTTTATGAAACCTTCAAGTTTTTAATTTTAGATCATTTAGTTATGGTAACATTTCCATGACCACTTTTTTCTTTATCATAATTAGATTTTTCAAGCCACTCTCAAAAAAATGTTAATTCAACTTCATAATCAAATTCAACACTCACTACTCAGGTATCCTCACTTGTCTGTGCTACAAAGGAAATGTTATTTTCATCCTAAACATGTTTCTATACACACTCAACTTCTATATTTTACCATGTTCATGCTTTGCATCTTGTACATAATCAACTTTTACTTCTCCTATTTTTCAACTATGTTGATTATGACAATTATAGTTCCCATGAGTTGTATACCTTAGTTTTCTTTAACGGATTCTTCCACAACTTCTCCTTTTACTTTTACAATATCCAAACATATTTCTTCTCTAGTTATAATATGCACTTCACTAACAACTATAATTCTTTATGACTTATCTCAATTTTGATTGATGTTATTCCATCTTTATTTATATGTCATTTCTAGAATATTCCAAGCTTCTTTGTATGTGGTTGATGATGCAATCTTGGGAGGAATACTATAATCCGATCCATATTGAATGATCCTTCTTATTCACAAATAGTCGATCCTTTGGATCTTGTGTCATAGCCTCATAAGCTACATTACTTTAGGATTCCTTAAACACATCCAAACCAATTTTCCTTAAATCATCAATTTGTAATATAGTGTTTTCATTCTAATGGGCCAAAATTCATAATTTTTAGTAATGAAAATAGGTGATCATAGATAAGAACTATAGAGAAAATCATACCCATAGATGGCGGTAGATAAGAACTAATTAAAATTTCCATTGTGGTATTTCTCATGAAAACTAATCATTTGCAAAATAAACTATAAATCTTTATAAACCATTTTTATTTTTTAAGACTTTTTTTTTCTAATCCTTCAAACACACTTTTCAACATAGATAAAACTCTTTTCACCATATACACTAATAAAATTACACTGAGCCAAACGTCATGGGTAAATTTACCATATCTATATTTTCTTTTAAAAGCATTCCATACTTTTAAACGTTCACATATTATTCCAATATTTAAACAATGACGACCCCTTTGACAATAAAATTCTAGCTCCACCTAGCAAGACCAACTATGAGGGACTCCACTCACATGATGGCAGTGGCGGTGACTGCAACCAAGCATGACCCCTTCAAGGCTCTCATTCATTTCCAATGCTAATAACAATTTGAGGCTCAGACACATTGATGACATCTCAATATACAAATGGCTGCAACTTTCTTACAATTTGGTGCTCGAAGCAGCTTTGTGCTCATGGAAAAAAATAACTTCTACTCACCACACAATTAGCAACTTTCAACTTATTCACAATCTTCACGACCTGAAATTCAAATTCTCGTTCAATGCTTTCATGTATACCTCACACTTATATCATCTTATTCCTCAACACTTTTATGACACCTCACACTCAAATATACTTCCTCATGATCTTAACCATCTAAAATTTAAGCTCTTGAATCTTATGATCTGTTATGCTCTCTATTCTACGAAGATTCTTAAGCATTTTCCTGGCCTTCTGCTCTCATTATCTGATCCTGACCGTGTAAAGAGTCTTAAACCTGTTCCAATACCATGAAATATATTTTAGAGAGATAGAGACGGATTGAGGAAAACTCTTCATACACCTTTGGGGCACTGCATGCCCTTCTCATCATTAAATAGGTTTTCCATAAATCAAGAGTAATATAGACTTAGCTTCTAAGGATTTCTATAATTTGAACAATATTTCTAAAAACATCCATATTCATGTCTCTCTTTTTCTTTATGAAAATGACTAAGACTAAGCCCACAAGGGGCACAATGATTAGTGATCATGTTATGAATAATTATGTAAATGATGTAGTCATAATGCCCATTTCTTTTTTTCCAAAAATGACTCAAACTAAGCTCAAAGGAGAACTTCAATTGGTCATCAAAGTGTAATGAAGTATTATGTAAATTATTAGAATCAAAATTCAAATCGTAGATGAGTCAAACAAAATATTTATTATGAAGCAACAAATAACTATTAATTAATCTTAGAAATTATTATTAATCATAATTTAAATTATAGCTGCATTCTAATTTTAAAACAACAAAACAAAATTTTAAATAACTATTTAAACTGCAAAATCAAAACAAATTCTCCCTAAACACAAAGAATGAACATGTAATTTGAAAAAGGGTATGTAATTTCAAATATGGCACTTAAACTACCCAATTGAAAAAAAATCCCCATGAAAATGCCCATATGGGAACATGTAATTAGAAATTAAAATCGAGTATGTGTTATGCAAGAAAAGATAATTATCTAACCATGTATAGATATATCAGAATTTATAGGAAAATTTTGCAAAAGTGTTTCACCCAAAGTCACTCACATTGTAGATGATGATAATCATAAAAAATAAAAGGAAGAGTTGAACTACGCTACAGTTTTATTGTATTCAAAAAATTGGGTCATAAAAATATTAAAAATCTTTTTTATGTTTTGAAATATATTTTAAATGTATATATAAAATGAAAAACTTTAAAATCCAAAATCACTGTATTAATATAAATTTAATTTTAATTTATTATTTACATAATTTTTAATTAATAATATAAATTCTTCTTAAAAAAAATATAACCACTAATAATAAAAGCCTACATAAAACTTCTGAAAAAACACTACAAACAAATGTCTTGGTACTGTGTGTGATCCAGATTTAAACAGGAACGCAACAAATTATAGAGATAACCATAAACACAGAGATGCAGTGGAAATAATACTTCATTTCATTAATGTAAAATACTTAAATATGCTTACAAACAGAAATGGAAATAAACCAGCTAGGGCGATGGTAGCTTATCTCTGAGAAGAGATGTGGCGGCTACATGCCTTTGAACTGTGTTACAATGAGGCTCGTAGGCCTATTTATTGTTGAGAAACAATGGAAAACCCTTAACATCCCAGAACCTAACCCTAGAAGATGAAACGCCAAATTGTGGGCCCCGTTTGGGTAAATTGGTACATCAATTTCCCGGGGTCATAACTTTGGCACCTGATCTCTGTTTGACGTGTACAGTAGCTCGTTAGAAAGATCTATCTGAGAACTATAACTTTGGAAAGAGAAATAGCGGTCCCACATTTCCCACAAAATGTCATTTAGGGCCTCAAAACGGCTCCGGAAGTTTAGGACCCAGAAAACTGCTAAAAATAGTAAACTATGCTACAATTTAGGAAACTGAAAAACTGAAACAGACAGTTGTGGGGGTCCAAATGGGATAGGTGGCTGGCCACCAACATCCACCTAGATCAGTGTGACACATCAAATCCATAAGCTAGAATCTATATAATTGAAAATCAATAAATAAAACTATAAATAATTGATAATATTTAATATTAAATGCTGAAACTAAATTTTACTGATGCTTTTTAAAACCATAAACTCATTAAAATCCAATATCATTTCACTTTCCAATGATTACTCTATCCACATATATTTAATGCAAAACATAAAATATAAGAAACATGAGATTGCGAAAATAATTCGATTCAATGGTGATAGAGAAAAATTGCCTAAATGAAATTTTCTTGCTTTCCATAATCACCTTACTGTGAACATGTGGGTTATGGGCCACCTATACAAAATGGAAGAATTTCCATTGGTGGGTTTTAACAAAAACCCGACCAATCACCAAACAGCATTTCTACACATAATTCACTGACGAACGCCGGTCCCACTTGAATTCACACAAGACCAGACCTCTAATCACAATTGAATAGCAATAGGGAATTGAACAACAATTGCAATTGAACATCAATCGAAATTGAACAAAAATCACAATTGAATAGCAATCCGTAATCGAACAACAATCATAATTGAACAACAATCCGTAATCGAACAGCAATCGCAATTAACGCTAGATCACTTTATGACCAATATCCATTAGATAACACATGGTCATCAAATATATAGCCTACAGGCCTTCAACTCGCATGCAGGTTAGTTTCAGACCTAACCCCACAGTTGACTATGATGTAAGCGCTGATTAATGAGATCGACTTGAGTGTGGGCCTTCAACCACGATTAAGGCATCCCGTACTCTCCTACCCCCACTGCGGTTGCTAAACAAACTTCCTCTTGGCTTCGAACAGAGAATTATCATCTTGATTTCATTCTTGGAATGGTCAAATTTAGGTGTTAATGCAGATCTTCCTTTGTAGTTCCACTGAGTTGTCTCTGAAAAAAAATTCATGAATTCCATTCTGGTTCGAATTTCCCCAATTACATATTGTGTGAAGTGGAGTTCTCCTAGCTCAATACAAATGGATTTAATGACTTAATATACACATAACTACTTCAACTTCAATCAGATCATCATGATGATCATGATTGCTCTGTCTCATTCAACTGGATTACCGTGTGGAGCTCTCGACTAATGATTCACACTAAACTTCACACAAACACAGATTCATCTACCAACCCTACCCAATCAGAGAATCGACATCTCAGGCTTTTTCAATGCATATTTTTAGATCCAAAGATTCGACTTATTACAATGGTCTTTTAAAATGATAGAATTGCTTCAACACAGAACATTAAAGGGGCAAATCTCTTATCCAAGACCTCAACAGGAATTCAATCAATCAACAATCATCTAGATGAAATAACATAATAAAAAATTTCTTTCCTTAATCAAACTATATACATTAAATACTTGGCCCGATTTCTACATTTGAAATGGCCCTCACACATTTCCTCACTCCCCTCTCTATCTTTTCCTCTATCGCTACTTCTCCCTATCCTCCCTATCCTATCTTATCTATCCTCATATGCAGGCTTACATTTATAAAATTAATTACATAGTTATGGATTATTCTAAATCCATGATTTCCTTGATAGATCACTCAACTAGATCCCTAAAATATCTTATCCCTATTTTGACTCAACTAATTTCTATTCAAGGAGCTCATAATCCCTAACGTATCTGTATAACCCAACTCCTCTCATATTCTCAATTATAAGAGAATATTTACAATAAAACACACACTTAGATTTTTATCTTAAAATGTACATTATTTATAAAATAATTAAGAAAAACATCACCCCTAAATCAACCAAATAAAAAACGACATTTGAGTAGGATGCTCCTGCATCAAACTCCCCGTGTAGAAAATATTCCATAGACTCTTGTCTATGATGTCTGTCACTTTTCTGTAATAATGCGATAGCCACAAGTCTTAGCGACTTGCTACCTCCAGGATTCAAAACTTTGTTTTGCCACTGGTCCTTTAAAGTGTCAACTCCATTCTGTAATTTTGCATAGAATTCCTAGAATAGTATTTTCAGAGAATTATTCAACATGATTCTCAACTTTACATGCCACACCATCTTTTCCTCCAGAAATATAGACTTGTGAACCGCAAGTGGAAACTTGAAACCCACTTTTCTGGTCTCTGAATTTCAAATGGGTTTCGAACTGGATCTATATTAGCACTTATAGTTTTATTAGCTGAATCAATAGTGTTGAAATTAATAAGAGCTAAATCTGAAAGCTCACCATCACCAACATCACTCACTCTGTCAACTAGATTGCTTCAGTTTTTACAACAATTACTTCCACCAATTCTTTGGAGTAATTCCTCTTTGTCAATTACATCAATATGATTGATGTTTTCTGTAGTGTCTTCTCCTCCTTCCATTGTAATTTCTCTGGTCTTATCTTCTTCGGCCTCTAGCTCTTTGTCTGCTGCTTCCTTCTCCAATTGCGCTGGACATTCAACTTTTTGTAATGAAGAATAATCAAGAACTTCTTCTTGATCACAACTATAGTCATTGATTGTCCCTATACTAACAAATTACTCATCCAATATTGTACCTGCATTCATCAACAAATTATTAGTTTTAAAAATACAAGACCTTTTGCCCTCTTTTGATGCTTCAAGCACCAATCTCCCATCATAGACCTTCTAGATTTCAACAGATCCTCTTTGTTGTGACTCCATTCCTTTGAGTCTCTCCTTCTCTAACAAATCAATATGAATTTGTTCAAGTTCTCTAAACTCATTTATCAGCTTTCCATTCCACCTATGTTGCAATAGCTTCCACGTGACCCATTTCTTCATTTTCCATATGTATCTTCGGTCTTCATTTGTATTTATTTGTAGCCACTCCATTAATATATCTACTTCTGCTCTCATGACTGCCAGACTATTCTCACGCTCTTCATTCTGATGCCAATTGTTATACTGTTGGGTCCCTATAATACTAGTGATTACCCCATTACTATTGTAGTTATACCCCTTATTTATATTGTTGTGCCCCTATTACCCCCATATTGTTATTTATGTGCCCCATAGAATCCCTCTATTGTTATTTTTGTGGCTTTATATTATTATTGTTAGGTCGGCTGGATTATATTGTGACTCCTTAGACTCCTATATATAGAAAGGAGGTTTTGTCATTTGTATCATCCAAGAATTGTTCATTTATGTAATGTAAAGGAGGTTTCCCCCTCGAAGAGGCTGAATTCTAAGGCGTTGATCTTTCTTTTCTATCTTTTCTTGAGCTGGTTTCATAACATTTGGTATCAGAGCTTTGGATTCTAGGGTTTCGCTGCTCCAAACAGGTCATCGTGGAATTTTTGCTATAAAGTTTTTTATGTGACATTTCAGAAGTCGAAAAAAAAACCCATTTGAGAAGAAATCGTGCTGAACCTTGGGTCCGAATTTCAGAGCTTTTCGCGCGATATTTGCGGAGATATGATCTGAGGAAGTTGGTCTTTTTGCAGACTCCTGAATTACATTCAAAATAGGTGACCTGGGGAAAATCGTCATAACTTTCTCTCTGGGGATCGGATTGAAGTTTCGTAAGAAGGTACAAAAAGAGGACGGACTGTAGTTTCTTGTGGGTGTTTTTCAAATCCAAAGGTCGAAACAATGACTCGTGGCATGTCGTACAAGTTCGCTCTACTGAACTAGTCTATAATCAAGTCACTGTGGGAGATTTCGCATAACTCTTCCTTGGAGAATCCAATTTGGGTCAGACTTGTGGCATTGGAAAGAGGACACAGAGAGCTACTACAGATCACAAATTCAGAACTAGATGATTGGAAAGTACAGAGATACATCAGAGGCAATATCGAGCTCCTACAAAGTGAAAAAAGGTGTGTAGATTTTTTTTAATTTTTGCTTAAGCTTGGTTTGAAAATTTATTTTGAAGGAATTCAAAGGGCATAGTAGAGCATTATTATCGGTAACTGATGCCCCGAGGAAAGAAAATGCAAACACCTAGTAAGGAACCTGAAAGCTCTAGCATGACTCATGAAGAAGAGGAAGAAATGCTACATGATATATCAAAATTACAAGAACAAGTGCAACAAATGTCACGCTCACAAAAGTTAACAAATGCTAAGATAAATGGCGTGGAAGCTAAGATAAATGGCGTGGAAGCTAAGATGAATGGCATGGAAGCTAAGATGGACAATTTGAAGATAGATTTGAACACAAATTTGAAGACAGGCATGGCAGATTTGAAGACAGATTTGACTAATTTTCTACAAGAAATACTTACTAATGGTGAAAAGGTAGTAAAGGAAACTCATGATGAGAACAAAAGAAATGTTAATCATGATTCCATAGATGCTAATGTTGGATCGAAGAATCACCATATTCCAAAAATCGATATGAGGAAGTTTGATGGCAAGGATCCCGCCACATGGATATTACAGATGGAGCAATTCTTCGATCTCAATAATGTGCAAAACACACAAAAGGTACGTATGGCAACTTTATATTTGGAACCAAATCAGTTTGTATGGTATCAATGGCTTTGTTCTCGTAAACAATTTATCACTTGGGCAATTTTTACGGAAGAATTGATAGCACATTATGAGGATACAAAAAGCAACACTTTTTTTAGCCAATTGATAAGTCTCAAACAAAAGGGTTCAATAATGGAGCACATTGAGGAGTTCCAAAAATTGAACATAAGGGTAAAAGATATTCCAGAGGAGCATAGGATTGATGTGTTCATAGGGTCTTTAAAGGATAATATCCAACATGATGTGCGCCTTTGGGAACCTGATTCATTAGAGAAGGCATTCAGGTTAGCAAGAAAAATGGAAAGCAAAATTATGGCAACTAGGAAGCATACCATTCACAACTATAAAGACGGAAGTGTTGTTGCCCATAGTCTTCCACAACCTACAAGGTTGACACCACAACAATTGGAAGAAAAAAGAGCAAAAGGGCTTTGTTACAATTGTGATAGCAAATACACAAAAGGTCATAAGTGTGCTGAGAAGAAATTATTCTACATAGATTGTGAAGAGGAAGAAGAAAAGGAGCAAGAAAGGTCAAAAGAAGAGGATATATTCCAGGAACAAAGCCTAGATGAAGAACAAATAAATCCGACCATATCTTGTAATGCATTGGCGGGAATTACCACTCCTCAAACCATCAAGATAGAAGGACAAATCAAGAAGAAAAAGGTAATAGTGTTGATTGATTCAGGAAGCACCCACAATTTTATTCATTGTAGGGTAGCAAAAGAATTGAATTGCTTCCTATATCCAGCACCAGAGTGTCAAGTGATGATTGCAAATGGAGGAACAATAAATTGTTCTGGAAAGTGCCATAATATCAAGCTATCCATGGGAGAATATGTATTGACTAGCCCAATGCTTTCCATTCCAATGGGAGGTGCTGATGTTGTACTAGGAGTCCAATGGCTACAATCCTTGGGTACAATAGCTTTTAATTTTCAAGAACTTTTCATGAAATTTTCTGTGGAAGGAAAGGAAGTTGAATTAAGGGGTATTGCAGGGAAACCAGGAAAGATAATCAGCTCTAATGGCATGACAAAGCTTCTAAAAAAGGAGCAAAGAGGTGTAATTGCACAATTATGTTCGCTAGATGTTTCCACATTGGAATCATCTATTTCTCCAGATCTCCAAAAAGTCCTGGACAATCATTCCAAGGTATTTGAGACTCCCAAAGGTCTCCCACCTATGCGTGATCATGATCATGCTATTCATCTGATTCCAGGAAGTGTTCCTCCAAACATCAGGCCGTACAGATATCCCTATGTCCAAAAAAGTGAAATTGAACGTATGGTTGCAGAAATGCTAGAGGCTGGTATAATTCAACCGAGTCAAAGTTCTTTCTCAGCTCCAGTAGTATTGGTGCACAAGAAGGATGGATCATGGCGCATGTGTCCAGATTATAGGGAGCTCAACAAGCTCACTATTAAAGATAAGTTCCCCATTCCTGTCATTGATGAATTACTGGATGAATTGCATGGATCAATTTACTTCACCAAGTTGGATCTTCGTTCGGGATATCATCAAATCAGAATGAAGATTGAAGACATTTCGAAAACGGCATTTAGAACTCATGAGGGTCATTATGAATTTTTGGTCATGCCTTTTGGCCTTACCAATGCACCTTCAACATTTCAAGGTTTGATGAATTCAATTTTCAAACCATTCCTTAGAAAATTTGTGTTAGTATTTTTTGATGATATACTAATCTACAGCAAGTCTTGGAAGGATCATGTTGAACATGTTGACAAGGTGCTACAACTATTGGAGGAGAAACAATTATATGCAAAAAGATCCAAATGTTTCTTTGGAGTCCAGGAGGTGGAATATTTGGGTCATATTGTATCTCATGAAGGAGTTAAGGTAGACCCTAGCAAAATTAAAGCCATTAAGGAATGGAAAATCCCCACATCCATAAAGCATCTGCGAGGATTTCTTGGGTTGACAGGGTATTATCGCAAGTTTGTTAAGAATTATGGGAGAATAGCAGCACCTCTAACAACATTATTGAAGAAAGATTCATTTTCATGGACTCCGGAAGCAACAAAGGCCTTTGAACATCTTAAAGAGGCAATGTGCCAAGCACCGGTCTTAGCTACACCGGACTTCACAAAAACCTTTATTGTGGAATGTGATGCTTCAGGAAATGGAATTGGTGCTGTTCTAATGCAAGATGAAAGACCCATTGCTTTTGAAAGTCGTCCAATCAAGGGAAAGTTTTTAAGCAAAGCTATTTATGAGAAGGAAATGTTGGCAATACTCCATGCACTTAAGAAATGGCGACCCTACCTAATGGGAAGACACTTCAAGGTAAAAACGGATCATGATAGCCTTAAATACTTTTTAGAACAAAGATTATCCTCTGAAGAGCAACAAAAGTGGGTCACAAAGATGTTGGGTTATGACTTTGAAATCATCTACAAAAAAGGGAAGCAAAATGTGGTGGCAGATGCACTCTCAAGAAAGGATGAGGATGTGGAAGCATTGTTGTGTGCCATTTCTATTATCCAACCAGATTGGATAAACGAAGCAAAGGAGGAATGGAAGAATGACGAAGAAGTGTGGGCACTTATTCGAAAGCTACAACAAGATTCCAGTACTTCTGATACATTTAGCTGGCAAAATGATTCGTTATGGTACAAAGATCGCTTATACCTCTGTAAGAATTCCCAGCTAAAACAAAAGATTCTTATGGAATTGCACACTTCTCCCTTAGGAGGGCACTCAGGATTTTTAAAAACTTACCACAGGGTTAAGAAGGAATTTTTTTGGGATGGCCTTAAATCAGATATTCAAAAGTTTGTGGCGGAATGTTTGGTTTGCCAACAAAATAAAGTTGAAACAATTAAGACACCGGGTCTATTACAACCTTTATCCATTCCAAGCCAACGTTGGGAGGAGGTTTCAATGGATTTTATCACAGGTTTACCCAAGTCTGAGGGAAAGAGTGTCATCATGGTGGTAGTTGACAGACTTACCAAGTATGCACACTTTTGTGCATTATCACATCCATTTAAAGCCAGTACAGTTTCTACTGCATTTATGGAAACAGTTCAAAAGCTACATGGAAACCCAAAGATTATTGTAAGTGACAGAGATCCCATTTTCACTGGAAATTTTTGGACAGAATTATTTTCTTGTCTTGGTACTCAGTTAGCTCATAGCTCATCTTATCATCCTCAATCTGATGGGCAAACTGAGATAGTAAACAAATGTTTGGAAGGATATCTTCGTTGCTTTGTATCTGATAAACAGACACAATGGGTCAAATGGTTGCCTCTGGCTGAATGGTGGTATAACACTTCCTTCCATACAGCAACAAAAATGACCCCATTTATGGCACTTTATGGGTATCAACCACCATCCATCACATCATATTTAAGAGAAAATTCTAAGGTTCAGGCAGTGGAACATCACATCGAACATCAACAACAAGTCCTCCAACTCTTAAAGGATAACCTCGTGTTGGCACAAAATAGAATGAAACAACAGGCAGATCAACATCGCAGTGAAAGAAGTTTTGATGTAGGTGATTGGGTATTCCTACGGCTACAACCATATAAGCAAATGTCCCTAAAGCAAGCTAAGAAGGATAATAAATTATCACCAAAGTATTATGGTCCGTACAAGGTGTTGCAAAAGATTGGTACTATGGCATACAAATTGGAGCTTCCTGCAGCTTCTCGATTGCACCCAGTTTTCCATGTTTCATGTTTAAAGAAGGTTATAGGCGACAAGCTCCCAGTTCAAACAATATTGCCAGAACTTGACGAGGAAGGAAAAATTATATTGGAACCGGAAGCAGTCACAGAAACAAGAACTCGACAGCTACGAAATCGATCAATTTCAGAGTATCTTATCAAGTGGAAGAACTTATCCGCTGAAGATTCCACATGGGAGGATGAGAATTTTATGCAGAAGTATCCAGAACTGCTCAAGCGTTGAGGACAACACTTTTTTGAAGGAGAGGGGCATGTTGGGTCCCTATAATACTAGTGATTACCCCATTACTATTGTAGTTATACCCCTTATTTATATTGTTGTGCCCCTATTACCCCCATATTGTTATTTATGTGCCCCATAGAATCCCTCTATTGTTATTTTTGTGGCTTTATATTATTATTGTTAGGTCGGCTGGATTATATTGTGACTCCTTAGACTCCTATATATAGAAAGGAGGTTTTGTCATTTGTATCATCCAAGAATTTTTCATTTATGTAATGTAAAGGAGGTTGGCCCCTCGAAGAGGCTGAATTCTAAGGCGTTGATCTTTCTTTTCTATCTTTTCTTGAGCTGGTTTCATAACATATACTCCCGCAATCTACTGGCTTCCTCAAATTTAATCTCATGTTGTTGTTGATCTCTTTTAAATTTTTGGTTTCTTCCTGCTGGATTAGCACTTTTGTTTCCTTCATGTCTCTAAGGAAATAACTTTCTTGCTGCTCCTGATCTTTCGTCTCATCTTCAAATAATCTCTGCTCAATTTCTCTGATTTCAACATCATATTTATTAACGCTATCTCCCGTACCTACAGCCAAATTATTAATTGAAGAGTCAAAACATTCACTTAACTCTATAGACATTAGATAGATTTCATCCTTATCATGCATGGTAACCGTAATCTCTTTTTTATCAGGTTTTGAAAGATTCGTTTCTCCTTCAGGTTCCTTGAGAAATATTTCTAAGAACTCTATTTCCATGTGAAATATTTCCAGAATTTCATTACAACCTTCATTCTGAGCTTCATTCTTTTTCTGGCAATCCCCCCGAGTTATCCTATTTTTTGTACCATCACATTGCAAAATTCTTTTGTCAATTTCATTAAACAAATTCATTTGTTTACCTCCTTGGAATACCACTATGGTATTTTCATTATGCTTCTGGTTCATAACAACTTCAACTGGCTGTCTTACACCAAACAAAAATTCATCTATGAATCCTTTCTGCTGCAATAAATCAGCACCTTCCTCCTCTAAAAGAAATTCTCCATCATACTTCACCTCAAGAGCTTTATTCATATTTGTGACAATTTCACCAGACTGTCCATCATCTTCTACACATCCCACAAACACACAAAAACTATGAGATTTAAAAACACAAGGCTTCATAGCCTCATCTTCTTCCATGATCAACATATCTTCAAATTGTTCTGAACTATTCCAATAGTCCAGGAGATCTTCAGCTGATCTCCCATTATCCTCTTCAGCCAAAATTTCACCTTGTTCTAGTCCACAAAGGGAAACTTCCATTTCTAACTTTGCTTCTCTGATGTTTTCCATCAACCACTTCACTTGTCTCTGTCGTAGCCTTCTTTGTAACTTAGGACACTTCACTATTTTTTCTTCAAAACCAACCTTGTCTTTGGTTTTCCTCTAGCAGCATTGTTAACACATCGAGCTCTTCTCTTATCTTAGCCATCTCCTTGTCAAGCTCCGCTTGACTCATCCGTTTTCTATAGATTGTTCTAGCACCCTTTTCCTTCATCTTGTAGCCTTCTTCTAAATCTCCCATATGACTTTCCATAGCCATCTTCTCTTTTGTGTGAGCTTCTACACCTCCAACCAATCAACTTCCTTTAGTGTTGATCTTCTCACCAAGCTTCTTCTCTTCCTCATTTCCAAGTCCTCTTTTCCTTAGAACTTTCACTGAGCAATCTTCCTCTCTCTCTGGTTACTACACTTCTCTTAAGGACTCCTCTGTCCCTGTCTATTCCAATTCTCAACTGGAATGACGTTCTACTACAATCTCTAAGAACTTCCAAAAGTTCTTCCTATAGTCTTATTGTTGTAGTCTTGTGCCAAACTTTACCATTCATTCAACTGTTGTGAACTTTCATACCTTTGTAATCATAAATCTCCATAAGAAAGAACACCCTTGCTCTGATACCAAAAATGACACAGGAAACACTGCCTAAGGGCAATTTCCCTTCTTTTCATAATCACCTTACCATGAACTTGTGGGTTATGGGCCACCTATACAAATTGGAAGTGTTTCTATTGGTAGGTTTTAACAAAAACCCAACCAATCACCAAACAACATTTCTACACATAATATACTGACGAACGTTGGTCCCACCTGAATGCACACAATATCGGACCTCAAATCACAATTGAACGATAATCGAGAATTGAACAACAATCGCAATTGAACAACATTCGCAATTGAATAGCAATCACAATTGAACAACAATCCATAATCGAACAACAATCGTAATTGAACATCAATCCATAATTGAATAGCAATCGCAATTAACACTAGATCACTTTATGGCTGATATTTGTAGGATAACACACGGTCATCAAATCAATGGCCTACGAGTCTTCAACTAGCACGTTGGTTAATTACAGGCCTAAGCCCACAGTTGACTGTGGCGTAAGCATTGACTAATAAGATCGACATTGAAAATTGAGTGCATGCCTTCAACCACGATCAAGGCATCCCATACTCTCCTACCCCCACTGTGGTTGTTGAACAAACTTCCTCTTGGTTTCGAACAAAGATTTCATTCTTAGAATGGTCAAATTTAGGTGTTAATGGAGATCTTCCTTCGTAGTTCCACTGAATTGTCTCTAAAAAAGAAATGCACGGATTCCATTCTAGTTCAAATTTCCCCAATTATGTATTGTGTGAAGCAGAGGTCTCCTAGCTCAATCAGATCAAAATATTTGAACCTCCTAATCCAAAGATCACTATAACAAATGGATTTAATGACTTAATATACACATAACTACTTTAACTTCGATCATATCATCATGATGATCATGATCTATCTCTCTCATTCCATTGGATTCATGTACGGAGCTCTCGACTAATGATTCACACTAAACTTCACACTGACACAGATTCATATACCAACCTTACCCAATTAGAGAATCGACATCACAGGCTTTTTCAATGCATATTTTCAGTTCTAAAGATTTGACTTATTATAATGGTCTTTTAAAATGATTGAATTGCTTCAACACAGAACATTAAAGGAGAAAATCTCTTATCCGAGACATCAACAGGAATTCAATCAATCAACAATCATCCAAGATGAAATAACATAATGAAAACTTTCTATCCTTAATAAAACTATATACATAAAATACTTGGCCTGATTTCTATATTTGAAATGGCCCTCACACATTTCCTCACACACATCTCTGTCTTTTCCTCTATCTCTACTTCTTCCTACCCTCTCTATCATATCTTATCTATCCTCATAAGTAGGCTTACATTTATAAAATTAATTACATAGTTATGGATTATTCTAAATCCATGATTTCCTCCATAGATCACTCAACTAAATCCCTAAAATATCTTATCCCTCTTTTGACTCAACTAATTTCTATTCAAGGAGCTCATAATCCCTCGCATATCTATACAACCAAACTCCTTTCATATTTGCAGTTATAAGAGAATATTTACAACAAACCATACTCTCAAATTTTTCTCTTAAAAGGTACATAATTTATAAAATAATTAAGAAAAATATCAACCCCTAAATTAACCAAATAAACAACAACATTTGAGCAGGATGCTCCTGCATCAAATGGATGAGTAAATAATGCCAATTATGCAAAAAATTGTATAAGAAATGTACAATTCCATGATGGAAGATTGGTTTTCACAAGTAAAAAAGACCTCAATTCAAATATCTGTAATAAGAAAACCATAGCAATCTAACAAAAAAACATATTACCTCTCTGTGTGCTTGATCGTGATCTATGCTCATGTCACATGCATGTTATGTAGAAATTTACTTTTCTGTATGTAATATCAAATGTATGAGTACATTAATATTGATTTTGAAACTATAGCTATAAATCACCCAAAAATATCAAAACAACATACCCTAAATCGTACTATGCATCAATTTGTTCTTTTTCCATCCCTACATTATAGATTTTTTACATATACAAACTTTTTTTTTCTAGTTGTACAAACTCCCATTTAAAATTCAAGAAAATAGTTGTAACCCTAATGTGTTTGTCTATTTACCAAGGCCTTTATGTTTAGATCAAAAGTTTCAGTAGGGAACCTGTCATATGCATCCAATGAAAATTCGTTGTAAGATTGGTAGCAGATCGATTCCCTGATTTTCCCTTTACCTTGGAACTGCTCGGATTATTTTTCATATCAAAAGTAAAGTCTTCCCACTCGAACGAGGGTAGCTATGGAAACATCCAAGTCTTCCCGTACTAATTAAAGCAACAAATTCCACAAAATTGCTATGAATACTCTCTAATGTTGTTCCTTGGTCAACAAGGAGAAATTTAATCAAGGTCAAAAGGAGAAAAGTAGTAAAAGTTAATATAAAGGTTGTTATATATATATATATATATATATATATATATATATATATATATATATATATATATATATATATATATATATATATATATATATATATATATGTATGTATGTATGTATGGTTTATAACATATAATATAGATTTCCTATGATATTGTAGTGTATTAAATCAATTAATAATTTTATGATATTGTAATATATTTTAAATTACAAAAGGATATATATATATATATATATATATATGTATATGTATATGTATATGTATATGTATATGTATATGTATATGTATATGTATATGTATATGTATATGTATATGTATATGTATATATATATATATATATATATATATATATATATATATATATATATATATAGATAGATAGATAGATATCGACAGTTTTAATAAGGAATAATATGAAGGGGAGGAAATAATAAAAGCAAAGCTAAAAGAATAGAATGACTATTAAAAGAAGAATTTTCAAATGAGGAGGGGGTGAATAAAAAAAGGAAAGGGATAAAAATTGAATTAAGGTTGGGGTTATAGAAGAACAAGATTATAGAGTAAGTTATGGATTATTGGTTTCTAGAAGTGATTGAGTTTAAGCTATCTTCCATGTTGAAATTATTGGAGTGTTTTTTGACCTCTAAAGCTTCTCTGATGATTCGAGTATTTTCAAATGGGATACAAGCTAGGATTCGAGTCTAGTCAAATAAAAATGGTGATTCGTGTTGAAGGAGAGCCCAACAATGACAAACATAGTTAGTTCGTGACGGTTGCTATCTGTGACATGCTCCTTACGGTGGTATGTGACCAACTAGCCTGTTTGGTCAATGTAAGACTTACTGCATGAACAAGGAATTTGGTAGAAACTTGATCGTTACATTGGGTTAGAATTATTTTTGGCTGCCCGGAAAAACTGTCTCAGGGTAATATGGGGCTTGAATACAGTCTTGATGTTAATTTTGGATAGAATCTTGGCAATGATATTAGTATTTGATTTTATGTAAGGGAGAGAGACTCGGCCAACATGAGTGGATGTGTGAAAGTGGTTGGCTTTGGCGTGAGAGGTGCCTTGGAATGCTTTATGAAATTGAGAGGCTGAGTAGCCATTAGCTTTGAAAGCTTGGATTAGGTGGTACTTTTCTGAGGGAAGGAACTCAAGAGTAGATATTTGAAGGGCATGGGAAATAAGAGTTTATAGGAAACCTAAATTTTAAGAAGGGTGTTGGTGAGAATGGGCATGAAGATAACTATCTGTGTGGGTATTTTCTCGATAATATTTATGGTTAAGGGAGACATAGGAATCTGGGTCACAAGGACATCAAGAGAAGGAAGAGAATTATTAAATTTGATCTCCATTATGAATTGAATATGGGAAAAATTTTATTAAGATGGGCAGGAAAGGCATTGCGGGCTTGCAGGTGATGCTGTTGGACAACAAAAGTGTCATCAACAAATATATCCAAACACTTTGGCTTTTGATTCCATGAATTAAGAGCTTTGGTTTTGAAAATTTTCGTGAACATATTATCCACTACTAGAGATAGGGAATAAACTAAGGCAGTCGCTTTAGTTTTCTCATAGACAATACTTTGAAATAAAATAAAGTGGAGGAGAAGGAAATATTGATTAGGTTTAGGGTTTCATCCTCAAACAACTCAAAGGTTAGATTTAAGGCTTCAGTGACCAAAATTTTTGTAAACATGGAAACTACATCAAAACTAAGAAGAATGTCATGCTCGTCCATTGGGATGTTTTTGGTTTTAAGAATTGAATTGATGTATGAGGGGGGTGGATCCCACAAATTCTTGAAGCTTTGTCATTAAAAATTGACAAAGCACGTAGTTTGGGGTTCCAATGGAACTGACTATAGGCCTATGGGGGAGCTCGATTTGTGAATTTTGGGCTAGCCATATATTCTAGGGGTTTGGGGAGCATGAGGGATGAAATGTTGTTGAATAGTAGCATCAATAGAAGATGATTTTATAGCCTTAGGATTTTTTGGAAGGATTTTATAGGAAGAAGAGAAAAAACAATCAAGTAATTTGGATTCAAAATATTTAATGATCATTACAATAGTAGCATTTGATGCACGATTATTAGAGCTTCCAAGCCATTAAGTCTTAAATGTGAAAAATCTTTAAAAATGGCTCTTTGTTTTTTAGAAGAAATCATATTCTTCTATGTACGTAAATTGTATATTCTGAGTTGAGATATTTTATGATTTTTAGAACTCATGAGTGAGAGTTTTAGAAAAGTTATGGATAGGTGAGATTTTTTCCACAAGGAAAAAGAACATATACCCTCAAAAATGTGACATATTCTAGGGATAGATTGAGTGATTTTGGGAATTTAGAAAAATATGTTAATGGAGTGATTTATGAAGTAATTTGAGGATTTAGGAAAATCTACTTTATGGAGTGCTTTTAGGATTTAGAGAAGATATTGAATTTCTTAATTCTATTTATTGTAAGCCTATGGGCAAGGAGAAGTAATGGCCAAAATTAATGTAGATCATGACAAGAGAGAAATAAATACCTCTGTAATTGTTATGTAATTGCATGGACGTCATTTTATAAATGAAAGAAATTTTCGTAATGTTCACAAATTGTCCTTATGTGTATGTGTGAATGAAGAATTCCAATTTTACGTGTAATCTAGAATTAACTAGAATTTCAAATCTTGTATATGGTTTTGAGATTAAATGATATGAAATTTAAATATCACAAGTGAGGTTCCATAGATTTTTTTTGTGTGTTTGTTTTATTGTAGGAACAAAGAGTGAGATGAAAAAGTGGTTAAAGGTGTATGGACACCTTCACGTCAATATTGCATTAGCATTTCAAAAGTAGAGAGTTAAAATTTGTGGGAAGAGGTAGCTTTTAATGTATCAAGTGGTATCAGAGGTCATTAACTCTTAAGAAAAGAGAGTAAAAAATGATTATGATCTTTTATATTTGAAGAAAGGATAGTCTTTTATACAAACATTAGAGTTGCACAACATAAGGAGGTTAGCAAATTGTGATAGTGCAATAGTTAAACTGGTCTTTGTATTTATGAATTTATTTGTGCAGAGGAATTGATGTTTACAAGTAGCAACTGAAGGAGAGTGATAATGGATAATAGCTTGGAAGCTGTAATAGAGAGAACAAGTGAAGTGAGAATTATGGAAATAGAACCTTATAGTAGAGGAAATAGGGAACAAGTATAATTTTTCAAAAGAAGTAAATTTAGTAAGTGCAACAACTAAAGGAGCAAAGGAGTGCTCAAGAAGTTTCTGAGAGAACTAGAGAAAATTCCAAAAGTTCAATATAGTGAAGAAAGTTTGATGAGTTTTTGAGTAACAATAAGAGGAGATTTTCTATAGAGAAGAGGCTTGGTTTCAGTTCATTGTTGAGCATGGAGAAGCTCATAAAGGTACAGATAAGTATGACCACATAGGGTCATGGAAAAGGTTTAGTGGAAGCCACAACATAAGAAAATAATATGTCAAGTAAAAATACATCATGTAGAAAACAAGTGATGGAGAGTTTAATGGGGAACTTTATAAAATGAAAGCATGTTTGAATGTGCTTATGGTGTTATTAGAACAAGACAAGGAAGATCAAAGGTGTAGATGGGTGCTGCAGAAAAAGGTAAAGTTGCACAAGTTGCAGGTGAAGCTGAAGGCGAGATTGAGCATTCAGGGAATGAAGGAAGAGCTCAAGACAAGAAATATGGAGGTTTACATTTGTGAACTAGAAGAAGGACCAGTCCTTGGTGAAGAAGAGGATGTTGGAGTGGATGAGAATGAAGAATCTCATATTTATGAAACTAATGAATTTTATGTGAATGCATGCATAGAAATTGAAGATGAACATGAAGAAATAGTTAAAGAAATAGAAACCAATCTATTTCCTAAAGATAGCGTTAAACCTCAAGTAAAGCATTCAAATTTAATGTTTAATGATTTTGAGGAGGATATGAGGTATTTAGAGGAATGGCTAGCAAGAGATGCATGTGATTACATAGAGGTTGCAGGAATAGTTCAAGTTGATTTAGAGCAACATATCAGAGTGCCATACAACAGTAGTATGGAGGAAGAGAGAATGCAACAAATGGAAGTTGACAACAAAATATTACAAAAATATATTCAGATGAATAAATTAATGTGATTTGGATGTTGATGAAGAGTGTCGAGGAAAAGGTATTGTAGAAGGAAAAAGGAAGTTCGCAATATGGTACATTTGACTACTCAAGTATACATTAGCCAAATGATAGGAAGGCTACAATTTAAAGTTTGGACACCTAGAGAGACAAAGAATACAACGACTGAATAAATGGAGCAACAACATAATGAAGTGGACAAAAAATTACAAACTAAAGTTTCTGGTCCTGAGGATTCATAAATTGATGACACATGACCACGAGGTCATGAGATTCTTCTACGTTAGGGGTCTATCATTAGATCTTCAAACAATTAAGTCTTCAATGTGAAAAAACTTCAAAAAAAGGTCTTTATTTTTTAGAAAAAAATATATTCTTCTACGTCAATAAATTATAATTTTTTATTTGAGATATTTTATGATTTTTAGAACTATTCTGTCATAGTTTTATAAAAGTTATGAATAGGTGAAAAACTAGGCACATGTGAGATTTTTTCCATAAGGCAAAAGAAAATGTACCTTTTTTATTTGAGATATTTTATGATTTTAGAACTATAGAGTCATAGTTTTATAGAAGTTATGGATAGGTGAAAAACTAGGCACAAGTGAGATTTTATCCATAAGGCAAAAGAAAATCTACCTTGAAAAATGTGAGAGATTCTAGGGATAGATTGCTTGATTTTAGAATTTAGACAAATATGTTTGTGAAGTTATTTATGGATGATTTATTGGGTGATTTGAGGATTTAGGAAAATCTACTTTACAGAGTGATTCATGGGTGATTTATGCAGTCCTTTTAGAATTTAGAAATTATATTTCATTTTCTAATTTTATTTATTGTAAGCTTGGGGAAAATGAAAACTGATGGCCAAAATGAATGTGAGATCGGGCCAAAATAAGAATACATATTATTGTAATTGTTATGTAATTGTATGGACATGATTTTATAGATGAAAATAATTTTCGTTATGTTCACAAATGGTGTCGGTGTGAGTGAAAAATTCCAATTTTATGTATAATCTGGAATTAAAAAAAAGTTTCAAATCTTGTATACGGGTTTGAAATTAAATGATATGAGATTTAAATATTACAACTAAGGGTGCATAATTATTTTTATTTGTGTTTGTTTTATTGCATGAACAAAGAAAGAGATCAAAAAGTAGTTAAAGGTGTATGGACACCATGATGTCAATATTGCATTGACATTCTAAAAGTAGAGAGTCAAAATTTATGGATGGAAAGAGTTGGATTTTCTAGCAGCATTTCCTTTTATGTCCTTTAAAGATATAAATGTGAGGGGTCGTCTGATGGCTAAGGCTTATTCTTTGGATAAATTTGGGTTGGAGATTTGGTGCGACAAAGTACTCTACTAAAAAATTTTCGAATTTCTTCAACAATATGAGGGGAGGTTTTGAGAGACTAACTCAATAAAACAAAGCATGTATTCCTTGGGGATCCGATGAGGGTCAAGAGCGAAATTTAAAGTTTTTTTCCAAGAGGTGAAGTGTTGAGGAATCAAGTTCGGGAGCGGGTGAGAAATTGACAACGCAAGAAGGCTGACAAAAGGAGGGGTGGGTGGTTAATGGATAAGACAAGCTATAAACGAAGAATTTCAAAGGAATTTTTTTCGAATGACTGTGATTATTATTAAGAGGAAAAAAAATTGGTATTACTTTTAAAATTTTATTATTATTAACTATATTGGGAGAATTATTATTAAGGGTAGTATTATTATAGTGATTATTATTACGGAAAGGAAGGAATTTACACGGTTAAAATTAATAATATTATTATTAGGTGGAATTTTATTAATAGAAATATTGGTGTTGGTATTATTAAGGGAAGATCCACTAATATTTTTATTGTTAATGTAAAACATATAATTTACTTTTATTATTGATATAAAACATATAATTTATATTAGACTTCCTTACTTTTATTTATATGTGTTCTCAATTCACCAAGGTTTGTTTTACTTTCAGTCTTTTTGATTTGTTAAGCCCGGGCCTCTTTCCCTTCTCTTTGATCATAAAAACAAGTTTGAAAAATAACATTTAGATTCTTTTTCTTGAAATCCAATAGGCTATATTAGTCTTAATGAATCTTAATCATCATTATTATTAATACTATTAATAATATTAATATTATTATTAATATCGTATTAATATTACGACTATTAATATTTTGGAAATTAAAGAAATTGTTTATATTAGAGAAACTATAACTTTTATTGTTATATGGAGAGTTACATAATGGTGGGGGAGAAGAATTAAGCGCAGAATTAGGTTTAGGGTTGAACGGACATGGGGTGCAGGCAGTAATGGAAGAATGCGTAGAGTTAGGGATTCGGTCCGCTGTCCGATTGCTCTCATCCGAGTGCAGAACGCCAGACGACGTATTAATTAGCTCGGAGCAGCTGTTATGTGAGGTATAAACAAGCTAGGAGCAGCGGTTATGGGAGGTATAAACAAGCTAGGAGCACCTGTTGATGGAAGAAAGATGAGAGGAGAAATGCGCATTGGACGAAGAGTTTATTATAATTTAATAATTAAATTTTATTATCCATAAATATTCTCATAATTAAATTTTATTATCTCAATAGTAAATCACAAAGTTTTGATTAGAATAATATCTTTAGTAAATCACAAAATTTGATTGGCACAACTCTGGGAAGAACTCCCCTCCAGTGCCACTCTATAGCTTACTGCGCCATTGATTTAGTTGTTAGACGATGGAATTAATATTCACCATTTGATTCGAAGTGTTCGATTCATTATCCCTCGCTGGGCATCGTATCTGGCATCTGGGCGCGCATTGCATCTGGCATCTCGCAAGCATGCACTGCACTCCGAATCCTCCTGCGCTCTCTGTTCATTAAGCAAAACCCTCCTGCGCTCTCTGTTCATTAAGCAAAACCCTCCTGCGCTCTCTGTTCATTAAGCAAAACGAGAAACTTCCAAGATGTGGATATCATGCCCGGGGGATCCATGAGCATCGTGCGAGAAAGCCCTACTGCTGCCATTGTCAAATTCAAGGCCGGAAGTATCGAGCCGGCCCATCACCATACCTTTGGGCATGATCTTCTTGTTGTCAAATTCAAGGCCGGAAGTATCGAGCCGGCCCATCACCATACCTTTGGACATGATCTTCTTGTTGTGTCTGGGTGATCCCGTTTGATAAAGTCGGTTTTCACACGGGGTAAGTGGTATCTCAGAATAAACAGGAAGCAAGCAAGCGGCATAGCATTGGAAATATGGTAGAAGAAGATATGGCCAGGTCCAAACCCCCGCATATCCTCAAAACCTAGATTTGTCCACCGTTCTTATAAGTTTAGTAGGTTTATTCTAGCATAAGGAGCCTCAAGGTACTCGAGATATTGACTACCCGCTGTTCACCGGTTCGATTCCCAAACGAAATACAGACCCTCCGCCACTGAATTTCCAAGGGTTTCAGCAACAAATTATCATGCAGGCGCCCTGTCAAAGGTACAACTTTTTTATAGCTCGTTTGAGATCCAGTTTTGGGGTTCTGTTCTTTTGTTGTTGGGCTGAAATTGGGTTTACTCAGTGTTAGGTTATTCAGTTGTGTGGGCATATTCTCAGTTTTGTTAATTGAGTGATGCGAATTGAATATAAAACAATCTGGGTTGGGTCTATAGTTCCGAAAAATCAGAGCAGGCATTTTTATTACTATTCAATTCAAGAAGAAATGACTAGATATTGAAAACCCTTGTTTTTAATTTATGGGCTCTGATTGATGTTTGGAGTGTCATGTTCTCTGATTTTGTCCCTTGTAGATCATGCAGAAATGCTTTTGCTATTTTTTCGTTTGACGGGCATTTTAAATAATTAGGCTTCCTCTTATGCTGAGGGAGTATCAGCCACCCACAAGTTCAGTCATCATGTCGTTTTATCAGAAATCAAAATTTGGTACAAATTGACGAAATATGTAGCCTAGATCATGGTCTGCAGAGGAACCAGAATGACCGCATCCCACTGGCTGTGTTGTATGCTGAGCATCACTATACTCTACAGCGTGATGATCTGAAATTTGTAAGTGGTTGGGTCCGAAGACGTGGTGAGAATGTGTGTGCCTAAAATAAACATAGTATTATGTTTAAGCCCTCAGGGCAAAATCATAATCAAATGAAAAGAAAATAGCACTCATTCCTAGGAGGTTAGCCCTCTTAGTATTGCTCTAGGATGACTATGCGTAGCCATGGAATTTCATCATGATTTCTTTAAACAGTGAAACTTCTTTAGAACCACTATGTCTATTTAGAGCTAGGTAACTAGTTCTTACCATATAAAGGCCACAGGAAGTCTGTTTTTTCCAATGAGTTGAATTGCCTCAATTGAAAATTCCTCCAAGAAGACGCGGAGGAGGTAATATGATCACAACATGGTCCTCTACGACAGAATGGAAACTGAGTGGGGCCTATTCCTCTCTACAGATTGGGTCTCCAAATACAGGTTTACTTCTGGGTAATTATTGTGAAAGGGCAATGTCTAGTGGTTCTACGACTGTTGTCATGAATATCAGTGTAATATCTGTAGTAGCAGCGGCCATGCAATCATCGTTCATTGTAGGGAGTAAAAAAATAATATATGCAGTTTTCATTGTACTCAAGAGAGTTTTCAAGGTGACCACCTCTTTGAGGAGAAAATTGAAACATCTCCAATCGAAGTATTTGTAAAACATGGATGGAAACTCCCTCAAATCCTTGGAAGGGAAATCATATTGCGTCCTGATATAATAGATTGAGCACTTAAAAAAGATAAAATTCTCTTCAGTCTCTGCCTTCCATAAGGGTCAAAAGCTTACATACCCATTGCTCACAAGAAATGTGATGAACAGTCTTTGCTTTCTGCTTTTGAGAACATGCCCTGACGTTGAGGATCATCAAGATGAACTATATGGCTAGCATGAATTTGAAGGATCTTCTCGAAGTGTGAAGTCAACATAAGACCAAGAAGCCTAAAATGGGCAACCTAAAAATTAGAATGGAGCTTTTTAGATATCATTCCTGATAATGACATCTTCGGGGGGTGAAGAGAACGGGGAGGTTGAAGATGAGAGAATATGCAACCACATTTAGTTCCCCTACCTCTTTTGAACGGATGTGAGATATTCCAATCGCGATTAATCAGAGTAGTTGCGATTAAGAGTACAAAGGGATTATCGTCACTGTTATAGATAACATTCAATCCAAAAATACGAAAAGAGGGAGAAGATAGTAGACAATGTTTCTGAATATTATGTTCATTGGTCAATGGGAATTTCTAATTGCAAATGTCTATTCTTAAAGGGGAGGGGTGAAGGAAGGCATGGTTATGTCAGCTCACTGTTGAGGTCAGCTGGTGAACTTGTTCACGTCAATCAGGTAGAGATCAAACCTCTCATTTTTTAGGATAGTGTTCCTCCATCATCTGGTCCACCAAATGAGGGAATTGCTTTTGAGACTTGAGTTGGTCTTCGAGAAACCACTTGCTAGTTCAATGGAGTTGTCCTTGTCTTCAAATCTAGTGTATTTATTGCATTTTGTTCTTGGTTCATTCTCCCTGACTTGTAGAATGGTGTCTTTCTCGAAAGGTTGATACATCTAACATTGATGGTTCAAAACAATTAGTTTATCCACACTGAACAAAATGGAAGAATGACTATGTATTGTGATAGATCCAATTTGAAGGCACTTTTACCACTTTGCTTCAGAATTTGAAATAGTCCATATTAGTTTGTTTTCAATTTAAAATTCTATCCCTTCATCCATTCTTTTCCTTTGGCTTAATATTGTGGTTGACTCGTTGCTTATCAAGAGATTCCTTATACTTCTGAGTCTTCTGCAATGCCCACTTCCACCCATCGATGCATTTTGTTGATATGCTTGATGAACTTTTCAGCTTGTCATTGAGTAACTTTCTTTTGTTGTTTCTACCATCTAGCCAAAGTACTTTCTACTCTGGAATCTCATGCATGCCTCAAAGTTGAAAGGACAATTTGTTAGTGGAGCGATGGATCAGTCTATTCTATGCTAAAAATATAAGAATTGATCATCTTGTATCGTCAAATGTTGATGGTCGTACATTCTTAGCAACCACACTATAGTCGTATAAGGTCCTATTGGCCACTTATATTTTTTCATGTGTTGGAATTTAGAAGATGAAGGTTGTGCCCCTTTTCAAATTGGTGTTTATTAATGGCCGTAATGCATTTCCAAAGATGTCATAGAATTTTGTTGTTTCTGTCATATTCAGTGGGTGTTAGTAGTTTGAAATTCACTCAAACATGCTTGAAAAATAGATGTGCAGTTTGTTGCCTTAGTATGGTCTGTGTACATTGCCAAAGTGTAGTTGCTTTTCTTCCAGGCATTTGGCCCCATGATATAGTGTTATTGACATGGGATTAGATACATGTCTACTAATATAATAGCTCTTTTGTAATTGCCTCCTTTTAAACTTGATTAGAAATTTTTAACATTCCCATGAAATGACTCACTATGTTTGAGAGTGTTTCCAACCTCATCAGACTTCATATGGAGAAAATAGAATTTCATAACCCATTCAAAATTTAGCAGACTTAACAGTTTTCGGGATTTCAGGATCAACGGGATTGTGGCATTTCATTAGATTATATCATGTATGAGGATAGGTGATTGGCATTTAATCAAGAGCACCAAGCCCTATATGTATCCCAGTGTTTGGTGTTGATTGTTGAACCCCTTTGCCATGGCCTTAGCAAAAGTGTACCCTTCACTCAAGTCAAAATCATTGATCATGCACGTTAAGCTTTCTCTACCATATTATAAGGCTTGGATTAAGACGTTTGATCAAAATTGGGCAGTGTTGACTAATATCCCTAGAGAATTGAACTAGAGGCAAAAACTAGACAAGAGGAGAGGAATCTAGATTCTAGATGGTTGATTCTTAAATAATTAATCATTGATGTACAATGGATGCCATATTTATCTTGATTTATGTACAAATGTGCATGTTTTCATATCTTCTACAACTAATTTGGCATTTTGGATGTTTTTTTAATATAAATGAAAATATATAATATATATACACACACACAAGACGCTTTGCTTCTGACGATTTTTGGAAAATAACACTTCCGACACTTTGCTTCCAAAAAACAGACCTGCTTCATCCCTGCTTTGAGCAACATTGCTCAAGGGCAAACCATTAACCTGATGTACTTCCTTTAGCTAAGCTATTGCTATAACATGGGCATATTTTGGTCAAAATCACCCAGACTTTCACCTTGGCCAGTCTGCTTCCTGCCATTGGAGAATTTGAGGCCTGGTGCATAGTTTGACATACATCCATTGTTCAACATCAAAATCTGCTAATGCAATTTAATATAATACATTTAAAAAATACATGATATATTGTAGACTAGGATGAGTATGTTAGGATTAGAAAGCAAATGTATCAGGTACCCATCATAACCAGATCCTCCTTTAGTTGAAATTGCACTTTACCCTAGTTGCCCTGTCCCCTATAGAGTGAAAGAGCAACCTCCTTGTCCATAATTTGAGGCACATTTGGTAATTTGATTTTAGTACTGTTGCTGTTGTTTCTTTCTGTGATTTCCCTATTCTGAAACTGTCAATCACACTTACTTCAACAGGGTTGCTTGAACACTATTAGTAGTGTCCGGACTCGTGCCATCATCTCAAGTCATTTTTATGTCATGTATAATCGCTTTTCAGGTGATGAGCCTTAGCAAATTTAGAGATTCCTGATTATGATCATGTCTGGTGGGTAAATAATTGCAAATAATGACTATTTTGTGTCTTATGCGCTAATACCCTCATTTTGCCAACCAAAGTTTTCACGGTGTGCACTCTCAAAAGTTCTTCTTGTTTTTGCATAAGTTAGCAGATTGATTGCTTTGCTTGAGACAGTAACTGTTAAGATTGAGCCTATATTTCAGAACTTAAAAATCAAATTAAGTTATAGTTTTTGTTCCCAATTTTGATGGGAGGCTTTTCACACGGCGTATATTTATATCACTTATTTTCTTATGTCAACTCATGATGGATAGTAGGTTGAATCTATGGATTGTCAAGTCTGTGGCTAGCTCTGGCTAGTGGAGCTTAAGATGCATGCTGTTTTACTGTAGACTGTTTAAAGCTTTGTAGTTATTTGATTTGTAAGGTGTACCTCTTTGCATCCAATGTACAATCCTGCAGGTTTTCATTTTTGCTTAATTTGTTTGCTTTTCTTTGATACGAGTAAATTGTAATTTATAATTAGATCACTCACGACTTTAAAAATTTGCCAAAAATCACCAGTTCAAATTGAACATCCTTAAATTGGTAGATCCAGAGTACTTGGAGCACTGACTTATCATATGTAAGCAGCTTATGGAGGATTTTCTTTGTTAACCTAGGCTTTAATTTAGGATGTCTTGAAGCATGCAACATAAATGGTTCTGAGCACTTCTATAATCTTCATTTATAGTCAAAATGGCAAACAGAAGTTGGCAAGTGTTGCAAGAGTCAAATTCTTTTTGTTATTTCTTTTGTGAGATTTTGGCATTGTATTGTTTTTATTTTTATCTAATAGCCATTTTCTTCTAATTCATTGGTGCTCATTTTTCATGGGCCTTAGATGTTATCAAGAATATAGATGTCCTATTGCTGTTAATGAAGTCTTCATGCCTTCACAAAACTTTGTGCATTTATGGAACTTCCTGGAAATCCATATCCCAAAGCTCCCAGAATTTCCCTAATGGAGTATACATCGCAAACATCCAAAAGGAATCCCTTGAGCAAAGAAATATAAAAGGTTAAGTCAAAGTTTTCCAGGCTTGAGTAAGAGACAAGCCCAGAGTTCTCTAATTGCCAGACCGAGTACTACTCTGAGATTGATACGAGTGATGTTAAGCTTGATACTTATTTTGGTTTTTCAAAACAAAGAGTATGTTTAAATATTTGAATTCCAAATTCTATTTTCAGGTATTGTTCTAGATTCAGGAGATGGTGTCACTCATGTTGTTCCCATCTATGAAGGCTATGCCCTCCCACATGCAATCTATAGAGTGGACATTGCAGGTAGAGACTTAACTAATGCACTATGCAATATTCTGACTGAGAGAGGTTACTCCTTCACTACAACAGCAGAACGAGAAATAGTTCGAGACATAAAGGAAAAATTGGGATATGTTGCAATGGATTATGAAAAGGAGCTGGAACTGGAAAAGACCTCTACTGCATTGGAAAAGACTTATGAGCTTCCATATGGCCAAGTGATTACAATTGGCTCTGAAAGATTTAGGTGTCCAGAGATTTTATTCCAGCCTGCTCACATTGGGATGGAAGCTCCGAGGGTACATGAAACTACTTACAGCTCTATCATGAAATGTGATGTGGATATCCAAAAGGACTTGTATGGTAACATAGTTTTGAGCGGGGGATCCACTATGTTTCCAGGCATGGCTGATTAGATGAACCAAGAGATCACAGCACTTGCTCCAAGTAGCATGAGGATCAAGGTGGTTGCTCCTCTAGAGAGAAAATACAGTGTCTGTATTGGAGGCTCCATCCTGGATTCTCTCAGCACATTCCAATAGGTAGTCCTACCCACCACATTCTTGAAATCAGAAATATCAACTCAACCATATTTCAACACTTGAACTATAACATATAGCTTAAATATTTGGAATAATGGATCATGAGACTCTAGAAAATAGGCTTTATTTAATTGCCAATTATTTTCATTAGTATCCTTCATGCTTATAAAAAGTATGTTATTGTTTTGAGATCTGAAAACACCTCCCAGGTATTGTTTCTGATAGCGGAATAAATTTACAGCCACACATTTTTAAGTTCCTTAAGAAGCATACTTGAGGAGCTACATCACAAAGCACAGACTTCCTTAGACTCTTGTGTCAGGTCTGACCTATAGTTTTTCCACCAATTATCACCAAGGACTTGCATTGTGCCTCGTCTCCTTGAAACTCCCTTTGCAAAAAGAAAGCTCCTGAAAGGTCTTATCTAAGCACAGCTCTGGTCTTAGAAGGACTATACCAGGTTGGTGTTAAAGGGTCTTTCCTGAGCTTTCCAAAAATAAACTTCCCTTTGCCAAAAGAAAGGTCCTGAAAGGTCCTATGTAAGTAGAACTTCAGGTCCTGAAAGGTTTTATATAAGTAGAGCTTCAATCATAGAAGCTCAGCCCTTAGTAGAGCTCTGGTCCTAAAAGGCCAGCCTGCTAAGTCATGTCCCAAAAAGACCTTACCAGGTCTTACTTGAGCATGGCAAAGAGTTAGTCCTAAATGGTCTGAGCTAGAATGTTCGATTGAGAACAAGTTGATGTATCCAACTCTGGTATAACTTGATTGACATAAAAAATGTAAGAGGGTAGTCCAGACTCCAAACTGATAATAGAACCTATGTGAATGGCTTGATGCTAGTCATGAACCAATGCCTTTGGCTACAAGTATTCTTTGATTTTATTAATTTAGACAGTGGAACTAGTCTAATAGAAAAAATGAAACCCTAACCTTAGCAATTTCATTCTAATACCAGTTGGACCCAACTCTACTCGAAGATATCTCTGGCTAAGGAACTATAACTTTTGTTGTTTATATTAACTGATACTAAGGTTCTAACATCAAATAACATCATTCTGATTATTTCATATTTGGTTCATTGATTCATCAAATACAAGCATGTTTGTGACTAATTTCATTGTTGGTTTGTACAGATGTGGGTAACATGAGCAGAATATGACAAATGTGGCCCATCAATTGTTCACAGGAAATGTTTTTAGTCCATCCTGCAGTTTCCAGTAGAGAGTTCATTGTTTCCTAAATCTTTTCGAGTAGTAGTTATTGTCGAGTAGTAGTTATCTTGTGAGAAAATGGTTTGCTGGCTCCAGGTTTGTAAAAGTATGGTTGAGGATATTGATTTCGGATTAACTACATACAGCTCAGAGACAACTAGATTTCTACAATATGTATATTTTGGGTTGATCATTATGGTTTGGCAATTATGTAGGAAGGAAAATGGGTTGTCTATTTTTTATTTCTTTTGAGATGCTTATAACTATTACTTATATTGAACGAATAATATAATGTTCTTTTTGTCTCCTAAAATGTGCTTGGTTGTATGAATTGGTCACTCCATATTAACTTACAGAATTTCAATTCTCATTCTTGGTTGTTTGAATTGGTTACATGTATATTAACTTACAAAATTTCAATTTTCATGAAACAAGTTTTCTTGCCAATACAAAGGCACAATATATGTTGAATTGGTTACATATATATTAACTTACAAAATTTCAATTTTCATGAAACAAGTTTTCTTGCCAATACAAAGGCACAATCAATGTTACTTGGGAGTGGGAGCGACATTTTCAGAAGCTCCCGGTTTGGGAGCGAATCCCAGAGCAATTTTTTAAAAATATATATATTTTTTATATTTTTTAATTTTTGATACATATATGTCAACAAAAACATGTAGAATGATGAATTAGATATAAAAAACATAAAAAAACATAGATTGATCATTGAACCATATCACATCAATTATCTAGAAGTTATAATCTTCATCAACCATGTCCACAAGTTAGTAACATACATATTACAACTGCAACATATTGAGTCTCATGAATCATGATTCATCAAATTCAATCTTAAAGTTTCAACTTCAAGCTTTCAAAATTGAAAATTCAATATATAACATTTATCATCATTGATCACCAAAGTTATACTTGTAAGCTAAGTTTAACCATTACAAGAAATAATATCTTAGATATTTCTAAGTTCTAACTTCTAACTGTTAACATGAAATGAAATGTTATAAAATGAAACATGAATAATGAAATGAATTAATGAAATGAAACAACTTTAATCTTTCACGAAGCATCATATTCATAATTCACAATCATTACCAATGAGTTATAATTGCCAACTTCAAACTTCAAATTTTCATTGTCACAGTCATATATTGTTTACAAAAAATATCATTATGATATGAAAGAGTCAAGAGTCAAGATTCAAGGACTCAAGACTCAATAGTTATGAAAACTAATAGAAATTAGAAAAGACAAGTAAACTGTAAATCTACATGTGGCCCTTGCCACAAGAGTCTCTAGGAGTATAAGCAAGTCGTGGTGGTCTTCTAGGAGTCTCCCACACAGACCGACGACCAGAACTAGAAGGCACATTCCCTCCACGTGAGGGTGTAGATGGAGGTGGCGACAGCAAAGGAACAAGACTCAGAACTCAAGCACTGCTACTAAATGGTGGAGGTGGCATGGCTGCTACAACTACTTCATCTTCATCCCTTATAAGTTCCTCTTCTAGTTCTTTAAGATGTATAGTGCCATCCTCCAAATTATCTTCCTTTGGGTGGTTGTCCCAAATTTTATATGTGGGATCCTCATAAGCCAGATCACAGTAATGACTCAACAACCTCAAGTTGTAGTGCACATAAACCAAGCTTTCTGCCCAGTTTTAATTGAGTCTGTTTCTTTTCACATTATGTATGAAGCTGTAGGTGCTCCAACACCTCTCTGCAGAAGAAGTATTTACAACCTGTGATAGGACTTTTTTTTCCAATTTTGGCAAAAGTCCTTGGCCGCCATATGTTTCCCACCATGTGAGAGAATCAAATCTGTCTCCGTCTTCCATTGCATGGAAGTTACCAAACAAACCAATGCCACTGAAGTATTTGCCTATTTCAAAGCGCACAGCTGCACATTCCTCCATGTCAGGTATCAACTTTTCTAATGCTTGCAAATGTCCATTAATTACCTCTGCATCTAAATGGCATTTGGTCCTAATCCCACCCCCTAGTGCAGGTTGTCCCAACCAAGATGTAGAGTAGTATTTTGGTTTAAGGATATATGCCAAGCAATGTAGTGGAAGATTAAGTCTATTCCACCATTCACACACACAATCGTGAATTAGTTTGTACAAGTCGGCATCTCTGTTATGAACAATATCTTTTATTTGCCGCAACATGGTATCCATCTACTCATACACCTCGCAAATCACTAGTTTATCTGTATCTTCAAACCGAATCATGTGATAAATGGGCTTGGTGAAATCCAATACTTGCCTCACACTTGTACAAAACTGACCATCAAGAGCGGCCTCCTCCACCAGTTCAAAACCTCGTCTGTCAGCTGCATTTGTAGCCCTTTCCTTTAATACCTGCCAATGTGGACTTGATATCATGCTAGCTAATGACTCTCTTACTTTCAAAAGGTGTCTGAAGGTGAGGTAATAGCTACCAAATCGGGTCTTCGCAATCTTCAACAACTCCAATCTTGAGTGACTGCGGAAACGGTCATGGGTATTGATATGATTTGTAATAAATTTTATCATTTGTTTGCCTTTCTTGTACAAATCACCAATCCATTTGTATTGTGAATTTTTGTTCTTGACAATATCATGCATCAAAAGGTTCAATGTGTGAACCAAACATCTAGAACAAAATATGTTGGGGTATTTACCCTCAATAATTGCTCCCGCTGCCTTACAATTAGGAACATTATCAGTGATGACTTGGATGACATTTTATGGTCCAATACGGTCAATTGTTTCAGGTAATGCTTCTGCAATGTTGATGGCGGTCTTGAACTTGTCTGAGTAATCATGTGTAGTTAGAAAGATGGCACCACTAACAGACACAGCAAGAACACTTATCAATGGCTTGCCCTTTACATTTGTCCATCCATCAAATACAATGGACACCCCATGGTTAGTCCAAGAAATTGTCATTCTATTCAAAGAATGTGATATTTTTGCTTTTTCATGATCAAGGCCAACGGTTCTTGCCTTGTCATACCGAGGGCTCTTATATCCTTGATGTAGGCCTAAACCTGCAACACCCAGGATTTTATAAACATGCATATAAAAACTATTCCCAATGTTTCAACACCCAAGTCCCTCTGCTCTTAACTCAACATTTTGAGATCATCAATTCATGCTTTTCAACATTTGAACCGGTGTAAAAATACACCACCAGTCAACATGCAAATACTCACCTTCACCGCCTTGCGCTCTCAACAAAATGTATTTGCAGCTTACTCAAATCAGTTCAAGAATAAACACTCACCAAACATCTTGAATCCACATTCACATAGCTCAATACAGCCATGCTCACAAATTTCCAAGCAGCGTGTGAATTAATTCAAATCAGGTTAAAAAAAGATTATGCAGCATACAATAAAACACAGACATGCTTAGATATAATAAAACAAACCCAAGTTGTTGCAATCACTACAATAATAGGGTTCAAATCTCATACATTTCCCAATAACAGAAGTTATATGGAAATCTAATCCTTCGTGGCAAATCCATAACTTTAGAATCTGGAATTCATACTCAGCCTTCAGATTAGTTAATTTAATTCAAGTGCGCCTTTCAACTAAGTTACATGACCACTTCTAATACCTTTGCAAGGCTCTGGTGCTGCACCATCAAACCGGCTTTCCACGCGCATCAATGTGTGGCACTTACTCTCATCTCACGAGCACGGTCTTTTTCCGAGCTAAATGGCGTAACATACAGGTACAATTGATAAAGATCGGGCTCACCCGTCGCTGTTTTCCAGCCACCATGCAAACAGTTAAAAAAATTATTAATAAAACCACGGGCTCCTGCAAACATTCCACGCATATAGACTTATATCAACAGCACATATGTTAACTGTAGGTTGAATGGCACTCTGCCATCGGATCCCTCTCCGCGCGGGTTGAATTCAATACACAATAAAACAAAGAAATCGACCTGCATGCATCCGTTTTTGCATGATCTCGTTGGATCTCTTTCACAGCGCCGAGGGGAAAGGTTTATTGCTCACCACTTAATATGTATCTGCCCAGATTATGTGGACAATCGGTCCAATCAATGCGCTATCCATATAAATAATACACAGCTCTATATGTTAACAGCTGCCTGCATATAGTGCATAAGTGAGTCCGTCTATTCTCTGCATCCTCTGTTGGATGTTCCACAGTATAAGGCAGCATTTATCCACAGCATCGACTCATCGCTTCTCAATCGATTTTAATGCGCCATCAACACAGGTTCCAGGAATGCGTTCATGATCCAGAAACGCCAATCTTCAATTTCGCCTTGCCCACTCATCGAAGCATGAATTTATCTTATTCTTAAATTAAACATTAACCTCACAAGTTAATGATTGATAGCCTTGTATTTGCCAATTAAATCTTTGGCAATCATTATGTCTGGCACTCCACTTTAAATGGCGCATTTTCTTCAAAATCGGCAAACCTTTAGATTCTGAGATGATCTGGCTAATATCGAATTAAATAACACATAAAGATCAATTTGAAAACCACGCGATATGCTTCAAACCCCGGTAAATTGAGAAATACAGCGGTTTTGCCAGCCTCTGCCACCGATTTGTCACATTCCACCTTAAAATATATAATTGTTGCATTGTTTTCATACATCGATGGAAGTCTTAAAATACGCAAATCCAACAAAACAAGCTGAAATCCATTCCAGTGGAATGCGAGTAAAGATATCCAGCTTAACTCGTAAAATTCAAGATCTCCTTACCAATTCGACCAGAATTACAATGCAAATCAAATTCTTCACAAATAACCCCAAATGAAATCAAATACAAAAATCCTTTACACGACCAGATATTCAAATCAATGGTCCTCTACAAAAGCCCGTAGGCTTGCTATCCAATCCACACTCTCTCTAATTATATAAGGAAAACCTAATTGATACAAATACATGGTTTCATGAATCAATTCTGATTCTGAACCAGAAATCTCTCAACCTCTCCTAAAAAAATCTCTTCAATTCCTCAACAAACCCCTAAATCTTTCAACATCCCTAAAAGATAGATTCTCATCCCTAAAACTTAGAAACTAATTCCAACTTAGGCTCCCTCATTAATTCTAAATAATCTAGAAACTAATTTCCCTCACATTTACAATTTCTCACAAATAATTCAAAATAATATTAATATTTACATGAAATTTTTAATATTTCTTCAAAACATGAAACCCCCTAGCTTAGGTAAAATACAATGTGTTTTTCGGAGATGATGCTCCTGCATCAATCCTTTAGGGGCATCATTTATGGCAGAAACCATTTCGTGCCAATAAGGTGAGCGAAGAACATTGAATGGTATCTCACATGTATAGAGAAACCTTTAAACCTTTGAATCCAGATCATTCCTACACCCCTCATCAAGGAAATCTGATATGGTTCTACGCCTTAAAGCTTATGACCCTATGCCTCCATATCCACTACCTTGGGAGGATGCTGAAGGAGTTCTTTGTGCTTGTGATTGTGAGCTTGGTTCAAAGAAACCCCTTGATTTTAGATTTGTATTGGGCTTCCTCCTCTTCCCTTATGTATTTGGCTCTATCTGTTGCTGACACAGCTGCACAAGTTTTGATTCCTATTTGTTTATTTCCATCCCATGGTCTTTTCCCGCAGAGGTGTTTTCTGGCACGGGTGTATGAACCTGTGTAATTATTGTTGCAATGAGGGCAATGAAATTCAGTGCTTCCACCCCCTTTCCCTGCTTCAGGCATGTTAACATATTTCCACAATGGGGTTTGGTCTTATTTATATTTTTGAGAGTCATGTTCACCCTCCTCCAGCTCCTCACCGGGGTTTTCATCAAATCCACTTTCTCCAGCTTATTCATCCCCCTCTTCATTTTGGCCCCTCCATTTCCTACTCTCCAGCACCATAATAACCATAAAAGGGACCAAGAAGAGGAAAATGCCAAGAAATATAGCCAGGTCCATGATATTTGATATTTGTAGGCTTTTGAATCTACAAAATTTAATGGGAATAGGAATGGGAATATGAATGAGAAAATTAATTTAATTAATTTAGATTATTTAATTTAATTTATTTAGATTCATGATGTTTTTACTAAATAAACTAAACTAAATTAAACTAACTAAACTAAACTAAATTACTAAATTACTACCTAACTAAGGTTTAAAATACTAAATTATTAAGTTACTAACCTCCTTGCAGGCTTGCTCCTTGCTCCTCGGCGCTCGCTCCTCGCTTCTCCTCACTCCTTTTCTCAGTCTCCTTTGCTCTCCTCAACTCATTCAAGTGACAATGAAATATTTTTTTGCCCCCCAAGTCGTTTTAAAACAATTTTATTTATATATATATATATATATATATATATATATATATATATATATATATATATATATATATATATATATAGATATATATATATATATATATATATATATATAATTTTTTATTTTTTTTTTATGTCCGCGGAAATTTTTTCACGCGAGTCGCTCCCGAAGCAAAAATTAAAAGCTCGGGAGCGATCGCTCCCAAGCTTGAATTTTCGCTCCAGGAGCGACGGGAGCGACGCTCCCGAATTCACTCCCGATTTTGGCAGGGAGCGGAAACTTTTTTATCGGGAGCGCGCTCCCAACCCGCTCCCGCCTGGAGCGCGGATTGGGAGCGGGTTTGAAGGGGTGGGGCGAGTGCTCCCCTGCAACTATGGGCACAATATATGTTTATATTAATAGCAAATGCATATATGTATATGTTTCAACACTTTTTTAGCACAATATTAGGAAACATATAATTCCTTTCATGCTTAATATGGAGTTAAAAAATGAAAGTGAAAAAAATATTTCAACGAAATTATAAATAAAGTATTTTAATATTCATTTTAACTAAAATAATTTTATATCAACTTTGTACATAGAGAGAGAGTTTTTATTCCACTCACAATTAGATTTCTGCACATGGGGTTTTGGAAAAGGTATTATTTACAAAAAATATATTTCAATGTGAATCATAAATACAATATTCTAATGTCTACCTTAAATAAAATATTTGAATATCACCATGATGGGGGTGGATGAGGGGCATTATGAGGGGCACGAAGGCACACCTCATATCCTCCTCGAGAACTGAATCAAGGTACATATGGCATGTGTGACGCATGCGACCACAGTATGGATGTTCCGCGATGGCTAGTGTTAAATCTATATGTACGAGGGTAGGTGGAGGGAAGTTGTTAGTGAGTATGGGCATGTGTTTGTGCAGGCCACCAACCTGTGCAAACTTTTTCGATTGTGGCTTTCAGGGATATAAGTGATGTTTGTAAGTGAGATTGTTCTTGGCACTCTATAAGAGATTGTCAAAGTCTAATATGGGACCCTGGAGAGGATTGTAGCTGGAAACTTCATTGTGACAGGCTTAGCAAGGAAAGTGTGAGGAGATTTCCTAATTGGTTTATGAGAGCAAAGATATTGTTCTGGTGCTTGTCTCTAGTCATCCAGGAAAGTCCATAAAACAGATTTCTCCATCTCTATAGTGTCATTGTATATTGTGTTTGGAAGGAGGTGATTAATAGTCAGGCTAGCCTCTAGGCCTTACAATTTCCAGCTAAACAAAGTTGGGCCTTTCGAGCATACTAATCCTATTGTCATGAAGTTTGTGGGTTATTCGCATTTGTTTGGAATTCAGGGTCAGTGACTTTCATGTGGGAGGTTAGATTGGGTTTCCAAGATCATTTAGTTCAGTCAATTGATAGTGGCGGGAAAGATCGCTGGTGTGGTGCTCCCAAATTCCTTCTAGTGGAGTATCTTTGTTCAAGGGTTGCTTGTGGGAGAGGATTCTCACAAAATTGGGCTGGAAAATGGGATCTTTGGTGCAGGATCCAACTTGTTGGGGTTGGTGGAGACAACCCTTGCTAGAGATGATCACCTACTAAAGCAGAGCGACCCTCGAAGCGTGGGAATGTTGTAGTTGGTCGTTGGGTGTTGGCGGACTCTTGGGCTCATGGTGTAGCAAAGGAGGCTTGAAGTTGGGAACAACAGACTGGAGGGGCGAGGAAGATGATTAGGAATAGGGGCAGAGTGAGGACAGGGATTAGACCGCAAGGGAAGGGGGCGAAGCATAAAAGAGAATATGTGGTAATGGAGGGAGGAGACATCCAGGATGTAGAGTTTGATGAGGTGTTGGCCCATATCTTAATCAGTCACCTGGTCATGTTCCCCTTCCCACCTCCCTTGACACCTTGGAAGCACAATTGCAGCAAGTTACTCCGCTCCTCGAGCAGATGAATCACGACAGGCATGAGGATCACAATGAAATAATTAATTTCATGAATGATCTTCAACGCAATCAATGGAATATGTAAGATCGACTATCATCACTCTGAAGAGGCTAAAGGAGACTAGGTGAACACATGGAACATATTGAGGGGCACCTACCACATGTAGAATTTCACATTCATGGGGAACTCGGGCATCCAGAGCCTTCGGGTAATGATCTGGGTCCTCCTGTTCACTGATGTTTACGGGTTATGTATATATCTTAGGGTTTTTTGGGCACACTGGTGTTTCCAGTTCTCAATTTCAAGAAGGTTTTGGCATTTTGGAAGTATTTTCTGTGTTGTTCTTTTGGCCAACAAATTTGATTGAAGTGAGGTCAAAAGAACACTAATTTATGGACAAGCACTCTGTAATCTTTTGACAACTTAATAGAAGTCTTTGATTGGCATATATATATATATATATATATATATATATATATATATATATATATATATATATATATATATATATATATATATATATATATATATATATATTGAAAGTATATATGTGTGAGTAAAGCAATTGAAAATAAGAAAGTTCTTATAGTTAAAATATTTCAATAGTGTGTTGCTCAACATTAGGGAGATGTGTAATTCCTTCCATGCTCGTGACACATGTCATTTTTATATGACTTCTCCACAAAGAAAAATAATATTTATAACATTTTAATAAAAGAAAATAATACATGATATTTTCCATTGTTGAACTTGAAACACTTTTTCCAAAAAACACATTATGGCTAAGACCAATCAAATTATCAAGGAAATTAATCCTGTAATCTTATTATAATAGAGATCAAATTTTGTTACTTTTACGAGGTGCCCTAAAGATTTTTTGCAAACGCTGGTCATAATAGGGCTCGCATAGTGTTGGTATTCTAGCCTTTTGAATTCTTATTGTACATTGTAGATGTATTTCATGTCAAATATAATAAATCTCAGTAGCCCCTAACTATTGACAGACATTCATTTTGAAGTAATAATGTTACTGTTATGAAATATCTTCTTAAAGTTGTTCCAGAATTTTGTGTCATGCGTACTTTTTGCAATAAACATTTGGGAAATCCCATGAAGATGAGACAACTCATGTAGCAAGATGCGTGCTTGGAAACAAAAGAAATAAATTTAAAACGCGGTTGGGAGAGCTCAAGAAACTATGTTATCACAAATAGGTTAATACCCATACTATAAAAGGAGACTGAAATTAAATGCAGGGTGCACACCGAATATTAAATGATAGTATCATGTTTAGATCATCTTCTGTATTTTTGCATTTTTTGAACAGATTCAAATGGACATGAAGTTTGTCGGGGTAAAAATCCCAAAAAGTGGCCCAAAATCTAGTGATAAGGAGGGGAAGCAATGCATGTAATTTCCACTGCAACTTGATTCCATATTTTTACAAGTTCTTAACATAAATGGTAATTTTTTATTAAATGGTTGTTCACAAGTCAACATCTCTTTCTACCTGTTGTAGAGCTTCTTTAACTTTAATTGACCTGTTATTATAGTTAGAAGGTTATTTGTCAAATTTCATATCATAGCTATTTAAGTCTTGTCACAACCTATTGCTTATTTCCCATTTCATATCTATGATATCTTTGTCTTATTGCCACCTCATTATATGTAATGGTTTTTTCTTCAACGAAAATGGGCACAAAGGTTCTTTAGCCAAAATTTAAGTTTCTTTCACACACCACACCCTCATTATTTGAGCATCCTCATCCTACAACACCTCCAAAAACAACTTCTACAGTAAAAATGCCAACGGTTGTTTTGTATCTATTAGCAAAGGCTAAAGTGAGAACAAAGAAAGAAACAAATCAAAAAGTTGCTATGGATGAGGGAAAGGTTTTTGGTGAAGAAGGACCAATGAAAGGCCCAAAATCTAGTGATAAGGAGGGGGAAGCAATGCAGGTAATTTCCACCTACAACTTGATTCCGTACTTTTACAAGTTCTTAACGTAAATAGGATATTTTTATTAAATGGAAGTTCATAAGTCAACATCTATTTCTAGATTTTGTAGAGCTCCTTTTCCATTCATTGCACTGTTATTATAGTTAGAAGTTTATTTGTCAAATTTAATATCATAGCTATTTCAGTCTTGTCGCCAATTATTGGTTATTTCCCATTTCATATCTATCATATCTTTGTCTTATTGTCACCTTATTATATGTAATGGTTTTTTCTTCAATAAAAATGGGCACAAAGGCTTTGTATAGAATATTATAGTTGAGATCTAGGAATGGAGTGTATCACACCATTGTTGTTCATGGTCATGGTTGTATTCAGAAAATCAATGTCAATTTAACATTGTTATTTGAAGTTTATTTCTCCTTCATTTTATGATCTTGGGCTTCTTCTCAATTTTCCCATCTACATAACCTACTCTTCCTCTATGCTTATTCAGGTTAACTTATTTTTTGGAAGTGGATATTGCATCTTCAGTAGCCATTTCGTGAAATTATCTCAAATGTACCTTCAACATTATTATTTGTGTCCTCATAGGGTGATCAAAAGCCTATTTTCCAGGCCTTTATATTGTTATTTTTCGTGGTAATAAATGTTGACTAAATGATCTTGAACATTGTAAATATATCATTTTGAAACATTATAATGTTGTGCAAAGATTGCATTGATTTTACAAGACACTTCAAGCTACTAGTTCATTTTCTATTGACTTGCCTTACTACGTTTTCTTTGCAACATCAAATGCAAATACTAATTATATTATTACAAATTTAAAAAATAATATTTCCTATACCTTTTCAAAATTCTATAACAATATAAATCACTCTAAAAATCTCCAATCACTTTACTATCTATATACCAAACAACAAAATTTTGATTAGACCTGGTTAGATAATCTAAGTGTACCCAATATCTTTGATCTGATTGTGGACCAAACGCTGGGCTCAATAACCAAGAAGCTCCAGGGAGGAAAGGTTAATTTGACTATATTCATGTGAAGAGGTCTCGCTGAAGTACAGGGCAGAAATACGATTGAAATGGGAATTTTGTGTTATTATGTTGGTGTTGTTTTTTGTTTTTTTAATTAGTTTATTTTATTCAAATTTAGTAATTTCTTTTTTGAAATTTTAAGTTTCAAACTTGAAATTAATAAAATGAAATATTTACAAAAATACATTTATATATTTGAACATAAATTTTACTATACTAATGGTTAAAAAGAACATTTTATAGTTTAAATTGATATTCAACATATCAATGGTTAAAAGGGAAATATTTTAATAATTACACTCCATACCATAATTTTTTTTATTTGGATAATATCGGTATACCAACCAAAAAAGTTTTCATTGGCAGTGGTTAGATAATTTTTTATTTGGATAATGTTTGGTATACCATTGGCCATAGATAATTATGCTAAGGCTCTCCTATTTCACCTTCAGGTGTACTGCCGTTCTATTTTTTTTTAATTATGATGGATAACCGGATTGGCTGCATAGGGAATATCGTTCCAATATTTTTTCTTTGAATAGGGTATCTAAGGCTGAGGCATGAAGGGATCCCAAACCGTCGTCCAAAAATATTAACTATCGACCAAAAAAATATTAAAAAGTAGGATGCATGCTGTTGATTAACGCCCGCCATCCTAGGTCGATTGATAGCCCCCCTCCTCCAAGTGGTTGATTCATAGTCAACCGTTTTATTAACCCATCTGGATTGAACTTGCTGGCCGATGAAGTGATCATGACACTTTGGAGTGTATTGCGCTTGGATTCACGGGCTTATCGAGATTGTTGAATAGGTAAATCTTCAGCAACGACTTACTAGATCTGTCCTATGTCGCATGCATGCTTTAAGCTTCCACATTTAGCATACATGTTGACAATATTATGTTTCAAATATATATCTAGTTGAAACCCAATTCTGATGATGTGTTGATGAACTCGCTTTCGCACGTCGAGGGCTTTTCTTTCAATGCATTTCTGTAAGATGCGAGCATACCTATCAGAATCCAGAGGATCAACTCGCTCCACGGCGTGTACACTGCTATGATTCTCTCGTAGAAGAAAATATTTTCTAATTCCAACAGAAAACTGCAAACCGTAACTTGAATCAAAGCTTCTGCGCCTGAAACGAGCTTTCGTAAATGGTCTTCCACTAAATGCGTTAATTTCTTGATGACTGATAAATGCCTGAAAACTTGGCAGATCCTTTAGAAATGTATCAACACCCACGCCATTACAAGCTCTTTATTTTAGGTGACTTAAAAACGAATAAGAAAAATAAATGACCATGATCCTTTAAAAAAAAACTTGCAATTTCGGATGGTTTCTTATGCTGCTTACCAGTTTCAGTCGAGGGTACTACAGATTATGTTGTCTGCAAGGTAGGCTGCTGGTGGGTGAAAAGCCTAAATTCTAAAGAAAAGGTGGCATATGGGTAGATCTAATTCGAGGTAGTGGCCCAAGAGATATGGTCTTGAGAAAGATAAGGTGCATATCCAGTAGATCCAAGTGAAGAAGCTCCGACAAGATTAGTTAGGAAAAATAGGCCTCTTTTCCTCCTTAGTAGAAGCTCCAACAAGATTGAAAGGTATATTTGAATCTTACTCAAACCCCGATAGAGATGATTTCTAGATTGACTCATACTCCGACAAGCTTTAACTAAAGATTTGTTCATACTCCGATGAGAGCTGATTTGTCATATTCCCATAACTACTCCAATAAGGGGGGTTATGTTTTACTAAAAGAAAGTGAGCTGTTGGTGCATGCTAGGATGGTGGTCCAGCCGGGGGTGTTGGGGATGGATGTCCAGCAGAAAATCAAAAAGCCTGAATAAAGTCTCCATTGGAGTGAAGAGCGTAGTAACTTCAAATTAGACCTCCAATGTCAGGTTTGATGGTGGGATTTGGGCTATTGAGACATGTCAGAAATTATATATATAATGAATGAACCGATCACATAATGACATATGCCCATAGCAGAGAAAGCGTAATGAAATTATGCTTTTTTTCCAGTCATTCATTATATACGTAACTATGTCATTCGAGATATGTCATTCTGCCTTCACCGAGTAGCAATATGTGTTTCAGTAATGCAGATAACTTTTATTTATAAGTTTTTGATGAAGATAGTTAACCTCTAGTTAGACTAAACTTTGGTCTATCAAACCTAAAAACAACGAATTACTTAGTTTGATTTAAGATTTTATTTTTATTCTCGAAAAACTTAGAGAGAATCCTACGGAGCTCACTATGATTTTGACATCCTAAAAGGCTAGGAAGGTCAATATTGCAACAAAGATTATGACATTGAAATCTAATGTAGTTGTACCTTGGGCACTCTAATAGGAAGTGATTTTCATCCTCTATATTCATATTCTCATAGAGATAATAGATCCTTTCCATTCATGGTTTTTAGGAACTGCTCAACAACCTCTTTCACTATGGAGCTCATGAGAGTTCGTTCTAATCTTGGTTATATTAATTTTCTTCATTGAGCTTGTTAAAAGAGAGATATCTTTTATCTTTTAAAGTGAGATTAATGACCTCTTTATAATATCTTAATTTTCTTAAATTAATCTTATTCATTTGAAAAAATAACAATGATAATTATATTTATCATTTGCAAAAAATTCATTATTTAATAATTTTAAAATTGATATCCTTCATTAGAAAAAATAAAAATAATTATATTTATCTTCTATTTCTTCATTTGCAAAATAATCCATTATTTAATAATTTTAAATTTTAATTTGCCGTATTCCCTAACTTTGATAAATAATTTTTTTAAAATTAATTCACTATTAAATCAAGTTCAAAGCTCATTAAGATATCAGAAGTTATGTTTTATTATTAATTTGTTTGATTGATATTCGAAAGATATAATTAAGGTCGTGTTAAATGGATATAATAAAATATTGATTTTATGATATTTATATTTAGTTTAATTCAATCTCATTTAAAATATAATTGTTGTTTCAAAAGGTATTTCAGATGTTATAACGAGGTGCTTGAAATGCTAGAGTGATTGTAAATAAGTATAAATATTAGAGTGGATTTAATATGCGATAAATATTTTTGATTATTATATTTATAATTTTATTTTTTGAAATATTTTGATTTTTATACGTGTAAACCAGTGAAGTCTCCTAATGAAAATGAATTTAATATTATAGTTAAAAAAAAATTAATGATATGATATTTGGCGAAATGAAAATTTTTAATATTTAAATTGTATTTCAATTTTAAATGAATTTCGTTTTTAAAAAATATGAAAATATTTTAATTATATAAAATGTATACTTTAAATTTATTTTATAATAACATAATTTATTAACATTATTAATTTATTAAAACAATTTTATAACTGGTTAAATTTAATAACACAATTATAATTTATTAATATTTTTTATCTTTTTTTAATAAAATTTATGACCCCAGTGGGTTGCCTCTGGGGCAGTTTACACACATATGCTTATATTGAGTTGGAGAAGCTTTCGAGCCAAGAAAATGGTGACTATTGAAAATTTGACCAATGAACAAACTGTGATTGTAATTTTAGGTAAACCATATGGTTAGATTGAGTTGAAGAAGCTTTCGAGCCAGAGAAAATGGAGACTATTGCAAGTTTGACAAATGAACAAACTGTGGTTGTAATTTTAGGTAAACTTTTGGAATTGGCAGAAGAAATGAATTCTTTTATGGCTCCAAAGTTTGAATTATGTAAATTTTATTTGAAACTCTTCATGAACTTCTATTTCATTCTTTAGGGCATGGAAAAGGAAAACAACAATAGTTGGAAAGAGAGTTTGAAAATCTACATTGAGGTGAAGGTAGAAGAAAATGATGAAAACTGAACAAAGTTTGAATTATGTAAATTTTATTTGAAACTCTTCATGAACTTCTATTTCATTCTTTAGGGCATTGGAAAGGAAAACAACAATAGTTGGAAAGAGAGTTTGAAAATCTACATTGAGGTGAAGGTAGAAGAAAATGATGAAAACTGAAAGGACATATCGAGACATCAACTATTTAGACATATAGCATTTTTAAATTATTGATGTCACCGTGTTATTTTATTCAATTTGAATTTAAGAATTAATTTTTTTTGACAGTCTAAGGGTTCATATTCCTAGGGTATAATATTATTGATAATGTTTATAATATTAGTCCTAGGGTTTAATGTAAATCCCATCGGTTTATGATATTAATCTCTTGCATTCATAATGTTAATAATTTATTGGGCTTATTAATCCCTTCAGTTTTTAATATTAATCCCTCTGGTTTTTAACTTGTTTGGATTTAATATAGATATTTCCTCGGGTTTATAATTATAAACCTAAGGTCAACTATGGTCCAAAATCGCATCGTGACAAAGATTGTCTTTTTATGAAAATCAAGCATGGTCAACCATGGTCCAACACCGCATTGTGACAAAGGTTGTCTCAATATGAAAATCAATCATACTCAACCATAGTGGAGCATCACATTGTGATAAAGTTTGTGTCTAAATGCAAATCAACCATGGTCAACAATGGTCAACAATATTTATTTTAGGGTTTATAATACTTATCTTAGTATTTATATTTATATTAGAGTTTAATATTATAGTTAAAAAGAATTTAATGATATGATATTTAATGAGATAATAATTTTTAATATTCAAATTGTATTTGAATTTTAAATCAATTTGTTTAAAAGAAAATATTAAAATGCTTTAATTATATAAAATTTATACTTTAAATTTATTTTATAATAATTTTTTATTTACTTTTTAATAAAATTCGTCATAAAATTTATTAACACATTTCTAATTTATTAAATTTAATAACACAACTTATTAACACTGTTAATTTATTAACACAAATTTTTAAATTATTTAAATTAATAACACAATTATAATTTATTATTTTTTTTATAATATTTTTTAATCAAATTTTTAATAAAATTTATCATAACATTTATGACGTCAGTGGGTTTTCTATAGGAAATTTTACACATACATTCTTAGATTCAATTGGACAAATTTTCATTCTAGAGATAATGGTGCCTATTGTGAATTTCACTAGTAAACAAACTGTGGTTGTAATATCAATCATGGTCAACCATGCTTAATCATGGTCATTCATGGGTAAATTTAGTTAATCATGTTTTATAAAATGAATCATGGTCAACCATGGTCCAATGTTGCATTGTGACAAATATTGTCTCGATACAAAAACCAACCATGGTCAATCATCACATTGTCACAAAGATTATATCGATATGAAAATCAATCATGGATTCATATTCCCAGTGTTTAATGTTATTCCCTTGGGTTTATTAACCTAGAGGATCATATTCCTATGGTTTAATATTTTTCCTTTGGGTTGAATATGATTCTCTATGGTTTATAATTCCTTGCATGTTTAGTATTAGTCTGTGGGGTTTATTATTCTCTTGGGTTTATAATATAAATCATGGTCAACCATGTTTTATAAAATCAATCATTGTAAACCATGGTGAAACGCCATATTGTGACAAAGATTGTCTCAATATGAAAATTAATCATGGTCAACCATGGAACAATGTCGCATTGTGACAAGGATTGTCTCATATGAAAATCAATCATGGTCAACCATGTTTATTTTAGTGTTTATAATATTTATCTTAGGGTTTATATAAGATCAAACCTTGTTTATATCTTAGGGTTTATATAAAATCAAACCATGTTTATAATATATATCTTAGGGTTTATATTAAATCAAACCATGTCCAACCATGTTTTTTAAAATCAGTCATGATTAAACATAGTCAATCATGTTCAACCATGGTCCAACATCATGTTGTGATAATGATTATCTCGATGTGAAAATCAATCATGGTAAACCATTGTCCAACGTCGCATTGTGACAAAGATTGGTCTCAATTTGAAAATCAACCATTGTTAATCATGATCAATGATTGTTAATAACCATGGTCACATTATGACAAAGATTGTCTGATTTTTCAGCATTACATTGTGTCAACCATGGTCCAACATTGCATTCTGACAAAGATTTTCAATGTGAAAATCAGCCATGGTCAACCATGGCCCAATGTCGCATTATGAAAAAAAATCTCTCAATATGAAAATCAATCATGGTCAACCATGGTACAATGTTGCATTGTGACAAATATTGTCTCCCTGTGAAAATAAATCGTGCTCAACCATAGTCAATCATGGTCAACCATGGCCAACCATCTTCCAATGGCGCATTGTGACAACGGTTGTATCAATATGAAAATCAACCATGGTCAGCCATAATACAATAATACCAATCCCCTGGGTTTATTAATCTAAGGGTTTATATTCCATTGGGTTTTTAGTATTAACCCCTTGGATTTATTATTCCTTTCTATTTATAATATCAATCCATTCGATATATTAATCGAAGGGTTCATATTCCTAGGATATAATATTATGCATAGGTTTATAATATTAATCCCTTAGTTTCAATATAAATCACGGTCAACCAAAGGTGTATATACCTTAGTTTTATAATATTTTTCCTTGGGTTTAATAATATTAGTCCCTTAGGTTTATAATACCTTGGGGTTTTAGTATTAACCAGTTGGGTTTATTATTCCCTTGGGTTTAAAATATCAATCCACTAGGTTTATTAACGTAAGGGTTTAAGGGTATAATAATAAAACCCCAAGGTATTATAAACCCAAGGGAATAATATTAACCAAAGGGATAGTAAACCTAGGAAATTAATACTAAAACCCAAATAATTATAAACCCAAGGGAATAATATTAAACCATATGGATTAATATTATAAACTCAAGCTATATAAACCATAAAATAAATCTTATAAACCCTAAAATAAAAATGGTTGAGAATGGTCGATTTTCATTTTGAGAATGTCATTGTCACAATGCGACGTTGGACCATGGTTGACCATGGTCAACCATCTTTATTCAAGGGTATTCCATATTTATCTTAGGGTTTATATAACTTGGTTTATAATTTTAGTTACTTGTGTTTAATTTTATTCCCTTGGGTTTATAATCCCTTGGGTTTAATACTAAAATCCCAAGGAATTATAAACCCTAGGGAACAATATTAAACGTTAGAAATTAATATTAATTACAAACCCTATGAATAATATTATACCTTGGAAATATGAACCTTTAGATTAATAAACACAAGAGATTGATATTATAAACCCAAGGGAGTTTAATAGACTCAATGGTTAATACTAAAACCCCAAGGGATTATAAAACCAAGGGAATAATATTAACCCAAGGGATTAATACTAAAAATCACAAAGTTTATATCTCCTTGGGTTCTAGTATTGTTCCCTTGGGTATAATATTATTCATAGGGTTTATAAACCTAGGTGACTAATATTATAAATCTAAGGGATTTATTTTATAAACATAAGGGAATAATAAAGCTAAGGGATTAATACTAAAAACCAAGGGGTTATAAACCATAGAGTTTTTAGTATTAATCCCTTGGGTTTATTATTCCTTAGATTAATATTATTCCCTTATGTTTATAATCTCTTAGGTTTTCAGTATTAACCCCTTGGGTTTATTATTCCCTTAGGTCTTAGGTTTATTAATCTAAGGCTTCATATTCCGAAGGTATAATATTATTCATACGATTTGTAATTAATATTACTCCCTAAGGTTTCATATTATTCCATAGGGTTTATAATTCTTTGGGTTTTTAGTATTAAACCTAAGGCGTTATAAAACCAAAGGAATAATAATAAGTCCAAGGAATTAATAATATAAGCCCAAGGTATATAAACACTACGATAAATATTATAAAACCTAGAACAAAGATGGTTGACGATGGTCAACAATGGCCCAACGTCACATTGTGACAAGGATTGCCTCAAAATGAAAATCAGCCATTATCAACCATGGTCAACCATGTTTATTTTAGGGTTTATATACCTTGGGTTTATAATATTAATCCTTACGGTTGAATATTATTCCCTTGGGTTTTTAGTATTAATCCATTGGGTTTTTAGTATTAATCCCTTGGTTTATTATCCCTTCAGTTAATATTATTTTCTTGGGCTAATAATCCCTAGGGGTTTTAGTATTAAACCCTAGGAATATGAACCCGTACATTTCTAAACCCAAGGGATTAATATTATAAACCCAAGGGTTAATACTAAGACACAAAAGTATTATAATCTAAAGGGACTAATATCATAAATCAATGGTATATAAACCCTTGGATCACCATGATTTGTATTGAACCTAAAAGATTAATATTATAAACCTATGAATAATATTATAGCCTATGAATATGAATCCTTGGATTAATATACCCAAGTGGTTGATATTATAAATCTAAGGGAATAATAAACCCAATGGATTAATACTAAAAACCCAAGGGAATATAAACCCTAGGATATTTAGTATTAATCCATTGGGTTTATTATCCTTAGGGTTAATATTATTCCCTTCAGTTTATAATCCCATGGAGTTTTAATATTAACCCCTTGGGTTTATTATTCCCTTGAGTTTATAATATCAATCCCTAAGTTTTATTAATCTAAGTGTATATTTTAAGGGTTCAGATTTATATTATATTGTTAAACATACACATGGCAGAAAGAGTATGAAAGATAAAACATGAGAGTACATTTATTATTAACAAATGATATACATTTATAGTACATGGAGTGACCGTTGGGTTCCACATCCCAACGACTCTTGCACTTCCTTAGTCTATTTGGCTTCCACACTAACCCTTAGAGGATTAGGTGTTCAACGTTCCCCCCTTAATCTAAAGGGTTATGTATGAGTCCAAGAAGAGAGTTGTAATACAAAATGTGCAAAAATGCATGGCATCACTAGGCTAAATGTGCTCTCTGAAATGTTGGTATAAAGGGCAGTGGTTTAAGGATGACCACCAACATTGGAACGCGTAGTGCAGTTCCCGAAACTCTTCCAATTCTGGCATGAAGCTCAAGTCTTCTACTAGAGGAAGTGTTCTGTTATGAAACCAGCTCAAGAAAAGATAGAAAAGATAGATCAACGCCTTAGAATTCAGCCTATTCGAGGGGGCAACCTCCTTTACATTACATAAATGAACAATTCTTGGATGATACAAATGACAAAACCTCCTTTCTATATATAGGAGTCTAAGGAGTCACAATATAATCCAGCCGACCTAACAATAATAATATAAAGCCACAAAAATAACAATAGAGGGATTCTATGGGGCACAGAAATAACAATATGGGGGTAATAGGGGCACAACAATATAAATAAGGGGTATAACTACAATAGTAATGGGGTAATCACTAGTATTATAGGGACCCAACATGCCCCTCTCCTTCAAAAAAGTGTTGTCCTCAACGCTTGAGTAGTTCTGGATACTTCTGCATAAAATTCTCATCCTCCCATGTGGAATCTTCAGCGGATAAGTTCTTCCACTTGATAAGATACTCTGAAATTGATCGATTTCGTAGCTGTCGAGTTCTTGTTTCTGTGACTGCTTCCGGTTCCAATATAATTTTTCCTTCCTCGTCAAGTTCTGGCAATATTGTTTGAACTGGGAGCTTGTCGCCTATAACCTTCTTTAAACATGAAACATGGAAAACTGGGTGCAATCGAGAAGCTGCAGGAAGCTCCAATTTGTATGCCATAGTACCAATCTTTTCCAACACCTTGTACGGACCATAATACTTTGGTGATAATTTATTATCCTTCTTAGCTTGCTTTAGGGACATTTGCTTATATGGTTGTAGCCGTAGGAATACCCAATCACCTACATCAAAACTTCTTTCACTGCGATGTTGATCTGCCTGTTGTTTCATTCTATTTTGTGCCAACACGAGGTTATCCTTTAAGAGTTGGAGGACTTGTTGTTGATGTTCGATGTGATGTTCCACTGCTTGAACCTTAGAATTTTCTCTTAAATATGATGTGATTGATGGTGGTTGATACCCATAAAGTGCCATAAATGGGGTCATTTTTGTTGCTGTATGGAAGGAAGTGTTATACCACCATTCAGCCAGAGGCAACCATTTGACCCATTGTGTCTGTTTATCAGATACAAAGCAACGAAGATATCCTTCCAAACATTTGTTTACTATCTCAGTTTGCCCATCAGATTGAGGATGATAAGATGAGCTATGAGCTAACTGAGTACCAAGACAAGAAAATAATTCTGTCCAAAAATTTCCAGTGAAAATGGGATCTCTGTCACTTACAATAATCTTTGGGTTTCCATGTAGCTTTTGAATTGTTTCCATAAATGCAGTAGAAACTGTACTGGCTTTAAATGGATGTGATAATGCACAAAAGTGTGCATACTTGGTAAGTCTGTCAACTACCACCATGATGACACTCTTTCCCTCAGACTTGGGTAAACCTGTGATAAAATCCATTGAAACCTCCTCCCAACGTTGGCTTGGAATGGATAAAGGTTGTAATAGACCCGGTGTCTTAATTGTTTCAACTTTATTTTGTTGGCAAACCAAACATTCCGCCACAAACTTTTGAATATCTGATTTAAGGCCATCCCAAAAAAATTCCTTCTTAACCCTGTGGTAAGTTTTTAAAAATCCTGAGTGCCCTCCTAAGGGAGAAGTGTGCAATTCCATAAGAATCTTTTGTTTTAGCTGGGAATTCTTACAGAGGTATAAGCGATCTTTGTACCATAACGAATCATTTTTCCAGCTAAATGTATCAGAAGTACTGGAATCTTGTTGTAGCTTTCGAATAAGTGCCCACACTTCTTCGTCATTCTTCCATTCCTCCTTTGCTTCGTTTATCCAATCTGGTTGGATAATAGAAATGGCACACAACAATGCTTCCACATCCTCATCCTTTCTTGAGAGTGCATCTGCCACCACATTTTGCTTCCCTTTTTTGTAGATGATTTCAAAGTCATAACCCAACATCTTTGTGACCCACTTTTGTTGCTCTTCAGAGGATAATCTTTGTTCTAAAAAGTATTTAAGGCTATCATGATCCGTTTTTACCTTGAAGTGTCTTCCCATTAGGTAGGGTCGCCATTTCTTAAGTGCATGGAGTATTGCCAACATTTCCTTCTCATAAATAGCTTTTCTTAAAAACTTTCCCTTGATTGGACGACTTTCAAAAGCAATGGGTCTTTCATCTTGCATTAGAACAGCACCAATTCCATTTCCTGAAGCATCACATTCCACAATAAAGGTTTTTGTGAAGTCCGGTGTAGCTAAGACCGGTGCTTGGCACATTGCCTCTTTAAGATGTTTAAAGGCCTTTGTTGCTTCCGGAGTCCATGAAAATGAATCTTTCTTCAATAATGTTGTTAGAGGTGCTGCTATTCTCCCATAATTCTTAACAAACTTGCGATAATACCCTGTCAACCCAAGAAATCCTCGCAGATGCTTTATGGATGTGGGGATTTTCCATTCCTTAATGGCTTTAATTTTGCTAGGGTCTACCTTAACTCCTTCATGAGATACAATATGACCCAAATATTCCACCTCCTGGACTCCAAAGAAACATTTGGATCTTTTTGCATATAATTGTTTCTCCTCCAATAGTTGTAGCACCTTGTCAACATGTTCAACATGATCCTTCCAAGACTTGCTGTAGATTAGTATATCATCAAAAAATACCAACACAAATTTTCTAAGGAATGGTTTGAAAATTGAATTCATCAAACCTTGAAATGTTGAAGGTGCATTGGTAAGGCCAAAAGGCATGACCAAAAATTCATAATGACCCTCATGAGTTCTAAATGCCGTTTTCGAAATGTCTTCAATCTTCATTCTGATTTGATGATATCTCGAACGAAGATCCAACTTGGTGAAGTAAATTGATCCATGCAATTCATCCAGTAATTCATCAATGACAGGAATGGGGAACTTATCTTTAATAGTGAGCTTGTTGAGCTCCCTATAATCTGGACACATGCGCCATGATCCATCCTTCTTGTGCACCAATACTACTGGAGCTGAGAAAGAACTTTGACTCGGTTGAATTATACCAGCCTCTAGCATTTCTGCAACCATACGTTCAATTTCACTTTTTTGGACATATGGATATCTGTACGGCCTGATGTTTGGAGGAACACTTCCTGGAATCAGATGAATAGCATGATCATGATCACGCATAGGTGGGAGACCTTTGGGAGTCTCAAATACCTTGGAATGATTGTCCAAGACTTTTTGGAGATCTGGAGAAATAGATGATTCCAATGTGGAAACATCTAGCGAACATAATTGTGCAATTACACCTCTTTCTCCTTTTTTAGAAGCTTTGTCATGCCATTAGAGCTGATTATCTTTCCTGGTTTCCCTGCAATACCCCTTAATTCAACTTCCTTTCCTTCCACAGAAAATTTCATGAAAAGTTCTTGAAAATTAAAAGCTATTGTACCCAAGGATTGTAGCCATTGGACTCCTAGTACAACATCAGCACCTCCCATTGGAATGGAAAGCATTGGGCTAGTCAATACATATTCTCCCATGGATAGCTTGATATTATGGCACTTTCCAGAACAATTTATTGTTCCTCCATTTGCAATCATCACTTGACACTCTGGTGCTGGATATAGGAAGCAATTCAATTCTTTTGCTACCCTACAATGAATAAAATTGTGGGTGCTTCCTGAATCAATCAACACTATTACCTTTTTCTTCTTGATTTGTCCTTCTATCTTGATGGTTTGAGGAGTGGTAATTCCCACCAATGCATTACAAGATATGGTCGGATTTATTTGTTCTTCATCTAGGCTTTGTTCCTGGAATATATTCTCTTCTTTTGACCTTTCTTGCTCCTTTTCTTCTTCCTCTTCACAATCTATGTAGAATAATTTCTTCTCAGCACACTTATGACCTTTTGTGTATTTGCTATCACAATTGTAACAAAGCCCTTTTGCTCTTTTTTCTTCCAATTGTTGTGGTGTCAACCTTGTAGGTTGTGGAAGACTATGGGCAACAACACTTCCATCTTTATAGTTGTGAATGGTATGCTTCCTAGTTGCCATAATTTTGCTTTCCATTTTTCTTGCTAACCTGAATGCCTTCTCTAATGAATCAGGTTCCCAAAGGCGCACATCATGTTGGATATTATCCTTTAAAGACCCTATGAACACATCAATCCTATGCTCCTCTGGAATATCTTTTACCCTTATGTTCAATTTTTGGAACTCCTCAATGTGCTCCATTATTGAACCCTTTTGTTTGAGACTTATCAATTGGCTAAAAAAAGTGTTGCTTTTTGTATCCTCATAATGTGCTATCAATTCTTCCGTAAAAATTGCCCAAGTGATAAATTGTTTACGAGAACAAAGCCATTGATACCATACAAACTGATTTGGTTCCAAATATAAAGTTGCCATACGTACCTTTTGTGTGTTTTGCACATTATTGAGATCGAAGAATTGCTCCATCTGTAATATCCATGTGGCGGGATCCTTGCCATCAAACTTCCTCATATCGATTTTTGGAATATGGTGATTCTTCGATCCAACATTAACGTCTATGGAATCATGATTAACATTTCTTTTGTTCTCATCATGAGTTTCCTTTACTACCTTTTCACCATTAGTAAGTATTTCTTGTAGAAAATTAGTCAAATCTGTCTTCAAATCTGCCATGCCTGTCTTCAAATTTGTGTTCAAATCTATCTTCAAATTGTCCATCTTAGCTTCCATGCCATTCATCTTAGTTCCATGCCATTTATCTTAGCTTCCACGCCATTTATCTTAGCATCTGTTAACTTTTGTGAGCGTGACATTTGTTGCACTTGTTCTTGTAATTTTGATATATCATGTAGCATTTCTTCCTCTTCTTCATGAGTCATGCTAGAGCTTTTAGGTTCCTTACTAGGTGTTTTCATTTTCTTTCCTCGGGGTATCACTTATTGATAATAATGCTCTACTATGCCCTTTGAATTCCTTCAAAATAAATTTTCAAAGCAAGCTTAAGCAAAAATTTAAAAAATCTACACACCTTTTTTCACTTTGTAGGAACTCGATATTGCCTCTGATGTATCTCTGTACTTTCCAGTCATCTAGTTCTGAACTTGTGACCTGTAGTAGCTCTCTGTGTCCTCTTTCCAATGCCACAAGTCTGACCCAAATTGGATTCTCCAAGAAAGAGTTATGCGAAATCTCCCACAGTGACTTGATTATAGACTAGTTCAATAGAGCTAACTTGTACGACGTTCCGCGAGTCACTGTTTCGACCTTTGGATCGAAGAAACACCCACAAGAAACTACAGTCCATCCTCTTTCTGTACCTTTCTACGAAATTTCAATCCGATCCTCAGAGAGAAAGTTATGACGATTTTCCCCAGGTCACCTGTTTTGAATGTAATTCAAGAGTCTGCAAAAAGACCAACTTCCTCAGATCATATCTCCGAAAATGTCATGCGAAAAGCTCTTAAATTCAGACCCAAGGTTCAGCGCCAATTCTTCTCAAATGGGTTTTTTTTGCGACTTCTGAAACGTCACAGAAAAAAAGTTATAGCGAAAATGCCACGATGACCTGTTTGGAGCAGTGAAACCCTAGAATCCAAAGCTCTGATACCAAATGTTATGAAACCAGCTCAAGAAAAGATAGAAAAGATAGATCAACGCCTTAGAATTCAGCCTATTCGAGGGGGCAACCTCCTTTACATTACATAAATGAACAATTCTTGGATGATACAAATGACAAAACCTCCTTTCTATATATAGGAGTCTAAGGAGTCACAATATAATCCAGCCGACCTAACAATAATAATATAAAGCCACAAAAATAACAATAGAGGGATTCTATGGGGCACAGAAATAATAATATGGGGGTAATAGGGGCACAATAATATAAATAATGGGTATAACTACAATAGTAATGGGGTAATCACTAGTATTATAGGGACCCAACATGTTCATGATGTTTTGAAGAAGGAAACCTTCAACCATGAAAGGGAGGTATCACCCTGCATAAAAGGGAGAACTTCAACCTGAAAAGGGAAGTCTCAACCTGTGATGGTTTAAGGATGACCAACAACTCTGGAATGCTTAATGCAATTCCTAGAACTCTTCCGAAACTAACAAGAAGCTGAAGTCTGCTGATAGAGGAAGTGTCCCCAATTCTATTCCTGGAATTATTTCGAAACTGGCAAGAAGTTGAAGTCTTCTGCTACAGGAAGCATCATAGATTACCAACTGAAGGCATGCTCAGGGGCATCTTTGTCTCTGGCTACAACTCTGAATCTAGTATGGTAGGTTGTGGCTCAGGCCCACTTGATGTGGCTTTGAAGCTTGTAGATGACCATCATTTCCCCCCTATCAGATACAAGTTGAGATGATGGAGAAAAATCAACTACAAGACTGTTCAATACTCTAGAACAAGTTTTGACATGTGATTGGAATATCTTCTTGGATGTTGATGCCCATTTCCAAGAAGTGATCCATCCAAGATGAATCTTTATTCTTGCAGGAGGTTTGTTTCTGAAGCATCTGTTTGAAGAATGACTAGTTTTATGACAATGCTTACATGGATGAAGATCAAAATAGTGATCTTTCAGATGGCCAACTCGGTCAGAGTGTTGGCATTTGACAATCTGTTGTGGCTGTTGTGGAAGAGAGCCAGAATCTGAAACAGCTGAAGGTGAACTGCCATGAGGAGCATGTGAAGATGAACCGTCCTAAAGAAATCCAACACTTTGAAATTGGATTCGTTTGGAGTAGTCTGGAATATGAAAGGACATGTCCTTGTCATATCCAAGACTAGTTTCGTGCTTGTTGTGGACAAGATCTTCCCAAGATCTGATGACCGACTTGGGAAGTGCAGGCTGAATTTTTGCATCTGCATGTACAACTGCTACTTTATTGGGCACTAAATCTGAATGAACTTGCTGCTTATGGGAGACTGTTTCAATGTTCTGAACAGAAACAAGTTCATAATGATGACTCCATTGCTATAATTCTTCCTGCTGTAGTTGAGATTCAAGATGCAAAAAATCAATATTGTCATGTACATCTTGTAAACAAGTGTTAATATCAGTGAGAAAATCCTTGGTGATTTTGATTGTATTATCCATAGTAGAGAGTATTAGATTGTCCAGTGACTCTAATATTGCACCAATTGGAGCCATTTTTTAACCTTAAAAAAAATAGTAAAACAACGAGGACCTCAACGCACTACAAACTCTAATACAATGCCAAGACAAAGAAGCTCTCAATAATCTCCAATCTCAATAGTCTCCAATCTCCAAATTAGTTCAAATATCGAAAACCCCACATGCTATAACTCTTGGTCATGATGATCGAGATCTGGTGGAGAAACTTTTGCGTTATTCACTATTTCACTTTATATAGAGTTGTGAAAACAGATACAGCCCGGGTTCAACAATATCAACTTCATATAAATGATATTGTACAATTCAGTTGACATGTCTCTTGATTATTCTTTCAATCAAGGCCATTTTATTCTATATATTTTACATGACAACCATCCCACGATTATTGAGGGCTACATCCTTAACCAGCAAATTAATCTTCATCCTTCCATGTGCATTGCAATGACCATTACAAACCATTCTAAACACACTATAGATACAAAACTATAACGTCCACCTTCATCTTTCTGTGATACAATGATCAATGTATCTTTTAGAACTGTGTGGGATATATTGTTGAATTGATGAGAGCTGGATAACGATATTGAAGAAACCAACCATATCTAAGATGATGCGAAGTCGATATAACATTCTATAATAACTTCCAATACATTAATCTGCTGAAGCTCAAACCAATATTTCATTCACTAACAATAATGTTGGTATGCACTAGGAGCATCTAATGACAAATGTCTTTGCAATTAAAATCTGGGAAGGTGAAAAGGAATGAAACATATTTCTAGTGATTATGGGGGAAACATCTGTCCCAAACTGCCTCCTTGATCTTCTAAGCTTGGCCTTCACGACAATGGGTTGCGAGGGTAGTATTAATGATAGGACAGTGATAATGGTTCCTTAAAAAGTGAACTTATTACAAGGATTTTATTGCAGTGTAGATCCTTGCTTCTCTTCGGCAGTTTAACATGGAGCCTTAGAGACAAGTCTCAAAAAATCAGGAGAAAATAGGTTGATATTTTTCTATTTACTGGATTGTGTATGCACAACCAAAATCTTTGCACAGTAAGATTTGACCCACAGCGATTGGTTTCTCATTATGTAGCATTTGGGATGCTATATCAACCCTCTAGCCATCATAAAGATTGATCTCATTGTTTTAACAACATACTCCATTCAACACCCAATATTACACTTGTTTCAATGCACATATAGAATTCAATTGGAAGAGCAGTTGAGTCAAATGAAGATGAATCAATGCCACTTTTAATTCTCAATGTTCAATTTAATATATACCATTCCAAATATTGTATATAGCAAGAAATCTCAAAATGTTTAGTGCAGAACAATTTTACCAGCAAAACTAGATTTTGAATCAAATGAGTCGATTCAGTGCTTGCTCCACATTGTGTCAATCCTGGACAACCTTTGCGTGCATTCCTTCAAATGCATCTTTCCACTCCTTAGATAGAATTTTGATGATCCAGTAGTCTAATTGCAGCAAAGGATGTAACGTTTGGTCTTGCGTAGATCTTTAATGGTTCCCCACAACGTATCAATTGGAGTAGCAACATAGTGTGGAGGGCCGAGGGTTGAGCAGTGAGAGATAGTAAGAAATCTTCAAGTCTCCCAAAACAAGGTTGCAGGTAATATATCACCAATAATTAGCTACAGTAGGCTACAAATTTGGTGCGGAGGAGAAATTTTCATTGAGTCAACTGGCATCAACCATAGCTATACACATTCGTGGAAAGAATCTAACAACCTTAATATAAATTGTGTATCAATGGTACTGGACAACGTCCAATGGAGGCAACATTATACCATTCAACAACGTAGATATAAGAGCATTAAACATTGTATGGGAGGAGGCGAGCACTGGTATGGCAGTATTCAATGGAATGGTATTAACACTAGCCATCGGTTGTATTGTTTAACACAATTGGGAGTATATAAACTACAAAGTTGACAACATATGAAGAAAATAGATTTCGACACAGTATTTAAAGGGTTCAACAGAATACAACGACGTGTAATGATGACATGCCCGTGAATCTTTCATTATAGACAGAGGAGCAGTGTGCAAACAACACAGTGGCTCATATAACAGTCTCAATGCACAATTTTCCGCAGCAGGAGAAGGTATCCAGCAGCGACAGGAGCAGGTATGTCAGACCAGTGGAAGCGTTAGCGTGAGGTATGTTAGAATTTTTCTATTTGGGGAATTGTGCGCAGAGAATGCAGCTAAAATATGACTGATAAAACATTCATGAAATGCAGAACTGACCTGCACAGAAAGGCCATAAAACAAATGGCTCAAAGTAATTATGAAGGGCAGGAATAGGCCTGCTCTGATACCATGTTAAACACACACATGGCAGAAAGTGTTTGAAAGATAAAACTTGAGAGTACATTTACTATTAACAAATGATATACATTTATAGTACATGGTGTGACCTTTGAGTTCAACATCCCAACGTCTCTTGGACTTCCTTAGTCTATTCGGCTTCCACACTAACCCTTAGAGGATTAGGTGTCTAACATATATAATTTAAAATTAAATAATAATAAATAATATTTAATATTAAATAATTATTTATAAAGAAAAATTATTATTAATTAAAATGATAATAATAATATTTTTATTGCAATAGTTTTTTGTATTATTATTATTTTTATTATATGTTTATCCATAATAGATACAAACAAAACCTTCAACTATATTAATCACATTAATAATTTTAAAATATATGTATTATTATCAATATATTCAATATATTTATCATTATGGACCAAATAGTTAGTACAATAATCTCAAAATTCTAATGCAATCATGAAAAATAAATTTGAATATTAATGTGACAAGAGGTTTTGCTAAAGTACATGGTAAAAATATGATTGAAACGGCAATTTAAATTCCACATCCTCGCAAAAATCTTAATTTTATTAAGAAATATAAATGGTTTTTAGTTAATTATTATTTTTTAATTTTATTTTAAAAATTAAAATTCTGTAATATATTTTCAAAATTGTAAAGTTCATTTTATTTGAAATTTAAATTTTAGTAATTTTTTTTTTAAATATAAAATTAAGGGATTTTTAAAAATTTAAAAATATTAAATTAATTGATGCTTTGAAAACGCATTTTATTTTAAGTAATGACAATCTCACTCGAAATTTTATCATATAAAACAAAAGCTCCATTATTAAAACCAGCTAATATTGTTCCCATCACTAAAGTAACGTGTTTGATATTTTGTTGGAAGTGCAATTTAATATTGTTTCCATATCAAAAGTAACGTGTTTGATATTTTGTTGTGCCTCTAGCAGTTAATATTGTTCCCACCACACACATAACGTGTTTGATAATTTGAGCAGCAGAGATGTTTACGTTGGTAACAGCGTAACTAACGTGTTTCACAATATGGGTGGCAATGATGTTAACATTGTGGACAGCGTAAAATAACGTGATTGACAACGTGGGCTAGAGAGACGTTAACATTGTTATCATTGTAAAAATCGTGTAGTTTAAGTAGGGGAGTTGCTCGGAAAGTTATGGAAATTCTGGTTATATTTAGAGAAAATCTGGCCAGGGTTTTTGTAAATTCAAATTATAGTTGTTAAAATTCAAAATTTTATGCGTCTTAGACGTTTTTTATGGTGCTAAATCCATTTCCACCAGGAAAAACACGATTCAAACACTGCCTATACAAGATTTTTTGAAATATTTTTACCCAAATTCCAACAACTTTTGGCCATCCGAACAATTCCTCTGCGTGGTTAGACGACTCCTTCTAAAAATAACCTATTTGGCAATTTGGGCGGAAGACGGACAATGCGGGGCCTGGGAGGCGTATCTTAGCTACGAATTATATTTTGAGTGTTTATATATATATGATTTGGCGTTCATTATAATAACGCTAAGAGGTTAAGTCTTTTCTCCTGAAAGGATGGCAATTGGATGGCAATTTAATAAGAATTGTTAAGAGAATTAGAAATGAAGAAAACTCAAAAGGAAGTAGTTTATTCTTTTGTCAGTTTTGAATTCTTTCACATTTCAAGGGTGCTCAGCCATTAAGTATAGCGTGCGGTCAAAAGGACCATTCTTTTAGATTGTGCCAAATTAATGTTAAAAAGTGGGGAGTTGGTCTTTTTATTAAGTTTCAAATTATAATTATGAAATAATGTTGTATTATAGAGAATTGTCATGTAAATATGTATATGAAGGTTAATTAAAATTAAATTAAAGTTTTAATTTTTATTATTGAACAACTAAAGGTTTATAATGTTGTTTTATTAATTAAATCAATATTTTAAATATTTAAATCTAATTCGATATGATTTTTAACATATTATTATCTTTTAATAAATTACATTTAAAATTGTTTATATATTTACATTACACTTACATATTTATTTTATACTACATTGTAAAACGTTTACAAACGCAATTATATATTACTATATTAAGATTACTTTTAAAACTGTAACTATCAAAACAACATACTTTTAATCATACTATTCATCCATTTGTTTTTGTTCGATCATTGCAATGTACAATTCTTACATATACAAACTTCCATTTAAAATTCAAGAATATACTTGTAACCTTGAAGTGTTTGTATGTTTAACATGACCTTTACGTTCAGATCAAAAGTTTCAGCAGGGCACCTATTGTATGCATAGGAAGAAGAATCCATTTTAAGATAAGTAACAGATTGATTCCCTTGTTTTCCCATTACCTTGGAATTAGCAGGATTATTCTTCATAATAAAACTAAAGTCTTCCCACGAGGAGGAGGTTAGGCATGGCAATCTAGTTCTCATAACTTTGATATTCATTAAAACAACAAATTCCTCAAAATTGCATTGAATACTCTCTAATGTATTTCCTTGGTCAACCAAGAGAAATTTAATAAGAAAGGGGAAAATTAATGAAAGGGGGGTTAGCTATACAAACAAGAGGGTTGCGCGGCAGTTAGTCCCTGCTCTAAGCTAGAGGAACAAGGGAACTGGGGTTGACTGAGCATTGCAATATGAAACATTGAGGAACATAATTCAAAATAACAGATGTTTTGAGACTAGTGGAGAGGTCATAGACGTGATTTCCTGATCAAAAGTTGTCAAGACCAATCACAACGTGCAAATCTTTGAATTTACAACAGCGTGGTGCTTGTCACATCAATGGATTGTACATCTAGTTAAGCTTTGTGCTATGAAGAAAGTTCAAATTTACTAACTGAATACATATAATAGAGATGGTGTTTAGTGACTATTTGTTGCATTGAAGTAGCCACAATAAAATTATATATATTTCCAAATCAATTAATAATCTATTTTTCTTTGATATTTGAAAACAATGAAATGATGCACATAGATGCAAGTGCAGCAGAGAAAGCTCGTTGATCCCAAAATTCAAATTGACAAACTGAATACAAATAACGGAGATGGTGTTTAGTGACTATTTGTTGCATTGAAGTAGCCACAATAAAATTATATATATTGCCAAATCAATTGATAACCTGTTTTTCTTTGAGATTTGAAAACAAAGCAATGATGCACATAGATGCAAGTGCAGCAGAGAACATTTTCGCATCTATTCATGATAGTGATAGTTTATAAGAATGATAGTATTCAACATCTAGCCAACAAAATAAGAGCACAAAACAATAAGCCGAAACCTCACAAGTTCATGGAACCTTCCCTAAAAACTGTAATTGTCAGCTCAGTGACAGAATTAAGCATGAGTGCCATTGATAGAAAGGAAATGCAGAGAAAAACGGATTTCTGGAAGCAAGCTCTAGAAATGTGCTTTGAGATGTTCCAAGAAACCATAATAACTGAGCTTCTTAACTTGAATAGATAAGGCATTATGAATGTTGCCTAAGTGCCCTAAAATGGAAGTAAGGGTTGTGAAAAGCCTGTGTGTAATAACATTGGATGAGTACTGGAAAGGATTGAATATCCTATATAACGCCCAGGAGAGAATGTTAGCCTGTTTTGATCTGCAAGCTGGTTGTCATCTATGAAGGATAGTACTTATAAATATAATTAAGAGTGGTTAAGAGTCACCTGATAAATGAGGACAGTCTTTATGAGCTAGGATATTCCAGCTCATTATATCTTGATTGTTATGAGAACAGGAAGGCTTACTGCCTGGAATCAAGAAGGTTAAATACTACAAGCCTGGACCTTTGGGTCGATTACAGTGAGTAATTTGGACCAAGCAGTGACTGGTATATCATGTCATAATAGATGCACTGCATTGAGGGATTACAGTGACTGGTATATCATGCCATAATAGATGCATATGCACTGCATTGAGGATTGCAACAATGAACTAGAAGGGCTCTCATTTATTGAATTGCTTTGATATACATGTCCAGGTAACAGTGATGATGACTAATGTAATAAAAGAATCAATTGTGTGGATTGGATATGTGTGAAAGGTTTCCCATAAGATCACTGAAGGATTGGAAAAATGGCAGTTGGTGTAACATGCCAGGATGCATGTAATGCCTAAATGGTTTCCAGTTCAACATGTTGGAACCACAGGAGAGATCGATAGGAACTCTTTGCTTCATTTATTGAATTTCTTTGATATTCATGTCCAGGTAACCGTGATGATGACTAATGTAATAAAAGAATCAATTGTGTGGATTGGATATGTGTGAAAGGTTGCCCATAAGATCAGTGAAGGATTGGAAAAATGGCAGCTGGTGTAACATGCCAGGATGCATGTAATGCCTTAATGGTTTCCACTTGAACATGTTGGAACCATAGGAGAGATCCATAGGAACTCTTGGCTTATGGAGTTGGTTATGGAATACCTAAAAGTGACCATAACAGGTATAGGAAACCTGAAACAGACAGGCAGACTATGAATGATCCTAATAATCATATGTAATCTAATTGCAATAAATATTACACACGTAAATATCAAAATATGAACACCAGCTCAAGAACTGTAAGAATATCCTGATATCTTTACGATATCAATAGTAATATGTAAACTTCTCTAAATGAAAAATAGAAAATGTGAGATGGCGACTAGTTCTTGATGCATTGTCAAAATGTAATTAGCATAATTATGTATAGAAAAGGAAATGAGGGATTAATACCACATGTCCTGTTCCATAATAGTGAACTTTCATCAATCATGGCACAATTATATCATTTTCAGCAGTTTTTGGAAGCTCGACAATGGGATCTAAAGGTTCACCATGCTTTGTTAAAATTTAACAAAAACAAACAGATTAACTATTAAAGGTACATAAGACTTTGCCTCAGTTCAACTGGGCAGTGTAGTGGACTGTATAGCTCTCCTCTGATTGGCGAGCAGAATTCTGATACACTAGATGTTCTTTCTAAGGGAATGCATTTTTTGAGGCACTCGACGCATATATATTTTTCCACCATCATCCACCCCAATCCAAACTGAGGTTCCATCTAAATCCACACAACACTTGACATTCTGAGCTAGCTCGTTCTAATAGCTCTCAATCAAAGCTCTCAATCTTCATTCTGATAGCCCTAAAGAAACAATTCCTTATCATATTTTCTACCGACCATGGCCAGGTGTAAAGAATCACCCGCTGCTAACTAATATATACTCGTGTCCCAAAATATGGCATCAGAAGCAGATGAACTTGTAAAATAAGAAACAACGATTACTTAGTCAAAACAAAAGGGTCCCAAGATTTGGTTCTGAACTCTAGAAGACTGTAATTGTCATATCAATGATAGAATTAAGCAAGAGTGCCATTACTCACTTAAAGACTTGGCATATTTTCTTGGCAAGGCTCGGTTCGAGGCTTAGCAACTCTGACAAGTTTGAGAAGGGTTCAATGGGTTTTGGCAATTTCCACATTTAGTCAAGTTTCAGGCCAAGCTTATACTGATTACCCATTTCAAGATTGAGCTGGAGACACATAGAAAGTCTCAAGGGTCTTTATTGAAAATAGCAACAAGAAATTCTAAAAATAGAAGTGCTAAAAATAACACTTCTATAAATAGCATTTCAGGATAGATTACAATTTAAGATAGTCCCTAAACTAAAATTGAGAATTAAAATTCGAATTTGATCTTGGCAGTTGTTTTTAAAATAATGAATTAATTCATCTTGAGTTAATTAGCTATAGGAAATCAAACATGTAGTCTATGTGAAGACATGCAACAATTTCTCGATTGATTGAGGAAGTTATCCCTTGATTAAGGAGATCAGGATGAGTTGTACTTTGAGTTGTAATTAGTTAGCTCAGTCGTCTGAGTTAAGTTCAGTTATATTAGTTCCAATATTTTGTGGAACTGATTGTGAGTTTAGTTAGTTAATGCATGCATGCATGTAACTGCTGCACTTCAGATAACTAAATATTCTCTCATAAATAACTAATGCATGTCAGTTCAGTCAGAGACCCAGTTGAGATCAGGAGATGGGATAGTGTACTATCAGTTGCAGGAATATTCCATGGAGGATATCTCTTGCATGCAGAAGGAATTCATTCCTTGGAGATTGCATAGTTACTTTTAAGTTTGATGAGTTGTGTGAATGGAACATTCACACAGGTGGCAGCATTGGACCCCAAGAGAAACTGCGCAAGGAAATAGGAGGCCTGGAGGGATGAGGGAAGGCATATGTTGTGTCTATTTAGTCCGTGAGCTGTATTGTTGGATTGTACTATGAGCTGGATAGCTTGCGAGCTAAAGCTTTGTGTAATCCAGACATATTGCCACTTATATGATATTACAGAGATCAGGGTTTTTAGCTGAGGCTTTCCCCAGAGTATTCTTCTATGTTCATGTGTGATTTCTTTCTCATTCTTAGTTATATGTGTTCTATTTGATCTTGCTCAAAATCGATTAAGCTTCCACAAGTTTGTTTGTAGAAGTAGATCTAGTATTTTTCTTTAGTATCTTGCATAATTTGTTGATCTACAGTGGGAAATTCTACATGGTATCAGAGAAAAGGTGACCAAAGTGAAGAATATTATACAAAGAAGGAAGAAGTTTGAAGGTTGAAGTTCTTGATTATAGAATTCGAATTCTTATCACATCTCAAATTTCACGAATGGCGTTCAACTATTTAAGGCTTGAGTATGCCCTTGATGGTAGCTCGAATTATATAGCCTGGAAGGATCGCATGAAAGCAGTATTAGAGGACAACTGTATAAAGGACTTCATTGATCAAGAAGTCCCCAAGCCAATAGCAGCTAATGCTACATATTGGTGGAATGGAAGAAATGTGTGGCTAGAGCGAGGAGAATCCTTCTATAGGGAGTTCAAGACCACATAGTCTTGAGTCTCCATGGGAAGGAGACACCGTTTTCAATGTGGAAAAAATTGAAATATCTATATTAGAATAACAGTGATTAGAGGAAGCTGGCGCTAAAAGACAATCTTCAGAAAATCAAGTGTGAAAAGGGAGATACGATCTCTACATATCTGAACAAGCTCACCACCTGCAAGGATGAGCTTGGAAGTGTAGGGATCACGATAGCCAATGATGACATGGTGAGTCTTGCTCTCCTCAGTCTTCCTAAGAGCTGGCATAGCTACCAAGACTCTGTGAATGGAAGAGAGAAACTGCCAAATTGGGAATGACTTTGGTCAAATCTCATGCAAGAGGAGATAAGAAGAAGCACCAAAGATGGATCTCCATCAAAGCAATATGATGAGGAAAATCTAGCCTTGGCGAGTAAGGCAAGGAAAGGTAAAGGGAAGGTGTCTCATTCCAAATCTAGTTCTTCCAATGGTGGGAAGAAGTTTAACAAATCGAAAGTGCAATGCTTTCATTTTCATGAGGTGGGCCATTATGCTACGAATTGTCCACAGAAGACATCCAAGAAGGGATCCTCAAAGGGATTAGACAATGAGGCACTGGCCTCATCATTCGAGTTGGATTTCTCTCTCATCGCATGCATGGTTTCATCCATGGTGGGATGTGTTTGGTACCTAGACAGTGGAGCTTCGCCCCACATGACCAGTGAAAAGAATCTTTTCAATATCTTGGAGGAGAAGAATCTCCAGATGCGGATCAAGATGAGCGATGATGGAAAGTATCATGTTTTAGGTGAAGGTATGGTTGTGTTTCAAAGGGAACATGGAGCTCCTCTCACCCTGACTGATGTAAAGTGTGTACAAGGTTTGAAGAAGAATCTCGTGTCCATTGCTATGCTAGAAGACAAAGTCTATGATGTAGTCTTTACTAAAGGAAATGTATTCCTTAGGCATATCAACACCGGACAGACCAAGAGGATTGGGATTCGAGTTAAGAATCTTTACAAGCTTGAGGTAGATGAATGTGTTCTATTGAGTTCCAAAGCTGAGTTGGTGCAGAGCCAGGATGTTGGCAAGCTATGGCATAGAATATTGGGACACTTGCACTGTGGGGCCTTGAAGATCATGCAACAGATTTCTACCAGACTTCCCAAGGGAAAACTAGGGAAGAATGATACATGCAAAGGTTGTACCTTGGGTAAGTATGCGAAATCTTCCTTTCAGGATCGAGATAGTAGAGCTGGAGCAATCCTGGAGTGAGCTTACAGAGATGTTTGTCGACCATTCTCTACAGCCTCCACCGCTAAACAAATGTATTATGTTATTTTTATTGATGATTTTTCTCGTAGCTGTTGGATCTAATTTAAATGCAAAAGAAGGATTAGACCTTCTTGAGGTTTTTTGAGTTTAAAGCCTAGGTAGGGAAAGAATATGGAAAGAAAATAAGAGCCTTGCATAGCGATAATGGTGGAGAGCATGTCTCCCAATAGTTTAAGGACTTCTGCATTGCAAAAGGAATTAAACGGGAGTTGACGACACCCCATAACCCACAACAGAATGCGGTGGCCGAAAGGAAGAATAGATTGATTGTGGGAGAAGCTCGAGCGATGTTGCAGGACCAAAGACTACCACTTCATTTGTGAGCTAAGGCATGCAATACAACAGTTTACTTGCAAAACAGAAGCCCACACCGTATACTGGGAGTGAAGACACCTATGGAGGCCTCTTCCAGGAAGCGACCAAATTTGAGTCACTTCAAGATCTTTGGATCGTCGGTTTATTTCCATGTGACCAAAGATGCCCGGAAGAAGCTAGATCCAACAACTGAGTTGGGGATACTTGTGAGGTACACTGATACACCCCACAATTATCAAGTGTTCCTGCCTACCAGTCAGAGGACAGTGGTACGCAGAGATCTGAAGTTCGATGAGAAGAAAGCCATGTGAGTATCACTTGAGAGGGAGGTCAAGTTGCATGTAGAGGAGGAACTTTCATTTCCTAAGGAGGAGGAGCCTCAGATTGATGCAGAGCAACCGCATGCAGAGGATCCGAGAGTGGAGACATCCACTCATGCTGAGTCTTCCAGAGATGGGCAGAAACACTCAAAGGAAGCTAACAAGTTGATGCTGGATGCATGAGAGAATGTGGGACAACCATCTTCTCAGTGCAGATAGAGGAGGTCACCCGAGAGTACACTGGTTACATGGTCCTGGTTGGGGAGTGTGTATAGTCTGAACCTTCTTCATTTGAGGAGGTAGTGCAGCAACCAGTCTGGGTTGATGCTATGGTGGAGGAGTATGACTCCATCATTCGGAATTGTGTTTGGGATGTTGTCCCAAGACCTCACGACAAGTCATTGGTGAGTTCCTGATGGCTTTATAAGGTAAAGCAGGTAGCTGATGGCAGTGTTGAGAAACGTAATGCAAGCTTTGTTTCCCGTCGTTTCTCACAGGTCAAGGGGATCGATTACCATGAGACTTTTGCTCCCATAGCAAGGTACTCATCTATCATATTGATGTTGGCACTATTAGCTCAGATGGGTTGGAGGATCCATCAAATGGATGTGAAGACTATGTTCCTGAATGGGAAGATTGAGGAAGACGTGTACATTGAGCAGCTGGAAAGTTTTGAGACCTTCAATCATGAGTCACATGTGTGCCGACTCAAGAGGGATTTGTACGGGCTGAAGCAAGAACCTCGTGCTTGGTACACCAAGATCGATAACTATTTCACCGGGTTGGGCTTCACAAAGAGTGAGAGAATGTGAACCTTTACCACATCATGGTAGAAGGTTAGCAATTGATCATTGTTCTTTATATCGATGATCTGATTTTGATAAGTGATGATTAGTTGATCAAATCTTGCAGGGAGGACCTTGTAAGAGAGTTCGATATGAAAGACATGGGTCTTATGCACTACTTTCTAAGCATGGAAGTGTTATAGAAGGATAGGGAAGTGTTTGTGTCTTAAGGTAGGTATTCCAATGAGATACTTAGGCGGTTCCACATGGAGAAGTGTAAGCCCATGCAGACTCCTCTAGCTGGTAACTGGAGGAAGGAGGATGCTACCTCAGGTGAGGTAGTAGCTATTACTATTTATTGGCAGCTTGTGGGTTCACTAATGTATCTAGTGAACACACGACAAGATTTATGCTTTGTGGTGAGCCAATTGAGTCAAGCTATGGTTCAACCTACCAAGTTGTTTTGGAAGGTATTGAAGCATGTGATGAGATACCTTAGAAGCACATCTTAGTAGGGATTTTGGTATAGACGAATAGAGGGAGTGAAGCTTCAGGGCTTCATAGATGTAGGTTGGGTAGGGAGTCCATCAAACTGGAAGAAAACTTATGGAGGAATCTTCAACCTTTGTTCAGCTGCAGTTTCTTGGTGTAGCAGGAAACAAAGGTCAGTTGCACTTAGCTCAGTAGAGGTCGGATACATGGCTGCCAATCAGGCACCATGTGAGGCCATTTGGATGTGGAAGATTCTAGTGGGATTGTTTGGTGAGAGGATGGATCCAAATGTGATCTATTGCGATAATCAAAGTTGTATCAAACACTCTGAGAATCCAGTTTTTCATTTTCAGGTCCAAGTGCATTGACATCCAATACCATCATCTTTAAGACTATGTGGTGAAGAGGATCGTGTTGTTGTTGTATGTTTCGACTGAGAAATAGGATGCAGATACTTTGACTAAGGCATTATCAAAATGCAAGTTCAAGTTCCACAGAGACAGGATTGGGGTGACTGATAATCCCTTTCTTGTTGAGAGGGAGTATTGAAAATAGCAACAAGAAATGCTAAAAATAGAAGTGCTAAAAATAACACTACTATAATAGAATTTCGGGATACATTCCAATTTTACTTAGTCCCTAAACTAAAATTGAGAATTAAAATTCGAATTTGATCTTAGCAGTTGTTTGTAAAATAATTAATTAACCCATCCTGAGTTAATTAGTTGTAGAAAATAAAACACATGCAATAGTTTCTCCATTGATTGAGGAAGTTATCCCTTGATTAAGGAGATCAGGATGAGTTGTACTTTGAGTTGTAATTAGCTAGCTCAGTTATCTAAGTTAAGTCTAGTTAGATTAGTTCCAACAATTTGTGGAACTAATTGTGAGTTCAGTTAGTTAATGCATGCATGCATGTAATTGCTGCACTTCAGATAACTGAATATTTTCTCATAAATAACTCATGCATGTCAGTTGAGTCAGAGACCCAGTTGAGATCAGGTGATGGGATAGTGTACTATTAGTTGCAAGAATATTCCATGGAGGATATCTCTTCCATGTAGAAGGAATTCATTCCTTGGAGATTCCACAGTTACTTTTGAGTTTGATGAGTTGTGTGAATGGAACATTCACAGAGGTGGCAGCATTGGACCCTGAGAGAAACTGCGCAAGGAAATAGGATGCTTGGAGGGCCAAGGGAAGGAATATGTTGTGTATATTCAGTTTGTGAGCTATATTTTTGGATTGTACTGAGAGCTGGATAGCTTGTGAGCTAAAGTTTTTTGTAATCTAGACATATTTCCACTTGTATGATATTACAGAGATTGGGGCTTTTAGGTGAGGCTTTCCTGAGAGTATTCTTATGTGTTCATGTGTGATTACTTTCTCATTCTCAATTATATGTGTTTTATTTGATCTTCCTCAAAATCGATTAAGCTTCCACAAGTTTGTTTGTAGAAGTAGATCTAGTATTTTGCTTTAGCATATTCCATAATCTATTGATCTACAGTGGGAAATTCTACAGTCTTGACCAGGTCTCACAACATTGCTCGAAACTTGTTGTGCAATGGTGGTCAAAACCAAGCCAACTTGCAGGAGTAAAATTTCTTTCCTGTTCTAACATAGGACACAATTAATCCTTGCCCAAGAGCGGCATGATGGCAAAAGCAAATTCATAAAGTTAGCTGCCTACCTTGTTAGGAAAGGAGTGAATAGATTAACTTCAAAACAACAACGTCTAATGCCGGATCTAGTATATATGTTCGATAAAGATGTAGATCCATCCGACTTGAGGTCGAAATATAAAGCAACAGAGGAAAGGTAAATTTTTGGCATATATATAACTTCATGGGAAGCATAAAATGTTGGAATATCCGACATAAAGGATCAATCGATATGAAGCATATGCAGGTTCTCTTGTATGAGATACAAGACTTTTTTGTTTAGGTTTCATCGGAGAGTTTTCCTTTGTTTAACAATGCTATAAATATGTTTATGCAACCTGAAACCTTCTCTCTGAATCTGAGAATCACATACAGAACAATACCGAAACCAAATCCTAGGGCAGCACTGGATCCAGTGAGCGAAACAACAGTACACATGAGCATGACAAATGAGTCCAGCTTAGAATTCATGTCCCTACAAGCCATAGCACACTCAATACCATAAAAGGTATCATGTCCCTACAAGCCATAACACGCTCAATACCATAAAAGGTATCAGGTCCCTACAAGCCATAGCTTAGAATTCATGTCCCTACAAGTCATAGAAAGCTCAATACCAGAAAATAATTCATGTCCCTACAAGCCATAGCAAGCTTAATACCAGAAAAGAGCGTCAACATAGCCACAAACCAAATTGGGAATTGATTTAGTATTTGCAATAGTTGGCTTCCTAGAATCAACCCAAATACTAGTTTTCCAGTTCGAGGAAATGTTATAGATGCCCTATTCCTAGCCCCAAACTTATATTGCCTGGCAAGGCCAACTGCGCCATGGTAGACAAGGATTTCCTGAAACCAACATTGTACACCCGCATAGTTAAGGCGAAGGTAGAGTCAAAAGCAGTAATTTTAGCACAAATTGAAATAGCATCACATGCAGTTCAAGATCGAGACCGAGTAGGAGCCAGAGCGCATCCATTCGCATTTTCTCCCATTGGAGTTAAAGTAGATTGAATTGCAGATAAAGATGGGGAACCCACATAGGCATAGGTGGCAGAGGCACCACAACTGAATCAGGGGATGAAGCTTCGACTAGATAAACTGGGGTTGGTTTACTGTTATCACCAACCGATCGATATTAACGGGCAATTGTATCACTATGATTCCTGGTTGGAAGGTGGTTATAGGTCATCGACTAGTTTGGGGGCTATTAATGGTTCTGAATCCTAAACTGGTGCTTCTTCAACGTGATCTGCGACTGGCTCTACTATAAGGAGACACAAATGTTTTCTAAATAGCTCCCATGAAATAGCTATTTCCACTAAATTTCATTATGAAAGGTTGGATGCCCAGAAAAAGAACACCTACAGTATTAACATGATTTCACTTATGTTGGCACATTTTTGTTGTGCTCTGCTTGATCTTTTAAAAGGGGAATGAGCCCAGGTACAAATCTGAGGTCAATTTAGCAGAATAGATATCCCTCAGACTTGGTACCTAAGGAAGTTTGTTCTTTATGGTGTACACCTCAGGGTTATATTTATTGGAAGAAATCGAACAACCAATAACATAAAAAGGTCTAGATATTGGATGTACTACCAATATTAGTACAATCTGTCTATAATGAGATTGACAACAAACACATACCCCAGGCCAAAAAAACTCTTTTACACTAGGGAAAGATGATGTAGGTACTTGACCCCAAAGGCTCTTCATTCATATTATCAATAACATCATTGTATTATATTAATGTAACTGATGGACAGTAATAATTAGTTGAACTACCTAGAAATTGCACTGTAAACACCTATTTTTCGTATGTACTTATACCGAAAAAAGAGAGACAGACAGTAGATCTTCCTTGAGAGAAGATTCAGGAAATAATTAAAAGAAAATAATTTACAAGCAATGATCCTAAATAGTAGGAAAGCACCTCATTCATCAAATGCTACAGTTCATATTTTCCATGGTAAAGACTTGATTAATTTAGGTCATGTGGACATAACGTAGAGCATAACTTTACCAGAATAATCTCTGGTGTAATGTCCAATCCTTTTTGTTTTAGGCGTAATTTCCAATCCTTGTTGTCTTATTTCAGCAACATTTCATTACCCAAGGCAAGAACTTGATCAAGTATATATACAACCTATGCACAAATAAGAACACGAAATAAGTTTTTTTGAGTATTTTTCTTATCCAATTGTCTTGTAGCACAAAATGGTTACAACAATTAACACTGTCTAATACCATTTTTATCTCCAACCTTTGGTTGATGTTTAATGGATACAATGTTAAGTATTTTCAATTTCATTGTCAAAAAACAAAGCAAACCAAAATCAAAAGGATAAGTTCATCAAAGTGTCCTACCAACGAAGACCATAAATAGGGAGTACTCTGATGGGGAGGTTCCATTTCGATATACCCAATTTGTTAAGTTGATATTGTCGAAGCAAGTCAACACACAAAAAATTGACCATGAACCAAATAATGGAACTCGATCTGCAACTGGTGGATATGGAACGATTGGTGCTGCTAGCTTTAGGGAAAGATATTCAGCTGGACCAATAGCATACTATATATAAGCAGTTGGATCAATTGCATTATCGACTGCTGAAGCAACAACTGCTATTGGTAAGGCCTTTTCCTTTGTTGCTGCTACTTACTCAACAACATCTAGATCATCTGCTGCAACAGAACCAACTGACTCATCAAGTGTTGGAACTACTGATGGATCTGGCATGTAAGATGGAACTGAAACTACAGGTGCTACTACTGGCAAGCTCACTGGGCTTAGATGGTTTTACTTAGATGGTGGGTTGTTCCTGTATTTTAAGCTAAGTCACTGGTGTATCAATATATGACTCATCTGCTTCATCGACGGCTTAATCACTTGGTTAATCAATAGGATCACGGATCAACTGATTCTCTTTCTAATACCAAATGAAGGAAATTTGGTGACTCCACTACTGAATCTTCAACAACATTTGGATCTTTAATATTCTATGCGGAAAATGAATCATGTTGTAAAAAGCACGACCACCCACTAGACACTCTTGAAGATGCAGTGCACTGGGAACCCATAATGAACAAGCACGCCGGAGAACTATAATAATGAAAGAGCGTGATGCTACCTCCAAACGAACAGGCCTTCATGAGACCAAAAGCACAACACTAGTCACCCAAAAGCTCTACATCTCCAAAGCATTAAACGTGCCATATTCACCATCCAAGCAGGACCAAAATAACACTAACTTATATAGATCTCTATGGTCCTTGTTCCTGCCTATGCCCTTATTACCTTTACTTTTGATGCTAGTGATGCCTTTGAATTGGGTGCTGCTCCGGGTCAATGAATGATGTCAACTGGCTTTGGGACTACTTCATTCTCGTCCTTCCCTTCTGGTGCCTATACCCCTAACACTGAGGGTGGTGAAACCCCTACTACTTCTAGGCGAACTAGGTCAAGATCAACTGAGTCTATTGGGTATGAATCAAATCAACAACAACTTGATAAATAGGTTATGGCTATTGATCTAATAATAAATTCTGTTGGACGAAGTGCTGGTGCACGCTATGATTCTTCAACCGCCTCTGTATATGCGCAAACTTGGTTAAATGCTACTGCTTAAATCCGGTTTTCTAATCATGCTCTGAAATCCTCATCGGTTGGGGCTTGGATGGGCCTAATTTTAGATATCTAAGAACACTAGGCTTGCACAAAATTGCAAAAACAATGTCAAGCACAAAAACAATGAGGGAAGATGGTAGTGCATACAGAATTCTCAAATTCCAGATTGATTTTCTTGCGTCAGCGGTATATTTGCTTTTGGCAACAACAATTAAAGGGGTTGAAGCATTTTGATTCCCTTCAAGACTTCATCTTGAATCATCACCAGAGCCATTGAGAAGTACAATTAAACACAGACACATCAGATTCACTAGAAGTCCATTCAAGGCCAATCAAGGCCTTGCATTCCCAAACTTATTTTTCCCCATTTTCTGCCTATTCTACTTTAATAGCATAGTCGAACCTCGAAAAAAATTGGTTTTTTTTTGTAATCAAGACAAAAACATATAAAAGCATTCAATTTGTAAATGCTGACCTTGATTCTAGCTTTTGCAAAAATATGTATTCCAAAAAGAAAGAAAGAAGAGAACAATACTGGACGTGAGAATAAACAGGCTAGCAGTTGGTAATGAAAAGAAATAATGAATAATTAGAAGTTATATAAAAAATTATTAAATAAAATAATATGAAAATTAGAATATATAAATATATAAAAGTTCCTACAGCTAGACTTCATGTTATTGCATGAATACCAAGTGTCACCTTACATGCGCTCTAAGATCTAAGATCACTTAAACCATCATGTAAACCATCTTTCAAATTCATTTAATCGACTCATCTATTCGTGTCCTCTGGAGGTTGCACCATGATCGATCTGCCTCGTCATTCACTCACCATTTTCTCTTATTATTACTGTGTATCCGTTCATCTAAATCCCTATGGCACAATTCCCATCTGCTAATACATCTTCCTATTCTTTCTGTTCTGCATTCATCCAAATCCCAATGGCATAATTCCCATCTACTGATGCATCTAACTCTTCTTCCTATTTTGCCTCGATACATCTTCATCTTCTTCCTATTACCGCGTCGATTTCTTATGGCCCCTTTTTAAAAATCATAGGTGTTTATTACTTCTCGTATAAAGAAGCATGTACTTCGAACTGCAAGAATTGTAGACTCGTTATTAGCTCAAGGGTTTCGATAGGACAAAACCTTTAGATATTTTTTGTTGGCATGACTTCTTTCAGCCACATCAACCAGCAGACGAAAGATGAAACATCCTAGCACGAAGAGAAATTAAATGGACTTCAATGCTACATCTTGAAATACATGTGAGACTTTAAATTTGTAGTATAACGGTGACCAGTATTCGCAACTGATTTTTCTTATAAATGAATAAGCAGAAAATAGTAACTGAATCTACTTTTCTTACTGACTAATTCAATTCAGTTTGTTTCATCAAACTGAACTTGGGTCCTTAAATTGGCTTTGTTTCATCTGATTGAACTTGGGTCCCTAAACTGCATGCTCTATTGGAGCTTTAGATGCCGTAGTTTGATCCAAGTCACAGTTAGTGCTCTCCCAACCGAGTTTATTTTGGAGTTGGCCAAGCCAAGTTTATTTTGTTCATTTTCGTATTCGGCTACCCAAGCAAGAGGGAATGAGCGAATCTATGCCAGTTGATGTTTATGTTGTATAGAGGAAGTTAATATTGTATAGAGGTATGTCCTTCATAGTCATCCATTTGCCTCTACTAATGCATGAACTACGCTCGCCATATGCTTGAAATTCATGGAAGTTGGCTTATATAATAAGCTATCTCATACCATATTTCTGGTTGTGTGAAGAAGGTTAAGGTCTAACAGGAAGCAGGTTGGAAGCACCCCTGCCAACTCAGTGCCCACTAGCATACCCGATGTCTCTACCAGAATGAGGTCCAACTCTAGGATAATCTGTTCTTTGTTCTTGTTTTCTTCTGACATGGGCTTGTTTTCTTCTGACATGGGGATATATGGGTTTCAATTTACAAATGCTAAAAAGGTGTTCAATTTGTAAATGCTAACTTCTTATGTTCTCTCCAGCTCTCCAGATTTAGTTCCCTTATGACCTTCTTCTTCTCTAATCTTCTTCTGTTCTCTCTAGCTTCAGTTCCCTTATCATCTTCATTTTTTCTCTCCAACTTCATCTTCATTTGTTCTCTCCAGCTTCATCTATTCTCTCCAGCTTCAGTTCCCTTCCCTTCAACTTCACTTCGGTTCCATAAACACCACAGTAACATGCAACAACGCACCAGTAGACATAGTAGCAATAGGCGGCAATTTCAGAGACTAAGCAGAAACAGGTGGCAAGTGAGTAAGAAAGCCCATAGGTCACAGCAGGAAGGATGTACTGATTCCAGTATAGAAAATACCTGGGAGCTAACTAGCATTTTATACATGTAGACTAATGTTAGCATTAGTCTAACAGGTCCAAAAAATGAACAACAAATGAATAACACAAAGCCAAGATAATATATGCTTTCTGCCTTTCTGCCTTGGGAAGAGGCCAAATAATAGAGTAAATGACTATGTATCTAAATACTTTGATTATACTCGATCAAATGGAAGCAGAAAACAACTCGCAAACAACTCAACTAATGTTAAGTTCATCTTTTTCGATTACTATAGTCCCATGCCGAGATGGTAGTGACTAATAAGATAATATTTTGTATATATATAAATATATAATGAATTATGATATGGTTTGTAATGTATAATATAAAATTCTTATGATATTGTATACTAAATGAATTAATAATTTTATAATATTGTAATATATTTTAAATTATGTAATGAATCGAGTTGAGGGGAAAACTCGACAGTTAAGCATGCTTGAGCCAGAGGTGATCTGGGATGGGTGACCTCCCAGGAAGTCTTGGTTACTGCGTGCAAGCCCCGGAAGTGATGATTGAAGCTATGTGATTTATTTCACTAGTTTCAATCCCACTTCTTCACCCCTGTGAGCATCACCTGATGCAATGAGTGGTAAGTGGACTATTCAAAAATCATAGGAAATTAGTTAGTTACGACTACCTCTCATGGAAATGGTCATAGATGAATGACTTATTTAGCGCAGTTGAATCCTAAAAAATGATATCTAATCTATATATATGTAATTGGGTGAACTGTATACTATTGAAAGCTTTGATAATGAAAGATATGAAGAGGAGGGGATAATAAAGACAAATCTAAAAGAATAGTGTGATGATTAAAATAAGAATTTTGAAATTGGGAGGGAGGAAGAATATAAAGAGAAAGGGATAAAAATTGAATTAAGGTTGGGGTTATAGAAGAATAATATTATAGAGTAAGTTTATGGATTATTGGTTTACAGAAGTGGTTGAGGTTATATTCATCTTCCATGTTGCAATGATTATGATGTTCTTTGACCTTCAAAGCTTCTCTGGTGGTTCAAGCATAATCAAATGGGATACGAGCTAGAATTCAAATCTGGTAAAGAAAAAGTGCTTAGTGTTGAAGGAATGCCCAACAATGACAAATTTAGTTAGTTCATGATTGTTTTTATCTCGGATGTCCTCCTTAACTCAGGGTATGACCAGCCAACTTGTTTGGCCAATGTACAAGGCTTCTTGCATGAACAAGGAATTTGGTAGACATGTGATCCTTGCATGTGATCGGACTTATTTTTGGCTGATCAGAATAATTGTATCAGGGTATTATGGGGCTTGAACAAAGTGTTGATGTTCTTTTTGGATAGAATCTTGGCAATGGTATCAATGTTTGCTTTTATGTAAGAGAGAGAGACCTGAAAAACATGAGAGGAGCAGTGAGAATTGTTGGTTTTGGTGTGAGAGGTGGCTTAGATTGATTTATGAATTTGAGAGGTCACGTATCCATTGACATTGAAAGCTTAGATTAGGTGGGATTTTTCTAAGGGAAGGAACTCTAGAGAAGAGATTTTAAGGGCATGGGAGATAGGAGCTTTTAGGAAACCTGAATTTTGGGAAGGGTGGTGGTGAGAATGGGTGTGAAGATAACTATTGGTGTGGTTATTTTCTTTGTAACCTTGGTGGGTAAGGGAGCCATAAGGAATCTGAGTGACGAGGAAATCAAGAAATGGAAGGAATTATTAGATTTGATTTCTGATGTGAATCAAATATGGGGCGAAATTATATTAAGATGGGTAAAAAATACATTGATGGCTTGTAGGTGATGTTGTTAGGAAACAAAAGTGTCTTCAAAAAAATATATACCAACACTTTGGCTTATGCTGCCACGCATTCAGTTTTTTAAAAATTCCATGAAGATATTATCCACTACTGGAGACAGTGAAGAACCCATAGCAATCGCTTCGGTTTTCTCATCGATGATACCTTTGAAAGAAAATAAAGTGGAGAAGAGGAAAATATTGATTAGGTTGAGGGTTTCATCATCAAACAACTCAAAGATTAGATTTAAGGCTTCAGGTACCGGAATTGTTGTAAACATGGAAACCACATCAAAACTAAGAGGAATGTCAAGCTCGTCGATGTGGATGTTTTTGGTTTTAAGAATGAAATCAATAAAATAATTGATGTAGGAGCAGGGTGTAGCCCACAAATTTTTGAAGCTTTGTTGTTAAAGACTGACAAAGCGTGTGGGTTAGGGCTCCAATGGCAGTCACTATAGGCCTAATGGGGATGCTTGGTTTATGAATTTTGGGCTGGCCATAAATTTTAAGGGCTTGGGGGGTGTGAGGGATGAGATGTTGTTGAATAGTAGCATCAATAGGAGATGATTTTATAGCCTTATTGACACATTGAGTAATGGAATCCATGGCTTTTGGGAAGGATTTTTTAGGACGAAAAACAAGCAAGTAATTTTGATTCATAATCTTCAACGATCATTACAATAGTAGCATTGTTTTTATCTTCTCGAAGGATAAGAATATGAGGGTTATCATTGAGTCTTTTCATCGCTAAGGCTTCTACTTTGGATAAATTAAACTTTAGAGGTTTTGGTGCAATGAGGTACTCTACTATAATCTTGTCGAATTTCTTCAACAATGTGAGAGGGGAGGTTTTGAAAGACTAACTCAATAAAGCAAAGGATGTGTTCCTCAGACATTGAATGAAGGGAAAGGGCAAATTGAAAACATTTTTGAGGAGGTGAAGAGTTGTGGAATGAAGTTCAAGGGATGAGAGGTTAACAACAGAAGAAGGCTGAGAAAAAGATGCCTCGCTCGTTAATGAATCAAGACAAACTATAAAGGAGCAATCTGAGAGAGGGAGGGAATTTTTAAGAATGATTGTGGTTATTATTTAGATCACAAAGATTAATATTAATTTTAAAAAATTGATTATTATTAATTATATTGAGAAAATTATTTTTAAGAGTAATATTATGATAGCTATTATACCTACCTAGGCATGGTATAACACATTCCTTTGAGTGGGCAGTAGTTTTCCTTTGACCAAAAATTTATGGCACTTATCCATAGTTTAACATTAGGAATTCAATTTTTGTTATTTTTTATTATTATTTAAATTTATTTATTTGTAACGTGACTCGTTGAGGTCTTATTATGGGTTGTTTGGTAACTTCCATTTCTATTAGTTATTAATTTTTCGTTTTCAATTTTTTTTCCTTTTTATTTAACTTTTTGATTCCTTTTTTCTTTTTTTCTATTATTTCTATTTTCACGACTTATAATTTTTTCATAATATTTCAATTTAAAATGACTTATTATTATATTTTCTTATGTTCAAAATGATTTTCATTAGATTTTCAAAATATCATAGCCTACAATAATGCTCTCAATAGGCCACTCCCTGATTCCAACCAGACTTTTTGAGATCGAGAGCGGGAGAACACCAGGATAGAAAACTTGTATACATTATTCTTGGAGGGCTGTGTGGCCTTAGCATACTATGTGAAACATAAAGAGAGACCATATCAATGAGATGGATGAGGGGGCATTACAGGGGGAGTTGCAAAGTAGCTAACACGATCATGTATATGGGAGTTAATATGTTCCACCAGGCCTCCAGTGTCACACCCCCAATTCTTTTTTCGTTAAATTGGCCGGGTGCGGCACCGCCTAAGTAATTAACATCTTCCATTGTTAACTTACTTTACGAACTACGCCTTACCATTCATCATTAACATGAATTATTATATTAATGTGCAGAAACCATTAATAACAACATGATAGAACAAAAACACGAACACAACCATATGCAAGAGAATTCTTTTCTTATATATGAAGAGTTTTTGTACAATGACCGGGAGCTTGGCTCAAATAGCATTTCACCCGCGTTGGACGCCCACCCATGCAAGAGCGCACGGTGGTCTCACCTCAACCCCAAACCAAAATACAATACAACATAACACAACCAAGTTTCTTGTCGAACGGACGGGTGCACCCATGCATGACCCATGCCCAAGACAATCCAAACCTGTTTACCAAACTTCGGCGGGCGGGTGCCTTAGAACACCCTCCACCCGCACCTTCAACCACCCTTATAATACTTGTGCAGCCCATGTACACCGCCCGACAGGCGGGCGCATCCCTTGCGGCCTTGCACTTACCCACACTTCCTGTTTGAACGATCGAAGATGATGAGCGATGATGAAAATGACAAGCCTCACCACTTGTTTATACACTTCCTCGCGTGGTGGTCATGCCCTCGGCCGACCCTTCCACAAACTCCAACCAACATGTCCTCAAACACAAGTGATGCTAACATATGGTTGGCTCGCCCTTTGTTTTCCTTGTTCCATGGTCGGCTTGCTCGGCAAGTCCTCCAACTCGCCATATAAGTGATGGAGCACCAACTCGCCCTCATAACATGTTGCACCCTTGGTTATCCGTCACACTTCCATGCCTTAGTCGCATCTCGTGGAGGAAGGAGGGCGTGCCCGGTTTCCCACGAACCGCAAGACGTTACATCCTCCCCCACTTGAAATCATTGTCGCCCTCGACAATCCCGACTGCCTCAGTATCTTCCGTTAATACTTCGCAATCTTATTCTTCCATCTCCAAAGTGAGTCCTCTGATTCCCAGCTTTCTTCCTCTAGTTAATTCTTCCATTTGACAAGATACTCCCGTTTCATGTGGCAACCAATCCCTGTAGTCCTGTAGCTCAAAATATTATCCAACTCCAGTCCTGGCTTGTCCACAATCCCAGCTAGTCCTCTCGGCGGTTTAGTTCTCTTTTAATGATCAACATCAAGCCTCCATCTCTTCAACTGACTCATGTGAAAAACCAGATGCTTCATGTGCATATGGTGTGGAAGCTCCAGCTCATAAGCAACTTCCCCCACTCTCTTCTTCACTTGGAATGGTCCCTCATACTTTCGTGTCAGTTTGCTTGCAGTCCCCTTGGCTGGCTGAAACTGCTCCCCGGTAATCCTGAGAAACACCATATCTCCCACACTGAAGTGTGCAGCACGTCTTCCTTAATCAACCCATTTCTTCGTCCTTGTTGCAGCTTCATGCAAGCGCAGCCGTGCCAACTCCAGGGTCTCATCCCAAGCCTTCATGAATTTCTTCATACGAGGACTCCTCAAGAAACCTCCTGTCACTACGGTATGCGATACAACCAGCATCTATCCATTCACCAACTCAAATGGACTATACCCTGTTGCAGAACTCTTTTGAATATTGTAGCTAAACTGAGCAATATCCAAAAGTTTAGGCCAATTCTTCTGATCGGCCATCACATAATGTCTCAAGTAGTCCTCCAAAAATGCGTTGATCCTCTCGGTCTGTCCATCTGTCTGCGGATGGTAACTCGAACTCATCAACAACTCTATCCCGACTAACCTAAAGATTGTGGTCCAAAATCTGCCTATAAAATGCAGATCTCTATCTGACACGATGCTTAATGGCATCCCCCAATACTTCACTATTTTCTTAAAGAACAATTCTGTAGTCCGCTCGGATCCACACAGTATCTTTGTTGCAACAAAGACAACATACTTGAAAAAATGATCGACCATGACCATTATCCCATTATACCCCTGAACCTGTGGCAACTGAGTGATGAAATCCATCGAGACACTCATCCATGGTCTCTCAAGAATCAGTAAAGGCTGCAATATTCCTCCTTGCCTGTGAGTATTCGATTTTTCCTGCTGACAAATGATGCACGTATGTACATACTCCTCTACATCCTCTCGCATCTTCTCCCAAAATAATCCTCTCTCAAACAATGCCAAAGAACGACGCATCCCTGGGTGGCTAGCCCATGGCGAGTCATGGCACTCCTTCAAAAGGTGCCTCCTGAGCCCAGATGACTTTGGAACATAGAGTCGGTTTCCAAAGAATAAGAACCCGTCCCGTAGAAAGAACTTTCATGTCTTCCCCTCGTTTATTTGCTTCACTATATTCTGCACCAAAGTATCAGTTTCAACACTTTCCTAGAGCTTATTCTACATCTCTTCTGACATCTGAACTCGACTCCTACTCCTAGCTGCCCGGTCTTCTCCCTCCAATGCTACAAGTTGTCCCTTCCTGCTAAGGGAATCTGATACCACATTGTGTCTTCTCGGTCTATACTTGATAGTCATGTCGAATTCTACCAAGAAGTCCTGCCAACGAGCTTGCTTTGCAAAAAGCTTCGGTTGTGATACAAAATAACTTGCTGCAACGTTGTCTGTCTTGACAAAAAACGGCTTCCCAATCGGGTAGTGCATCCACACATGAAGACAGTGAATGATTGCAGTCATCTCCTTCTCATGGACCGGATACCTTCGTTCTCTATCCTGCAACTTCCGACTCTCGTATGCCACCGGATGCCCATCCTACGTAAGAACCCCTCCTATGGCAAAATCCGAGGTATTAGTGTGTACCTCAAATGGTCTCTCGAAGTCCACCAACTTTAGTATCGGTGTTGTAACCATCCTCCTCTTCAAGTCATCAAATGCCTTTTGACATTTATCCGTCCAACTCCACCTCTTGTCTTTCTTCAATAGGTCTGTCAATGATGATGTTACCTTGGAGTACCCCTCTATGAACTTCCATTGGTAGTTGGTAATGCCCAAAAAAACCCTCATCTTATGGAAATTCTTCGGTTCAACCCAGTCCTCGATCGCCTTCACTCTGCTCGGCTCCATCCGTATGTACCCTTGACCAACAATATGCCCAAGGAACGGAATCTCGGTCTGAGCGAACACACACGTAGACTTCTTCAAGAACAATTGATTTTCCCTCAGTGCCTCGAACACCATCGCCAAGTGCTTCTTATGATCCTCCATGTTGTCACTGAACACCACTATATTGTCCAAGTACACTACTATGAACAAAACCATGTATGGTCATAGGACATCATTCATCAAAGTGCAAAACGTAGCAGGAGCGTTACACAACCCAAATGGCATAACAAGGAACTCAAAGCTACCATACCTTGTTACTATTGCAGTCTTCTTCTCATCTCCTTCAGCTATCCACACTTGATAATACCCATGCCTCAAGTCCAACTTGGAAAACACTCGGGCTTTCGTAAGCTTGTCAAAGAAATCAGCAGCTAATGGCAAAGGATACCTGTTCCTTACCATCTGCTTCTTCAATGGACGGTAATCACAGCACATCCGTAGCTCATTTGAATCCTTCTTCCGCTGGAACAATACCGGAGCTCCATAAGGGGACCTTGAAGGTCTGATGAAACCTGCATCAGCTAACTCCTTTAGCTATCATTTCAATTCCTCCAACTCAGGTCCTAACAACCGATAAGGTGCTTTAGCCGAGGGTTGCTTTCCTAGCTCAAGCTCAATGGTATGGTCCATTGCACGCCTTGGTGGAAGCTTCTTTGGTAGCTCATCAGTCATCAAATCCACATATTTGGTCAGTACCTCAGAAATCTCGGCTGGAACAGGCATCCCCACTCCATCACCTTCGACATCCTTGAACATCACCGCATATGTCTCCATATCCGACTCCTTCATAGCCTTCTCCAGACTCAGTGCCGAAACATGTTGCACCCTGACTTCCCTCCTTTGCCTATGAGTGGGCAAAGTCCATGTTTGTGACTGTCCAACCAGCACCACCTCATCACAAAAGGGGACAACAATTGCTTTGTTGCCCTTCAATAAATCTTGTCCGAGTATCATATCAAAGTCATTCATCTCCATCACTGTGAAGTCCAACTGACCTTTCTAGTCTTTTATCTGCACAGACACTTCATGTGCCAAACCTGCCAACTTAGCTCTAGAGTTCACTGCCTTTACTTCCAAATTCGATGGGAAGATCATCAGTCCAACCTCTTTTGCTAACCGTGTCGTCATGAAGTTATGAGTGGCCCCCGTGTCCACCAGAGCTTGAATGATCTTGCCATGAACCATCAAGTCCACGAAACCCAGACTGTTCATCCACGATTTCTCCATAACTTTTCCCTGCATACATGTTTGTTCTCTGCGTTCATCAAGCAACGGCTTCACCACCAGTGAACCTGCTCCGTCAGGCTTCTTCAACCCTGAATCAGCTCTGATACAACCTGTCACGAAGTGTAGGTGTGTATCATCTTCATCGTACACTGGCTTGATTCGTCATGAACCTGATTCGATACCACCTGTCATGCCCCCAATTCTTTTTTCGTTAAATTGGCCGAGTGCGGCACCGCCTAAGTAATTAACATCTTCCATTGTTAGCTTACTTTATGAACTACGCCTTCAACATTCATCATAAACATGAATTATTATATTAATGTGCGGAAACCATTAATAACAACATGATAGAACAACAACACGAACACAACCATATGCAAGAGAATTCTTTTATTATATATGAAGAGTTTTTGTACAATGACCGGGAGCTTGGCTCGACCGGCGTTTCACCCGAGTTGGGCGCCCACCCGTGCAAGAGCGCACGGTGGTCTCACCTCAACCCCAAACCAAAATACAATACAACATAACACAACCGAGTTTCTTGTCGAACGGGCGGGCGCACCCGTGCACGACCCGCGCCCAACACAATCCAAACCCATTTACCAAACTCTGGCGGGCGGGCGCCTTAGAACGCCCTCCACCCGCACCTTCAATCGCCCTTACAATACTTGTGCAGCCCGTGTACACCGCCCGGCAGGCGGGCGCATCCCTTGCGCCTTTGCTGCGGCCCTGCACTTACTCGCACTTCTTGTTTGAATGATCGAAGATGATGAGCGATGGTGAAAATGACAAGCCTCACCACTTGTTTATACACTTCCTCGCGTGGCGGTCATGCCCTCGGCCAACCCTTCCACAAAATCCAACTAACAGGTCCTCAAACACAAGCGATGCTAACATGTGGTCGGCTCGCCCTTTGTTTGCCTCGTTCCATGGTCGGCTCACTCGGCAAGTCCTCCAACTCGCCATATAAGTGACGAAGCACCAGCTCGCCCTCATAACATATTGCGCCCTTGGTTATCTGTTGCACTTCCATGCCTTAGTCACATCTCGTGGAGGAAGGAGCGCGCACCACCCAAGAACCGCAGGACGTTACATCTAGGGTGCGGAGGTGGTAGTTATATTAAAAATGTATTTTAATAAATTTAATTATAAACAATTATATATATTAATAAAACAAAACACACACAAATATATGTATATTTATATAAACAATATTAATTAATCATATTTCTCATTTTTGTTGTTTTATTTTTGTGATGAAATTTTTGTTTTTTTATTTTTTTATTTAATTAAGCTATATTTCAAATAAATAAAAGGTACCAATTACTATATAACTTTTGTTATTATCACTGAAATGAAAAATATATATATATATATATTAAAATTATACCTAAATGAAAAAATTTACTTTATTAAAATTATTAATATTATTATCAGGTAAAATTTTATTAATAAAATTATTGGTATCGTATAATTAAAGGGAGATCCCATAATATTTCTGTTATTTTTTTTCCGAAGGTGGTAAAACCTATCAACTCAGGTGTCAAACCAACAGTGAGGACAGCCATCTCTGGCTGCTATCTGCGAATGCTGGGTTTGACTCATCACTGTTAAATAGGAAAACCACGCCACCTGGCATAACCCTGCTGGTGGTCCGTAATCGGGAGCAGGCTCTCACTCCTGCCAGATGCCTCTGGGTCTTGGGCCGTTAACCTGTTTCCTTACGTCTGAGGAAGACGAGCTCTTAGCCAAGCAGAAGCAGTTTTACGACATACTCCAGGCCGATAATATTTCTATTATTAATGTAAAACATATAATTTATAGTACTAATATCACTAATAATATTAGTATATTATTAGTGTCAGGAATACTAATGTTAGGAATATTACTATTTTGGACATTAAGGATATTGTTTATATTATACAAAATATAATTCTTATTGTTATAGGGGGAGAAGAATTAAACGGAAAATTAGCACAAGGTCTGAGCAGTTGTGGGGAGCAGGCAGGAATGAAAGAATGCGGAGAGCTAGGATTCGGTGCGCTGTCTGATTGCTCTCATCAGAGACCAGAATGCCAGACGACGTAGAAATTAATAAATAAATTTATTATGTTATAAATATTCTCATAATTATATTTTATTATCTCAAAAGTGGAAACAAAAAAAACCTTCTAAACTGCATAGTTTAAATTTGAATAATATCTGTTTATTCAAATCTGTCTAGCAAACAAGAAACTTTGATTTGGAAAATATCTATATTTTGATTGGCCGTGGTTAGATAATGTAAGTGTACCCGATACTTTTGATCAGATTGTGGACCGAACGCTTGGCTCAATAACCAAGAAGTTCCAGGGAGGAAAGTTTAATTTGACTATTCATGTGAAAGGAGGATTTGCTGAAGTACAGGGCATTTGGTATTTGCCGGCACAATGTATTTGGAAAATTAGGATTTGATGTACTGGTATATATAATAAAATGAGCATTTTTTTCTTTGCGAAGCATAGGGAAGAATAAGATTGAAAAAGGAATTTTTGTGTTATTATGTTATTGTTGTCTTTTAATTATTTTATTTTGTCTAAAATATAATTTTATTTTTTTTTTCTTCTGAAATTTGAAATTTATAATTGATAAAAATAAAATATCTAAAAAATTTATATTTATATATTCAAAAATATATTGTATTGATGATGATGATGGTTAATGTCCATTGAGACCAAATTTTGGTTTATTGGATCTAAAGAAACCAATTATTTAGTTTGATTTAAGATTTTATTCCTATGATCAAAAAGCTTGGAGAGAAGCCTTCTGAGTTCACTGTAATATTGACATCGTAAAAGGCTAGGAAGGTCAGTTTTGCAACAGAGATTTTGAAACTGAGATCTAATGTGGTTGTACGCGAGGCACTCTAAGAGGAAGTGATTTTCATCCTCGATGTTCGTATTCTTACAGAGATGGAAGAACCTTTCCATCCATGGTGTTTTAGGAACTGTCCAACGACCCGTTTCACTATGGAGCTCATGAGAGTTCATTCTAATCTTGGCTATATTAATTTTCTTCTTTCAGCTAGTTAAAACAAAGAGATACTTTTGATCTTCAAAGGTGGGGTTGATGACCTCCTTATAATATCTTAATTTTCTTTTAGCTGTTAAATCTCTCTCACACCACATTTTTTCTTTAAACTTAAAAGTAACAACATTTTTAATGTTATTAATGTTTTGCAATGCAACATTCTCGTTGATCTCCCAATGGTTTAACCAAGCCCTGGTGTCTTTATACGAGCCTCGCTTGAGCCTTAAGTGGTTTTGGCTGGAATCTAAAGCTAGTTTAGGAAGTCTATGGTCTCCTATGTTATTGAGTTTGTGCTTGTACAACAGAAGCCTAGCCATAGCTAGGCTTTCGATAGCGCAAAGACCACTTCTATAAGGAGAATAGGATAGTGTTTGTTGCTTTTAATTTTGAGGTTATACGTGATGAAACACTTATGGATTTACACAAACTTTCTCCATGATTCTCTAGAGATGCTACAACCCCAAACCTCACATCCATATAAAATAACTGGAGTGACTAAATTTTCAAAGAGGAACTTCTTTCTATCCCACATTACAAGGTTTGTAGTTTTACAATTATTTTCAAGACCAAAATATGCTTTCCACCCCACATTAATCCTTTTCTCAATGCTATAGTTCTAGTTGAGCTTGTGATGAATATCAATTCCTAGGTACTTATAGGAAGACACTTCCTCCAAGTTACTATTGTGATACATAAAATTAGCATAAGTGTCCTTCTTAGATTTGATAATCATAACTTTTGTTTTGTCAGTATTAACAATTATAACCACGGTCGAGCAGAAATCCTTAAGAAGTCTAAGTTGCTTATCAAGATCAGATGGGCACCTTTTGAGAAGAATGATATAATTAGCGTAGTGGAGAAGGATGATGACTATCTCGGCTAAGATCGTGACAGCACATCCTACTTCCTCTAAACAACCTTCTAGTTTGTCGATGTAAATGCCAAATAGGGTAGGGGAGAGGGGGAAATCTTGTTTAACTCTGATATTACACTTAATATCTTTCAACCACCCCTCCTTAATCTTTAACTTGGTAACTACATTCTCGTATAACCTTATAGCAGCAGCTCTCAACTCAAAAGGAACCTTTAGCTCTTCTAATCTATTCCATAGGTTGTTTCTAGGAACCGTATCGAAAGCCTTTCTAAAGTCCACAAAGGAACAGAAAATATTAGATTTATCATTGCAGCATTCCTCCACAATGATCCTAAGCATAACGAGGTCGTCTGTTGTTGAGTGCTCCCTTCTAAAAGCTGTTTGGCATTTAGCCTACTAACCTTCACTTCCAAGCCATATGCTCAACTTCTTTTCCAAAATAATACCATATAACTTGGCTAGGAGAGGGATGATCATAATTGTTGATAATTAGAGGGGTTATTGTATCACCACTTTTAAAAATAGGGATAATGAGGCTTTGAGTCCATGGTTTAGGGAATCCATACTTGACTGAAAAGCTTGTGGATGTGGGGGATGAGGACATGACCTCCAATTTTTAGGATTTCTGCCTGGTAACCTTCAATGTCCTTAGCTTTCCCATTAGCCAAATGATTAATCCCAAAATCAATGTCCTCTATTGAGAAAACTTCTTTTGTAGTGAGCAGGGTTTCAAATTTATCCATGACATTTGGAGATTCATAAAGCTTTTTAAGATAAGAATTCTAGCCGTGTAAAAGCAATTTTATTATTATCTTTAGTTTTCCTAGTTAGAATCTACCTCCAGAATTTCTTAGGAGCTACCTTATAGGGGTGTAAGATATTCTCTTATTTTTTATGAATATACTGACTTTTTTTACTTTTAGTTACGGTTTTGTATATTTTTATCTTGTCAATTTTAAGGGATTCATCAATAGCTTTCTTAATTTCTTCCCTCACACTTTTACAATCTTTCCCATACCATGGGTTGGTTTTGCTATTTCTTTTATTACTTGAAACTTCAATTGAGGACTTGTTAATAGAGTATGAGAGGGTTGTAGTAAAATTATGATAAAGTTCTTCTATATTGTCTATACTAGATAAAGGAATCAAATTAGTTTTTAATTCATTTAGAAAGAGATCTTTTTTATTTCTATCAAAGATTAAGTTCTTTTGGCTATAAGTATTATCTTCTATGGGATCTCTTTTCATGAAAAAGTTGAGAGTTATAAGTAAAGGCCTATGATCAGAGTCAGGCTCGTGGTCGTTTAAGATGTCAAAATTTATTATTTCGTTGTATAAAGGGAGATCAGAGATAACATTGTTTACTACACTTCTACCAAGTCCATGGATGCAGGTCATCTAGCTAGAATTGGACCACTTCTTTAGACCGTTGCAAATTATGAGATCCTGAGCACTATAGAGCTTGACTAGCTCTAACCCAAACAAATTCTCCCTATGGTCTTCATAGCTCCTTTTGTACCGTCTAGCCAGGAAGATATTCGTCTAACCAAAGAGGATCAAGGTTGGAATGATTACTTAGAAGGATAGCTTGGTTAATTGAAGTTCGAGCATTAAAGTCACACATTAAAAGGATATTACCTTCATTCCTTAGGCTAGAAATATCACTCTAAACCATTGTAAGGACTACTTTTATCTAGATTTTTTTTCTTATAGAAGTTAGAATTGATGGGGGCGAAATAACAGATTGTTTTGTATGTCATTTTATCATAAATGTCAGTGATCTCTATCCAACTATATTGTTTGTAAGGGTCGTTTTTATAAATCCTAGCATGGAGAGAGATGTTCTTCTTAACGTAACAAGCTATACCCCCAATGCCTCTATGGGAGGATCACTTGTTCCAGGTAAACCATAGTGTAAAGCCGTCTATGTTAGGGACCTTAGATTCTTTGTGCTCCCAAGTTTCAACAAGAAAAATAATATCAACATCATTTGAGATCCAACTTAGCTTGGGGCCTTTGTTCCATGGAAAGCCCCGACAGTTCCAAGAAAAAATCCAGAGCATGTTGAATTGCTATTTATTATTATCCTTTTGTTTTCTATCTCGAATAACAACTTTTCTATTTCTTATTATTGTCCATTTTCCTTCCTTCCTAGTTTCCTTTACCTTTTGAACCTCCTTTCTCAATTCTACTTGATCTTTTGGAATGAGATATTCATTTATAAATATTCCCATTCCTTTTAGACTTGAGGTTTTACTAAGTATGTCATACTTATGGTCAGTAGAGCTCACCTTTATTTGGATCAACCTTCCTTTATTCTCAGTTAGTTTCCCCAACCTTGTTGCTTCTGTGAGAAACGTTGTTTCAATTTGTAATCTATTATGTAATTCTGTCTGGGCTATGGCCAAAGTATCCTCATCTACCTCCTCTTTCAAACCGAATATTATAAGGTTCAAGGTCCTTTTGTTATGCTCATGGTCTAATTCTATCAATTTTTTCATTTCATCTTTGATTGGTTTGATATCTAATTTACCTGCCATATTATTTAGGGTGAAGCAGTTGTTAACTTTTTCTTCTAGTTCTTTAATCATGTCCTTCATTTTAAGATTGTCTAAAGTATCATCATCTCCTTGCTAGGATGTTTGGTTCATATCTTGGTTTTGTTTTTCTATAACATGCAACCTAGTCTCCATTGCCTCCATTTTATTCTCCAATAGTTCTATTTTATTTTCTATTTGTTTTTGGATCTTGTATTCAAGATATGTGAATTTATTTTCCAACATCGCTGCTAACTCTTTTGGTAGCTTGGCTTCTCTTTCTTCTCTATATTTCTCTAAAGACTCTATATACTCATAGAGGCTCTATAGAGTAACTGTGCTAGGTCTCCCTTTGGTAATCTTTGGTAGCTGTGGTGAATTATTCATACTTGAAAATATATGAGTAGATATGTATTAGAAAGAGATAAGGAATGTGTTCACCTGATAGCAAGCCGGACGCAGATCCACATGCCTCTAATTGGATTGAACTGTAGCCCGCAGAATTGATTGGATCTCTGATCTCTGGTTGATAGAAATTGATACCGAATATCTTCACTGAATCTGCAAAAAAACCGTTAAATTTTTCTTTAGGTGGAGACTTGGAGATTTTGACAGGAATTGAATGATCGTAATCTTCCTTGATCTTCGTAGTCAATCTTCACCAAAAAGTATGGCTAAGGTTTACGTGACTCTGAAATCTCTGTAGAGAAATTGGGAACAACTAGTAATGGGCACTCTATTGACACCTATTAATGCTGAACAATCCTACAACTTCGTTGAAAACTTGACACTACTTCGTTGAAAACCTTCTCTTTCAATTTTATCACCCTTGAAACCCTCTACGCCAGAGCCCTCAGATCAATCCATGGCCTTATTAGATAATGAATCGAATAAATCACCAGAATCAACACCCAAAAAATCCAATTATACCCTAATATTTATGGCGATAATAACATGTCTCAGCTCAGCGTTGGTTGTTACATTTGGTTACATGAAATACATTTTTTACAACATTCTACGTGGAGTTCTACTCATACACGATTTTCAGATAGCTGAGTTTTGCAAGTGAGATCTCAGAGCACATTTGGTTACATGAAATACATTTTTTACAACATTCTATGTGGAGTTGTACTCATACACGATTTTCAGATAGCTGAGTTTTGCAAGTGAGATCTCAGAGCAGTAGACGTAGTCGATCATGCCCAAACATCCGAAATCTTAGATCTATTGATTCAACTCCACCCACGCTATATAAAATCTAATAGTAAATAATGATTCAAATGAAACCCTCTATGCTAGAGCCCTTAGATCTAAGTAATTGATTCAAACCTTGTGCATTAAAGAGTCCACAAACATTCAATGACATGATAAATCATATTGAAAATATCCAGAGTTACAGATTCATTTACACAGTCGGGCCAAAGTGTCATGGAATAGGTTTGAAAGCATATGCGAATAAGATTTTCAATGATTCAAAGTCATTCGATGATCATCTTCCACATGATTTCGTAGATCTGTACGTTAATAAAACTTCCACACAGTTGCAGAAGAAAACCATAGAAAGTTGCAGGTCATCTCGCTAGTATTAAAAAGAAATATTCTATAACTTAAATAACTTAAATTGATATTCAACATATCAATGATTAAAAATGAAATATTCTAATAATTACACTTCATACCATATTTTTTTTATTGAGATAATATTGGTATACCAATATTTTAGTTTTGATTGGTCGTGGTCAAATAATATAAATATACCATCATCCTATCCTAAAAATGAATCACACTGGATGGTTCAAAATGCGTCGATAATATTACTCCTATATTGATCCAATTATGGAACGAACGTTCGCTGCAATAATCTCCAAATTAGAATGCAGTGCCTAAAGATAAATTTGAATATTAATGTAAAAAAAGGTTTTTGCTGAAGTACAGGGTAGAAATATGATTGAAATTGAAATTGAAATTCCACGGCCTTGCAAAAATCTTGATTTTATTAAGAAGTATAAGTCGTTTTTAGTCAATTATTATTTCTTAATTTTGTTTTTAAATTTAAACTTTGGTAATAATTTTTTTAAGTTGTAAGTTTATTTTATTGAAATTTTAAATTTTAGTAATTATTTTTTTGATTGTAATTTTAAATAGTGTAATTTATAAAATTAAGCATTTTTAAATGTTTTAGAATATTAAATAATTTTATGTATTAAAACCACATTTTATTTTAAATAATAAATAATGACAATCTCGTCCAAAATTTTAAACTCCTGATTTTATTTTAAGTGCATGTACTAGTTAATATTGTTGGCATCACTAGAGTAACGTGTTTGATATTTTGTGGAAGTGCGTGTACCAGTCAATATTGTTTCCACCACAACAGTAACGTGTTTGATATTTTGTTGTAAGTGCCTGTAGTGGTAACACAACTTGTGTGGTGGGAACCATATTAACTGATATACGCAATTACAACAAAATATTAAACACGTTACTTTTCTGATGGAATAATATTAATGGAGTTATTTTTAGTGTGATTTTTTGGAATTGCTAGTGTTAGAATTTGGTGGAAAAAATTGAGGTGAAATCTTAATTTGTGTTATTTAAATTGGGTTTTTGATTGTATATATAGATTCAACACCCATAAAAACCCTAGGGGGCTTCCACTATGCAGGGTTACCCATCAAACTTGTAATTTCACTAAATTCTTGCTAGACTTTAGAGAAATTAGATCGGAAAAACCCACCAGAAAAACTTCCAAAAAATCACACTAAAGACAACTCCAATATTAACTAGTAATAGCACATCCAACACAATATCAACACATTACTTCAATAATAATAACAATAACTTCAATAATGGGAACAATATTAACTAGTATAGAAACTTGCAACAAAATAAATTCAGAAATAGTTTAAAAAGGAAGTTTGTGCCTTTTTTAATTATATCATAACTTTTAGGTGAAATTGTTATTATTTATTATTTAAAATAATTTATATTTTTAATACATAACTAAATTTAATATTCTAAAAAAATTTAAAAACTTTTAATTTTATAAATTATATTATATAAATTTACAATTTTAAAAATATATTACCAAATAACTAAAAACTATTTATACTTAATAAAATCGAGATTTTGGGCCTGGAGTATGCCCTAAAACTGCTTCTGCTTGCCTAAGAGCTCGTCTTCCTCGGACGTAAGGAAACAGGTTAATGGCCCAAGACCCAGAGGCATCTGGCAGGAGTGAAAGCCTGCTCCCTTACGGACCACCAGCGGGTTATTTCAGGTGGCGTGGTTTTCCTTGATAACAGTGATGTGTCAACTGACATTTGCGGATAGCAGCCAAAGATAGCTGTCCTCACTGTTGGTTTGACAAACTGAGTTTGATAGGTTTTTCCACCTTTTGAAAAAAAAAAAAAAAATAAATAAAAAAAATCGAGATTTTTGCGAGGCTGTGGAATTGAAATTTCCGTTTCAATCATATTTCTACCCTGTACTTCAGCAAAACTTCTTTGCACATGAATATTCAAATTTATCTTTCGTCACTGCTTTCGAACTTCGACATTATTGCACCAAGCGTTGGGTGCGCAATGAGATCAACATATCCGGTACATTTATATTACCTAGCCACGGCCGATCACAACTTTGTTGGTTGGTATACCAATATTATCGAAATCAGAAAAGATTATGGTATGAAGTGTAATTATTATAATGTTTCCTTTTTAATCTTTGATAGTTTGAATATCAATTTAAATTATAGAATATTTGTCTTTTAATTATTGAGTTGTGAAAATGTGATATGTCTAAATATATTTTCGAATATATAAATGTATTTTTTCATTTTTATCAATTACAAATATAAAACTTCAAATATATATATATATATATATATATTAAATTTTAATATAAAAAATAATTATTAAAAAAACAATAAAATAATTATTAAAAATAAAATAAAGCACCTACAGAATAACATAAAAATTTGGGTATGAAGCATATTTTAAAAGTATTTCTAATTGGCTAAGAGCTAGTCTTCATCTTTAAGTTAACGGCCCAAGATCCAAAGGCATCTAGTAGGCATCTAGTAGGAGAGAAAACCTGTCCCCTTATGGACTACTAGCGGTTATTCTAGGTGATGTGGTTTCCCTTGCATGACTATAATGAGTGGGGTTTTCCTTGCATAACTGCGATGAGTCTGAATTCCCAAATAGTCTGCATTCCCAATAGCAACTAGCTCTTCAATCTGCTAGTTTCACATCTAAATTATAATAAATTTTTTCACCCTATAAAAAAAACTTTCAATCATATTTCTACCATAACCTCTTTTCACATGAATAGTGAAATTAACCTTTCCCGTGGAACTTCTTAGTTATTGAGCCAAGCGTTCGGTCCACAATCAGATCAAACGTATCAGGTACACTTACATTATCTAACCACGGTCAATCAAAATTTTGTTTTTTGGTATATAGATATTATCCGAATCAAATTTTGTGGTTTGCTAGATAGATATTATTCAAATTAAAATTATGCAGTTAAGTTCATTTTTTTCCCACTTTTGACATGATAAAATATAGGTATGAGAATATTTATGGAATAATAAAATTTAATTATTAAATTATAATGAACTCTTCGTCTTAAAACCTTCTCTCAAACCATCTCATGCAATGCGCATTTCTCCTCTCATCTTCGGTCAACCGCTGCTCCTAGCTTGTCTCTACCTCACATAACAGCTGCGCCGAGCTAATTTCTACGTCGTCCGGCTTTCTGCACTCCGATGAGAGCAATCAGATAGCGGATCGAATCCCTAACTCTCCACATTCTTCCATTACTACGTGCGTCCCACGTCAGCTCAGCCCTAAACCTAATTCTCCGTTTAATTCTTCTCTGCCTCCATTATGTAGCACTCCCTATAACAATCATTAAAACAAATATAATTAATAATCAAATTCTTAAGTTTAATACTAATCTTTTTTATCATAATAATAATCACAATCATTGAAAAAAATTCCTCCTCTATAGCTTAACTTATCCATTAACCACGCACCCCATTTTTTTCTCAATCTTTATCTGTTGTTAATCTCTCATCTCTTGAACTTGATTCCTCAACTCTTGGAAAAAGCTTTCAATTTTTCCCTTGCCTTTCATCACATCCTCGAGGAACACATCCTTTACTCTATTGAATTAGTCTCTCAAAACCTCCCCTTTCACATTGTCAACGAAATTCGACAAGATTGTAGTAAAGTACTTTGTTGTGCCAAACCTCCCAAGCTGAATTTATCCAAAAAGGAAGCTATAGCCATCAAACAACTCAATGATAACTCTCACATTCTTATCCTTAAAGAAGATAAAAGCAATTATATTGTTGTAATGATCACTGAAGTTAGAATCCAACTTACTTGATCATTTTTCCTCCTCCTCCTATAAAATCCTTCCCAAAAATCTCGTGATTCCATTACTCAACGCCTCACCAAGGCTATAAAGTCCTCCCCTATTGATGCTACTATTCAACAATGTATCATCCCTCATGCCCCCCAAACCCCTAAAATTTATGGTCAGCCTGAAATTCACAAATTGAGCATCCCCATTAGGCTTATAGTCAGTGCAATTGGAACCCTAACCTATGCACTTTTTCAGTTTTTAACGAAAAAGCCTCAAGAATTTGTGGCCTCCACCTACCTCCTACATCAATTACTCTACTAATTTCATTCTTAAAACCAAAAACATCCACATTGACGAGCATGACATTCTGCTTAGTTTTGATGTGGTTTCCCTGTTTAAAAAAGTTCTTGCCCCTGAAGCCTTAAATATAATCTTTGAGTTGTTTGACGATGAAACCGTAAACCTAATGAGTATTTACCGCTTCTCCACTTTATTTTCTTTCAAAGGTATCATCGATGAACAAACCGAAGGGACTGCAATGTGTTCTTCCCTATCTCCAATAGTGGGTAATATCTTCATGGTCTTTTTCAAAACCTTAACTCCTGGCATCACAAACCAAAGTGTTGATATAGATTTGTTTGATGACACTTTTGTTTTTTGACAGCATCTCCTGCAAGCCATCACTGCCTTTTTTACCCATCTAAATAGTATTTCAACCCATATTCAATTCGCAATAAAAATCAAATCTAATAATTACCTTCCTTTTCTTGATGTCATCATCACCCAGATTCCTGATGGCTCCCTTACACACCAAGGTTACAAAGAAATTTCCCACACCAATAGTTATCTTCACACCCATTCTCACCACCACCCTTCCCAAAATTCAAGTTTCCTAAAACCTCTTATCTCCCATGCCCTTAAAATCTTTTCTCTTGAGCTCCTTCCCTCAAAAAAATCCCACCTAATCTAACCTTTCAATGTTAATGGCTACGTGGCCTCTCCAATTCATAAAGCATTCCAAGTCATCTCTCACGCCAAAACCAACAACTTTGTCACCTCCCCTCATGTTGTCCAGATCTCTCTCCCTTACCTAAAAGCAAACACTGATATCATTGCCAAGATTCTATCCAAAAAGTGCATCAAGATTGTATTCAATCCCCATAATACCCTCAGACAGTTATTTCGGGCAGCCAAAAATAAGTTTGGCCCCATGCAAGGATCCAATGTCTAACAAATTCCCTGTTCATTCACGAAGCCTTTTACATTTGCCAACCAAGTTGATTTGTCTCAACCTAACTTAAGGAGCACATCACGGATAGCAACCATCATGAAATGACTATGTCCTCCATTGTTGGGCACTCCTTCAACATCAAGCACCTTTTTTATTTTGACCAAGCTCTAATTATAGCTTGTATCCCATTGCATTATACTTGAATCACTAGGGAAGCTTCGGAGATCAAAAAGCGCCCCAATCATTCCAATAGGGAAGATGAATATAAACTCAACCACTTTTGGAAACCAATAATCCATCAACTTACTCTATAATCTTGTTCTTCTATGACCCCCAACCTTAATTCAATTTTTATCGCTTTCTCTTTGTATTCTTCCTCCCTTTCGATTTCAAAATTCTTATTTTAACCATCATTCTATTCTTTTAGTTTTGTCTTTATTATCCCCTCCTCTTCATGTTTTTCCTTATTAAAGCTTTCAATATTATATAGTTCACCCAATTACATATATATAATTTATCAACTCATTACATAATTTAAAATATATTACAATATTATAAAGTTATTAATTCATTTAGTATACAATATCATAAGAATTTTATATTACATATTATAAACCATATAATATATATATCTTATTTCTTAATCTAACCCCCTTTTTATTAATTTTCTCCCTTCTTATTAAATTTCTCCTAATTGAGCAAGGAACAACATTAGTGAGTATTTAAGGAAATTTTGAGGAATTGGTTGCTTTAATGAATAAAAAAGTTATCAGAACTAGATTTCTATACCTACCGTCCTTCTTGTGGAAAGACTTTAGTTTTGATATGAAGAATAATCCTAACAATTCTAAGGTAAAGGGAAAACAAGGGAATCGGTCTTCTACCTAGCTTAAAAAAAATTCTTCTTCTGATGCGTATGACAGGTTCCCTACTGAAACTTTCGATCTGAACGTAATGATAGTGTTAAACATAAAAACACTTCAAGGTTACAAATATTTTCTTAAATTTTAAATGGAAGTTTTTATATGTAAAAATTCTACAGTGCAGGGATCGAGCAAGAACAAATGGATAAATAGTACAATTTAGGGTATGTTGTTTTGATATTTTTGGGTGATTCAAAGCTATAGTTTTAAAAGTGATCTTAATGTATCAATACATTCTTGCGTCGGGAGGCATTCTACATTCCAGTATAAGGTAGATGTGTAGGTGTAATGTAAGTATGTAAACAATTTTAAATGCCAACAATTAAAAAATAATAAAAAGTTGAAAGTCAGATCGAGATGACTCTAACCATTTAAAATGTTGGTTCAATTAATAATAAAAATTTAAAAATAATATAAACGACATTTTAAACATTTAAATGTTGAGTAATAAAAATAATAAAATTCAATACCACATTCCCAAAAACCATAACTTATTTCACAATCAAAATATTTTATAACAATATGATAAGATTCTTAACCATGATATTCACCGCCACTTTAACATGGATATTATTCACCTATAAATAATATTTGTAACAATACCATGGCTTATCAATACCACATGCCCACAATCATAACTTATTTCACAATCAAAATATTTTATAACAAGATAAGATTCTTAACCATGGATATTCATCCCCAATTTAGCATGGATATTATTGACTTGTAAATAGGTTTTATTACAATACCATTGGCAAATACTATGACTTCTCAATACCACATGCCAAAAAACCATAACTTATTTCATAATAAAAATATTTTATAACAATATGATAAGATAACCCTCTATCCTAACGGCTATTAAAAGTATTCCAATAGAAATTAAATCAAGGTTTTAATAAAATTAAAAAAGAGAATACTTTCATATATAAAGATGTGAAATTTATATAATATAAATAATATTAATAAGAACCATCATAGATTCATCTTAACTAAGGATGCAAGCGATGAGAGCAAGAAAAGTGACTAACAATAATATAGGCAAGACAGTATATGATTTTTTTAATTTTTTCATTATTGTATTTTCTTTGACATGATTGATCCAAAATATAGGTTTAATATTTTAGAACCAATTGAGTTTTTTTAATTTAGATACTTTCTTAGACACATACAATGGGAATCAATTTAAGAGAGAGAGATGGAGGTAGATAGTGACAATGTTGGAGGGCATAGAGAGACAGGGGAGGAGGGGAGAGAGAGAGGGAGGGAGTGATGGGGTAGGGAGAGAAGAAGAGAGAGATAGGTGGAGTTGGAGTGGGAGAGAGAGGGAGGAAATAATAAATACATAGAGATATAAAGGCGGAGAGAGAGATACGGGGTGACAAGGGAGAGATGGAGAGAGAGTGAGGGAGAGAGGAGAGGAGGGAAGAGAGAGAAGAGGAGAGGAGAGAGATAGGGAGAGAAGGGGAGGAGAGAGAGAGAGAGGGAGACACAAAGATGGAGGGGAGAGAGAGGAGGAGAGAGGGAGGGAGACAATGACGGAGTTGGAGGGAAGGGAGAGAGACTGAATGATGGGGGGGGGAGAGATGCGGGGGGTGGGAGAGAAAGGGAGAGAGAGGATTCAAGAGAGACAAGGAGAGGGATATGGATGGGGAGGGTGAGACAGAGGGAGTGGAGAAGAAATACATAGACGGAGAGAGAGAGGGTGTGACAAGGGAGAGATGGAGAGAGAGTGAGGAAGATAGCATAGCAGGAGGGAAGAGAAAGATAATGAGAGAGAGAGGAGAGAAGGGGATGAGAGAGGTTACTATAAGGGATTCAATCTCCTTTGTGACCTTAAGGAAATGGAATAAAAAAAGCTCATCAAACAAACCCATCAACATTAGAAATTACACAGCCAGGAGACATGTCAGCCACTTAGACATCATGTCCGTAGGTTCCACTAATGTTTTAAGACTCTTAACCCAAATTCTCTCTCATGTTATAGGCAAGAAAATGACCAACAACTCAAATTCTCTCTAATAGGCCTATGTGCCAACGACTATGCACTTTTCTCAGCAAACCTATGCCATTGGTCCCAAGATTATGGCCACTTTTCTAGCCCATAATCTCAGCCTCTGCGCATAACTTGCTACAACCTTCATAATCCATCAAAGGCATGATAACAATGCTGGTAAATAAAAAATAAACCTCAGGACTAGGCCCGAGCATTCCCAACCAGGACTGACATTCTGTCAAACACTTGGCATCAATTGAACCTAAAGGTCTAGGATACGAGACAAAGCAAAAATGACTGAAAGACCTTATGAAACATAACCAGAAGGATCACCTCCTTCTCTATTGGACTATTATATCATCAACTAGGTCTTGCATCCATCCAATTAACAATTACAGGTAAATACATGAAATAACCATGACATGAAATACTCACATAACCATGCTTATAGCCAACATTAAACCATATAAATATCATAGATATGACATCCATTAAATCCACATATAAACCAGTGCAAAATTAAGAGAAATTAGCTTTTATTAATCATAGGAAAATCTGATCGGTTTCGGGGCTTCCACATACCACTCGACAATGACATGGCTGAACCAAATCTCTCTTTTAGCCAATCACCCTTGTGCCATATTCCAAGCATGAATGTGGGATCTCATAGAACAACAAATACAAGAAAAATCAAGGGAATCCACAGGTTAAACCACCTCCACCCTCACCAAACCATGATCACACCAAAACCCATGTTCTGATCACAATCAAACCAAACTTGGAATGCCATCTGGAATCCATCACTATCCTTGAGGATTTTTCTATCTGCTTGTCTCTCAGGCTTTATTGCAATTCAATCTCGGATCACTAGGCCTTAAACTGAGAACAATATCTCAGGCTTTACCTCAATGCAAACCTGAATCATTAGGGCCTAAACTGATACTTCTCCCTCGGGCTTTACCGTGTATCCTACCAAAATCGATCAACAGATTCCTAGGCCTTTGGGAATGAACCTTGAGACCACCTCTACCCTGAATTACAAAATCCATCCCACAAGCCAAAGCTAAAAAACTGAAATAAACATCCCAACACCATGATGTCTGGAAAAACTCAAGTCTAGGCTGAAAACCACTATCACAACCTGGTTAAACCATGCCACCGATAACAAGAGAACCATACACCAACATGCAAAGTCATGCATGTCCAAACCAGATAAAAAATCCTATATGAAAAAGGTTACCTACAATTATTCTTGTAGAAGCTGCTTGATCCTGCTCTTCTTCCTTGATCCTTTTTTTCCTTCCTTTCACTTTGCTTTCTTTTCCTTCCTTGACCCAAATCTAGAGTGCTCCAAGAGTGACCAAGAGAGAGCGAGAGAGAGAGAGAGAGAGAGAGAGAGAGAGAGAGAGAGAATAATGAGAGAGATCCAAACTTGAATTGACAAAAGGTTACCAACTCATCCTCGAAATATTTTTTATTAATGAGGCCTCTATTTTCTTCATTTTCCATTATTTTCCTTCAATTTCCTCCTCACATGCCCCCTATGACCTTTTACCTTCCTTTTCTAATTTTTTCATTTATTTTCATTAATAAATGTGCCATAAATGCCTTTTTCCTTTTAATGCCTTTGCGTTAGCCTTTGCCAATTTTCATTAGACAAAACACACATCTATTGATGCCCACTAGGATATATTTTCCCAACATTCAACTTGGATTGAGTGTCCCATAATTGTGGTCTTGGTTTTCCTTTATTAGATTTTTATTACATGAATTTTCACCAGGGATGTTACAAAACCCTCCCCCTTGGCAAACATTGTTTTCGGTGTTAATCCACACCATGACCTCAACAAACCGCAGAAAAAAAAAACATACTGCCCATGGAGCTTTATAACTTAGCTCATTGTAGTATTTACAATGAAAGACCTCTTCAAAAGAAAAACATCATGACAACATGGCAATATAATAACCATAATAATATGACACCCATACCGCTTATTTGATGTGATTGGGAAAATTGTTTTTCTGTGCTAAATTCCTTTTCAAAATATGTTTAAAAGTGAATAAGGATTCATGAGGTTAGTTGCAAGTTTAAAACATGATTTTTTGAGTGTTTTTATGTAAATTTTATGTACAAATTAACATAAACAAATGACTGAACAATAGCATATAAGAGACATGAAAATCACCAAAAATAGTATCATAACATCACATGATTAAGGAGTTCACCCCTCTTGGGCTACATCTTCTAGGTCCAAATTCAAATGGCTTGGCCCTCTCTACTATGCTCAAAAGTGTGAATACATCAGTTTACATTGCTCAGAAAGCTTTGAAACATGTTCCAATGGCTCTAGAATGCCCAAAAATGTCTGTGTAGCCTCTTTATACTCCTGATTTGGTCAAAAAATGAAGAAGTTATGCCTTCCCCAATTCTTTCTGCTAATCACACCACAAATTCCCCAAATCTGGCATCATCCTACAATTTCGCCCCAAATTGTTCTAATGGAGCGATAATTTCATCATTTTTCAAGCGAAATTGTCAGACACGTTAAATTTCCTCTAAAGACTATAATCTAAAATTTGTGCTTGTATCGGGGCTACGTGCCCGGGGATAAGGCCAATGGCTCACCCCCACTAGTTGGGCCCCCACTCCATTCGCTGGTGGTCATTTGGTGGTGCCTCGCGAAAGGCTGCCCCCCCACATGCTGGCCCTTTCTCCCGGAATACCGCGCACATTAATTTTAAGAACTATGGTATGGGGCATTGGTGGAAGGCTTTCCTCGTTGCTTAGTGGTCGCGGGTTCAGCCCCAGCTAATTTTCCCCAGACCTTGACCCGAAATCTATGTGGCCACGGGCTGCCATGTGGCACCCTCTAGCTGGGCCACGTGTCAGCCCTTGGTTGGCCACCAACCACCTAATCAAAAACCACCAACTCCACCCAATGAGATCGTCCCACTTGGTACAACATGATTCGTCGAAGGCCTGTTGACCAGTAAAACTTGCCACCTCATCCTGCACAGTTAGTTCCACATCAATAGTATGGACTGCTGACTGGACTGTCACATTTTGCAAAAAATTGCCTGTTTAGGAAAGCGAACAAAACATGATTCTGGGAGCATACTATATCTATTTCAAGTGAAATGAGTTGCACTAGATTCAGGATGATGAGTACTACGTAGTTGTTTAGGTTCCACACCGATCCGACAACTTTGAATTTTGAGCTATTTTTTGAGCACTTGATCATTCCTCCCCACTAGAAGCCTTCTGGAATGCAAAATATCACTTTCAGTTGTCCAGCAAGTAAGGGTACAATTTCCTCACCTTTCCAATCTCAATCCATTTGGCTTTTGAAGGAATTGTTCCTTTGATCCCCACTCGAAGGTAATCTACATTACCTCATTTTGAAGACCTTGTTCTTCTGTCAAGAATGGTGTCTTGTTGTAGTTCATCAAGGTATTCAGGAGAAAAATCCTCAATGGAAGGAATTTGGACATTTTCTCCTAGATCTTCAATCAAATGAGGCTCATACAACCTTAATTTCTCAACATTAACAACAACATAAATTTGCATATATGAAGGCAAATCCAACCTGAAGGCATTGTTACCAATCTTTTCTAGAATTCTAAATAGACCATATTTAATTGGTTTTAGTTTTTTACCATCTCCTTGAAGCCTCTCTTTGCTAATGTGAATCCAAACTCCATCAGTGACTTGGAACTTATGATCTACACGATACTTTTCATGCCTTGCTTTATACTTGTCTTGGCTCTTTTCCAATTGTTCATGAATTCTTTGGTGTACCAATTGGATTTGTTCATTGAACCTTCTTTCTTTGTCTATGTCACTATGAGCATCAATAGCAACATCCTTTCCAAAAATGAAATCAAAAAGGAGACTTATGAAAGTATCCCAAACATGGTTCAAATGGCGATGTTTCAGTTAAAGAGTGCTTGATCTAGTTGTAAGCATGTTGAATGTAGTGAAAATGCTCATCCCACAACTTAGGATGCTTGTTGAAATACCTATGAAGAAGATGTATCACTGTCCTATTCACCACCTCAGTTTGACAATCTGTTTGTGGATGAAATGTTGTGCTCTTTTTCAATTTGGTGTCCATGAATCCCCACAAGCTTAACCCAAAATTCCCAACAAAAACAAGAATCTCAATAAAAAAAGTAGATGTGGTCAAATCCAAAATGCACCCATACATTCTAAAAGAATAACTGAGCAGTTTGTTCAGATGTATTTTTCCTTTTACATGGCATCTAAATACACATTTTTCTGAACCTATCCACAACTACATACAAATAATCATGACCTCTTTTTGACAATGGAAGAGCTCCTACAAAATCCATAGAAACACTCCCCCACAGTTGTGAAGGAAGCAGAAGTGGTGTGTACAATCCTAAATTCCTATTGCTAGGCTTACTGATTGCACATAATGAACATCCTTTAATCAAACATGACACACTTTCAAGCATACGAGTCTAATAACAACAACTTTGTAGATGTGCCACCGTCTTACTTACACTGATATGGCCAACAATAAGAGAAGTATGTGCCTCTATTATGATTTTGACTCTTTCTCCCTGTGGAATACAAAGCTTACCAAGATGGTACAACAAGTTATCATGCAAATGGTAATCCAATTCCTCTACTTGGTTACCTTGACTCAAGCTTGCATAATCATCCTGAAAGTGATTATCTAATGCATACTACTCAAAATAACTTTCATGCAAAAAAAAATTATGCTTCAGTAAAGTAGCTACACTAATAATAGGCCTATAAATCATATCAGCAAATTTATTGTAGATACCTTTCTTATACCTTATTACCAAGTGGAATTATTGAAGAAAACCCATCCATTGGAAGTGCCTTGATTACTGCAACTTAGATTGAGATTGCAAGTAATGCAATGGTTGATGATCAATGTAAATGATTGTTTCCTTACCGATCAAGTAGTGTTTCCACTTTTTCACACATTGCACCAATGCATACAATTCCTTATCATATGTAGGATTATTAATCATTGTACCATTGGATGTTTCTGAATGAAAACAGATATGCTTACCATGTTGCATGAGGACCGCACCCATGGTGTAGTCACTAGCATCAGTCTGGATCTCAAGTGACTGTCTCAAGTCTAGAAGTGAAAGTACTGGAGCTGAACTGATATTTTCCTTCAATGCATCAAAGGCCTTTTGTTGCTTTCCTCCCCACTGAAAAACCCTTTTCACACTAGTCAATGCATGAAAAGGAGTTGTTATAGAAGAAAGGTTAGCAGTGAGTTTCCTCCAATATTAGGCTTCTCCCAAAAAAATTCTTACCTCAGTAACCATCTTGGGCCTTTGGCCAATTCACAATGACATCAACCTTGAAGGGATATATTTTCAACTCACCTCCTCCAATAATATGACCCAAATAAACTAAAGAAGTTTTTCCAAACTCACACTTTGACATCCTTAAATACATTTGTTCTTTCTTTAAGACATCAACTACTTTTCTCATATTCATGACGTGTTCATCACGAGATTTACTGAAAATTAAGATCTCATCTAAGTAGACTATAACAACCTCATCAAGAAATAGCCTCAACACATCATTCATCACATGCATGAAAGTAGCAGGAGCATTACATAAACCAAAAGGCATAACTAGCCATTCAAACAAATACTTTTTTGTTTTGATTGTTGTCTTCTAAATGTCTCCTTCAATAATTCTAATTTGATGGTAGCCACTCCTTAAGTACAACTTATTAAAATACTTTACATCTTTCAATTGATCAAGTAAATCATCTATTCTTTGCAGTGGGTAATAGGTTTTTACCGTAATCTTGTTCAATGAATGGATGTCCACACACATGCAGAATGTTCCATCCTTATTTGGAACCAAAACAATAGGTGAGTCACATGGCGAAGAACTTGGCTTGATGATCCCTTTATCCAACGACTCTTGAATTTTCTTTTTAATTTCTACACTTTCCATCACTGACATCCTGTACATGCCAATGCTAGGAAGAGGACTATCTTGTTGCAATTTTATCTCATGTCGGATTCCCCTCTTGTGAGGCAATCCTTTGGGTTCTTGAAACATCTCATCATATTGGTTCACAACATCAACCAATTCGGATTTCAATCTTGAGTCACAACCTTGAAAAGTTTCATTATCAAGATCATTCTTGGGTTTGATCATTAGAAGCACAAAATTCTTGATAGGATTCACTAGTCTTTTCATTTGTCCCACATTAACAGGTGAAAGATTTAATTTCTTGTTATGGGATCTCACAATATGTTATACTCCATGTTTGAGGAAATGGTATTTGTTTTCATGTCTATGGAAGACAACTTTTTTGTCATAGAGATACAAGATGCCCAAAACTATACTGCTTATGTCTAATGGGAGAACATCAAGCTCCACTTCATCTATGAAATTTGCAGTAATGGCGAATTTTAGTTTACACTTTCTAGTTACTTACAATTGTGCATTGTCACACGCCCATCCTAATGGATATGGTTTATGATGTGGAACGGTTTCCAAGTTTAAAATTTTGACAATGTTTTCAGAGATGAGATTGGCTTGAGAGCCACTATCGAAAAGAGTATCAATTTTTCTATGTTTTGAGATTACCCTTATGTGAAAAAGTTTTGTCGTCTTCTTTTCATTTGGAGTTTCATTGTGTAAATTTTAAGTACTAGTGCTAGCAATGGATTCCTTTCCTTTCATACCCATGGTTGTAATTCTATTTTCATCACCCGAATCGGATCCCAAATCTTGTTGATTGGTTGCAACTGACTTTTGTTTTCCCTTGTTGTTGAATTTCTTTGGTTTCATTTCGGGATGAAGCTTCCAAAAATGAGCTTCATCGTGATCATCATTGGAACAATGCTTGCATGTTAATTTTTCTCCTTTCTTCTTAATGGATACATTTTTCTTTACCTTCCCTTTAAAACCCTTTTATTTTCCTTTACCCTTAAATGGATTTTTATTACCCTCTTCTGGAGTATTTTTTCCTCTTGCCTCAAGATGAGTGGCTTGCACACAAACCTCATCTAGATTATTAGGATTAAAGATTACGATCGTATGCCTAAGGTAACTGTGTAAACCCCCTATACAGTTCAGCAATGCGTCTTGTGATTGCAAATCTACACCTAACATTAGAGACCTTTTTCTAAATTCTTGGGTGTAATATTGCACATTTTGACCTTTAAGTAGTCTAAAGTTCTGTCAATTCATGATGGCTTTCTACATATATGTTAGAGGGTAAAATTGACTTTTAATTGCACCAATGAAATCAGACCAAGAAATTGAGATATTACCATGTTTTTTATCTCTTCTTGTGTCTTTGATTTCCACCATACTAGTGTTGCACCCTTCAGCCTAAAGGAACCTAGCTGAATCTTTATGTCATCATCTTGAAGGTTTTGAATTCTACAATAGTCCTCCAACTAAAGAACCCAATTATCAAGCTTCTTTACATTCACTTCACCATTATACATGGGCAGTTCAAATTTAAAATCAAGTTTTGACAAGGATGATTTACCAGTTCCTTTTGAGGTATGTTGATGAGTATGAGTAAGGGTTGTATTAGTGGAAGAGTGTGAAGATCCATGTGAAGATGAAGATGAAGAAGATGGTGGAGAGGGTGGAGGTTTACCTCCATTTCCATTACCTCCTCCTGAAGAACCTTGTCTTTTTGGAGGCTTGGATCTTTCACCCTACAGTCTAGTATTCCTCTCTTCATAAAGGACCTTCACCATCTCTGCCATATCAAAGAAAGCCTTCCTAAATACCTTCTCATCCTCTGTCATGTTTGTAGGCTCTCCTTCATGAGACATGCTCACGGAAGTCTCAACTGCAACTTGAGGAAGAATTGGTGGTGGAGATTGTGGCAACCTTACACTCCTTCTCCCTGACCCAACTTTAGGGATTTCAACCAGTTTCCCTTCTCCTCTCTTGAGCTTCAAACTTGTAAGCATGACATTCACTTGCAAAGAGTTAAATCCTTCTTGCACAAAGAAAACCAAGAGCTCTGATACCAAACTTGATCTGATTGGGAAAATTAGTTTTTTGTGCTAAATTCATTTTTCGAATATGTTTAAAGGTGCTTAAGTATTAATGAGGCTAATTGCAAGTTTAAAACATGAGTGTTTGAATGTTTCTATGTAAATTTTATGTATAAATTAACATAAACAAATGACTGAACATCAGTGTATAATTGACATGAGCATCACCAAAAACAGTATCAAAACAACACATAATGAAGGAGTTCACCCCTCCTGGGCTACGTCTCCATGGTCCAACTTCCAATGGCTTGGCCCTCTCTATTATGCTCAAAAGTGTGAACACATCAATTTACAATACTCATAAAGCTCTGAAACCTGTTCCAATGGCTCAAGAATGCCCAAAAATTCCCATGTAGCCTCTTTCTGCTCCTGATTTGGTCAAAAACTAAAAACGCTGTGGCTTCCCCAAGTCTTTCTATTAACTGCACCGCAAATTCCCCAAAATTTGGCATAATCCTACAATTTTGCCCCAAATTGTGCTAACAGAGTGACAACTTCGCCGATTTTTGGGCGAAATTTTTGAACGTGTTAAATTTCCTCTAACGCCTATAATCCGAAATTTGTGGCCATATGGGAGCCACATGCCCGGGACTAAGTCCAAGGGCCCGCCCTCCCCATCTGGGTCCACACTCTATTCATTGGTGGTCATTCGGTGGTGCGTGCCCAAGGGTTGGCCCCCCACGAGCTGGCCCTTTCCCCATGGAATGGCGTGCGTGTTAATTTTAAATATATGTCACAGACATAACATGTTAAGAACTATAGTATGGTGCATTGGTGGAAAGATTTTCTTGTTGCTTGGTGGTCGTGGGTTTGAACCCCGCTGCTTCTGCGCAGACGTTGACCCAAAATTGTGGTGGCCCCACAGCTACCACGTGGCAGCATCTGGCTTGGCCACGTGTCAGCCCGTGGTTGGTCACCAACCACCTAATAAAAAATCGCCACTTGCACCTAATGAGATCATGCCACTTGGCACAACATGATTCACCAAAGGCCCGTTAACCCGTCAAACATGCCACATCAACCTACATAGTCAATGCCACGTTAGCAGTACGGACTAGTGACTAGGTGTTACATTTTGTAAAAATTCCCCTGTTTGGGAAAACGAACAAAACATGATTCTGGGAGCATACGGTGTCTATTTCATGTGAAACGTGTTGCAATGGATTTAGAATGATGAGCGCTACGTGTTCATTCAAGTTCCACACCAATCCAGAAATTTTGAATTTTGAGCTTTTTTTTAGCACCAAATCATTATTGGAGCTTTATAACTTAGCTCATTGCGGTATTTACATATGTATACATATACATACATATACCAAAACATCAGCAAAACATATTCTAAACATATAGCAACATCAAAACAAAACTGCTTTGCCTCAACCGACAAACAATGAAGGATACACGACTCGCATTTGATCTGCCATCTCCCATGTATATTCTTCAGGCCAAAAGTGCTTCCACTACACTTTAACTTTCTCTATGGCTTTTGTTCTAGGCATGAGATTTTTTCGATGGAATATGCATTGAGGATCTAAATGGAACTCTCCTTCTTGCTCAACCTACAATACAGACCAATAAATAACATGATCAACATCCTTTATATACTTCTTAAGCAATGAAATATGAAAAACATCATGGAATTTCACTGTTGGAGGCATTTCAGGTAAATATTCCACTATTCCAATCCTCTAAAGGATCTCGAAAGCCCCACAATATTGTGGTTCCAACTTGGCACATGAACCAATCCTCAAAGAGATTTTCTTGAGCTTGACATGCAAATACACATGTTCCCCAACTTGAAAATCCTTGAACACCCTGTGCTGATCCCAATAACAATTATGTCTCTCCTATGATGCCTTTGGAGTCTTCTTTATAATCTGCATTTCTTACTCCCTGTCTACCAACATGTCTTGTCCAATAAGTACCATGTTCACTCGATCACTCCAGCTCATGGGAGTGTTACAACTTCGTCCATACAATGCTTCGAAAGGACTCATCCTCAATGACTCCTAATAACCATTATTGTATGCGAACTCAACCAATGGAAGATACTCCTCCCATTTCCTCTATTGGTGCATCATGTACATCCTCAACATATCCTCTAAGATCATGTTGACCCTCTCTGTCTGTCCATCTGTCTGTGGATGATAAGTTGTGCTGATGGCCAACTCTGTGCCCAAGCCTGCAAATAGCTCCTTCCAAAACTTGGAAGTGAACTTTGAATCCCTGTCTGACACAATCTTCTTTAGAACACCATGGGGTCTCACTATATCTCTAATGAACACATGTGCTACCTCACTGACTAAATATGTAGTCTTTACTGGAATGTAGTGAGCTACCTTGCTCAATCTATCTACCACGACCATAATAGAGTCATGCTGCCTTACTATCCTTAGAAGAACTGTGATAATATACATGGAAATGACCTCCCATTTCCATTCCAAAATTGCTATAGGTTGTAGTAAACCACTTGGATGCTTACATTTCACCTTAACCTGCTGACAATCTAAACATCCAACCATGAACTCGGCCACTTCCTTCTTCATATTCATCCAATAGTAGAACTTCTTCAGCATCGTCAACATCTTCTGATACCTTGGATGACCCGAATATGGCTTGCCATGAAATTCCCTTGAGATAAGATTCTTGAGTTCATTACAATTCGGTACATAGATCCTATCTCTAAATATCAGCAAACCATCTGCCATGAGATGATAGTCCGCATCCTGATCACCTATACCTGTACCTTCACCTGTTCCTGCACCTATTTTCTGTTGTAACCTGTGCATAATCTCCATGTATTTGTCATCTTGTTGTCCTGCCTGCAAGATCCTATCTTGTAGCTTTGTCCCATAAGATCTCACAGTTGCTATATGATTTACATATACCTTCCTAGTAATAACATTCGCAACACTGTTCTCCTTCCCTTTGATGTATCTAATCTCGAAGTCGACCTCACTAAGAGTAGCCAACCATCTAGCTTGCCTGACATTTAGATTCAGTTGATCAACCAAATATTTCAACCCACTATGATCGGTCATCAATGTAAACCTCCTACCAAGAAGATAGTGCCTCCAAATATTCAATGAATGTATAATCGTTGCTATCTCAAGATCCTGCATTGGATAGTTCTGGTCATGCTCATTCAATTTTAATGACCCATAGCACACTACCTGCCCTTATTTCATGAGAAATCCATCGATTCCTCTCTTGCAAGCATCTATACACACTACCAACTCCTTGTTTGGATCCACAATCTTTAGCACTGATGCATGTGTCAACAACTATTTAAGCTCCTCAAAACTAGCCTTAGATTCTTCTGTCCATTCAAACTTCTTACCTTTCTTCTGTAATGATGCGATGGGATAGGCAATGCATAAGAAGTTCCTGATGAACTGCCTATAGTAGCCTACCAATCCCATAAATGATCTCACCTCATTCACATTCTTAGGAGCTGCCCACTCCATAATAGCCCATATCTTTTCTAGATCCATTGTTATGACATCCTTGGAGACAACATGCCACAAATAATGTACCTCCATCTAAAAGAAGTTGCACTTGCTACGTTTAGCATATAACTAATTCTCTCTTAGCAAACTCAACACTGCTCCTAAATGTTCGACATGTTCTTCCTCATTCTACAAAATTTTCTAGATAAGGACACAACACACTATTCATCAAACACAAAAATGTAATTTGAGCATTAGTCAAACTGAATGGAGCAACAACAAACTCATAATGTGCATACCTGATCCTGAATGCAGTATTGAAGATATCCTCTTCCTTGATGCATTCCAGATGGCATCCCAATCTCAAGTTGATCTTAGAGAACATTGTTGCTCCCTTCAACTGATCAAACGAATCATCTAAACTCGGAAAAAGGTACATGTTCTTGATCATTACTTTGTTCAACTTCCTGTAGTCAATGCACAATCTAAGAGTATGATATTTCTTGTTCACGAACAACACTGGTGCACCCTAAGGCGATACGCTCGACCTAATGTACCCCTTGTCCAACATTTCCTTCAGCTGCAACTTTAACTCAATCAACTCTAGTGTGCTCATCCTGTAAGGTGCTTTGATGTTGGGTCTTCCCCTGGCACCAACTCAATAGAAAATTCTACCTCCCTGTGGCGTGGAAACTCTGTAATGTCCTCAGGAAATACATCCTAAAACACATCTACATCCTCAACCTCCTTATGCTTGTCACTAGAAATGTGTACTACAAACATCACACAATGGTTTCGGAAACTATGCTTAGCCTTCATAGCGCTAACCATCCTCACTGATGTAGGCTTCTTCTTCCTTTTCAAAGTACTATTTTCCCCACTACCATCCACACACTCAATGGCCTTGTCAAAGAAATCCACTCTGGTTCTGTGAAGGTATAGCAAATCCATACCCAAAATCATACTATACAAACCCAATGGGAATACATTCAAATTTGTTGATGTAGGAATACCATTTAACCAAAATGCACAAGCTCTTACCCAATGGTGAACTCACTTCTTTGTACCTGTAGCCAACTGTACCAACCAATATTCTGCATGCACTTCTTTTCTCAAATCATACTTATCCATCGGGTTAGGATTAATATAACTGTAGTTAGATCCATGGTCAATCAAAATAGAAACAACTTGATCACAAAGCTTATTGTCCATCTCAATGATCGATGCCTACTGATATGCCTACCTGTTGTCCACAACTGCATAGATTCGAGCAATGTTATGACCAACATCACCAATTGTATGCGCCTCCTAGGCACCATAGATATGGGGTCTTCCACCACTCTGATAGTGCAGACAATCCCTCTTACGATGATCGTTGCCACATATCCAACACTGCAATGGTTCCCTACCACCGCATCTAGCTTGCTTGCTCTCCACGTCCCTTCTTAGGTTTATTGAATCTCTTGTAAGGAACTGGATTTTCTTTCTCACTTCCATCTTGAGGTCTTCCTCTCTTTGGTGGTCATTTTCCTTTAGATTTCTCATTTCTTTTTTATTCATTCTTAGGCGCAACTTTGTGCTTCGACTGCTCATAATAATGCTTCCACTTTCGAATGGCCTCCTCCAATGATCTACGCTCATCAAACTCAATCTGGTCTCTATATTCAACTAGAAATCGAATTATGAATCTTTGAACCTTGGCCTTATCCTTCCTCAGGTAATGCACATATCTCAACAGCTTCAAAAATCTGCTAGTATACTCATCATCTGTCATAGAACCCATCCGCAACTCATAAAACTCCTTACCTCTGTAATCATAGTACCTCTCCAACAAGTACTTCTTCTTGAAGAGCCTTTCAAATGCATGCCAAATCAAATCCTCCTCATGTATACCTTTGACATTATTCAAGTCTTCCCGTCAAATATCCACTTTACCTTTGAGATTAAAAGTAGCTATCTTTGCTTTCATGTTTTCTTAATAATCATGCCATCGAAAGAATTTTTTCATACCAAGCAACCATGCTTATGCATCCTGTGATTTCTTCATCTATCCATCAAACGTATGTGGTTTTTCCTTCTTAAACTCTTCCAAAAAGTATCCCCCATCACTCCTCCTGTAAGGATGATGACGATGATGATCATGATGTCTATCAGAACCATAAATGAAATAGTACCTGTGTAGATCACCTCTCCTATTTGGAGTGTCCAACAACCTACAATCTCTGATTGTGTCAGATCCATCCGACCTATCTCTACTAGGAGAAATACTACCATATGCCCCATTAGTTTTGTCATCATGTCCATGGTTGATCCAAAGTGGTACCTGTTGATTCAAATCTGACAAACTCTGAAGTAGTATCACATTCACCTCTACTTGTTTCGCTTGTGCATGCATGATTTCGTCATTGTCTGCTTTTCAACTCCTTATTTCTTCCTTCAGGATTCTCAATGTGTCTCCAAGGTCAGAAGAGTTCCTGACACCATGCTACCCATCTTATGCATAGGGAGATTCTATGTAGTCTACCACCTTGTTAGCTATCTGATCCCTTTCCTTCAAGGAATATTATTTTAGCTAAAACAAATCACAATAAACCAACGTACCTTAGCATAATTCAGGAAGGATACCTTGTCTGAAATATCATCAAATCGGTGTGGTACATGTATAACATAATTATAACAACATATAGACATATATAGAATAAATGTATCAACACAAAAACATCATTTTAGCTAGGGTCCAGTCATCAATGCAAGGCCATATCAACAATGCATATTGTGACCTCATGCGTGACAACAACCATTACTCCATTGCAAACATTTCCACATGAAACTATCAACATCCATAAGAAATGCCTAATCAACTACACATACGTATGAACGCATGTAGTCGAGCATAAGTGATCAATTCTTGTAATCAACCTACATGATTGATACATGTAATAAAAACATTCAAGCATGCACTTGACATACAAGGATGTAGTCAAGCGACATATAATCAACATGTAAGCAACATATAACCATATGCAACCAATCATAAACTTTTGATGATGCACCCAAAAAAATCACATCAAGCTCCTCATGACAACCCTACTACAATCATACTCAACATGATGCAATGTTACAATCACATAGAATACAAGTGTAAGAGACACACATGCAATTGACATGCATGTATGACCAAACACCTTCACCCGAGGAGAGCGCAACCATGCTATGATACCAATCTGTAACACCCCCTCTACCCAGGTCCACCCAAGCAACCAACCAGTTGGGAAAACATGTGATGAGAGAAATTACTACTAGGGATTCAATCTTGTTGGTGACCTTAAATAAATTGAATCGATGGAACTCATCAAGCAAACCCATCCACATTAGCAATTACACCCCCAGGAGACATGTCAACCACTCAGACATCCTCTCCATGGGTTCCAATGATGTTTTAAGTCTCTTAACCCAAAGTCACTCTCATGCTATAGCCAAGACAATGACTAGCAACTCAAATCCACTTTCATAGGCCTCTGTGCCAACAACTATGGACTTTTATCAGCAAACCTATGCCAGCGACCTCGCGATTTGAACCAATTTTCTAGCCCAGAATCCCGGCCTCTGCCTAGAACTTGCTACAATCTTAAGAATCCATCAAAGCATGATAAAATGCTGATAAATCAAAAATCAACCTTAGGACTAGGCCTGAGCGCCCCTTAACGCGATTGACATTATGTCAAACACTTGGCATCAATGCAATGTACAAGTCTGGAATACGAGACAAAGTATAAATGATTGAAATAACTTATGAAAGATAACCAGAAGGGTCACCTCCTTCTCCATTGGATTATTGTATCGTCAATTAGGTCTTGCATCTATCCATATAATCTTAGGTCTTGTTTCAACTTGGTAGTTTAAGTAGACATATTTTTAATTGCATATCATTTTTTAAATTACAAAGAGACATATTTTAAATTACATAATTTTTTAAAAATTACATATTCTCTTTGCTTTTAAGGAGAATTTATTTTTAATATTTTAATTTAAATGATTATTTTTTAAATTTTATCGTTTTAAAATTATAATGCAATTATAATTTAAATTATGATGTTGAATTAATTATAATAAATTTAATTAAGTTATATACTTAATTTGTTAAAAAATAATTTATGAGATTAATTAAGAGTTAAGAGTTATTTTTTTGTTCAGAGTCTCTTTTTTTGTTAGATTTATTGGAGAATTTTGAATTTTATAATTTATATAATACTTTATAACACAACACAATAATGACCAATTGAATTGCCCCTCACTTAGTTCGAATCATTTTTGGAAAAAACAAATTAGAGACTATGACTACATCATTTACATAACAATTCATAACATGATCATCACCAATTACAATGCCCTATGTGGACTTAGTCTGACTCATTTTCTTTTCATTTACATAACAATTCATAACATGATCATCACCAATTACAATGCCCTATGTGGACTTAGTCTGACTCATTTTTAGAAAAAAATAAACACTATGACTACGTGTGTTGTTAGAAAATTTATGCAATTATGGAAATTTTTGGAAGAAAAGTTTATATTATTCTTGATTTATGGAAAATATATTTAATGATGAGAACGGCATGCAATGGACCAAAGGTATATGAAGGGTTTTCCTCATTCCCTCTCTATCAGTCTAAAAATAATTTCATGGTATTAGGGCAGGTTTAAGACTCTTTGCATAGTGGATATCAGAAGGCCAGAAAAAGGGCTGAAGACTCTTCACATAGTGGAGAGCATAGCATGGTAGATCGTAAGATTCAAGAGTGCAAATTTTAGAATTTTAAGATCATGAAGAAGTATATTTGAGTGTGATGTATCATAAAAGTGTTGAGGAATAAACTGATATGAGTGTGAGTGCTGCATAAAATCATTAAAGAGAATTTGAATTTCAGGTCGTGAAGATTGTGAATAAATTCTAAGTTGCTAACTATGAGGTGAGTAGAGATGTTTTTTTGGTGTGATCACAAAGCCATTTCCTCTACCACCAAATTGTAAGAAAGTTTCAGCCATTGGTATCTTGAGATCTCATAAATGTGTTTGAGCCTTGAATTTTTTTCAGCATTGCAAAAAGATCAGAGCCTTAAAGGGGTCACGCTTGGTCGTAGCCACTACCGCTACCATCATGTGAGTGGAGTCCCTCATAGTTGGTTATGCCACATGGAGGTAAAATTTTATTGTCAAGGGGGTCATCGTTGTTTAAATATTGGTATAGTATTTGAACATTTAAAAGTATGAATTGTTGTTAAAATAAAAATGTTTATATGGTAAATTTATCCATGGCCTTTGGCTCAGTGTAAGTGTAATTGGATTGGTGGATTAATGGTGAAAATAGTTTTATGTATGTCAAAAAGGGTATTCGAACGATTAAAAAAAATGAAAGTTTTAAAAGATAAAAAATATTTATAAAGAAAATATTTTTTTATAGTTGATTTTGCAAGATGATTAGCTTTTCTGAGAAATACCACAATGGATTTTTTAATTAGGTTTTATCTACCATCATCTATGAGTATGATTTTTTATGTAGTTCTTATCTATGACCACCTATTTTTTAATTAGGTTTTATCTACCATCATCTATGAGTATGATATTGTATGTAGTCCTTATCTATGACCACTTATTTTCGTTACTAAAAATTAAGAATTTTGGGTCATTAGAATGAAAACATCACATTACAAATTGATGATTTATGGAAAATTGGTATAAATGGGTTTAAGGAATCCTCAAGTAATGTAGCTTATGAGGCTATGACACAAATTCCAAAGGATCAAATATTTGTGAACAAGAAGGATGATGTACCATCTTTGTTTTTCATTCAAGAAGGATTGGATGATATTATTCTTCTCAAGATTGCATCGAAAAGCACATCCAAAAAAGCTTGGAATATTCTGGAAATGACATATAAAGGAGGGAGCAACGACAATCAAAATTGAGATAAATATAGAGCATTATAGTTGTTAATGAAGTCCCCATTATACTGGGAGAAGAAGGGTATTTTGATATTGTAGAAGTAACAAGAGAAGTTGTGGAAGACTCTGTTGAAGTAGAATAAGGTATACAACACACAGAAACTACAATTGTCCTAAAAAACATAGTTGAAGAAATAGCATAAGTAAAAGGTAATTATGTACAAGATGCAATGCATGAACATGGTAAAATAGAGAAGTTGAGTGTGTAGATACACATGTTGTGGACGAAAATAATATTTCCTTTATAGCAACAACATGTGAGGATACTCAAGCAGGGAAATTTGAAGTGATTATGAGGTTGAATTAACATTTCTTGAAGAGTGGCTTGTAAAACCTAAGTATGATAAAGACAAAAGTGGTCATGGAAAATTTACCATAACTAAAAAAAGGGCAATAACAAAAATGAAGGAAACTATCGGATTTATTGAAGCTATTGTAGTAGTGGAAGAGTACATGAAAGAACATGAAGATAATGTTTTTAATCTTACACAAGTCAACAAAAAACTTAAATCAACAGTTGCTAAGGTGTAAGAAGATGTAGGAAAAAAAACTAGATGAAGAAACCAAAGAAGACAAAGAAATATTGAAGAAAAAGAAAAGATATGGAGAGTATAGACTTCGGAGAAAAATGAAGAAAAAGGTAGTACATGTAGTGCTAAGAACAACCTATGCCAAAATGTAGAGGTAAAACAAGTTTTTGAATTTATCTAAGTGATGTAAGCGTATTTGAGACTTAGACCAATAGGAAATAGTTGTTGTAATTAAGGGGAAGTTTTTAGTGCTAATGAATTTAATAGTTGATATTAAAGGGGAGTGTTAAATAATAATATCTCCTATTAAATGAAGTCATCGGGAAGTTAGTTATCATTCATATTTATTCATAGAAAAATATTTTTAGACACTATTACTATGGATATTTTTATAAAATTAATGCAAATTGTAGAAATGTTTAAAAGTGGTTAACATTAGACAAGTTAGATAATTCTCGATCTATGTAAAATATATTTAATAATAGGAGTTGAGTGCAATGCCGCAAGGATGCATGAAGGATTTTCCTTACTCCCTCTCCACATCTCTTTAAGTATTTTCAAATTTGATCTAGTCATTAAAGGGTTTAAAAAGCACTAGTTTTGCTAACCTACTCTTCTTTTTCAACACATGCCTACTCTTCTTTTTCCATTTCCATGTTCTGTCCCTTTTCAACAAATTATCATGGTGTGTAGCAATCACGGAATAGTCTTCCAGAAATTTCTTGTAGCTATTTAGACATCCCCAAGAAGACTCTCACATCTTGCACATTTTGTGGCTCTTACCATTCCTCAATTTCTTTGATCTTTGTAGGATCCATGCGGATAAGTCCATGAGCATGTGTCCAAAGAATGGTATCTCGTTCTATGGGAAAAGTAACTTTGACTTATTTAAGTACCAATGATTCTCCATTAGTTCCTACCAAATGCTTCTTGCGTACCTTGAGGTCCTCACTATACATAATGATGGTATCAAAATATATTAATATGAAATTTCCCAAAAGGGACAATGAACATTATTCATCAATATGCCAAAGGTATTTAAAGCATTAGATAGGTCAAAAGGATTCACTATGAAATCTAAGCTCTCATACATTTCCACCATTGTCATGTTTTCCTCGTGACCTACCACAATATGAATTTGATAATACCCATGTCTCAAGCCCAATTTCATAAGCCCCTTTTCCATCGCCAACTTGACAAAAACAAATTGATGCATGTATTAGTGGATATCTATTCTTCATCATCCACTTGTTCAAGGCCTTGTAATCAAGGAACATCATCAATTCTTCTACTCTGATGTAGTTTTTAACCCTATACAATTAATTGATGCAAACAAATTCTTAATAAAATAGAAAAGATGCAATGGAAAACACACACATTGATATAAATATTTTATCTTGGAACCCAAAATCAAGAAAATTTGTAATATTTTTTCAATATATATTTGTTTGTGTGTGTGTGTGCATCCTACAGCATCCATAAATTACTAATCCATTTAATATAGATTATAATACAATTGTAGTTCCTTAACTAAAATACAAAACCTTGGTCCAAACCACCATGTGCCACAATTTTTTTTTTTCAAAAAAAGTGGGCTGAAAATGTAAAAATAGATGCAAAAGATAGCCATTTTTTTTTGTGAGTACGACCCTTGAACCCCTACATTGAGGAGATTCCATCACCAGGAAAATTATTTAACCAAAGGGGGATTTTCTCTTCCTATGAGCCCCCACTACACCAGACACACATGGAGATAAACGTGTAAAAAATATAACACATACCCAACATTCCCTGACTTGTTATTTTCTTTGCACATAGGAGGACACATGAGTATATGATTAATAATTAATGATATAAGGAATATTGTTTTTATACACCAAGGGAACTTCTCATTACTCACATATTTTATTAATAAATCTACAACATTCTTCAAAGTGCCCACCTTCACTAGGAACACCTTGATTTCTTAACCATACCTCTCACAAAGTGATACTGAATGTCAAAATTCTTTGTCTCATATTGGTACATTGGGTTATTTTCCAGGAATATTACACTCTAATTGTCACAATATATCCTCATATCTCACTCATCCAACCCAATACTACAACGTGATCTCTATAACCATATAGCTTCCTCACTTGGATGAGTGAATTTTATGTGTTCAACTTCTATATTCGAGAGTGCCACTACAAACTATCTCTTACACATCCCATTAATTTCTTCTTCAAATAAATTAAAAACATACCCACTTGTAGATATTTTTTAATCCAAATATCCTACCCAACATGCATAAAAAACCCATATATGTCCAACACTTTGTCCAACCCTAGTCTTCGTTGGTATCACAGTCAATAGCTAGTAGTTCCACACAAATACATGAAAACCCTATTTACTATTTTCAAATTCTCTTTCCCTAGTTTTGATATATTCTTTCTCAATACTCCCACTACATGTGCAATGACCAATATAGTACAAGTGATTGCATAAATCAAACTTCCAACCACATTGGGATATGGAACACAAGAACTTTCCTCTTCCTCTTCCTATGTCCTCAAACATTATTTTGTAGATAGATTTACACCTACACGAATAGCCACCTTCACCAATTTTTATTCTTGCATATTAAATCTATGCAACATTGTGCTGACATACTTCCTCTGAATTAACCATAGTTTCTTTTTTCCTAATCTATTTTAATTAGCATGTCTAAAAAAAAATTTAGAATCCAAGATCCTTCATGTAAATTTTAGAGTACAACTAGGTTTTCAGTTCATGGGTGATTTCCCTATCGTTTTCAATCAATGGTCACATATCATCTACATACAATACCAAATAAATAACATGATCACCAACTAATTGATATAAAAATAATAAATTTCTTTGCTCCTTGTGAAGCCAAGTCCCAATATCTGAGTGTCAATTTTTTGGTACCACATCCATGGTTATTGTTTTAACCCATACATGGACTTTTTCATCCTATATACCAACTCATTCTCTCCTTTCACAACAAATTGTTAATGCTGCTTCATGTAGATTTCTTCTTCTAGATCCCCATGTAGAAATTTTATCTTCACATCTATTTGTTATACTTCAAAATAAAAAGAAGCAACAGTAGATAAAATAAATCTAATATAAACTAACTTGGAAATAAGAGAAAAAATATCACCAAAGTCAATTTCCTCTACCTACGAATAACCTTTTGCTATTAGCTGAGCATTGTATTTCTCCACTCTACCTTCTACATTTAATTTATTATTAAATTCCAATTTGTTGTGAAGGAGATTTCTTCTATATTACAACTCCACTAGATCCCAAGCCTAATTCTTGTCCAAGGCTATCATTTTTTCAACCATGGTATTTTCTGATAGTTTTATGTCTTTTGTATCCATTTTCTCCCTAAAATTTTTTAGATCATCATTAGTAATAAAATAAACAACATTTGAATGGAAATAAGGTGGAGTACACCTTTTTTTCTACCCTCTTTCTCTAAATGATCTCCTTAGTGCTGGAACCTATGCTTCTTCTTATTATTCATGCTCTTCTATATAGTCTAATTCATCATCCTTCAATTTGAACTCTATCTTCCCTGGTCCTTTTTCCCTTTGTAGGAATTCATGTTTGATAACATTTTTGAATTCTCTAAATACTGCATATCTACTATACAATACCTTTCTAGTTTTGGGGGTTCCAATGCCTTTGCTATTTCAAACCATATATATATCTAATAATGATATACGTTTCAACTTTATTATCTAACTTACTCTTATTTGCCTTTGGAACACATATATAAGAATCACAACCAAATACTATGATATGTCTAAGTGAAAGTTATTATTACTCCATACCTCATTTGGAGTCTTATTATCTGACACCAATGATGGTGATCTATTTACCATAGTCTCTACCTAGAATTTATTTCCTAATCCACCACCACTGAGCATGATCCTTGCTCTCTACATCAATGTCCCATTCATCATTTTTGAAACTTCATTTCACTTAGGTGTGTTTGAACTAGTATTTATCCTTAATATAATGCACCTCATACATAATTATTTGAATTCAATCCTATAGAATTATCAATCATTATTTTTCCTCAACAACTTAATTTTCTTCTTCTAATGATTTTCCACAAGGGCCTTAAACTCTTTGAATTTGTTAAAGACTTTATATTTCTTCCTCAGGAAATAAATATGCATTTATTCCTCAAGAAGTTGTATATAAATGAGGCATAGTACATAGATTTAAGTATTGATAGAACTAACAAATGTCCAACCACATCATTGTACGCTAACTATAATATTCCATGTGACCCCATAGAACTAGAGGAGAATCTTATCTTATTTTTCTTCCCATATAAATTTTTTTCATACAATTCAAAATAAAGAGATAAATTAGACATACCTTATAGCATACCATTACCATGCAATACTCAAAATCCCTTCACTCTGATATGTTCTGGTCTTTGATGCCATGACGTTGTATTTTCTATAGAGGCCGTAGGAGTTTCTCCTTCTTCCACACCACTCTCAATAATAATGGAATTATTGCACCCATCATTAATAGTTCTTTCCAAAAACGTATGCAAATTTCCAATGGGAACTCCGCTCAGTAATACCATTACTTCTCGAACCATCCCACATGTATCCTATTTAAACATTATTTTTACACTTTCATCACTCATTATGGTTACAAATTCAAATTTATGTCCAATCTAAGGATGTGTAGAATGTGAGGGAGTGCTCTAATCCTTCCACCCATGAGCTTCAACTTGAATTTTCCTCATCCTATTATTCTAGATGTTGATTTTACTAAGCATGTGTTGTCATTGTTGTCAAAGGTAGCTCAGGAAGAGATATGTGAATATCAAGAAACCAAAGATAAAATAGATCAAATTGTATAAGGATGAGTAAGTAGATCAACTAGAATAAGGACAAGAAAACCAAGAAGGCCAATATGGTCAACCCTCAATCATCGCTCCTTGTCACAAAGAGCCAATAGACTAGTTCCCATGGGCTAAGAACCTATCGAACATCAAAAGTATTGAGATTATTCAAAGACACAAAGTCTCTTCCACTTGAAAAATATCACCAAGTATAAGCATGTGGGAGTGGTATTTTGTGGGAGAATGGATTTTGCAGGGAATGAGTTTGAAACTATTCCGCACAAGAATGAAAACTAACTATGTGTCATGTATTTTGAAGTGTGTGAAACATTTGAGCGTAATTTAAATGACATAGAAGTGAAGAGGTTTAAGTGTTTAAATTGATTAAGTATGAATGGTGTGATTTGGAGGATGTTGAACTTCAAGTGCCATTTAAATGACTCGGAAGTGCAAAGGTAAAGCTTGTGTGGAGGAAAAGGCTATGTGTAGGTAAGGTTATGATCCACCACTCTGGGAAAGGTGGGGCCAAAAAGAAATATTGAGATAAATAATTATTTTGAAAAAGTGGTCCAAATAGTAAATAATAAAGTTTATGGTCAATGAAGTAGAGAAGTGAGAAATAATTATAACTTATCCCTAGCTAGACACATGAGAGGCATAGACTTATTTAAGAAGATGATATGATAGATGACATGGAAGATTATGTGGACATGGTGGGTTTACATATTAGGCTATAGACTATTGATAAAACATAGCATTGAAGTGGAACAACAATAGATTGATCGATCGATCCAATAGTAATGGGAACTTTGTTTCCAATTGTAGATGGGTAGATTAATTGTTTGTTGGAGTTCTGTTTAATAGGAACTCACGTGTGATTTTATGTACAAAATTTGAGGTTGGTTTCCAATGTAATGTGGCAAGTATGTTTCCATTGCAATGTGGCAAGTATGTCTCGTTTTGGTTGGTTCCCGTAAATGAGGGGATCAATGTCTCCTTCATGTTGGTGTGTATAAATATTAGGGGATAGGTGAGTCCTTAAGGTTGGTTCCTAGAAATAAGGAAATCTATGTATCCTTTACGTTTGTGCCTATAAATATTAGGGTATAGGCATCTCCTTCTGGTTGGGGTTGGTAAATTCAATGTAATAGTAGTTTAGTACCTACAACAACATTCATACATAAGTTTTGTGGTTTTCTCCAATATGGGTTTCCACACAAATATTTATGTCTCATTATATATGTATGTATTGGTTGATTTATTGTGTTACAATTTGGTTTATTAATAATGACACAAATATCTTAAACATGGTTAAAAAAATGTATAATATGGATTCACCCCTCCACCTTCTTTGTATTATCTTGATTTCAATAATTGGTATCATTACAGGTTCTTTAGGAAATAGTCTAAGAAATGGAAGGCAAATCTTGGAAGAACAAGTGGAATATTAGGACAACTCCATGTTTAATGGAGTCCCTCTCTTTAATGGAAAAATTTATGCATTCTATAAGATAAGGATGAGAGTTTATTTAATTATTTATCATGGTGAAAACATTTGGAAATTTATGATGTATTGTTTCATAGCTACTGCAACTAGTTCAATTGATAAATATAGTAAGAATATATGTGATCAAAATAGTAAAACAATCATTCCACCTTTTGGGGCCTATCAAATGTAGTGCATACTAAGATGATGCATTATGAAATAGAAAACATAATATGAGATGAGTTTCAAAACATCTATGAAGGAGGTGACATAAAAGAAGTGAAAGCTTTGAATACTAGTGAACTACATGAAACTCACATTGCATATGAAATAAGAACATAAATGCTAGATCAAAAGGAAACAACATCCATATCTCAAAAGGAGATAGAAGAAGTGGCTTCCAAAAGGAAAATATCTACTAAACACAAAGGTAATGCATCACTTTGTTGTAACTATATAGGCCATATTGTTTCTACTTATCCATATCTAACTCTCGAAGATAATTCTCATAATGAAAAATATAAAGATAAAATAGATTCTTATGAGATCAATAAGAAAATCCTTTATTCCATTAAAGATGATAACCCATCAAAATAAATTAGTAGATTTACATTTGGTAGGGATGAAGAAGGATTCCAACTCATTATTATGGAGAACCATCATATTGTTCAAGAAAATAAAGCCAATCAGAAAGACAAATCACATTTAGAGATAGAAGATGTTGAAGGAGAAAAACATCCTGGATGTGAACTTGTTAGTTCCCTTGATGAAATAGAGGGACCCTGATGAAATATAAAACATCAAAAGGAGATGCTCCAAATATTTTAAAAGAAAAACCATAATTATGAAAAAGAATGAGTCGCCTTTCTAAAGTTTTAGTTCGAAGAATAAAAAAGAGTTGAAGAAGCACTAATAGGTCAGTTGAAACACAAGCAAAGGAATCTTGAAAAACTTTAATTAGAGAATATGTCTTTGAGAAAGGAGCTACTATAGAAATATGAAAGAAATGAATATGATGAAGAGACAATTATTCTCCTAAAAGTAAAGCTAGTAGAAGCTAAAATAAATGAAGAAATTTATAAAATATCAATTGAAAGAAAATGAGAGAAAATGTGAGGAACTAGAAGAGGAAATGGTTTTTGTTAAAGATAATTTAGAGATTCTGAAAGGCCAATTCAATCAAAATTCAAAGATGGTGTAAGGGACAAAGATATTATATAGAATTCTTGTCTATGACAGGTCTCCCTCTATCAAATAAGGTCTTAGCTATAAAGAATATCATGGAAATTCGAAGGATAATCGAGCTCAAGAGCACCAGAATGAGAAATATCCAAGAGCTATGCTTACATGCTCCAAGGTTCTAGGTTCATGCTCACTGGTCCCAAGCCTTAATCACCTGAACCATGGTAATAACCTTCACAAATAAAGGTTTAATGTACTAAATTAAGTTTTAAGGCCCCTTCATTTAATCTCATGCAGAAACATTTCATTTCAAATTCTATAGTCTAACCCTTCATTAACATTTCTATCAGGACTTTATACACCGTCATAAACTTTGATCAATCCTTAACCCTTATTACTTAACCCTCTGGTTGTTTTCATTACCCGCTCGTCTTAATCATACCATGATCTTAGACTTTCATAAAACCTGACTTAAACCATAATTCATTAATCTGCTTTTATTCTATTATAACCTTCATATAATAGAAATACACATAAAACACACGTAAACTTACCTTTTCACCTTTCCTCAGCCTTTGCACATTTTCCGATGTTTACCTTTATCATGTTCATCCTCCACCATTGATTTCACTCCATCAGATCAATGATTGTTGTGCGATCTCCATTCATCCTTCGGAACTCAAATACATTTAACCCTGTTGTATAAATTTCTCGGGTCCACTCCTTTCCAAGCCTTATCAACTTCAACCTCCACCATAGATCTTACCCTGCGATCCAACGATCGATGTCTTCTCCGATCAACAGAACTAATTGGTGATCTGCCACCATTGATCAAAACCCATTTGATCCAACGGTTGACAACGATATCAGGTGAGCTATTTGCATCAGGATTACCCGCCCGATAAAGTAGTTTCCTCTCTCCTCCGACGTGCTACGTGTCAACTACTTAATGGAATTGGGTGACTCCCTCCTATTACCACTTACCACTTTTTCTCCATCTGATAACCCGCTTTCGCTTATAAACCCACCTTTCTTCTTTGATTAACACCTGAGCTTGTTAGCGCCTGATGACCGTAGATATTCTACCATCGATGGCTGCAACGGCTCCTCTGGATTCCTCTTCCGATAACACTTAAGTTAATCTCTGTCATTCATTTCTTTTACTCCATTCTACGCGACTTAATCCTGGTCGCTTATCACAAACAATCTCGTCCATTGATCTAGCTGATCCAACGGCTCCTATGCATCGATGCCTCACTTCTTCGTTCTTCCCTTTACTTCATTTTTACGTCATTTCTCAGTGTTCTTCTGTGGTTTCGGTTTTCTTCAGGGTTCTGGTCTTTCATTGTTCTACCACACAACTCTCTCTTGAGCTTAACTATGCATACTCTTTAATCACTGTCACTCCCGAACTTCATTTGGATCCTTTGATTGGATTCAACAATGAAACCATGATTATTCATCCTCACTTCTTCTTTGTGTTCTCCCCAAACTCCAACTGCATACATATACTATGCAGTACCTCTAATTCACACACAATTTATCATCCAATTACTCAAACCACACACTTACACAATTTAGGAATTGAATCTCTCTCTCTATATATAAACAAATGATTCCATAATGAGACCCTCTGTCTCTCTGGCCTGATTTTCTAATCAGTGGCCTCTATTTTACTACCTGCCTGTAGGCTTACAATCAAACCTATCTAACTCTCGACCTGACTGACTAACCATCTAACCCCTGACTATGCCTTTTAGGCGTACATTTGTAAGAACGGATTCTACAAACAATTCCTGGTTTAGATCCACAACCTTCTCAGAAAAAGCCTAAAATCTCTTCCGTCTCTGTAAGGATCCTCTCTAATCGACAAAATCGTGAACTAACTCCTAATCTAAGTTTTACAATTAATTCTCAAATCTCTCAATCTCTCAACTATCTTGATTCTCTCATGTTCTCCTACATTTGAGAACATCTACAAATATGTCTCATTATAATTAATTAAATCCCTATTCTAGCTTCTCTCATTAAAATCACTCAAAACCTTAATAATTAAATTAATTCAAAACATAGGAAACCAACTTCCTTGAAAACACAAGACCCCATATGTATACTAAAATACAATGATATTGTTGAGCTGAATGCTCCTGCATCAGACTCTCAAGGTTGAAAATAATCATGATCTCCTGATCATGTTCTTCTAATCTGTGTCCTCCTGGATCGCATACTTTGTTCTGTAGTCTGTCCTTGGTTGTTGCTATTGTTTTTTGTTGTTCTCCAAGTCTCCACACTTTATGCTTCATTGCCCCACTAGCTATGCTCTCGCAGTTTGTTGTTGTCTTTTTCTTGTTGCTTCTTTGCTTTCTTTCTGTTTTCTTCTCCCTTTGAGACTCTTTTCTCATCAATTCTATCATCAATACAATTTATATGTCCACTCATTTATTTGTTGGACTCTTTACCCTTCTTCTCTTGCATATCCATTGCAATCTTCATCAGGTTCTTTCTTCCCTACTGGTGCTTTTAGCCATTTCTCCAGTAGCTCCAATTCTTTCTCCCATTCGCTAATCCCTTGATGAGAGTTTATTCCTTCTTCTTTATTGACTGCCTCAACATCTTCCCTCGTTATCTCCATTGTGCCTATCATCATGATGGAATGATGATCCTTTACCATGTTTTCAGTTAACATAGTCTCTTCTTTAAATTTTCCTTTAATATTCTGCTGGTTACTTTCACTTTGTAGTTGTTGGTTCCTTACTGCCACCCTTACATCCTTACCCTCTTGTTGCTTCTGAACTTCCATTTCATCTCCAAATAACCTCTGTTCAATTTCTTCGATCACAGCATCACACTCAATCATTCTATGCACTGTTCTTGCAAACAAACTATTGGTTTGTGAATCAAAACTCTTTTGTCTCCATGTCTTTTAGAGACTCTCTGCTACTGTTAAGTACTACTATAACCATTTCTTTTCTATTGCCATTTCCTCCTAGCAACTTCTCCAGCAATTCAATTTCCTCTTTACATTTAGCAAGTTTTTTATCACCATGCTCTTCATTTCCAGCTTCATCCTTTACATGGTCACTATTTCTCATTGATTCAATCAGACTGCCTTCCATAGACAATTTTGTCTCATTCATCTCCACAGAAATAAGTTCCTGTTCAACACTTATAATCCCTATATTCACACAACAATTGTCAGTTTGAAAAATGTAAGGCTCAACAGCCTCAACTAATGTTTCACATATCAGCTCTTGAAGCTGATCTTCATCTCCTTCTTCCACAAGGAATTATCCTTGTTTTGTAACAATTCCAAATATCAATTCATCAATAATTTCTTTCTGCTGCAACAATTCAATATTTTCCTCATTCAAGAGGAATTCTTCATCATACTCTGCTCTAGAATACTTATCCTCTGAAAGGTACTCTTCATCCTCTGTCAGTACATCAGTATGCTGATCCAAGTTCTCCTCTAAACTCTGGTAATTTTTATGAAGTTTTATGACAGCGACATAAGGCTGCCAATCCTCTACAAAGCCTACACTCACAAAACAATCATTATAATTAAAAACATAAGGCCTTAGTGTCTCTTCTTCCTTTGGCAAAATTTCAGTATCTTGCTCTGAATTATCCCAATAGTTCACTGATCTCCACTCTTCATCTTCACCCAAAACTTCACCCTAGTTTGGTTCACAAATGGAAACTTCCATTTCCAACTAAGATTCTCTGAGTTTTTCCATCAGCCACTTCACTTGCCTCTGTTGTAGCCTTCTTTGTAACTTATGCCACTTTACTGCCTTTTTCCTCAAGACCCAACCTTGTCTTTAGCTTTCCTCCAGTATCCTCCTGAATGCATCAAGTTGTTCTTTTAACTCTGTAATTTCCTTGTCAAGCTCCTCTTGACTCATTCTCTTGTCATTTGCCTTGGCATCCTCCTTCTTCACTTTTCTTCTACTGTGGTCTTCCTCAGAACCTCTGCTATGACTATTAGTAGTCATCTTCTTCTCCATCTCTATGAGTTCTTCACTCACTCACTATAAGCTACACTAAAGCCTCTGCAACATCAAGTCCTCCATGTTGCCACTTACATCACCAAGCTTTCCTATGTACTTGGTTTTTTGGTAAGCACTTGGTTCTCTATCTCTGGAACCTATTTTGAGCACTTCTCTCTGCTCCTTCTAGGCTTCAACTCATCTGCACCTTTTAGCAACACAATTGTCCTCTTTTTTTATTCCAATCACTAATGAAATACTAGGTTCTGACCACCTCTTCTTTCACCTAGAAACTCTTACCAACTTCCTTCATCCCTTAGCAATTCTACCCACATCCTCTATGGAATTTCCTTTGTGAGCTGCAACAATACCTCTATAGTAACAAGTCTCCTTCTTGCTACATATGCCTCACTAAGCCTCTCTCCTCTTAGCTCAATCTTTCGACATCTCTCTAGTTCTTTCCTCTAGAACCAATTGAGCACTCCTTACTCTAGGTTACTACAGTCCTCTCACCTTCTTATGCTGCTACCTGTGCATCAATATAAAAACCACAAACACTCCAATATTCAAATCAAATTAAAACAAAACATATCATCTCACCTTCAAGACCTCTGCATGATCTTGTTCTACCATTCACCTGCACTTTGAATGAATTGTCCTTTGTTCCCTTACATCTGCATATCTCCTAATATTCTGCTATACTTTATCTCTGTGTGCCTACTACTTGTCATATTAGAATATGATCTCCTCTTGCTTGCATACACATCTTAAAACATAACTCTGTTCTAAATTTTCTCAAAGACCTTTTGCACTGAATTTCCTTATTCTGTTCTGATATCAATTGTTTCAACCACAATTCCGCTCTGATACCAAAATGATGTCAGCCTAAGCTGACTTTACCCACATTATGCAAATAAAATTGCATGTCACTGGTCCCAAGCCTTAATCACCTGATCCATGGTAAAAACCTTCACAAATAAAGGTTTAATGTACTTAATTAAGTTTTAAGGCCCCTTCATTTAATGTCATGCGAAAACATTTCATTTGAATTTCTATAGTCTAACCCTTCATTAACCTTTCTATCGGGACTTTATACACCCTCATAAACTTTGATTAATCCTTAACCCTTATTACTTAACCCTCTAGTTGTTTTCATTACCTGCTCGTCTTAATCATACCATGATCTTAGACTTTCGTAAAACCCGACTTAAACCATAATTCATTAATCCGCTTTATTTCTATTATAACCTTCGTATAATAGAAATACACATAAAGCACACGTAAACTTACCTTTTCACCTTTCCTCAGCCTTTGCACATTTTCCGATGTTTACCTTTATCGTGTTCATTCTCCACCATTGATTTCACTCCATCAGATCAACGGTTGTTGCGCGATCTCCATTCATCCTCTAGGACTCAAATACATTTAACCCTATTGTATAAACTTCTCGAGTCCGCTCCTTTTCAAGCCTTATCGACTTCAACCCCAGCCGTAGATCTTACCCTACGATCCAACGGCTGATGTCTTCGCTAATCAACATAACTAATCGGTGATCCTCCACCATTGATCAAAACCCATTTGATCCAACGATTGACAACGATATTGGGTGAGCTACTTGCATGAGGATTAACCACCCGATCAAGTGGTTTCCTCTCTCCTCTTACGTGTTACGTGTCAACAGCTTAATGGAATCGGGTGACTCCCTCCTATTACCACTTACCACTTTTTCTCCACCCGATAACCCGCTTTTGCTTATAAACCCGCCTTTCTTCTTTGACTAACGCCTGAGCTTGTTAGTGCCTGATGACCGTAGATCTTCTACCATCGACAGCTGCAACAGCTCCTTTGGGTTCCTCTTCCGCTAACACTTAAGTTAATCTTCGTCGTTCATGTCTTTTACTCCATTCTACGCGACTTGATCCTGGCCGCTTATCACAAAAAAATCTCATCCGTTGATCTAGCTAATCCAACGGCTCCTATTCATCGACACCTCACTTCTTCGTTCTTCCCTTTACTTCATTTTTACATCATTTCTCAGTGTCCTTCTGTTGTTTCGTTTTTCTTCAGGGTTTTGGTCTTTTGTTGTTCTACCACACAACTCTCTCCTGAGCTTAACTCTGCGTACTCTTTAATCACTGTCACTCCCGAACTTCATTTGGATCCCTTGATCGGATTCAACGATCAAACCACGATTCTTCATCCTCACTTCTTCTCTATGTTCTGCCCGAGCTCCACCTGCATACATATACTATGCAGAACCTCTAATTCACACACAATTTATCATTCAATTACTCAAACCACACACTTACACAATTTAGGAATTGAATCTTTGTATATATATATATAAACAAATGATTACATAATGAGACTCTTTGTCTCTTTGGCCTAATTTTCTAATCAGTGGCCTCTATTTTCCTACCTGCCCGTAGGCTTACAATCAAACCTATCTAACTCTCGACCTGACTAACTAACCAGCTAACCTCTGACTATGCCTTTTAGGCTTACATTTGTACAAAAGGATTCTACAACCAATTCCTGGTTTAGATCCATAACCTTCTCAACAAAATGCTAAAATCTCTTCCTTATCTCCAAGGATCCTCTCTAATCCACAAAATCATGAACTAACTCCTAATCTAAGTTTTACAATTAATTCTCAGATCTCTCAATCTCTCAACTATCCTTGTTCTCTCATGTTCTCCTACATTAGAGAAGATTTACAAATATGCCTCACTATACTTAATTAAATCCCTATTCTAGCTTCTCTCATTAAAATTACTCAAAACTCTAATAATTACATTAATTCAAAACATAGGAATCCAACTTCCCTCGAAGCAAAAGACCCCCTATGTCTACTGAAATACAATGATATTGTTGAGCTGAATGCTCCTGCATCACATACTCATATCAACAATAAAAGTAGCATTCAATATGCAGTTAAGAACCAATAGAGATCTAAGTTTTCTCATAAAGGAAATTAGGGAAAAATTAAAATAACTCTTCTCCCAAGAAGGCCGTTTTCATCCAAGTGTCATAGTTTCTTCAATGGATATTGTTTTAGATGTAGCATTTTTTCTAGAAAGTTATGGACTGTAGAACCTATAAAAGGAATGAATATGTTAGAGACAAGGGATCTTATGAAAGCTCAATGTAGAGCTATGTTAGGAACACATCAAGTACTACCTATCAAGGTGGTGTTTAATGATACAACTATTTTTCTCCCTTATTGGATCATGTTGAATGTATTAGATGTGACAACTATGGACACAAATCAAGCGACTATAAAAGCAACTGAATAAGTTCGCTTGAGCAAAAGAAGGAAGACATAGAACAAGGATATGGAAAATGAAAGAAGAGATGAAGGAAGAATGTGAATTAATTTTATGTTCTCAAAGAAAAGAAAAGAAAATATATAGTACATAGTGGATGTTCAGGACACATGATAGGTAATGAGGATAAATTCCTCTCTCTAAAAGAAGTCAAATGAAGTAGTGTCACTCTTGGAAATAATGCATCAATAAAGGTAATGGGAGAGGGTACAGTTAGTATTGTTGATAAAAATGTTAAATCTGGAGATGTTCTATTTGTTAAAGGAGGACTAAGCCACAATATTCAAAGTGCAATAAAAATGTGTGACAAAGGCTATGATGTCGTATTTAATTCTAAAGGTTGTAAAATAAGAGAGAAAGGCTCTGGAACACTGGTGGAAAAAACAACCAATACTTCAGATAACATGTGTGTCATCAATAAATGTAAAAGAAACTATTGTTGTATAAGGGAGTTATCTCTCCCATCTTATCAATAGAAGGCAAACATAAGAATAAGTGAGGATTGCAACATTTTGTATTACATCATGAAGAAGAAAACCTTTGAAAGTGAAATGTAGGATAAGTATCATGATGAAATGGAAGGTATATATATATATATATATATATATATATATATATATATATATATATAGATATATAAGTGTGTAAAGAACATGAGTTAAGTAGAAGTATACACTGAGGGGAAGTTATTATTTTGATGAATAATGAGAAATTGCAAGCATTTATAGTTGTGTAGTCAATAATATGTTGCAATCAGAGGTAGTAGTTCTATTACAAGGAAACACGTGAGAAATAATTGAAAATGATTAAAGTGGATACGAAACAAAAAGAGGGACTTGTTCATTCAAATTCATCATCACCGGATATCATTGACAGATAAGCAAAAATATGAAGTAGAACTCCAAAGTCTTAAATCCTAAGCTCATGAAGAGTAGAAATAAAAGGATGAGAATGGAAAATAAAGAGAAGAATGAGTCTAGGGGCAGTGGTCGTGGCTTAAAGTAGAAATGTGAATAAGATGAATCATAAAGTCGTGAAACCCTATGATATCAAAGGACAACTAAGTTGCAGAAGAAAAAGAAAAAAGAAGAAGTTACTGACATAAATTGATAGTGATCTCACTATCACTTTCTAAGTAAAAAGAGTAGGCTATTAATATAAAACTTCCACATTGTAACAATTTAACTACTTATTTATAAAGAATTATGTGTACCATAACATTATAAATACAAGAAAACATTAAAATATTTACAAAATAACCAAATCTTCACAATTCTTTCTTAAAGTTGAAGCTAGAAGATTCTATGAACTTTTGATCAAAATGTGATAAAATCTTCACCGAAAACATTATGAATGGTCATATATATATATATATATATATATATATATATATATATATATATAGATATAGATATAGATATAGATATAGATATAGATATATAACCCTGGTGAATCATTAATTCTTTGGACTAATCTAGGGGATGTAAACGATCAACCCTCGTGGCCACCTTATAACACCAAAAGAATATCCAACACCAAGAGTGGCTACCTTATAACACCAAAAGCATATCCAACACCAAGAGTATATCTAGCAACTTGCAAGCCCAAATATACTAGATCTTATGATTTAGCAAGCATATACTCATTGAACCACGGTCTTGTTAGTTTCATCAAGCGAAGCTAGAAGATTCTATGAACTTTTTATCAAAATGTGATAAAAGCTTCACCAAAAACATTATGAATGGCCAAATATATATATTATATATATTTAACCATGGTGAATGGGTAATTATTTGGACTAATCTAGGGGATGTCAAGGATCAACTCTGGTGGTTACCTTATAACACCACAAGCATATCCAACACCAAGAGTGGCTACCTTATAACACCAAAAGCATATCGAACACCAAGAGTATATCCAACAACTTGCAAGCCCAAATATACTAAATCTTATGATTTAGCAAGCATATAGACATTAAACCACAGTCTTGTTAGTTTCACCAAACTAAACTTACCATTAAATCACATATCATTATATATAACTAACAACCAATATATACAATATTATAAGGTCATTAATACCTATAAAAAATAAATAAATAAATAAATAATAATAATAATAGGTATATATAGCACCCATTAAAATTTGTACTTGATTAAATCATCAAGCTAACCCAACCCCATTATAAAGTTCGGTTTCAGCAATATATTCTTCACACGTAAAAAGGATACGGTCACCAAACTATCCCATGTGCATAAATCTATCTACTTTCCTTGTGGACCTTCCTCGGGTGTTGATCCAAAATTGAAATTTTCAACGTCGATCGAAGAGATAATTTGCTGACATTTCTTCGCAATAAATTTGCATAGGTCGTACAAAGACGAGCAGCTGACCTAAGAATGCTAACGTCATCTACCTGACGCTAGCTTATGCTTCTTCGTGTTTTTTTCAAAACACGAGAGAAACACGGTATCCGTGTGTCGGAGAGACCTCTAGAGAAACGCATACTCTCCATTACAAAAGTCGTTCTTTAAAATGGAAACTATTCTGGATTCGTCTCTCGTGTTTTCCATGTTGCACCGGCTGTCCTATCCGGTAAAGTTTAGTGGATTCTGGCTGTGCTGCATAACAGGAAGACTTATGGTGCACACCCAGTAATTTCGCAATTTTCGATTCTCTATATAATCAGTGCTAGTTTCATCCGTGGTTAATTGAACTGTGAATAATTGTTTCTACTGGATCCATGGAGTCGTCCAAGGGACAAAAACGATTGCTAGAGTTCGAATCAGAAACTGCAACAGACAGAGATGAAGCCAAACGCGAGCGCACAGCATTAGAGAGTACTGAAGATGGTTTCGAGGAATTTGTGGCTTTGTTGGACAGAATTCAATATATGAAAGGTAAGCACAAGAACATGGGTATATCGGATGAAAAACCCACGAGAGAATACTCGGATGTCAGAGTTATCAAAACAAAATCGTCATGGATACCCTCTTTCGTATGGGAAGATTTTTGTGTAGCTGGAGTTAAGAAAAACATGTCTGCAGAGAGGAATAGATGTGATCCTTCAAGGAAGGAACCGATCAGCTCTGAGGAAAAGTGGAAACAAATGAATTGACCTGCGGAAAATCTCAAAAGGCGTTTTACTCCGGATAGATATAAGAGCCGCCTCACCTCGTCAAGACAGTGTATGATCGCCCCAAGGTTATAAACAACCGCCTGTACTTTCTAAATCGAAGTTTCAGCAGTATAAGCTGGGAATTTGCGGTTCAGTCATTCTTGTCATATTAAAATTTGTTGAACGGATATGTTCTGAGAGCTTTGTATATGTTTTGCTTTATTGTGCATCAATGGAGACCGAATTATTTTATCAAAGTGGCCATGTGGAATTTTTTTTCTACATCCCTTTCAAATTTTATATGTTATGTTTTTTAAATTTTGAAGAAATATATTTAAAAAGTTACAATTTAACCACTAATTCAAACCTAACAAACAAAAGATAAAACAATTAAAATCCAAAAAAAAAATATATTCAAACAAGTAACATCATCAAAGAAGCAATAATGTGCGTTTAGATAGTTTACATATGTTTCAACACTTGATTCTGCTAAAGCTTCATAAACTGGCACAATCTGATAGTTATATAAAAGTTCATATACACATAAAACTGTGATATCAAATTTTCAGATAATTTATTTACATAATTATTTGGCAGGAAGTAGGATAGGAGAGTTCTACAAAATTATAATAACAAAACTTTTGAAATACCTAATATCTTTTGCGATGATTTCTGCACATGGCAAAGTTAAAAATTATTTACTCATGTCACAAAATTGTGACCTTATAACTAAGTGTAAAGGATGGAGTAGTTCTAATCGAATTTCATTTGGCTATGGGCAAAGAAATCGTTTTCTACTGTTTAACTGTTGATTGACAACCATATTAAGGTCTCCCAAGGTATTCGCTATTTGCACACCATACAGTCATCCAATCGTTCATCAAAATTCAGATTGAATAATTCTGGTTCATTTCGGCACCAATAAAGATGATAGCTCATCAGAATAAACTAGTATATTTACATTTGGTAGTGATGAAGAAGGATTCGTACTCATTATTATGGAGATTCATCATATTGTTAAAGAAAATAAATCCAATCAGAAAGAGAAATCACATTTAGAGATAGAAGATGTTGAAGGAGAAATAAATCTTGGATGTGAACTTGTTAGTTCCCTTAATGAAATAGAGAGACCCTAATGAAATATCAAACTGAAAAAGAAACTGGTCCAAATTATTGGAAAGAAAAACCATAATAATGAAAAAGAATCAATCACCTTTCTAAAGTTTCAGTGGAAGAATAAAAAAGAGTTGAAGAATCACTCATAAGTCAGTTGAAAGAAAAGAAAGGGAATCTTGAAAAACTTGAATTAGAGAAAATGTCTTTGAGAAGGAGCTACCATAGAAATATCAAAGAAATGAATGTGATGAAGAGAAGATTATTCTCTTAGAAGTAATAGTAGAAGTTACAAGAAACGAAGAAATGAATAATAGATCAGTTGAAAGAAAAGGAGAGAGGAAATGAAGAAATGAATAATAGATTAGTTGAAAGAAAAGGAGAGAAAATGTGAGGAGTGGTTTCTGTTAGAGAGGGTTTAGAGAATGTGAAAGGAAAATTCAATCAAAATTCAAAGAAGGTGAAAGGGACAGAGATATTATATAACATTCTTAGCTATGACAAGTCTCCCTCTATCAAACCAGATCTTGGCTATTGTTGGGAATTGGATAATCCAACGCTCCCGTTAATGGCAGTGTAGAAGGATAATTCAAAGCTCTTCATGTGTTCCGTGGCATATGCTTAAATCTAACGAAGTTTCTATTTACTAACACCTGCGGGTTTTGGTGTAACGACAATCGTGACTCCAACAAGTGGTATCAGAGCCAAATGTCTCGAGTTCGAAACACACCTAACTCTCGTTGGGGGGGGGGGGGAGATTGTTGGGAATTGGATACTCCAACGCTTTCCATTAATGGTGGTGTAGAAGGATAATTCAAGGCTCCTTGTGTGTTTCGTGGCATTTGCTTAAATCTAATGATGTGTCTGTTTACTAACACCTGCTAGTTTTGGTGTAATGGCAATCATGACTCTAACAGAAATAAATGATATCATGAACATTTAAAGGAGAATCGACTTGAAGGATGCCAAAAGTACAAATATCCAAGAGCTACGCTCACATGCTCAAAGTATCTATTGACAATGCAAATAAAGACACAAATGAAGTTAAGGGCAAGAAAAGGTAGACACATATCGACAATAAAAGTAACATTCAATATCGATTTAATAATCAATGAAGATCTAAGTTTTCTCATAAAGGAAATTAGAGAAAATTTCAGATAACTCCTCTCAAATAAGCCCTTCTCACCCAAGTATCATAGTTTCTCCTATGGATATTATTTTACATCTAGTATTTTTATCATAAAGCTATGGATTATAGAACCTATAAAAGGAATGAATATGTTAGAAATAAAGGATCTTATGAAAGCTCAATGTAGAGCTACTTGAGGAACACATAAGTGCTACCTATGAAGATGTTATTTAAATATACAATTATTTTTCTCCCTTATTGGATTATGTTGAATGTATTAGATGTGATAATTATGGAAACAAAGCAAGTGATGGTAGAAGTAACTCAATAAGTTATTCTGAGCAAGCGAGAAATAAAATAAGGATATGGAAAATGAGAGAAGAGATGAAATACGAATGTGAATTAATTTTATGTTCTCAGAAGAAAGAATATATATGGTACATAGTTAGTGGATGTTCAAGAACATGTAGTAACCCGGATAAATTTGTTTCTTTAAAGAAGTCAAATGAAGCAGTGTCACTTTCGGAAATAATGCATCAACAAAGGTAATGGTAGAGTATAATGGGGAGCGTACAATCAGTATTGCTAATAAAAACTTTAAATTTCAAAATGTTTTATTTGTTGAAGTATTAAAGAACAATATTTACTTAGAAAAAATGTGTGGCAAAAATATCATATGATATTTAATTCTAAACGTTGTAAAATAAGAAATAAAGAACAATATTCACTTAGAAAAAATGTGTGGCAAAAATATCATATTATATTTAATTCTAAAGGTTGTAAAATAAGAGATAAAGGCTCTGGAACACTGGTGGCAAAAACAACCAAGACTTCAAATAACTTGTGTGCCATCAATTAAGGTAAAATAAACCATTGTTATATAATAGAGTTATCTCTTTCATCTTATCAATAAAAGGAAAACCTAGGAAGAAGCGAGGATTGCAACATTCCGTATCACATCAAGAAGAACAAAACCTTTGAATGTGCAATGTAGGAGAAGAATCATGATGAAATAGAAAGTGTGTAAAGAACATGAGTTAAGTATAATTATACATTGAGAGGAAGTTATTATTTTAATAAATAATGAGAAATTGCAAACATTTATAGTTGTGTATTCAATAATGTTAGAAATTAATGGAGAATAGGTTATGTAGTTATGATTTGCTCTTTATTTGACATTCAGTTCCTATTAATTAGGAATCTGTTTTTTGCCTATGTATCTATTTAATTCCTGATGATTAATGAATAATGATGAAGCGAATGCATTTGCCGGTGGGAGCTCCTGGTGATCTGCACCTGTGAGCTCCCGTGTGTTTGTCTAAACTTCTGTCTTCTGCATTTTTTATCATGGTATCAGAGCTTGCTAAGTGGACCTGTGATTTATAGAGATATGAGGACGTGAGGTTCCGTGGAGGATTGCTGCGGTTGCGTGTTGAGAAGCGATCTGCATGAAGAGAGCTGGAATGCAGTGTGAATCTGCTGTGAGCCTTTGCTGCTTGGTCGAAGAGGCTAGTTGCTGAACGTTGTCAAGACACGAGAAGGGAGCCCACACGTTTTGGCTGTGCGGATAAGAAAGGAGGAGTGCAGCAACAACGAAGTCCGACTCGTGGCTCCAGAATTTGGCGTTTTGAAGGGTGAAGGCGGCGTTGACAGAAAGCGCAAGTGATCTCTTGCATGTGATTTCTTGTGTGAGGGCAGAGAAGCTGCATTTTATTGCTGGTGGGCAGGCTATGGTATTTCGTGCGGTGAGCGAAGGCAGAGCAAGAATTGGTGTTACGCCCTCCAGTGGATTGATTTCTGTGGATCGATTGTTGCGGCCTTTGGTGCCTTGGAGTGTTGGCACGTTGGGCCAGAACCGATCTATTTTTTTAATTGTGGGACGTATCCATTATACGTGAATCCATAAGAGCAGCTTTCCGGCTTGTGTTTGGTGCGTTCCGCTGTAGAGTTTCTATATCTCCACCAAAGTTTCTGCATCAGGCGAAGGTCACTAGTGTCAAGGAGACTTTGTCTGCTAAACACACAGGAAAACAGATTTTTTTCAATAGGCTGCAGTCAGATTTTTTTTTTATTCATAATTTGTATTTCACAACTGTTGTAATTCAACCATATTCAATTTGTTGTGATAATCGAGAGTTGTTCGTTTTTTAAGTTGCCGGGGTAGCCTGTTTTTTTTTTCAAGATGAATTCTCAGATGGCAGATTATTTAAATGAAAGCAGCAAATTGGATGGTTCCAATTACATAAATTGGAAATTTAAGCTTCAGACTTTGCTTGAAGGTCAGAATACCTACAGCATTGTCATCGGTGATGAAGGTAAGCCAACTATTGCAAATGGTGGAACGAATGCAACAACTCAAGAATGGGAGAAAAGGGAGCTGAAGGCAAAGGTCCTACTAAAATTGTCAGTTAAAGATTGCATCATCCCTCATATTCAGGATTGCAAGACAGCGAATGAGATCTGGACAACTCTCAAAGACATGTATGAAATCAAGAACACCAGCCGAACCTTGTTCCTCAGGAAGAAGATCCTCTCAATCAAGATGGAGGAGAATGAGTCTGTTTCGTCATTCTTATCTCGGATAAAGGAAGTTAAAGATAAACTATCTGATATCTGTCAAACCGTGGCAAATGATGATCTGGTGACAATCACCATGAACGGTATGACAGATGACTATGAGATGTTTATAACTGGATTGAATACAAGGGAAAAGCCTCCAAGTTTTGAAGAGCTTACTGGAATTTTGCTACATGAAGAGGAAAGGAGGTCGTCTCTCAAGCCTCAAGATCCAGATCTTGCATTGATAACAAAGTTCAAGCCAAAAGGGAGAGCGATGGCTGATCAGAGGAGGGGCAACACATCAGAAATGACACCACAAGGTATGACCTCGTATAGAAATGACTCTGCTCCTGAATGTTTTTATTGTGGTAAGATAGGCCATATTGCTAAATTTTGTCGCAAGAAGAAGGCAAATCAAGAGAGGTACAATCAGAAAAGGCATGCAGGTCATTTGGCAGATGCAGATGCAGATACAGACCCAGATCAGAATTTGGATGTTAGACTATTTATGGCCGAGGGTGACACTGCTACTGAGGAGGATGAATCAGATATTTGGATCGTGGATTCTGGAGCCTCCTCGCATATGTCAGGTAAAAAGCAATGGTTCAGAAATTTTAAAGAATCCAACTCTGGAGTAAAAGTCTATCTTGGAGATAATAGTGGGTACGAGATCAAGGGACATGGAGATGTCCTTGTTACTCTGCTTGATGGTAAGATCAGGAATATATCTGATGTGTGGTATGTCCCTGGCATTAAGAAGAACCTGATTTCTGTGTCCAAGATTACAAATCAGGGCCTCAAGGTAGAATTTTTTAAATCTTATTGCATTATTAAAGATTTGTTGGATCAGATGAAGCCCATTGCTACAGGTATTCGCATAGGAGGACTCTACAAGTTGGATGTGAAAAGTACGCCTCAGCAAGCCTTGATGGCGTCAAATAAGTCTGCTGAAAATCTGTGGCATCGTGGTCCTGGGAGAACTCCGCTTGACTGGACAACTAGAATGAAAATAGCGTTGGGTGCAGTCCGTGGTTTGACCTTCATTCACCACTCGTGTAAATCTCCCAAGCTGGCCCATGGGAATATCAAGTCTTCCAATGTTTTGTTAGATAAGAGTGGAAATGCTTGTATCTCAGACTTTGGTCTTGCTGTGCTTATTAGTCCTGCATCTGCTGCATCAAGAGCTGCGGGATACAGGGCTCCAGAACAGGCCAAGACAAGAAAGATATCTCAGAAAGCAGATGTATATAGTTTTGGAGTGCTACTCCTGGAGATTCTTACTGGGAAAGCCCCTGTTCAGCTACACGCATCTGATGAAAGCATAGATCTTCCCAAGTGGGTACAATCTGTTGTGAGGGAAGAATGGACAGCCGAGGTATTTGATCTAGAACTCATGAGGTACAAGAACATCGAGGAGGAAATGGTGGGCATGCCTCAAATCGCAATGGTCTGTGTGTTTGTGCCCCCTGAGCAATGCCCGAAGATGAGTCATGTTGTGAAGATGATTGAAGAAATAAGAGGAGAACAATCGCCTATGCATGAATCCTTCGATTCACTATCTCAATCTCCTTCGGTGTCCAAGGACACAGGAACTACAATTCACTAAGCCACTAGGAAGACTGAAGTTTGATTTGTTTAGGGACATTTTTAGGTGTGTTTAAAAATCCCTTTCTCCATTAAGGGGGGATGTTAGAAATTAATGGAGAATAGGTTACGTAGTTATGATTTGCTCTTTATTTGACATTCAGTTCCTATTAATTAGGAATCTGTTTTTTTCCTATGTATCTATTTAATTCCTGATGATTAATGAATAATGATGAAGCGAATGCATTTGCCGGTGGGAGCTCCTGGTGATCTGCACCTGTGAGCTCCCGTGTGTTTGTCTAAACTTCTGTCTTCTGCATTTTTTATCAAATAATATGTTGGAATCAGAAGTAGTAGCTCGAAACAAGTAAGTAATAGTTAAAAATGATTAAAATGGATACTAAACAAAAAAAATTACTTATTCACTGGATATCATTAACAAGAAAAAAATAAAAAGTAAAACTCCAAAGTCTTAATTCCTAAGCTCAGGGGGAGTAGAAATAAAAGAAGGGGAATATAAAATAAAGAGATGAATGAGTCGAGGGAGAGTAGCCCTCCCTTAAAGTAGAAACGTGTGAATGAGATGAATCATAAAGCCGTGAAACCCTATGATATCAAAGAGAAGCTAAGTCGTAGAAAAACAACACCAAGACACTTTCTAAGTAAAAAGAGCATGTTGTTAATATCAGACTTCCACACTGTAATAATTTAGTTACTTATTTGTGTATCATAATTTTATAAATATAGGAAATTTTAAAATATTTACAAAATAATTAAATATATTAATTCTTATTATTTAGCCAAAATTGAGATTTTTGGAAATGGAAAGTTTGTTTTTTAATCAAAATCATAGCAAACCATATACTCAATAAAAATTAAAATAGAATCTTGAAAATTTCACCCATTAATACACTAAACAATATATATTATTCATTAAATTTTATACGTACTTAAATCTAACTAATAACATACACGGTGATTTATGACCTCATAAATTTTATACTCACTTAAATCGAACTAATAACATACACTGTGATTTATGACCCCATAACATTGTATATACCGATAATCGTATGTAAATTGCGAAAGAGAACATACTACGATACATTTAACAGCACTATAACTAGCAATTGTCCCAAAAGGTACAAAGAGAGGCCGATAGGATTAGTAAAAGGAAGAGAGTTCTATAGATAGTCAAGCATATATAAAGTTGAGTAGTGAGGAAGGCAATAACCACGTTGAGCATCATGTACCAGTACATTTGATATTAAAAGAACAAAACCAAAACCAAACCATTCATATCAATATAGTAAGTGTAGAACGCGTTCATACTTAAAGGTCAATAGATTCAAAAGATTATTGGCAACACGCTTTTTTTTTAAGTAAAAAGTAAATTACAACGTTGTACATGGTAAATGAAAAGTGGCGAAATTTGTGATTTGCAAATATTAAAACAAATCACTTACATTACTAGTTGACACTACAACTAAAACATTAACGTTATTAAAATTTTGAAACCGATTTTAAATTCATGTATTGTATTTTTCAAAGTATGTTGGGAAATCTTGTTAAATAAGGAATGCAATTGGTAGTATAACCAACTTGTCTGCAATAATTATTAACATCACACCATACAAGTATCTGTAGACAGCAGTAACGCTTAGTCATGAAATTGCAAACAGAGATAAGCTCAGAACCGCCAAATACTACTCCAGAAATTATCCTTTCAAAAGAGAAATATCGCCAACCAATGTTGCTTAAGGAAGGATAACCAGTTCTCTGACAAGGTCTTCACAACTGCTGTTGCATCAATGTTAGTGTCAGAGGCAACAAAATTGTTCAGAGCAGAGTTGCCTTTTTCTTTCTTAAACCAAAACTAGGAAACTTTCGTATTAATCAAAAAGATGTTGTAGGAGAGCTAAACAGCAGAAGTACATTGTTCTTTGAAATTCCAGATAAGCTAGGCATTCCAGCTCCATGTCTAAAATTCCCAGCTTACAAAAGACTACTAACAAAGATTTCCAACAGTTCACACAAGTATAAATCCTGTAATAGCTTCCTAGTATTAGTAAAACTTTGAAATACATTAGAAAAATAAAAGATGTTACAGCTGTCAGCTTCTCCCATTCCTTGGGTAGAGTGCACTGGTTCCAAATCTCCTATTTCCATGGCTTCAAGGAGCTGCCACACAGTGTCTTCTTCCCTGATTTCTCCAATCTCTGCAGAGTCCAAGTTTATGTGATTGGAAGCACCTGAAATATCATTCTGACTTTACTGTGTGCTTCTTAGGAAAGCACATTCCATTTCCAACTGCATCACCCTTTGATTCAAATGGGGCAGAATCCTCATAATAGTATCATTCTGTGAAGAAATTTGATGATCATGATTTGTGCACCTGAAAGTCTCGCTTTACCTCTTGATTATAAATATACAGGACAATCTCAGAATTGATGTGCTCAGACAAAGGAGAATAGGCCTGAAAATGCTGAAAACCTGACCCAACTTATATGAAGGTTTGCCACTACAAATTTAAGTCTCCCAATGCAATAAATCAGAAAGAAAACCTGAAAATCCGGAGGAACTTGTAGTCAAAATGAGCCAGAGGTGAAATGTACAGAGGTAGCCAGAACTCTGAATAGAGCGTAAGATGAAAAGGACAGAATCCCACTTGAAACCAAAGCCTGGTTGCAGAGGATGACGAAGCAGAGTTTTTTTTGTTGATGAAGAAGGGGAAGGTAGATTATTCACTTTAGGGGGTATGTGATGACAAGTATGCAAAAGGGTAGAGGCTATAAAGAAGAGATTAAGGATTTTGAAGATGGAAGAGCAAGCATTGCCTGCCAACACTCTGATTGAAGCACTTGATGCTTTAGAAGGGCTCATAGAAGCAATATTGAAACAATGAACCCAAATGAGGTGTGAACTTTTACTTCCTTGAGGAGATTTAAAACCTAGATTTAGATTTCTGTAAAAAAAATTATCATCTTATCTACCGCACTTTGCATTTTTAGAATTCTGTTTCTATTGTGTGTGTGGACAGGAAGGATATCATCCAACATGAAGCAGGGGGAGTTTGTATTAGTGAAGTGCTTTGAGGAGGTAATCAACCACCTAAAGAAATAGATAGCATCCTGAGAATGATTGGCACAGGGAAGTGAAAATGAACCCCATCAGAATGCCAAAAAAACATCGAAACATGCAAGAACAAGCACATGTGGGTGAAGGAAGCAAACCCAAAACATTAAAAAAGATATGGCAAAGGTATGGGCAAGTATTGAGCATACATCCCAGTTGGAGAAGAGATCCTGGATTTCGACAGCCTCCGAGAGACTAATGCATCTTTAAATGATGACTGAATGAAACCCTAGATACAGTCCAGCCAAGGCAGAACACAACTACATCTCTCAAGAATAGTAAAATGCTTTGCTCACATGCTCTAACAGCAGTTTATTGTATGCTTCCGACAGATGCTTGTGTGATTTGATGAGAAAAGGAGGTTGCGGGGCCTTTGTTAATTGAAGAAGAGGGGAAAGATATATTTTTCGAAGGAAACCTTGATATTTAAAGGATGCCTTACAGATACAGAAAAATTTGGCCATATGCTTCTTGAATATCACCACTATAAACAAATAATAATGTATTTAAAGTTAGCAATTGTCTATGAAGGGATACGGTACACAAAAAATGACTTCAACTTCATAACATGTAGCAATTGAACCTTACAGGACCGTTGGGCTGGAATATAACCTTTATTAGCTCTTCAAGTGTACTAATTTCTGACATCTATTCTCTTCATCACTGCAGGTTACTGAGAGTGGAAGGCAGGAGTGCCATCTAGTTGCGACTGTTGGTAAATTTTCTGTTTACTGCTTATGACTGCTTTCAGATTAACATTTACGAATGCGGTCTTCATTGAGCTATTAAAATAATACAGTTAAGGAAGCAGCTGATGCAATTAAACCACGAGGAAATTTGATATGAAACCTTTCTCACTGATAAAGCTATAAGTCAAAAAAACTTTGAGATGGCAACCAATGACAGCATTTCATTTACCTTTCAAAAAGATGAACAGGACCTAAACTTATCCACATTATAAGCCAGCAGCTGTAATCTACAGTGAAGAATGTCAATTGAACAAACCTGTCCTCCAAAATGAAAATGATAGGACTTCTAATTTCCAAGGAGTAAAGGCCCAAGAGCCATATCTAGACAATATGAAACTAAAATAAATGAACTCACAATACTTGGCACTCTAACATGCATCACCAAGCATGTGAAGAGCCCAGAATAAAAGAAATAGTTCATTATAAAGAAAACACCTCTACTGTCAAGAACTATCCTCATCTACTATTTTAATTGCAAATATGAATATGAAATGCATGAGACATAAAATTCCCATAGATTCCAGGGATTTGTGGTGTTGGACGTGTGTTATTTCTGAAGGAAAACCATAGTTTCTGTTTCAAAGCTGCATTGGCAGAAGGTACCAACTACTGGGCAGAGTTGAGTGCATTTTCGATACTGGAAAATTTAACAATAAAGAAAGGTACTGCTCAAATCCAGATACTGGGAGATTCATAGCTAGTCATCAACTGGGTAAATGATAAAAAACAATATGCAGATTTTGACCCTATCAAAACTAATAGAAAGAATTAAAGAGCTGAATGAAAATTTCCCTAATAGGTTGTTGTAAACATCGACCTATCTAAAGTGAGAAACGTGTTTCTTAATAAAAAAAAAGTAAAAACACAGTATCCTAGTTCTGGCAGTTTGAATATAATTAATAAATACAGTGCACATATTTCCATGAAATTCTTGCAAAGGGCATGCCCTTTTAGAAAATTTGCCAAATCTACCCATCCAAAAATTGATCATGAAAAAGTAAAAACATAATTAAACAGTACAAACAACTTGAAAAGTTAAAAATGGTAATAATTGCAATAAAAGCAATTACCTAGGTATAGCCACCAAGTTAGTAAAAGGAAGACATCCCAACTATTATTGTTCATGTTCACAGTAATTACTTACCAACAATTACTACTCATATTAACCGTAATTACTTGTCAACTATTTACATATGCAAGATACATCTTTCAAATATTTCTAATGCAAAAGATTATCATATAGCATGACATCAAGAATATTATTTTGGCACAACACAAGAATGAATTGATGAACTTTACAAGTTTCATGCCACAACAATTATGACAAATAAAAGTGGGTACAGAAATAATATAAATTGTACATACAGACTGTATTATCTTAAACTTTAGGTTTTATATTTAGACAGATGCAATGGAAACTTAACATCTTTAACATAAGAAAATTTTAACTTTAGCTATTGATAAAAGGAAACAATAGCAGCAGTAATTACTTGTCAACTATTTACAGATGCAAGATGCATCTTTCAAATATTTCAAACAAAATATTTCTAATGCAAAAGATTATCATATAGCATGACATCAGGAATATTATTTTGGCACAACACAAGAATGAATTGATGAACTTTACAAGTTTCATGGCACAACAATTATGACAAATAAAAGTGGGTACAGAAATAATATAAATTGTACATACAGACTGCATTATCTTAAACTTTAGGTTTTATAGTTAGACAGATGCAATGGAAACTTAACATCTTTAACATAAGAAAATTTTAACTTTAGCTATTGATAAAAGGAAACAATGGCAACAGTAATGATTAGTGTATAACGTTGTAATTTTAATTACTACTAACCACACGGAAATTATTATCAGCAAATTGCAAAAGGATAAATAAACTGGACCACAAGAAAAAAGGGATCAGGATGTATTTTATAAACAAATTTTCTTTAAAATTCATGCATTTGAGATACAAAGGTCATAAACAGAAGACACATGCTGTTTTTCACATAAAACCATAACTTCTCACTGAATTCCATCAAAACATAATTGGAAGAAAAGTGGATAAAATAAGAATCAAACACAAACGTAACAACATCAAATATATCATCAAATGCTATATTTCCAAAAATTCTGATCAAACACACGAGACCACTAGAATCCAAACCATTAAGGAGAATTACTTAAGTACCAATAGATCATGATAATTTGTAGTGAATTAGAATTCTATATCATAGACCTTCTACAATGACTATCCAACTACACATTTACAACAATTTAACCTGACTACTGCTACTCCAGCAAAAGAACCTACTAATCTAATTGAAACTTAGTCTTTGCCTCTAATATCTGGCTTAGGCCACACATAGTAGATGGATAGCACTTTAATAAACTATAAATATGCTTGCTTTTGCATTTTAAATCCAGTTAACCTGTCATAGCTACGTGTTGAAGACTATCAACTGCAAAAATTCATTGAATTAGCTCTTGTTTACACTGTCTTGATACATCGACTGTCTTCAAGACCCTATATTATAGTTAATGATGAAATTCGAAATCTCAAGGAAGATCAACAATTTGTGTGACACCAGGCATATTATTCCAGTGGCAAGAACCAAGCCCCCAAACATGATTTGATGTAGAAGGTCCTGAAGCCATCTGTTGAATATCTACATAGAAATCATCATTGATTAGAGTGGCAAGAACATCGCTAATAGCATATTGCTCTTTCTCAACAAGCTCAGCATAGGAATCATACCAATCTAAGACAGGCGAAACATTTGGCCTTGCAAGGTTCAATAACGTGGAAATTCTTCATCTCCACAGTTAGTGCTAGACATAAATTCGTTGCGCTCTTCAATCTTTATGTTCACCCGTGACAAAAATGCAATTAAAAAAATGAGCCTTCTCAAAAAGAGGGGTGAGACTGTAACAGATTTAGTACCTTTAGTTGCAATAATAGGTTTATGTAGTTTCCAAAATAGAAATATGTTAAGAGATGAAAATCCATGTGTTTTCCCTATTATTTTCATGAAAACAACTCACTGAATGGAAACACTTACCAATTGCTGACTAGGTGTTTTCACTGAATATTGAAGCAGCAGGACCACCCAGAGGGGTGATTGGATAACTGTATTCACCACATTCTATTTCTAACTCACTTGCTCCAACACAATTGGTCAAGTTACTTCTTGATGAGATTGATGGCAATTGTGTAATCATTTATGAAGATTGCTTATTCTGGCCACCACCCATTGCTTGAGACTCATGCAGTAAAGCTTATAACAACCCACAGTTGTGTGGGGAGAAGCCATCAACATGGGTGGATGGAATAGAAGGTGGTAGTGTGTATGAGTTATTTTCTGTAGGAGTAGTAATTGTCTCCATACGCGTGCCAGTGGTATGCACAGACTCCGCAAGCTGGCTTGAAGGGAGCTCCAACTTCACAACTTCACACTTGATAAGGGTGTAGGAGGAGAGAGATTTCCAATGAAAAGGACATGGCTGCCAGTCTTCAAACCCCCAAGGGATGTTGATAGATTATGATTGGAATTCCTGTTGCTCAGATTAGGATCATAAGGAAAACCATTTGCCCCAAACCCATCCAATCTGGGAGGCTAAGCACATGACGACCCATCCAATCTAATATATTCACATAGAATTTTCTCCTTCAGTTGCTTGTCTTGCCATACATCTCTCTCTTCATACCTTCTACAACACGTAAATAATTTATTAACAACCTCTAAATAAATAACAATTACATGAACTTCAAGAAACAATCTAAGGTACACAGAATGAGCAGAACAACAAAGTCTCATTGAAAAATTACCATCATTCAATCTATGGAAAGAGCTTTGAAAGCAACTAATACTCAAAAGAATAAAATCCTTACCCATTCATCTAGGACGCCTTCTGTAGGACCATGAGGTTTTGCAGCGTTGTCATCTACAGGCTTCTTGTGTGCTTCGTTATGAGATTCTATTTCTTCTATAGGCTTCTTCAATTTCTCGAGCTCCTTGTAGAAACAACCAACATTTTAGGGCTTTCAAGTGACAAAAATGAATGCAAAACCAATTTAATTTGAATGACCTGAATAAAAATTGAGCCCATCTCGTGAAGAACCATAAATTATATCTTGGATGGTTGTTGTGGATCAAGAAATACCACACACAATTCATTCTCCACTACTAGTGACTCCTTATTCTCGTCAAACTTCAAATCAGGACAATGGTCATGTTTCAGTTTTGATAACAAAAGAATAAACATTTCAAATTCCAGTGCCTTAAATCCACAGAAAGAACAAAATGATTATTATTTAACATATACTATTTTTACAAAGGGATGAAATAGTGATCCAATTTCATAGAAACTAAGTATATCTTAAAAAATATCAAAATTATAATAAAAAATGCCAAAACCACAATTTACGTAAAGATTCTACCAATATTAAAAAATCTAAAATCCACACAAAAGAGCTAATATTAAATCAATCAAAATAGGGCGCTGAGAAAATTAAAGATAAAGAAATTTAATGAATGTCTCAGCCATGAGAAGAATGCCTAATTATGGTTGAAAGGTATAATAATAGTATGTTCGTGTTGAATCAAAAGGGTTGGAAGCAGTGGACGGTGGTTCTAAGAATTTCTAAAACAGAACTCCACATACCAGTTCCAGAGTAAATTCAATGCCCTCTCTTAGGTTAAAGCTCACAATTTTGAATTTATCCTTCGTCTTCTTCTTTTTCTGAGGGTTTTTTGGCTGCTCTACAAATTTTATAACTGCACCAAATTATCATCATTGGCAGAAAACCTCTTTTATAAGCCACACATAACATCCAAACATAACGTTGATTTAATTATAAAGAAAAGGTATTGTTTAGATCCATGCTCCCAAGTACCATATAGCTCAGAAAGTAAAACTAAGTATTTTATAGCACCAAGACGTGTATTTTACCAGTTGTAGTTATGGAATCTTTTGGACCAAGGATACCATTTGGAGGTCTCATAAAAGATATTTTGGGAGCATTTTACTGGAACTGCAAGCATCATTCAAAAACATTTAGTAACAGAGTAAAACAATCGAGAACTTCTTTTGAATGAGATCTGGTTGGATTGACAATGTATACATAACTACCTGAATCCAATTGAAATCTTCTGCTTTGATATGAAGCTTGACTTTCTAATCATACTTACTTTAAAGGCTACAAATGATTTGTTGACATTCCTTACCTTCACAAGGCTAGAAACTTGCTTTCCAGTTTCATCTGTACAATGATAAAAACGACTTGAGGTTTCACGTAAAAAATAATAACTACAAGAAAAATGCATGAGCTATCAATACGCGCCCCTAGTTTCGTCAGATTTACAACCTAAGAAAAGAAATAAGTTTACCCTAATTCTTGTAAACTTCTTTTCATATTTGGCAATGGTTGATCCGGTATCTATTAATGTGGCGTACACTTATTCTGAAAACGAAAATGATAAAAAATAAAAAGCACATATGCAAGTTTAAAAACATTGAATTTGAGTCAATGTCCGATCAAAATCATCATTGAGACTCTAATAGTTAATGAACTTCTGAATTTCTGTTTTTTATTCTAATAGTTAATGAACTTCTCATGGTCTCCTTCCAACAAGTTATCTCCCATGCATGGGGATAAAATGCATTGAACCACAAACATCGTTATCGTATAAAATATTTTTATACAAATTGGGGTTTCATAAACCAAAATGCATGTTGGGTATTTTTAATGGGGAAAATACCAAAAACCAAATGTTCAAACAAACACACAGAGACAATGCTCTGTTTTTCCTTCACAGGATCTTTTGTGCACAGACAACAAAAAAAATTCACAGAGAGACAGAGTATTTCACCACCATAAGAACATTTTATTCATTAAAACCTTATGCAAAGATTTACCACTGTAAAATCCTTTTTATATTCACTGGTGTGAAAAACAACTTACTGCTGTAATAAAAGGATTTACATAAGTTTACTGCTGTGAAAAACAAAATTACACAGGGTTACAAAAATTCACGCTCCACCATTTCCTTTATCCACTACTTGTCCAAAACCACACATGGTTTTTCGGTTTTTACTGCATCTTCGTTTTACAATGCTCCACACAAAAACATTACAACATATTTGTGCACTGTTGTGCATACACCCTCTGGTTCTTCACATTTTACACACTGCTGTGTGTTTTTCTTTTTACTGCACCCTCGTATTTTTACGCTACTGTGAACACACCAAAAAAAAACCTCCCGTGTGCCATACATTATATTTAAAAAGTCAATACACAAAACATGATACTTATTACATACGATTTCCTATTTAATACATGCCATATATAAATATCTATAAAAACATATATTATAACATGCCCATGCTCATATTAAAAGAGCCTCACCAAAATCTTCGTACCACTATTAAATTCTTTTACCTACGGCGGTCAACCATAAACCTTTTACTCCACGCAATAGCTTTAATTTGATGTTGGTCGTATGCAGGTGTGCAGCTTTAATCAATCAACGGCGGAAAAAGGTGGAGCAGATCCGACGGTGGATAACCATATCGGAAGACCAACAAGTGCTGAACTTTATCACCCGAGATTCTTACGTTGCGTTACGTCAGGGGTGAACCACGTGTCATCACCAAAATTTCTCGGGTTCAAACATCGGAAAAGTACCTTTGCCTGAAATCAACCCGAGAGCTTTCCGGCTGGTTGGCTGAACGTTTTCTGGCAGTGGTCTAGCTGCGTTGAAATTACATTTTCAACACTCCCCTTTAATTTCAACAGCTGGGCATTCAGTCATACCCAGACACTTTCTCAAAAATTCAAAGCTCTTCTGATCAAGTGGCTTTGTCAAGATGTCTGCAACCTGTTCTTGAGTCCTGCAATGTTCTAGGACAATTTCTCCATTGTTCACCAATTCTCTGATGTAGTGAAACCTTGTATCAATGTGTTTCGTTCTCTTATGAAACACTGAATTCTTTGACAATGCAATAGCAGAGCTATTGTCACAAAAGATCACTGTCGCTTTTGCCTGCTCTTGGCCTAAGCTTCTCAACATTCTTCTCATCCAAACTCCTTGACATGCTGCTGCTGTAGCTGCCACATATTCAGCCTCTGCTGTAGACAATGCTACAATGGACTGCTTCTTAGAAGCCCATGAAATGGCTCCTGAACCCATATTAAAAACATAACCGGAAGTGCTCTTCCGATCATCTACACTTCCAGCCCAATCGCTGTCTGTGTATCCAACCAAATCTGAATGTTCTGAGGCATGATATAAAATTCCAAACATTTTGGTGCCTTTGACATACCTCAAAATTCTCTTTGCTGCCTGCCAATGTGCCTCCTTTGGCCTCTCCATAAATCTGGAAATTAAACTAACAGCATACATTAAATCAGGCCTAGTAGCTGTTAAATACATAAGGCTGCCTACAATACTTTTATACAAGCTAGGATCAAAATCCTTGCTGCTGTCCTCTCTGCTGAGCTTTAATCCCATTACTGTGGGAGTGATGGCTGCCTTGCACTCTTGCATGTTAAATCTGCCCAAAACTTGATTTACATATCTTGCTTGAGATATAAAAATTCCTTTTTCATTTTGATCTACTTCTATGCCTAAGAAGTATCTCAAGAAACCCATGTCAGTCATTTCAAATTCATCCTTCATGACTGATTTAAAATTTTTAATGAGCTGATCATCATTACCTGTGAAAATCACATCATCAACATACAAAACAACAATTAAAATTTTACCATCTTTTTCCTTGATGTAGACTGTGGGTTCTCCTTCACACTTGTCAAATTCATTATCCAATAGATATGAATCTATCCTACTGTACCATGCTCTTAGCGCTTGCTTCAGCCCATAAAGAGCTTTCTTCAATTTGCACACTTTGTGCTCTTCACCTTTCTTCTCATAGCCGAGAGGCTGTTCAACATAAACCTCTTCTTTTAACACTCCATTTAGGAATGCTGATTTCACGTCCATTTGGTAGACTTTCCATTTATTTTGAGCTGCTATGGACAGCACTGCTCTCACGGTTTCCATTCTTGCAACCGGTGCGAAAGTCTCCTCATAATCTCTCCCATACTGCTGCTTGTAGCCTTTGACAACCAGCCTTGCCTTGTGCCTTTCAATCTTGCCTTCAGCATTGCTCTTGGTCTTGTAGACCCATTTCACACCAATGACTTCTTTGCCTTTTGGTAACTCAACCAAATCCCATGTTTTGTTTCTCTCTATGGCATTCATCTCCTCATCCATAGCTTCTATCCATTTCCTATCTTTGATTGCATCCTCGAAATGAATAGGATCATCAACATGACAATACAAGGCAAATAAGGAATTCATTCCTTCATCATAAATGTCACTTAGATTTCTAAACTTCTTACCTCTTTCACTTGGTGTGCAAGTGCTTGAAGATGCACTTGAATTTCCTCCTTGTGGTGTGCTTGGAGAAGCACTCTCATTGATCCTCAATGGTGTCCCTTGCTGTCCTTGTGTTGGCGCTGCTGTTTGGGGATGCATTTCAGCCACTTCCTCTTCATCTTCATCATGAGACAAACAGTTCTTGACATTCACTGTTTTCTCTATGCTTCCATCCCAAGCTTCCTCTTCAATGAATTGAACATCTCTGCTCACAAAAAACTTCTTGCTAGATGGAATATACAACCTGTAGGCTTTGGATTCCTCACTGTATCCAATGAATAAACATTTCTCCCCTTTGCTGTCCAACTTCCTCCTTAGCTGATCTGGAATGTGTGCATAGGCCACACATCCAAAAACTCTCAAGTGGGTGACACCTTGCTTTCTCCCACTCCATGCTTCTTCTGGCACCTTGTTCATCACTGCTTTTGTAGGACACCTGTTCAAAATATACACTGCACAATTTACAGCTTCAGCCCAATAGTCATTTCCCAAATGCTTTGCCTTTAGCATGCTCCTCGCCATATCCATGATGGTCTTGTTCTTCCTTTCAGCAACTCCATTTTGCTGCGGAGTGTACCTTGCTGTAAACTGTTTGTGAATTCCATTTTCTCTACAAAATTTTAGGAATTCCTTGGAGATATACTCACCTCCTCTATCAGTTCTCAAAACTTTTATATGCAGCCCGCTTTGGTTTTCCACAAATGCCTTGAAGTTTTGGAATTTCTCAAACACTTCACTTTTGTTTTTAAGGAAATATATCCAAGTCTTTCTTGTAAAGTCATCAATGAATGTTAGGAAATATTGGCTGCCAGCTAATGATGGAGCTTGCATTGGTCCACACAAATCTGAGTGGATAATCTCTAAGGGTGTCTTTGCCCTTATGCTCTTCCCTGATGGAAAACTTTCTCTATGTTGTTTTCCCAATATACAACCTTCACAAAGGCTGTCCGGCTTCTCTATCAATGGTAATCCCTTTACCATTCCTTTCCTACTCAATAAGTTTAGACCTCCAAAATTTAGATGCCCGAATCTCAAGTTCCATAACCAGTTCTCATCCTTTGGCACGCTTTGGAAGGCCTCTTGGGTGACTGCTGCCATTTCCTTCTTGTTCTTCAAGTCTGCCCTGATCTGGAGAGGGAACATCCTGTTCCTTGTCATCTTCACTTCAGCAATGCATCTTTTGCTGGGTGGTATATCCATGATGGTGCACACATCATTTACAAAGTAAACATTGTAGCCCTTTTGGATAAGCTGTCCAACACTCAATAGGTTACATCTCATTCTGGGGACATAGTAGACATCTGCTATGGTTTTCCTTTCTCCTTGTTTTGTAAATATTTTTATCTCCCCTTTTCCCATAACAGAGACTTTACAATCAGTTCCTAGTGTGACTTCTGATTTCAAATTCTGATTTAAGGCTGAAAAGAGGGCTATATTCCCTGTCATATGGTTGATGCAACCTGAGTCTAAAAACCATATGTCCTCACTATTTGTTTCAGCCATGTTACAGGCTAACAACACATTATTTTGACTGTTGTTTTCTCTAGTAACATTTGCATTTTGTCTACTGTTCATATCATGCTGTTTCTTTCTACAGTCACTTGCATAATGTCCATACCTTTTGCAATAATAGCATTGAACATTAGATTTATCATACCTTTGTCCTTGAGCATGATACTCTCCTCCTTGTTGGCTGCTGCCTTGGCTTTGGTTCTGATTTGGATTGCTGCCTCTTCCTTGTGCATTTGCTGGGCTGTTCCTACCACCTCTGTTCTGGCTTCTGCCTCTTCCTCTTCGGTTTCCTCTTCCTTGACCTCTTCCTCTTCCAAAGGACATCTGGGTCTTGAAGGCTTGCTCAAGAGATGAGTTTTCATTCCTACTCAACCTCTGCTCATGTGTTATCAGTGATGCATGTAGCTCATCAACTGAATAGTTTGAGAGATCCTTTGTCTCTTCAATGGTGGTGACTATTGCATCAAACTTTGAGGGTAAGACCCTCAATATTTTCTCCACAATCCTTCTATCTTCAATGGTTTCTCCATGAGTTCTCATTTGTGTGATTACACCAATCACATGAGTGAAGAATGAGTCAATGTTATCTGACTCCTTCATGCACAAATTCTCAAAGTCCTTTTTCAGCAATTGTAGTTTTGTTGTCTTCACTCTCTCCATGCCTTGATAAGCTGTCTTGAGGGTTTGCCATGCTTCATTTGCTGTCTTAGCTGCTGCTAACCTTGGAAACACACTCTGGTCTACTGCTAGATACAACAACATACGGGCTTTTGAATCCTTCTTTCTATTGCTCTTCAGCTGATCTCTCTCTCCCTGAGTTAATGCATTGAACTCGGTTTCATTTGCTGGTTCTTCAAAACCTTCCTCAACTATTTCCCATAAATCTTGAGAGGCAAACAGGGCTGTCATGGTTATTGCCCAATAGTCATAGTTCTTCCCATTAAACTGTGGGAGCTGGGTGTTAAACAAACCCATACCAGTGCTTGTGCTGGCCATTCCTTGACTGTGTATTTAAAACAAATCACTGCTCCTTCAGCAACACAAAAAAAACTTTTGAAATACCTGAATCCTTTGATGTCTGAGTCTTCTGTTTGCCTGAGAAGTTTTGCTGCTGCAGCAACCTTCTCCCTTCAGCTTCTTTGTCTCCTTCAAAGAGCCTAAGCCTGCACTGATACCACTGTTGGAAGTGTTTCGATGGGGAGAATACCAAAAACCAAATGTTCAAACAAACACACAGAGGCAATGCTCTGTTTTTCCTTCACAGGATCTTTTGTGCACAGACAACAAAAAAAATTCACACAGAGACAGAGTATTTCGCCACCATAAGAACATTCTATTCATTAAAACCTGATGCAAAGATTTACCACTGTAAAATCCTTTTTATATTCACTGGTGTGAAAAACAACTTACTGCTGTAATAAAAGGATTTACATAAGTTTACTGCTGTGAAAAACAAAATTACACAGGCTTACAAAAATTCACGCTCCACCATTTCCTTTATCCACTACTTGTCCAAAACCACACATGGTTTTTCGGTTTTTACTGCATCTTCGTTTTACAATGCTCCACACAAAAACATTACAACATATTTGTGCACTGCTGTGCATACACCCTCTGGTTCTTCACATTTTACACACTGCTGTGTGTTTTTCTTTTTACTGCACCCTCGTATTTTTACGCTACTGTGAACACACCAAAAAAAAACCTCCCGTGTGCCATACATTATATTTAAAAAGTCAACACACAAAACATGAAACTTATTACATACGATTTCCTATTTAATACATGCCGTATATAAATATATATAAAAACATATATTATAACATGCCCATGCTCATATTAAAAGAGCCTCACCAAAATCTTCGTACCACTATTAAATTCTTTTACCTACGGCGGTCAACCATAAACCTTTTACTCCACGCAATAGCTTTAATTTGATGTTGGTCGTATGCAGGTGTGCAGCTTTAATCAATCAACGGCGGAAAAAGGTGGAGCAGATCCGACGGTGGATAACCATATCGGAAGACCAACAAGTGCTGAACTTTATCACCCGAGATTCTTACGTTGCGTTACGTCAGGGGTGAACCACGTGTCATCACCAAAATTTCTCGGGTTCAAACATCGGAAAAGTACCTTTGCCTGAAATCAACCCGAGAACTTTCCGGCTGGTTGGCTGAACGTTTTCTGGCAGTGGTCTGGCTGCGTTGAAATTACATTTTCAACAATGCACACATGAAGAAGAGCTTTTAGGAGCGCAGTTTTTGGTCTCGGAAATCGGGGACGGAGTTCGGTCCAAGAACGATAGGGGCATGTTAAAGAACGGGTGATTTCATTGAATGGACACCACATGGAGTGGACTCCCTGTTATTGTCTAAAAGTAGAGGAATTTTAAAAGAATCGGCGAAAATGTTGACGCTCGATTCTATAATGTCCAAATTCATCTTCCCCTGTATGCTATTAAACCTCCAAAGAAAATAAGCATCAACTGATTCCTAACAGAACAAACACGTTGTTCCCCTCATAAACATCTAATATATTCACACAGAGCTTGCTCCTTCAGCTGGTTGTCTGGCCAGATATCTCTCTCTTCGTACCTTCTACAACACAAAAATAATTTATTAACAACCTCTAAATAAATAAAAGTTACATGAACGTCAAGAAACAATCTAACGTACATAGAATGAGTAGCACAACAAAGTCTCATTGAAAAATTATCGACATACAATCCGTGGAAAGACCTTTGAAAGCAAATAATACTCAAAAGAACAAAATCCTTACCCATTCATCTAGGGCACATTCTGTAGGACCAAGAGGTTTTGCAGCCTTGTCATCTACAGGCTCCTTGCATGCTTCGTTATCAACTTCTGTTTCTGCTATAAGCTTATTCAATTTCTCCAACTCCTTGTAGAAATAACCAACATTCCAGGGCTTTCGAGTGGCTAAAATAAATGAAAAAGCAACTTAATTTGAATGATATGAATAAAAAATGAGCTCATCTTGTGAAGAGCCATAAATTATACCTTGGATGGTTGTTGTGGATCAAGAAATACCTCACAAAATACTTTCTCCACTGCCAGCGACTCCTTATTCTCTTCAAACTTTAGGTCAATACAATGGTCATGTAAGTTGAAATTTACAAAGGCAAACCAAGAGTTTGAGAGTGGCAAAATCCTTTTTGGAAAAATCGCAAACCATATACTTGTGTAAACATGAATATAAATTTAAACCATGCCACAACCAGAAGAAAGGTTCCTACAGACTAATATTATACCCAGACTCTTGTCATCTGAAAGTATTTTCCATGATAATCGCTTATGCATTGATAACTAGTCTGCATACAAAGCAAACTCAAACTTAACATAGACCCTGCATACAAAACATACCCAAACTTAACACAGACCCTGGAGCATTATTGCTGAAGATAGACGAAAAGAATAGGGGTTTTCAACATAATACCTCATAATACCTCTAAACGCTTGTTGAAGAGGACCGAACCCTGACACTGCAATCATAAGAGGCTGAGGTTGTTCAGCTGAGATATAAAAAAAAAAAAAAATGGTAGTTAAACAAAGAAGGAACAATAATTAGTGAGACCTTTACGTTGTTGCCGAAACTGCAAGCCATGCTTGTTCATTCGGCTACGAACCAGAGCAAGGCAACGAAGAAGATGAAACATAAGACAGTCATTAGTGACGACCGTAAGCCAAGAACAACAGTCTTGTGTATGAGGTAGAAACCCTAGTGAAACAAGGGTTTATCAGAGGAATTTTTCTCCAATAGTAAACTCACCAACCATTATAATCCAATCCAAACAAATGGGAAAACCAAGAAATACGAAACGCATGGCCATGCAGTGATAAAAAAAAATATGGACATGAAATAAACCAAGCCAAGGCACCGAACCAAAAAAATATGTGCAAGAAAGTAGCGAAGCAAATACAATACAGAGTAGAGAAGAAGATCAGCGTAAATAAGAGCATGATCTGAGATCCTCCCTTTCAAAGGGTCAATAAGCGCTCTGGTAGCTTTTTCATATGGAGCGGGCATCCCATGCGCATCGAGCCATTCTTCGGATTTAGCAGCCATTCTTTCCCTGCCTTCAAAACCATCCATCTGATTTCGCGATTCTCGGAAATGAAACGTTTTGCATCACAGCTGGAGCACAGCGCATTATCCAGCAATAAATTCTATACCTAATTCAAACTGACTCTTCTCGAAGTCCGGCGGTGCGCACTCTCTCTCTGTACAGATGCTCGCTGAATATGGAAAACACGTGTCAATCACAGGGACAAAAGGACGACGAAAGTCTGTTCCAAAGGAAGGCCTATCGGCCTAAACATTGGCATACTCATCAAGCCAACCCGACCCCATTATTGAGTTCGGTTTCGCCAATATATTCTTCGCACGTAAAAAGGATACGGTCACCAAACTGTCCCATGTGCATAGATCTTTCTGTGTGGACCTTCCACGAGTGGACCATATAAAATTGAAATTTCCAACAGCTATCCAAGAGATAATTTGCTGACATTTCTTCGAATAAATTTGAATAGGTAGTACAAAGTCGAGCATTGACGTAAGAACGCTAACGCCATCGACCTGACGCTAGTTTATGCCTTTTTGTGTTTTTTACAAAACACGAGAGAAACACATAGGCATACAACTGTGTTTTCAAATTTTCAGATACTTTATGCTAGGAGAGAGCTCTAGATAAACGCAGACTCTTCCTTACAAAAGTCGTTCTTTAAAATGGAAAAAATCTGGATTCTTCTCTCGTGTTTTCCATATTGCACGGGTTGTCTCAGCTGGTAAAGTTTAATGGATTCTGGTTGTGCTACAGCAACGGGGAGACTTTTGGTGCTCACCCTGTGATTTCGCAATTTTCGATTTGATATATATTCAGGGCTAGTTCATTCGTGGTTAATTGAACTGTGAATAATTGCGTCTACTGGAACCATGGAGTCGTCCAAAGGACAAAAACGATTGCTAGAGTTCGAATCACCTGCCTCCAGCAATAATGACTTCTCAGATAACCAAATCTTCACAGTTCTTTCTTAAAGTTGAAGCTAGAAGATTTTACGAACTTTTGATCAAAATGTGATAAAATCTTCACCGAAAACATCATGAATGGTCATATATATATAACCCTGGTGAGTCGTTAATTTTTTGGACTAATATAGGGGATCAAATCCTCATGGCCACCTTTTAACACCAAAAGAATATCCAACACTAAGAATGACTACCTTATAAGACCAATAGCATATCCAACATCAAGAGTATATCTAGCAACTTGTAAGCCCAAATATACTAGATCTTATGATTTAGCAGGCATATACTCATTGAACCATGGTCTTGTTAGTTTCATCAAGCGAAGCTAGAAGATTTTATGAACTTTTGATCAAAATATGATGAAAGCTTCACCAAAAACATTATGAATGGCCAAATATATATATTATATATACTTAACCATGGTGAATGGATAGTTATTTGAACTAATCTAGGGGATGTCAAGGATCAACCCTGGTGGTTACCTTATAACACCACAAGCATATCCAACACCAAGAGTGACTGCCTTATAACACCAAAAACATATCGAACAACTTACAAGCTCAAATATACTAAATCTTATGATTTAGCAAACATATAGACATTAAACCAGTCTTATTAGTTTCACCAAACTAAATTTACCATTAAATCACATATCATTATATATAGTTAACAACCCATATATACAATATTATAAGGTCATTAATACCAAAAAAAACAGAAAAACAAAAAACAAAAAAAACAAACAACAATGTATATACCACTTATTAAAATTTGTACTTGATTAAATCATCAAGCCAACCCAACCCCATTATAAAGTTCGGTTTCAGCGATATATTCTTCACACGTAAAAAGGATACGGTCACCAAACTATCCCATGTGCATAAATCTATCTACTTTCCTTGTGGACCTTCCTCGAATGGTTCATACAAAATTGAAATTTTCAACGTCTATCGAAGAGATAATTTGCTGACATTTCTTCGAAATAAATTTGCATAGGTCGTACAAAGTCGAGCAGCTGACCTAAGAATGCTAACGTCATGTACCTCACGCTAGCTTATGCTTTTTCTTTTGTTTTTTTCAAAACACGAGAGAAACACGGTATCCGACGGTCGGAGAGACCTCTAGAGAAACGCATACTCTCCATTACAAAAGTCGTTCTTTAAAATGGAAACTATTCGGGATTCGTCTCTAGTGTTTTCCCTGTTGCACCGGCTGTCCTATCCGGTAAAGTTTAGTGGATTCTGGCTGTGCTGCATAACAGGAAGACTTTTGGTGCTCACCCAGTAATTTCGCAATTTTCGATTCTCTATATAATCAGTGCTAGTTTCATCCGTGGTTAATTGAACTGTGAATAATTGTTTCTACTGGATCCATGGAGTCGTCCAAGGGACAAAAACGATTGCTAGAGTTCGAATCAGAAACTGCAACAGACAGAGATGAAGCCAAACGCCAGCGCACAACATTAGAGAGTACTGAAGATGGTTTCGAGGAATTTGTGGCTTTGTTGGACAGAATTCAATATATGAAAGGTAAGCACAAGAACATGGATATATGGGATGAAAAACCCATGAGAGAATACTCGGATGTCAGAGTTATCAAAACAAAATCGTCATGGATACCCTCTTTCGTATGGGAAGATTTTTGTGTAGCTGGAGTTAAGAAAAACATGTCTGCAGAGAGGAATAGATGTGACCCTTCAAGGAAGGAACCGATCAGCTCTGAGGAAAAGTGGAAACAAATGAATTGACCTGCGGAAAATCTCAAAAGGCGTTTTACTCCGGATAGATATAAGAGCCGCCTCACCTCGTCAAGACAGTGTATGATCGCCCCAAGGTTATAAACAACCGCCTGTACTTTCTAAATCGAAGTTTCAGCAGTATAAGCTGGGAATTTGCGGTTCAGTCATTCTTGTCATATTAAAATTTGTTGAACCGATGTGTTCTGAGAGCTTTGTATATGTTTTGCTTTATTGTGCATCAATGGAGACCGAATTATTTTATCAAAGTGGCCATGTGGAATTTTTTTTCTACATCCCTTTCAAATTTTATATGTTATGTTTTTTAAATTTTGAAGAAATATATTTAAAAAGTTACAATTTAACCACTAATTCAAACCTAACAAACAAAAGATAAAACAATTAAAATCCAAAAAAAAAATATATTCAAACAAGTAACATCATCAAAGAAGCAATAATGTGCGTTTAGATAGTTTACATATGTTTCAACACTTGACTCTGCTAAAGCTTCATAAACTGGCACAATCTGATAGTTATATAAAAGTTCATATACACATAAAACTGTGATATCAAATTTTCAGCTAATTTATTTACATAATTATTTGGCAGGAAGTAGGATAGGAGAGTTCTACATAAATTATAATAACAAAACTTTTGAAATACCTAATATCTTTTGCGATGATTTCTGCACATGGCAAAGTTAAAAATTATTTACTCATGTCACAAAATTGTGACCTTATAACTAAGTGTAAAGGATGGAGTAGTTCTAATCGAATTTCATTTGGCTATGGGATAATCTTTTGCAAAGAAATCGTTTTCTACTGTTTAACTGTTGATTGACAACCATATTAAGGTCTCCCAAGGTATTCGCTATTTGCACACCATACAGTCATCCAATCGTTCATCAAAATTCAGATTGAATAATTCTGGTTCATTTCGGCACCAATAAAGATGATAGCTCATCAGAATAAATTAGTATATTTACATTTGGTAGTGATGAAGAAGGATTCGTACTCATTATTATGGAGATTCATCATATTGTTAAAGAAAATAAATCCAATCATAAAGAGAAATCACATTTAGAGATAGAAGATGTTGAAGGAGAAATAAATCTTGGATGTGAACTTGTTAGTTCCCTTAATGAAATAGAGAGACCCTAATGAAATATCAAACTGAAAAAGAAACTGGTCCAAATTTTTGGAAGGAAAAACCATAATAATGAAAAAGAATCAATCACCTTTCTAAAGTTTCAGTTGGAAGAATAAAAAAGAGTTGAAGAATCACTAATAAGTCTGTTGAAAGAAAAGCAAGGGAATCTTGAAAAACTTGAATTAGAGAAAATGTCTTTGAGAAGGAGCTACCATAGAAATATGAAAGAAATGAATGTGATGAAGAGAAGATTATTCTCTTAGAAGTAATAGTAGAAGTTACAAGAAACGAAGAAATGAATAATAGATCAGTTGAAAGAAAAGGAGAGAGGAAATGAAGAAATGAATAATAGATTAGTTGAAAGAAAAGGAGAGAAAATGTGAGGAGTGGTTTCTGTTAGAGAGGGTTTAGAGAATGTGAAAGGAAAATTCAATCAAAATTCAAAGAAGGTGAAAGGGACAGAGATATTATATAACATTCTTAGCTATGACAAGTCTCCCTCTATCAAACCAGATCTTGGCTATTGTTGGGAATTGGATAATCCAACGCTCCCGTTAATGGCAGTGTAGAAAGATAATTCAAATCTCTTCATGTGTTTCGTGGCATATGCTTAAATCTAGCGAAGTTTCTATTTACTAACACCTGCGGGTTTTGGTGTAACGACAATCGTGACTCCAACAAGTGGTATCAGAGCCAAATGTCTCGAGTTCGAAACACACCTGGCTCCCGTTGGGGGGGGGAGATTGTTGGGAATTGGATACTCCAACGCTCTCCATTAATGGCGGTGTAGAAGGATAATTCAAGGCTCCTTGTGTGTTTCGTGGCATTTGCTTAAATCTAGCGATGTGTCTGTTTACTAACACCTGCTGGTTTTGGTGTAATGGCAATCATGACTCTAACAGAAATAAATAAGATCATGAACATTTAAAGAAGAATCAACTTAAAGGACGCCAAAGTACAAATATCCAAGAGCTATGCTCACATGCTCAAAGTATCTATTGACAATGCAAATAAAGACACAAATGAAGTTAAGGGCAAGAAAAGGTAGACACATATCGACAATAAAAGTAACATTCAATATCGATTTAAGAATCAATGAAGATCTAAGTTTTCTCATAAAGGAAATTAGAGAAAATTTCAAATAACTCCTCTCAGATAAGCCCTTCTCACCCAAGTATCATAGTTTCTCCTATGGATATTATTTTACATCTAGTATTTTTATCATAAAGCTATGGATTATAGAACCTATAAAAGGAATGAATATGTTAGAAATAAATATGTTAGAAATAAAGGATCTTATGAAAGCTCAATGTAGAGCTACTTGAGGAACACATAAGTGCTACCTATGAAGATGTTATTTAAATATACAATTATTTTATTCCCTTATTGGATTATGTTGGATGTATTGGATGTGATAATTACGGAAACAAAGCAAGTGATGGTAGAAGTAACTCAATAAGTTATTCTGAGCAAGCGAGAAATAAAATAAGGATATAGAAAACGAAAGAAGAGATGAAATACGAATGTGAATTAATTTTATGTTTTCAGAAGAAAGAATATATATGGTACATAGTTAGTGGATGTTCAAGAACATGTAGTAACCCAGATAAATTTGTTTCTTTAAAATAAGTCAAATGAAGTAGTGTCACTTTTGGAAATAATGCATCAACAAAGGTAATGGCAGAGTATAAGGGGGGAGCGTACAATCAGTATTGCTAATAAAAACGTTGAATTTCAAAATGTTTTATTTGTTGAAGTATTTGTTGGATCAGGTGCACAGCAAAATTAAATAAACACAGAATTAACACAGCAGAAGATCAAACACATAGAACACAGCTTTTAACGTGGTTCACCCAACCAATCTGGGCTACGTCCACCAAACAGGTATCGGCAATTCTCATTAATCAAATTTGGAGATTACATCAATGAAACTCTCACACTCACCCCCAGCTATCCGTATGACAACCTATTTTATAGCAGAGATAACCTAACTGCTCTCACATCAAATTTAGGATGCATTAATTTGCTCCCAACAACCTGGAGATAATCCGGCAACAGATTTTCTATTGTTGTCACACACTGGGATTTTGTCTATTTTGTCTAAAACAGAAAAATCTCAACAATCTCCACCTTGACAACAATTAGCCTGATGCCCTGTTTTTTTATTATTTTTATCTTTTCTGCAAGCCAAGAGAAGCCAAACACCAATGTAGCTTCTCTAACAAAACTGGTTTCGTGAACATGTCTGCACAGTTCTCCTTTGTATGCACCTTTTCAAGAGAAACTCCCCTTTCAGTGTTAACCTGTCTTACAAAATGATATTTGATTGGAATATGCTTTGACTTACTATGATAGGCCGGATTCTTAGCCAGATGTATTGCACTTTGACTGTCACAAAGTAACCTGATGTTATCCTGTAACCTACCAAATTCACCAAGCAAACCTTTCAACCAAACTGCCTCTTTGCAAGCATGAGAAGCAGCAATGTATTCTGCTTCAGTAGTAGACAAAGCAACAATGTTCTGTAGCTTTGACATCCAGCTAATAGCTCCACCTGCAAGAGTAAAGACGTAACTTGAAGTTGACCTTCTCTTATCCAAGTCACCTGCAAAATCGGAATCAACATATCCGAAAACATATTCACTACTCTTATTGTAAGAAATACAATAACTACTTGTGCCTCTCAAATACCTAAGCACCCATTTCACCGCTGACCAGTGTTCTTTACCCGGATTTGCCATGTACCTGCTGACAACCCCAACTACATGAGAAATATCTGGTCGCGTACACACCATCACATACATCAAACATCCTACTACATTGGCATAAGGAATTCGAGACATATAATCCTTTTCTTCATCTGTATTAGGACATAAACTCGAAGAAAGCTTAAAATGGGAAGCTAAAGGGATCGACACAGGCTTCACATTGTTCATACCAAACCTCAAAAGTATTTTCTCAACATACTTCTGTTGTGATAGCCATAGCTTACCATTGCCCCTGTCTCTGAAAATCTCCATGCCCAAAATCTGTCTTGCGGTTCCTAGATCTTTCATATCAAACGTCCTTGCCATCTGAGTCTTCAACCTGTTGATTTCTTCAATGCTTTTGCTTGCTAAAAGCATATCATCAACATACAACACTAAGATAATGAACATGCCATTATTTAACTGCTTAAAATAAACACAATGATCATATTCACTTCTTACATATTTCTGACTCAACATGAAAGAATCAAACTTCTTATACCACTGCCGAGGCGACTGCTTCAGGCCATATAATGACTTCTTGAGCCTGCAGACAAATTTCGCATTGCGATGCTGAACAAACCCTTCCGGTTGTTCCATATATATTTCCTCATCTAAATCACCATGTAGAAATGCAGTCTTAACATCTAACTGCTGCAACTCCAAATCAAACAAAGCCACTAATGCTAACACAATTCTAATTGAAACAATTTTAACCACTGGTGAAAAAATCTCATGAAAGTCTATGCCAGCTTTCTGAGAAAACCCTTTTGCAACCAGTCTCGCTTTGTACCTGTCTTCCGTATCATTCACACCTCGTTTCAGCTTGAAGACCCATTTACACCCCACAGTTTTCCTGCCTTTCGGAAGCTCCACCAGATCCCATGTGCCGTTTTTACTCAAGGCCATCATTTCTTCCTTCATGGCTGCTTTCCATTTGTCACTATTTGAACCTTCTACAGCTTCCTGATAACACAAAGGTTCATCATCATTAGCGATCAAAGCAACTGAATCATCATACCTTCTCGGACGGCGTTTGATCCTTGTAGACCTCCTTAAGAATGTTTCTGGTGCTTCCACAATGGGCTGTCTATCAACTGTAGGAATTTCTTCATGATCGCCATCTGAGACCTGTTCATGTCCTCCATCTGAACCCTGTTCATAATCTGATTCTGAAACCTGTTCATGACTAGAATCTGAACTATGGTCATTATGACTATCATTAGAAATGCTGTCAAACTGAATATGCTGGAAATCAGATACATCATCCTGTTTCAATCTTCTATCTACATCTAACTGTACAAGAGAGGATTCATTAAACCTTACATCTCTGTTGATGATGATTTTGCGGGTAGTAGGATCCCACAATCTAAATCCCTTTGTTCCATCACCATACCCAACAAAGACATACCTTTTCGATTTCGGATCTAATTTAGTTCGCTGATGTTTAGGCACTAGAGCATATGCATCACAACCAAACACTCTGAGTTTAGAATAGTCACAAGGGTGTCCTGTCCATACCTCTTGCGGAACCTTGCAGTCTATTGCCGTTGATGGAGATCGGTTTATCACATAACAAGCAGTTGCCACTGCTTCCGTCCACAACTCCTTCGGCAACCCGGCGTTACTCAGCATACACCTTGCTCTCTCTAGAAGAGTCCTGTTCAGTCGTTCAGCAACTCCATTCTGCTGAGGAGTATAAACCGTGGTCTTATGTCTCTCGATCCCTGCATCCTTGCAATAGCTGTCAAACTCCTTGGACCACCATTGTCAGTTCTTAAACATTTTATAGTTCTACCAATGCTATTTTCTGCCAATGCTCTAAACTGCTTGAAAACTGTAAAAACATCAGACTTCTTTTTCAACATGAAGACCCAAACTTTCCGAGAAAAGTCATCAATGAATGATACAAAATAAGACGAACCACCATATGAAGCTGTAGGAGCTGGACCCCAAACATCTGAATGAATATAATCAAGTATCCCTTTACTAGTATGTTTGCCTGTTTTAAACTTTTGTTTACTTTGTTTACCAAACAGACAATGTTTACAGAAATCCAATTTTCCAGATCTTAGATTAGGAAGTAACTTTCGGTCAGCCAAAATTTTCAATCCTCTTTCACTCATATGCCCCAATCTTTGATGCCACAAGTGAATGGAACTACTGTCATGTTCAGACACAGACACATGATCTCACCCAGTTCTACCTTCTAACTGAAATAGATTTCCTACTTTCTTAGCTTTCATCACTAGTAAGATACCTTTGTAGATTTTCATAACTCCACCTTGAATTACAGTTTTATATCCATTTGAATCAAATGCTCCTAATGAAATCAAATTTTTCCTTAGATCTGGTACATGCCTCACATCAGTTAATATTTTGGTTGTGCCATCAAACATTTGTAGTTGTATGCTTCCAATCCCAACAATATTACATGTTACATCATTACCCATGTACACAACACCATCATCAATTGATCTATATGTTTTAAACCAATCTTTATGAATACACATGTGGTTAGATGCCCCGGAATCTAACAACCAATGTTGATCATGTTTTGAAGCATTAACAGACAATACCTCATCACTCATACCTGAAACTGAACCTGTATCTGTGGTATTGGCTTCCTTCTTTTCTGTCGAAGAGCCCTCTTTATCAGCCTGCTTTCGCTTCCAACAATCCTTTTTCAGATGTCCAGCCTTGCCACAATGCCAGCACTTCATCTTTGGCTTCTTTCCTTTGGACTTTGAACGAGAGTCGCTATGCTTTCCCCCGGAGTGTCTCTCTCGTGAGCGACCTCTGGCCATCATTACCTCTGATGTCGAGGTGTCTGCATTCGACCTCTTCCTCGTCTCCTCAGCCAACAAGGCTCCAACAACATCATCAAACTCAAGAATTTCTGATGTACTAAAACTTATGGAAGTAACAAAGTGATCCCAGGATTCAGGCAAAGAACATAATAGAGTTATTGCCTTATCCTCTGAATCAAATTTCACATCTAGACTGTTTAATTGCACCAACAAGGTATTAAAAACATTCAGGTGATCAACAATTGAGGTACCTTCTTTCATCCGCAAACTGTAAAGCTGCCGTTTCAGGAGAATCCGATTTGTCAAAGATTTCGTCATATAGAGCTTCTCAAGCTTCGTCCACAGGCCTGCAGCGGTTTTCTCTGACACAATGTTAAACAGAACATCGTCCGCCAGACATAACCGAATTCCGCTCAGAGCTCTATCGTCCATCTCATCCCATTCATCCTCCGTCATGGAAGCAGGTCTTTTGTTTTTCCCCAACAGTGCTTTCGCCACACCTTGTTGAACCAACAGATCGTGCATCTTCACCTCCACACTGTTTGCATTTAGAATCCACGCAGCAGACACCAGATCTCCACGCAGGTGTTTATAAATCCACCTCCCACGCAGCAATTGATTATCAATACGCTGTCACTTGTGTTTGAAGCCCCCACGCAGCAGCTACACCAAATCGGAATACCTCCACCACGCACCAGCGATTTCAGGCAGCACCGCACAACAGCAAACCACCAGCACAGTCCGCTAGCATCAGCAGTCACGCACAGCGCCTCCAGTCAGCTTCTCCAGGCACCTCACCTCCAACAAGCTCTGATACCATTTGTTGGATCAGGTGCACAGCAAAATTAAATAAACACAGAATTAACACAGCAGAAGATCAAACACATAGAACACAGCTTTTAATGTGGTTCACCCAACCAATCTGGGCTATGTCCACCAAACAGGTATCGGCAATTCTCATTAATCAAATTTGGAGATTACATCAATGAAACTCTCACACTCACCCCCAGCTATCCGTATGACAACCTATTTTATAGCAGAGAGAACCTAACTGCTCTCACATCAAATTTAGGATGCATTAATTTGCTCCCAACAACCTGGAGATAATCCAGCAATAGATTTTCTATTGTTGTCACACACTGGGATTTTGTCTATTTTGTCTAAAACGGAAAAATCTCAACAGTATTAAAGAACAATATTCACTTCGAAAAAATGTGTGGCAAAAATATCATATTATACTTCGAAAAAATGTGTGGCAAAAATATCATATTATATTTAACTCTAAAGGTTGTAAAATAAGAGATAAAGGCTCTGGAACACTGGTGGAAAAAACAACTAAGACTTCAAATAACTTGTGTGCCATCAATTAAGGTAAAATAAACCATTGTTGTATAAGAGAGTTATCTTTTTCATCTTATCAATAAAGGCAAACCTAAGAAGAAGCGAGGATTGCAACATTCCGTATCACATCCAGAAGAACAAAACCTTTGAATGTGCAATGTAGGAGAAGAATCATGATGAAATAGAAAGTGTGTAAAGAACATGAGGTAAGTAGAATTATACACTGAGAGGAAGTTATTATTTTAATAAATAATGAGAAATTGCAAACATTAATCAATAATAGGTTGGAATCAGAAGTAGTAGTTCGAAACAAGTAAGTAGTAGTTAAAAATGATTAAAATGGATACTAAACAAAAGGAAAATATTTATTCAAATGCATTATCATTTGATATTATTAATAGATAAGCAAAAGTCAAAAGTAAAACTCCAAAGTCTTAATTCCTAAGTTCAAGGGGAGTAGAAATAAAAGAAGGTTCCTAAGCTCAAGGGGAGTAGAAATAAAAGAAGGGGAATATAAAATAAAGAGATGAATGAGTCCAGGGACAGTAACCCTCCCTTAAAGTAGAAACGTGTGAATGAGATGAATCATAAAGCCGTGAAACCCTATGATATCAAAGAGAAGCTAAGTCGCAGAAAAACAAAAAACAACACCAAGACACTTTCTAAGTAAAAAGAGCATGCTGTTAATATCAAACTTCCACACTGTAACAATTTAGTTACTTATTTTTAAAGAAGTATGTATATCATAACTTTAGAAAATTTTAAAATAATTACAAAATAGTTAAATATATTAATTCTTATTATTTAACAAAAATTGAGATTTTTGGAAATAGAAAGTTTATTTTTGAATCGAAATCATAACAAACCATATACTCAATCAAATTTAAAATGCAATCTTGAAAATTTCACCATCAATACACAAAACAATATATATCATTCATTAAATTTTATACTTACTTAAATCTAACTAATAACATACACGCTGATTTATGACCCCATAAATTTTATACTTACTTAAATCTAACTAATAACATACACTGTGATTTATGACCCCATAACATTGTATATACCGATAATCGTATGTAAATTGCAAAAGAGAACATACTACGATACATTTAACAGCACTATAAACATTGGCATACTCATCAAGCCAACCCGACCCCAATATATTCTTCGCGCGTAAAAAGGATACGGTCACCAAACTGTCCTATGTGCATAGATCTTTCTGTGTGGACCTTCCACGAGTGGACCATAATTTGCTGACATTTCTTCGAATAAATTTGAATAGGTAGTACAAAGTCGAGCATTGACGTAAGAATGCTAACGTCATCGACCTGACGCTAGCTTATGCCTTTTTGTGTTTTTTTCAAAACACGAGAGAAACACATACGCATACAACTGTGTTTTCAAATTTTCAGATACTTTATGCTAGGAGAGAGCTCTAGATAAACGCAGACTCTTCCTTACAAAAGTCGTTCTTTAGAATGGAAAAAATCTGGATTCTTCTCTCGTGTTTTCCATATTGCACGGGTTGTCTCAGCTGGTAAAGTTTAATGGATTCTGGCTGTGCTGCAGCAACAGGAAGACTTTTGGTGCTCACCCTGTGATTTCGCAATTTTCGATTTTATATATATTCAGTGCTAGTTTCATCCGTGGTTAATTGAACTGTGAATAATTGCGTCTACTCGAACCATGGAGTCGTCCAAAGGGCAAAAACGATTGCTAGATTTCGATTCACCTGCCTCCAGCAATAATGACTTCTCAGAAACTGCAACAGGCAGAGATGAAGCCAAACGCCAACGTACAGCATTAGAGAATACTGAAGATGGTTTCGACGAATTTGTGGCTTTTTTGGACAGAATTCAATATATGAAAGGTAAGCACAAGAACATGGGTTTATGGGATGAAACACCCATGAGAGAATACTCGGATGTCAGAGTTATCAAAACGAGATCGCCATGGATACCCTCTTTCGTATGGGAAGACTTTTGTGTATCTGCAGTTCAGAATACCATGTCTGTAGAGAGGAATAGATGTGACCCTTCAAGAAGGAACCGATCAGCTCTGACGAAAAGTGGAAACAAATGAATTGACCTGCGGAAAATCGCAAAAGGCGTTTTACTTCGGATAAATAGAAGAGCTGCCTCACCTCGTCAAGACAGTGTGTGATCGCCCCAGGGTTATAAACAATCGCCTGTGCTTTTTAAATCGAAGTATCGACACTCTAAGCCGGGAATTTGAGGTTCAGTCGTTGTTGTCATATTAAAATTTGGTGAACGGATATGTTCTGAGCGCTTTGTATATGTTTTGGTTTAATGTGCATCAATGGAGACCGAATTATCTTATCAAAGTGGCCATGTGCAAATTTTATATGTTACATTTTTTAAATTTTGAAAAGATATATTTAAAAATTTGCAATTTGACCACTAATTCAAACCTAACAAACAAAAAATAAACCTAAATTAATATAAAAAAATCAATAATGTATTCAAACAGGTAACATCATCAAAGAAGCAATGACATGCGTTAATATAGTTTACATATGTTTCAACATTTGACTCAGCTAAAGGTTCATAAACTGGCACAATCTGATAATATATAAAAGTTCACATACTCATACAACTGTGTTTTCAAATTTTCAGATACATAATTTGAATGATTGTTTGCCCTGCTGTAGGAGAGGAAGTTCTATAAAATTATAATAACAATTTTTTTGAAATACCTAATATATTTTCCCATGCGTTCTGCACATGGTTAAGTTAAAAATTATTTACGCATATCACAAAATTGTGAACTTATAACTAAATGTAAAGCGAGTTTAAAAACTATGAGTAAAATTCCTGAAATTCCAACCATTATTTATAACCTCGTAAAAAACAGCTATCATGTAAAATTCGAGGGGACTTATCAAATCTATTTAAAGGTTGGAGTTGTTGTAATCGAAATTAATTTGGCTATGGGATAATCTTTTCCAAAGCAATCGTTTTCTACTGTTTAATTGTTGATTGACAATCATATTAAGGTCGCCCAAGGTGTTCGCTCTTTGCACACCCAACAGTCATCCAATCGTTCATCAAAATTCAGATTGAATAATTATTGTTCACTTCGGCACCATAACATACCTGGACTTTATCTCGCCAAGTCACCCGGAAAAGGTCAAACCACCCTCACAGCGTCTTGACCAATGAGATTCATTTCACCACGACAGGGGCAATACCGTTCAAGCCTGGGGCGAAACCACTTTGGTTTTTGGTCTCGCAGGTTGATTATAGAAACTAAATACAGTCTACTCTCAAGACCACTCGTTCGATGATAGTTGTAAGTGGTAGTTACAAACTTATTTATTTCCATTTAACCAAATCATTATGGTTGAGTGTATTGGAAGCTTCTTGTTATTGATGTCAAGTCATGTTAAGTTTATGAGGAGCTTTTTGAGTATTTATGATGTTAGTGATATCATTGTTGTTTAAAGTTTGTTTAAAGTGACAGTGTCACTGATGGCTTACTGTAAGTTGTAGATAGTTTAACTTGAATTCATTAATGTGGATTAGTTGAGTAGACTATTTTTGAAGGCATTTTTCCTAGTTTTTGCCTTATCGGGCCATATAGGGGTCGAGTTAGGCGAATGTTTTTTGAACGGGCTAGATGGGTGGATGCTAGATCAGTTCGGTTTCTTTGAGGTCATATGAGCATATGGCCCTTTTAGAAAGAAATAAAAAAATGTGCAAGAAAGTTGTCGGATCTTAGATTTCCCAACACCCAACCCGAGGTGGACCCCAAAATGATGTGGTAGAACAAATGGCACCATATGTTAGAGACAAGTGGAAGATTGATGACATGGCACCCAAAGGGGAGGATATGTGGCATTACGCTAACTTGGCAAGGTGACATGGCATACAATTTGTAGTGATGTGGCAAGCGGGTAGATGATATGATAATAGGAGGATAGGGAATGTGGCATCTAGATGGAAGTACTTGTTGCATCCAAGTGGCACCAAGCGCCAATGACATGACACTTTGTGGTAATGACGCATGGTAGGTAATGTGGTAGTGACATGGAAAATTAGGTGGTAAGCTTCAGGGTTCGTGCTAAGAAGTCAGTTTGGCAAGGCCTCGCAATGATAAGAAATTTGGCCATTTTCCATGTTTTTTCAGTCCAAAGGCACAAGGTCATCCAGGAATCCAATGGTCCAGAGGTGCAAAAAGTACACACCATTAGCAAACAGTGAGATGCCACATCTACAAAATACATACTTCATCACAGGTTTATGCGAGGGTATCCGAGCCAACAGGTAATCCATAGGTGTAACATTGATGCAAATGGTAGAGATGACCAAATCCTAGATCCTTAGGCCCATAACTAAGCATAAAGATAAAAGCATCATTTGGCCATCCAACCATATGTACGTGCAAATGTTGATGTGAAGGAATGGGAACTAGATCACCAAATACACAAATTGATGGCTTAACACAAGTTAAAAGCCTATCTAGCCATTCGACCTCACAATGGTGTAGTAGAATATGAAGGGTAGAATGCTTTGCATGTAAGACCTATCGGGTCTGAGACTTAGCGCGGAGGTGCCATCTTCCTATCCACTTTTTGGTGTTATTGTCTAGATAGAAAGGAGAATGGGGACTGGATACCATATCCTTGGGTTTACTTGGTGTTGTTGACATTCAGGCCTAGAACACCATATGAGAATGCATTGTGTTAAAAAATTTCCATGCTTGCAAATGCCCAAATAATCGCATTGTCGAGGAAAACTATTATAATGAAGAAAGGGAAGATTCTACAGGTCTAGTGCTAAGCACCTATCGAGATTAAGCCAATGGTCATCTCTTATGGTTGTATGCTCCAAGGAACTAAAAATCAAGGGCTAAGATCAAAATTTGGTGGTGTTTTAGTAGTGCTAGCTTGGGTGCCAAATTTAATAAATGAAGGAAAACTATTATAATGAAGAAAGGGAAGATTCTGTACGTCTAGTGCTAAGCACCTATTGATCTTAAGCCAATGGTCATCTCTTATGGTCGTATGCTCCAAGGAACTAAAAATCAAGGGCTAAGATCAAAATTTGGTGGTGTTTTAGTAGTGCTAGCTTGGGTGCCAAATTTAATAAATGAAGGTAGAAATTTGGTGTTCGAGGGGATGTCAAATATGAGAAATGCTCAAATTCTAAGATAGATGTAGGAATCAAATGATGGGAATAAAAAATGTCTCATGTTCTCATGATTTAGAAGATGAAAATATTGTAGAAGACAAATGATATTATGGAAATTCATGAGAGGGAGTGAAGCTTCAGAAAGCTTATATAGGTTGAGTTCCTAATTGTGCATTGGATTTTGATGAAAATAGAGAGAAAGTTAGATTGTGGGTAAGAGACGATTGGGTAGAGGTTGAAATTACTAAATATCATAAATATGATGTTGGATAAGAGACAAAAGATGCAAAGAAGAGCTAAGTAGAGGTTGAAGGTGGATATTGATTGAGATTTGAAGTTGTTGTGTACAAGAATAATGTTGAGAATCAAAGAAAGATAGGGTACTACAAAAAACATCTCAAAAAAGTTAGGTAGAACTAATATTAAAATTATCTATCAGGGGATTGGACTCTCCTTTAGGTAGGTGCCTTGAAAGATTAGCATATTTGTGCCAACAAATAGTGGGAATTGATGCTTCCAACAAGTTGGTGCTTGGAAAGAAAAATGGGGATGGAGCTTCCTAAAGGTTGGTGCCTACATAATTTGATGTAAATTAAAGTTTGTTCTTGCATTTAAACAAAAAATAAAAGATGATTTGTGATTTCTCCCATACGGATTTCCACATAAACCTCATATCTCAAATCCTTCATGTGAATGATACACTATTGTATTATTGAATGTTTTTCATTGGCTAAATAATTGTTTAAAGTTTACGTAAGCATAATTCACCCTACTCTCAATATTATTTTGGTTCCAACAATTACATTATTTTATTAATTATTGTTGATTTTAGTAGACGCGGGAAAGTGAAAACATCTCACTTTTTCAAAAGTTGAGGCTATACTATTGTTACACGTATTTTCCCAACATGTTTGTGTTATTACTCATGAGTAAACTCCCTTGTATTCAGCCATGGTGCCTAGAAAAATAGGCAAAGATAAAGACATTTTCAAAACTATTGTAATTAGTAAATCCCCATAAATCCTTTGTATGAAAGCCTAAAGTCCCTTATTAGAAAAAATAGAGGGTTTTCCCATATGAGAAAGTGAGCTGCCACAAGCTTTGTTCCCCATATCATTTCCTTTTCCAAAGTTAGTTCATCCCTTTTCAAATTTCTATGATTCTTCTTAGATGGTAATAAAAGATAATTAGAGTTCAAATATAGTCATTTCTGTAAGGCAAAAAGATCTCTTTGATGCTAAGAATACCATTGGGTCTTGAGGAAATAGAAGAGGAAGACCTCAAGAGACATTTTGAAATCCTTATTAATAAGAAAAAGAGGGAATTCCTAAAGAGTCTGTTAATAGCCAAACATAATCAACCCGATATTAAGCTTCCTTTCAATAGAAAAATATTGAAGATTTAGTGAATAACCTCATATTTATATTTAGCATTGTGTTAGGTTATATTGATGATTTCAATAGTGATGTTGTTATTTTATGCTTTGTCCATGAATTACTCTATTTTACTAAATTTAATTATTTTGCCTTATTTCTAAGAAAAAATATGAGAAATTCACTCAATTTCCCTAGTAAAAGGTATCTATATACTAATCTTATATGGTGTATTTTATATTGACTCAATAATATTCTCATTTTAAAGGGCTACAAAGAACAGACCAATTCAGAGTGGAAATTTTACCTTTTGAATGGTCTTAAGTAGTTGTTTTTAATGAAAAAATCACATGGGTATCGAAGATCCCTTAATCGATGTATTTCCATTGTTTATTATTTCATTTATGGTAAAATTCCCCTATGATTCTTGATGAATGCGAATTTCATCTCAATACGAATTCTCAGTTAAAATTTGGGGACTAGCACGTTGAGAAAGATTATACCATGATCACAATTTATGGGGAAGAGGTGAAATCTTGTAAATTTCTTGTCCATTTAACTCCAAGGATATTTATGTACACTTGTAGCACCATATGGTCTTCAATTTGTTATTTTTCACTGAATTTGTCACATGTATATCAGAGAATGGACAAAGTTTTATAAAAAAATTATTTAATTGTATACATAACATTTGTCTTATAGACTTAATAATTTTTCACTACATGAACTATCATTTGCTTACGATCATCATATGTGCATTTCAAATTTTTACTGTAGAAAGACATTTTATCTCTATGCACTATCATTGAGTACATGATAACCAACATGTCTTATGACCCTGGAAGTAACAAATCTAAGGTGGTTTTTCTATGCCAACAACTCATTTCAAATATACATTCCTCAAGAACTTCGACCACTCTTATTTTTATCCCTATAGCTAGCTAAAAAAACCACGAATTTGTAGGTTTCTTCCATTGTAATACAGAAGCCTCAATAATTTCTAGAGAAATATAACCAAGACTAGATCTATGCACTATCACCCACAACATGACAATCAATAGTCATACATCACCAAAGGTAACAAAATCAAGGTGGTTTGTCTATGCAAACTATTCATTTAAAATGGACATTACTCCTTAGCTTCAGTCAATTTTATATTGAGCCTTGTAGTTAGCTGGAACAACCATGACCTTATATGTCTCTTCCTTTGTAAAATACATTTCTAAACAATCTTTGGTGTAATACCACTAAGGTTAGAAGTAGGATGAATAAAAATTGAAATAGGATGGTTGCAAAGTATACATTTCATCTCACTCGCATATATGAGAAGAAAATTTGATGTCATGCTTTGATAATTTGGTCATACTATAATATTTTACCTACATTTTTTTATATATTTTTTAAATAGGCCCACCTTTTTTCTTGTATCTCATCAAAAAAATTACCATTAGATATCCAATGGTACATTAGCGATATATCTGATGATAATTATTTTTGTCAGATATCCAACAACAGTTGATTGTTCATCATATATCTAATGTTTCATTCAAAGTAAATATTCTTTCCTATTGAAAAACCTATCTCTAGTCAAATTCATCGGACGTCCGACGGAAAAGTGGTGTGTGTGTGTGTGTGTATATATATATATAGATATATATATATATATATATATATATATATATATATATATATATATATATATATATATATATATATATATATATATATATATATATATATATATATATATATATATCTATATATATATATATATATGTATATATATATATATATATATATATATATATATATATAGATATATATAATGGCTATTTTTTGGTCATAATAAAAAAAGATTGTGACATTTCTCTTGGCTTAAAGTTTTTGATATGTAAGATGGTCCCATTTGTGCTCCATTGGTCATTCAGGTATAAATAAAAGGGATTTTTCAGTCCTATTATAAAATGCAACAAAGGGCACAAAGTTATGGTGATATTGCGCACTGATTTTAAAAAGTTCAAATTCTCTCTCTGCACTCTATTAATCTATCATCAGTTTACCATTTTCCAAGAAATTCATTTTATCTTACTTAGTATTTATGAAACAATATGAAGGGAAAGATTGCAAAAACCCCAATTGGGTTCAATTAATTTTGATGAATTTCCACTAATGGGAAAAGAAGTAGATTGTCATTAAACTCATTGCAAGTTTGACTTGTATGAGTTAAGGAATTGGTATTTTTAGAGGTTTCAAGATCATTAGGATTCGTATATGATGTGAGAATCTTAGTTACCCCTATTATTATCATGAAAACCTACAATTTTCTAGAGTTAGTTTCATAGTTCTCTGTCTTAGGTCCCTATAGTACTAGTGATTCCCCCATTATTATTGTCATTGTAGCCCTTTTTTATTTTATTTTTGTGCCCCTATTGTCTCCATATTGTTATTATTGTGCCCCATAGAAGCCCACTATTGTTATTGTTGTTCCCTTATATTATTATTGTTATGTTGGCTTTGATTATATTGTGACCCCTTAGACTCCTATATATAGAAAGGAGGTTTTGTCATTTGTATCATCCAAGAATTGTTCATTTGTGTAATGTAAAGGAGGTTTCCACCTGGAAGAGGTTGATTTTGAAGGTGTTGATCTATCTTTTCTTCTATTTTGTGAGCCTGTTGCATAACATTTGGTATCAGAGCTCTCGATTCTAGGGTTTCACCACTCCAAACAGGTCATTGTGTAATTTTTGCTATAATTTTTTTCTATAATGTTTAAGAAGCTAAAAAAAAGCCCGTTTGAGAAGAAATCTCTTTGAACCTTAAGTCCAAATTTCAGACCTTGTCTCGCTATATTTTTTGAGATATGATCCAAGGAAGTTAGGGTTTTTGTAGGATTCCAGATTACATCATAAACAAGTGACCTGGAAAACTTGTCATAACATTCTTTCTCAGCATCAAATTGAAATTTCGTAAGAATTTACAGAAATAGGATGGCTTGTACTCTTATCTATATCCGTTTTAGGTCCTAAGGTAAAAAAAGTGACATGTGGCACTTCGTACAAGTTCGGTCTACTGAACTAGTCTATAATTAGGCCATCGTGGGAGATTTGGCATAACTCGTCCTTGGAGAATCCAATATTGGTCAGACTTGTAGGGTTAGAAAGAGGACTCAGAGGGCTACCATAGGAGATAATTTTAGACCTTGCAGATCTGAAATTACAAAGATACAACATATTCAATATCAAGCTCCTACAAAGTGAAAAAAGGTGTATAGTTATTTTTTAAAATTGTGCATAAGTTTGGTTTGAAAAATTAGTTTGAATGAATTAAAAGGCCATACTGAAGCTTTATTATCATTAATTGATGCCCCAAAGAAAGAAAATCGAAACACCTAGTAAGCAAGTTGAAATATCTAACATGACTCATGAAGAAGAGGAAGAAATGCAACATGATATATCAAAATTACGAGACCAAGTGCAAGAAATTTCACTCCCACAAAAAGTAATAGAAGCTAATATGGATGGTTTAAAAAAAGGCATGGAAGCTAAGATAGATGGTATGAGAGACAACATTGAATATTGGAAGAAAGACATGGAAGGTTGGAAGGAAGGTTTGACAAAGTTTCTACAAGAAAGGCTTCCTAATGGTGAAAAGGTAGTAGAGGAAACTCATAATGAGAACAAAATAAATGTTAATCGTGATTTGAAGAATTGCAGCATTGAATATTTTAAGAAAGACGTGGAAGGTTTGAAGGAATGCTTGACAAATTTTCTACAAGAAAGGCTTACTAATGGTGAAAAGGTAGTAGAGGAAACTCATGATGAAAACAAAAGAAATGTTAATCATGATTTCATAGACTCTAACGTTGGAACAAAGACCCACCAAATTCCAAAGATTGATATGAGGAAGTCTGATGTCAAGGATCCTGTAACATGGATACTACAGATGGACAAATAATTCGATCTCCATAATGTGCAAAACACACAAAAGGTGCACATTGCAACTTTATATTTGGAACCAAATTAGTTTGTATGGTATCGATGACTTTGCTCTCGTAAAAAAATTGTCGCTTGGGAAATTTTTACAGAAGAAATGATTTCACATTATGAGGATAAAAAAAGAAACACCTTTTTTAGCTAATTGATAAGTTTCAAACAAAAGGGTTCAATGATGTATCACATTGAGGACTTCCAAAAATTAAATATAAGGATAAAAGATATTCCACACGAGCATAGGATTGATGTGTTCCTAGGGATTTTAAAGGATAACATCCAACATGAGATTCACCTTTGGGAACCTGATTCATTAGAGAAGGCTTTCAGGTTAGCAAGAAAAATGGAAAGAAAAATTATGGCAACAAGGAAGGCTACCACTCACAACTATAAAGATGGAAGTGTTACTGCTCCTAACCTTCCACAACCTACAAGGTTGACACCACAACCATTGGTAGAAAAAAGAGCAAAAGGGCTTTGTTACTGTTGCGATAGCAAATACACTAAAGGTCATAAGTGTGCTAAGAAGAAATTATTTTACATAGATTATGAAGATGAGGAAGTAAAAGAATAGGAAACGTCAAAAGAAGAGGATATACACTAGGAAAAAACCCTAGAGAAAGAAGAAATGAATCCGATCATATCTTGTAATGCATTGGTCAGAATTACCACTCCTCAAACTATCAAGATAGAAGGACATATCAAGAATAGAAAGGTAATAGTGTTGATTGATTCAAGTAGTATCCATAATTTTATTCATTGTAATATAGCCAAGGAATTCAATTGCTTTCTATATCCAACACCAGAGTGTCAAGTGATGGTTGCAAGTGGAGGAACCATAAATTGCTGCCATTAAGTTCTCTATGGAAAAAGAGCTCAATGGTTGCCTCCCTTTCTTGGATATCCTTATATCGAAGAATAATGATGGTTCTCTCTCACACTCAGTATTCTGGAAAAAAATGCATACTGAGCAGTATCTTCATGCCGATTCCCATCATTTCCCTGCTCAAAATTTGGGTGTTCTTAACACACTCGCTACTCGAGCCTTGAGGATTTCTGATAGGGAGAGCTTTGATAAAGAGAAATCCCATCTCCTTCTTGTCTTTATGGAGAATGGCTATAGTAGGCGCCTAGGTCAGAAGGCGTTCTTAAAAGCCTCTAAAAGCTCGTTAATCAATAAAGAACCTAAAGAGTGCCGGCTAGGGGTCCATCTTCCCTATGTCCAAGGAACCACTGGCAAGATTGCTCGGATTCTTAAGATGTATGATATTCCCTCAACCTTTAGGCCCCTCAACACTATTTGCAAATCCCTCAGATCAGTGAAAGATCCCATTGATCCTAAAGATATGAAGAGAGTGTACTTGATCCCCTGTTCTTGTGGGACCCCCTATATTGGGGAAACAGGGCGCTCCATCCATCAAAGGATTAGTGAACATGCAGCGGACCTAAGACATGGAAGAACCAAGTCTTCAGCATTAGCAGAGCATGCAGAATAGACCAAGCATCAAGTGTGTATTGAGGAGGCCAAGGTTATTTCCAGGGTTGCTCAGTTCCATCACCGTAAATTCAGAGAAGCTATTGAAATTGAAAGAAGGCCGAGCAATCTCAATAGAGATGACGGCTAGAAGATCAGTAGCTGTTGGATTCCGGCCCTTTCTTCCTAGTCTTGCCCTTTCTTGCTTTCGTTGATTCCCCTTTATTTCGCTGTTTTTCCTGGGCGCCTTGTTTTTTCCTTCCTCCTAGTGTTTCTCATTTTGACTCTGTTTATATATATATATATATATATATTCCTTCTTTTTTTTTTATGTCACTCGCTTGTTTTATTTAATTTTCATTATTATTATTATTATTATTATTAATATATATATATATATATATATATCTATCTATATATATATAATTTTTTTTTTCTTCGCTCGCTTGTTTTATTTATTTTAATTAATTTATTCATTTATTTTATTTTATTTTATTTTTTGCTCGCTTGATTCATTTACTTTAATTAATTTATTAAGTTATTTAATTTCCATTATTATTATTATTATTATGTTTTTTTTATCTATCTATTTATTTATTTGTTTTTATTTTGTGTTTTTTTTATTTTTATTTTTTATTTTTTCAATTTTTTGAATTTATTTATTTATTTAAAATGAAATAAAATCTTTTTACCTTTTATAACTTTCGTAATTAAACTTTATTCATTATTATTTTTATGTATATTTCAATTTTATTCTTCCAATAAGTTTCTAACTAACCTTTGTATATATTTCTTATATATATATATATATATATATATATATATATATATATATATATATATATATATATACATATTATTTATACTTTAAGTCCCAAATTATAATTTTTTTTAATAACTTTGTAACTAACCTTTAACAATTTTAAATTATTTTATATTTTTATTTATTCACATAATTTAACTAATTTCCATTAAATCTTGACTCTGGTCCTAAAGTCAAAATTAGTCGTTAGTCAAGATAACCGTTGGAGTCTCTGCTGAGACTATTTAACATGCTAAGCTGGATCTGTTTCTTCAACTTGTCCTGATGATGAACCACAATTGTTGGTTCAAAATGCGTCGACAAATGATTTATCTTGTGATTTACGCCGAAGAATTTCTCGTAAAAAAGTGACATAATATCAAGCTATCCATGGGAGAATATGTATTAAATAACCCAATGCTTTCCTTTCCAACGGGTGGTGCTGATGTTGTACTAGGAGCCCAATGGCTACAATGATTGGGTACAATAATTTTTAATTTTTAAGAACTTTTTATGAAATTTTCTTTAGAAGGAAAGGAAGTTGAATTAAGGGGTATCACAGGGAAACTAGGAAAGATAATAAGCTCTAACAGAATAACAAAGCTTCTAAAGAAAGAACAACAAGCCATAACTGCACAATTATGTTCGCTAGAGGTTCCCACATTGAAATCATCTATTTCTTCAGATCTGCAAAGAGCCTTGGACAATCATTCCAAGGTATTTTAGACTCCCAAAAGTATCCCACCTATTCATGATCATGATCATATTATTCATTTGATTACAGGAAGTGTTCCTCCAAACATTAGGCCTTACAGATATCCCTATGCCTAAAAGAGTGAAATTGAATGTATGGTTGAAGAATGCTAGAGGCCCGTATAATTCAACCTAGTCAAAGTTCTTTCTCTGCTCCAGTAGTATTGATGCACAAGAAGGATGGGTCATGGTGCATGTGTCCAAATAAAAAGGGAGCTCCACAAGCTGACTATTAAAGATAAATTTCCCATTCTTGTCATTGATGAATTATTGGATGGATTGCACTCATCAATTTACTTCACTAAATTGGATCTTTGTTCAGGATATCATCAAATCAGAATGAATACTTAAGACATTCTGAAAACAACATTTAGAACTCATGAGGGTCATTATGAATTTTTGGACATGCCTTTTGGCCTTACCAATGCACCTTCTACATTTAAAGGTTTGATGAATTCCATTTTCAAACCCTTCCTTAGAAAATTTGTGTTAGTATTTTTTGATGATATACTAATCTACAGCAAGTCTTGGAAGGATCATGTTCAACATGTTGACAGGGTGTTCAAATTATTCGAGGAGAAATAATTATATGCAAAAAGCTCCAAATGTTACTTTGGAATATAAGAGGTGGAATATCTAGGTCATATTGTATCTCATGAAGGTGTTAAGGTAGACCCTAACAAAATTAAAGCCATTAAGGAATGGAAAATCCCCACATCCGAAAGCATTTGCGAGGATTTCTCGGGTTGAAAGGGTATTATGGCAAGTTTTTTAAGAATTATAGTAGAATAGCAACACCTCTAACAACATTGTTGGAGAAAGATGCATTTTCTTGGACTCGAGAAGAAACGAAATCCTTTGAACATCTTAAAGAGGCAATGTGCCAAGCACCGGTCTTAGCTACGTTGGACTTCACAAAAACCTTTATTGTGGAATGTGATGCCTCAAGAAATGGAATTGGTGTTGTTTTAATGCAAGAAGAAAGACCAATTTCTTTCGAAAGTCATCCAATCAAAGGAAATTATTTACAAAAAGCTATTTATGAGAAGGCAATGTTGGTTATACTACATGCACTTAAGAAATGTGGACCCTACCTAATTGGAAGACACTTCAAGGTAAAAAGGGATCATGATAGTCTTAAATACTTTTTAGAACAAATATCACCTTAAGAAGAGCAACAAAAATGGGTCACAAAGATGTTGGGTTATGACTTTGAAATCATCTACAAAAAAGGGAAGCAAAATGTTGTGGGAGATGCACTTTCAAGAAAGGATGAGGATGTGGAAGCATTTATTTGTGCCATTTCTATTATCCAACCATATTGGATAAATGAAGCAAGGGATGAATGGAAAAATGACGAAGAAGTGTGAGCACTTATTCAAAAGTTAGAACAAGATCCCAGTACATCTAGCGGGAAAAATGATTCATTATGGTACAAAGATTGCTTATACCTATGTAAGAATTCCGAAACCAAAAAAGAGATTCTTATGGAATTGCACACCTCTCCCTTAAGAGGGCACTTAGGATTTTCAAAAACTTACCACAGGGTTAAGAAGGAATTTTTTTGGGATGGCCTTAAATTGGATATTCAAAAGTTTGTGGTAAAATGTTTGGTTTTCCAACAAAATAAAGTTGAAACAATTAAGAGCCCAGGTCTATTACAACCTTTATCCATTCTAAGCCAACCTTGGGAGTAGGTTTCTATAGATTTTATCATAGGTTTACCCAAGTCCAAAGAAAAGAGTGTATTGATAGTGGTAGTTGACGACTTACCATGTATGCATGCACTTTTGTGCATTATCGCGTCCATTTAAGAAAGTACAGTTTCTATTGCATTTATGGAAACAATTGAAAAGCTACATGGAAACCCAAAGATTATTGTAAGCAACAAAGATCCCATTTTTACTGGAAATGTTTGGACAGAATTATTTTCTTGTCTTGGTACTCAGTTAGCTCATGGCTCATGTTATCATCCTCAATATGATGGGAAAAATGAGATAGTAAAGAAATGTTTGGAAGGATATCTTCATTTCTTTGTATCTGATAAACATACATAGTGGGTCAAATGGTTGCCTCTGGATGAATGGTGGTATAACACTTCCTTCCATACTACAGAAAAAATGACCCCATTTATGGCACTTTATGGATATCATCCACTATCCATCACATCATATTTAAGGGATAATTCTAAGGTTCAAGCAGTGGAATATCACATCGAGCATCAACAATAGGTTCTTAAATCTTAAAGTATAACCTCACTTTGCCACATAATAGAATGAGACAACAAGCAGGTCAACATCGTAGTGAGAGAATTTTTGGTGTATGTGACTGGGTGTTCCTACGAGTGCAAGCATATAAACAAATGTCCCTCAAGCAAGCTAAGAAGGATAATAAATGATCACCAAAGTATTATGGTTCGTATAAGGTGTTACAAAAGATTGGTACTATTGCTTTCTGTTGTTGGGTGTGGAGCCTGATTATCTTCTTTATTTAGAGGTATCACCACATTTGACCCCAGTTCATAATGTGGCAGCAACGCCACACATAATATTTTCTTTGCAAAGGGGGTCCGCAGGAGGCAACAGTGATCTTTAGGAGCCCCCCCTTGGTGGGGGATCGAGGGTAGCATCCCCGAAGCTAAAAATAGATGTAAAATTGCATTGTAAAATCTTGTAATTTCATAGTTAATCTAGGCCATTCATTAAGCGTAGATCTGACAGTAGAAGTTATGTTTAATTTAGGGTTTTTTTTTCCCTAGAAGGAAACCCCTCGCTATATATTAGGGAACTATATTACATCTATGTATATCTGTATTATGAGTGAGAAAGAGAGAGGATATTGAGTGAGAGAGAAGAGGGAATTATAGCGTATCTGTTGTAGGATGTATCTCCTCAGTTTGTTGGAAAATATAAAAGGAAGGAATGGATGTTTCTCTGTGGACGTAGGTCAAATTGGGAGAACCATGCATATCTGTGTCTCTATTGTTTTATGCATTTTCTGTATTTATATTTCTGCAATATTTTATGTGTTCCATTACTCTATAATATATAATTTTCTAACGATTGGTATCAAATCCAAAGGTCTATTTGGCTGATAAACTCATGGGAGAAAAGGGTTCTTGGTTCGAGTGGAAGCAATGGCGAAAGATGGTAGGTTTAGGGTCGAAAAATTAACGGCCAAAACTATGAGTTGCGGAAGATGCAGATGGAAGATTATCTGTACCAGAAATATCTATACCTACCATTGAGCAAAAAGATAAAGAATCCAACGAGTATGACAAACATAGAATGGGATATTCTCGACAGAAAGGCACCTAGAACAATGCGGCTATGCTTAGTGCCATTGATATCATTTAATATTTCAAAAGAAGACACAACAAAGGGTTTAATGTCGGCATTTTCCAAACTATTCGAAAAATCCTCAGCCTCAAATAAGGCATTTCTTATGAAGCATTTATTTAATATGAAGATGTCAGAAGGTGGATCTATTGCTAATCATTTAAATGAATTTAATATGGTTTCCAGTCAGTTAAGTTCTATAGGGGTAACTTTTGATGATGAAGTTAGCGCTCTGTTATTTCTGTGCTCATGCGAGATAGTTGGAATGGTTTAGTTATGACCATTAGTAACTCTGTCTCTAGATCTAGTACTTTAAAGTTTTATGATGTTGTCGGTGCAATCCTTAGCGAGGAAATGTGATGGAAAAGCTCCTGTGAGACATCAGGTGATGCTTTGACTGAAGAGACTAGGGGAAGAAAAATTGAAACAGGAAAGAGCCCAGGATATCGCAGTAAGTCAAGGAAAGGAATATCCATGTCCAGATCAGGGATAGTGTGCTGGAAATGTGGGATGAAAGGACACCTGAAGAAATACTGCAAGTGTCGGAAGGGAAAAGAAGGAGACACACATCAAGAAAGCAATCATGAAGCGAATGTGACAAGTGATGTGTTGTAAGATGCTTTGATTCTTTGATTAGAAAATATTGTTGATGCATGGGTGGTAAACTCAGGGGCCTCATTCTATTTTGGGAAGTTTTAGTGTCTATGGATAAATGCTTAAACCCCTAGACTAGTAGCTAAGTCTAGAACAACAATGCAAAGCATTCTCTACTTTTTCTATGACCAATAGATTAAATAAGAGGTAAAGAAGCCTACCTGAAGCTTTCACTTACTCCTTATCTCCCTTGACCAATTATGTCGCTCCTTTCCATACTTAATATGCTTGAAGAGTACCTGCACATAGACAGAAGACAAAAACCAATCAAAGCATATGATAATGATCTATTGATTAAACATAGCATGGAATCAAGTACATAGTACACATATGAAAGCATCAATGAATAACACAAGCATATGGAAAAAGCTTTGAACACTTTATTAGTAAAAGGAAGAGTTACAACCCAATGTGCTTGATTCAACATCACTCCTCCAGTTCAATCCCATCCTCTCCTCATAACAATCAAGACATTTTTACATCATTACAATACCTAAAATCAACTCAAGTCTTATACTAACAACATCTCCCTATAATTCAATGATTTCCAGCCCCTAATCACTTAGATGAGTGGTATTTTATAGGTGAATGAAGGAATTTATGCCATAAATGGTGACAATGAATGCCTTCCCAAACATAGGATTTAGTTCCATGGAGGAAGTGATAAAGGGATTGATGTTCCTTAACTCCCTACCTCATCAAAATTTGAGCTCAAAGGAGTAGATAAACTTGGGAAACTTCTAGATGCATTCAATGGATAAGAATATTCCCAAACCCCAATGCAATTTCGCTCAAATTCGCCCAGCATAGGCCAAAGAGGGCTCAAGTGCACTGCATAACACCCTAGCAGTGTACTGGACTGCACTGCAGTGCACCCTAATGAAGGCCTGCCTGCATTGTATTCCTAGAGGCAGTTTTTGGATGATTTCACTCATGGAACTTCTTGGGAAGCTAGGCATTCTGATGGTTGACTTCTTTAGGTCATGTAACAACTGAATTAGGGTTTGATGGGCCCTAAAAATATTAATCTGTAAGTCGGGGTTGATGTACCCAAATGGATCTGTAACAAATTCCATGCCATACTTGATAGGAAACATTTTCATGATTATGTTCAAGGAGATTTTGGACAGGTTCGATTGGGTGATGATGAACCCTATAAAATCATTGGAATGGGTACAATTTTAATAAAATAGCAGAATGGAAATCAATGGCCATTGAAGGAGGTAAGGCATGTTCCAAATCTGAAGGAAAATATGATTTCAATAGGGCAGTTGGGACGTGAAGGCTGTGTAACTACTTTTACAGATAAAACCTGGAAGGTCACTAAAGGAGCCCTAGTAATAGCAAAAGGAGAAAAGGTTGGTGCAATGTATTTATGAAATGGTATTTCTAATTTTGTTAATGCTTTAAACTCTAGAAGAGAAGATACAACATTGTGGAATCATAGAATCGGGCACATGAGTGAGAAGGGGATGAAAATTATTCACTCATGGAATTTGTTGCCACATTTTAGGCATGTCGATATAAAATTATGTGAGAATTATGTTTATGGAAAACAAAAGAGAGTCAGATTCCTTAGAGTTGGGAAAGAAAAGAAGAGTGAAAAATGAGAGCTTGTGCATACAGATGTATGGGGACCTGCTCAGGTATCATCTCTTGGTGGCTCTCATCATTATGTTACTTTTATTGATGATGCAACTAGAAAAACCTGGATTTATTGTATTCGAAATAAATCTGATGTATTTGATACTGTCAAGAAATGGAAAGCTTTGTTTGAAAATGAGATAGGAGAAAGGTTGAAGTGTCTCATATCAGTCAATGGAGGTGAATATTGCAGGAAATAGTTTGATAGATATTGTTTAGAGAATGAAATTTGTAGAGAGAAAATAGTTCCAGGAACACCACAAGAAAATGGTGTGTCAGAAAGGATGAACAGGGCAATCATGGAGCGTGCAAGCTGCATGAGATTGCATGAAGGATTGCTTTTACAATTTTGGGCAGATGTTGTAGATATTGTTGTTTATCTAATAAACAAAGGCCCTTCAAGTTTCTTGGATGGTGGTATTCTAGAGGAGGCATGGAATGGTAAAAACGTAAACTACTCATTTTTAAAGACTTTTGGTTGTGAAGCCTTTGTTGACATTAATAAAGAAAATAGAACAAAGCTTGAGGCAAAATGAAAGAAACATACCTTTATTTGATATGGTGTTAAGGATTTTGGCTATCCCTTTTATGATTATGAAAAACACAAAATCATTAGAAGTAGAGATGTCATATTCAATGAAAAGGTTTTGTATAAGGATCAGCTGCAGGAAAAGAAATAGGAAAAAGAAAACATAGAATACACAGTGCTTAATGAGATCACAAAAAAAGTGCAGGTGCTTGAAAATCATAATTATCGACAGCCAGAACAACAACAACAACAAGCACCTCAAATGCCTGAAAATGGTGTTAGAATATCTACCAGGACAAGTAGACCCCCTAAACGATACTCTCCTTCATTATATTATGTATTGTTGACGGATTCTGGTGAACCATAATGTTATGAAGAAGTAGCGCAGGTAGAAACCAAGAAGAAGTGGGAGCAAGCCATGAAAGAAGACATGGACTCCTTAGCACATAACCAGACTTGGGACTTATTCAACTTGCCTACAGGTAAAACAACATTACAGAATAAATGGGTTTACAGGTTGAAGGAAGAAGATGGAGGTAGAAAAAGGTATAAAGATAGACTTGTGGTGAAGGGGTCTGAACCAAAAAAAGGTTATAGACTTTGATGAGAGTATTTCTCCTGTTGTTAAAATGACTCCAATCAGAACTATTTTAAGTCTAGTAGTAGCTGAAGATTTGCATCTTGAGCAGTTAGATGTAAAGACAAGCTTTCTCCACGGGGATTTGGAGGAAGACATATATATCCAGCAGCCACAAGTATATGAGGTAAAAGGGAAGGAGAAACTAGTGTGCAGCTTGAAGAAGAGACTATATGGCTTAAAACATGTTCAAAGTTAGTGATATCTAAAATTTGACAGGTTTATGTCTGAACAAGGTTATACTAGACGTCACTTTGATCATTGTGTTTATATCAAAAGGAAAAATGATGGCATCTATATTATATTATTATTGTGTGTAGATGACATGCTTGTTGTAGGTTCGAACATGCAGGAAATAAATGTGCTCAAAAGAAAATTGGCAAACTCATTTGCAATGAAGGATTTGGGTGCTGCAAAACGAATCCTTGGTCTGAGAATAACTAGAGACAGGAAGAATCACATATTAACATTGTCTCAGAGTGAGTATATATAGAAGGTATTGAAAAGGTTTAATATGCAGAATGCAAAACTAGTTAGTATACCTTTGGCTAGCCATTTCAAACTAAGTAAGGAAATGTGTCCTAAGACTCAGGAAGAAATGGATTATATGTCTAAAGTTCCATATGCATTAGTGGTTCGAAGCTTAATGTATGCAATGGTTTGCACCAGGCTTGATATTGCACATTCAGGGGAGTTGTAAGAAGGTACATGAACAATCTAGGAATATAAAAATGGATGGTAGTAAAGTGGATTCTCAGGTATTTGAGAGGTACAAAAAATCAAGCATTATGCTTTGGTGGTTCAAACATTGCTCTTTAGGGATATGTTGATGCAGATATGGCGGGTGATAGAGATAACAGGAGGAGCACGACATGGTATGTGTTTACTATAGGTGGAACAACTGTTAGTTGGGTCTCAAAACAACAAAGTGTTGTTGCACTCGCAACAATGGAAGCAGAGTATGTTGCCACTATAGAGGCTAGTAAAGAAATGATTTAGTTACAAAGGTTTCTAGATAACTTGGGTAAGAAGGAGTTGTGCAGGTTATACAGTGAAAACCATAGTTTCCTACATCTTGTAAAGAACTCTACATTTCATTCCAAGACTAAACATATACAACTCCGGTACCGTTTCATACGGTCAGCATTGGAAGATAGATAGTTGAAGCTGGAAAAGATACACACTAGCTAGAATCCTACAAATATCTTAATAAAAGTTGTAACAAGGGAGAAAATGAGATTCTACTCAGTTTCAATTGGTCTTCAAGTATGATAAAGAAGATGAGAAACAACCAGGTCCAAAGTGGAGTCATTGTCTAGCAAATGAAGCAGTGGTGGAGTTTCTATAGCTAGTCTCCAAGTGGGACATTGTTGGGTGTGGAGCCCGATTATCTTCTTTATTTAGAGGTATCACCACATTGGAGCCTAGTTTGTAATGTGGCAGCAACACCACATGTAATATTTGTGCTAAAAGGGGGGTCTATGGGGGGCGACAATGATCTTTAGGAGCCCCCCCTAGCGGGGGATCAGGGGTAGCACCCCTGAAGATAAAAATAGATGTAAAATTTCCTTGTAAAATATTGTAATTTCATAGTCAATCTAGGTCGTTCATTTGGCGGAGATCCGAATGTAGAATTTATGTTTAATTTAGGGTTTTTTTGTCCTAGAAGGCAACCCCTCGCTATATATTAGGGAATTGTATTGCATCTATGTATATATGTATTCTGCGTGAGAAAGACAGAGGAGATTGAGAGAGAGAGAAGATGGAATTACAACGAATTTGTTGTAGGTTGTATCTCTTCAGTTTGTTGGATAATATAAAAGGAAGGACTGGATGTTTCTCCGTGGACGTAGCCCAAATTGGGTGAACCACATATATCTGTGTCTCTCTTGTTTTTTTTGTTTATATTTCTGCAATATTTTAGGTGTTCCATTGCTCCGTAATATATAAGTTTCTAACACCTGCAGCTTCCCAAGTGCACCCATTTTTCCATGTTTCATGCTTAAAGAAGGTTATAGGTGACAAACTCCCAGTTCATACAATATTTCCATAACTTGACGAGGAAGGAAAAATCATATTGGAACCTGAAGTAGTCACAGAAACAAGAACTCGACAACTATGAAATCAATCAATTTCAGAGTATCTCATCAAGTGGAAGAACTTACCCACTGAAGATTCCACATGGGAGGGTGATAATTTTATACAGAGGCATCCAGAACTACTCAAGCATTTAGGAAAACACCTTTTTGAAGGACGACGACATGTTAGGTCCCTATAATACTAGTGATTCCCCCATTATTATTGTCATTGTAGCCCTTATTGTTATTTTTGTGCCCCTATTGTCCCCATATTGTTATTATTGTGCCCCATAGAAGCCCACTATTGTTATTGTTATGCCCTTATATTATTATTGTTATGTTGCCTTTGATTATATTGTTTGCCCTTATAATCCTAAATATAGAAATGAGGTTTTGCCATTTGTATCATCCAAGAATTGTTCATTTTTGTAATGCAATGGAGTCTCCCCCCTCGAAGAGGTTGATTTTGAAGGAATTGATCTATTTTTTCTTCTATTTTGTGAGTTGGTTGCATAACACTCTGAGAGATATGTCCCCAGTGAGGAATTCATTCTTTCTCAGAGTGGAATGGTCTTGTTTCAAATTCCTTCTGCCTCAATTTAGGGGATGCCCAAAATCATCATGCCAAATCGAACTCAAACATTCTCTAAGATGTCATGGTGTATAATTTTCAAGAATTAACCCCTAATTTGAAAACCATTGTATTACAATCTTCCCTTCCTCCATGGCTCAACTTCCTTAAACTTTTCCTTCTTATTTTGCTTACATATTTCCAAAATTATCAAGACAAACGAATTCAATGATATGTGGTCTATTAGGGTAATATGATGATGATCAAACTATGTCTGAAGTAATCATAGGGTTTTTGACATCAGTTTATCTTGCTAAGAAATCATTTGTACATTTTCATTATAGCCAACACCTATCTGATATGATTAATTCTCAGTTAACCCATTATGCTTTCACAAAATCCTTCAGGTATCAGTTTGTGTTAATTTATATTTTTCTATACTACTAAGTTCAAAACTTCAACCAATTATCCTTGAAGTCATGACACCAACGGAAATGTATCCTCTATAATTCAATGTACATTAGTGGTGAGGAAGCATTCACCAAGTTCTACATTTCCATATTTTCTTAATCAATTTGTTTTAGTGGGTTTCAGTATTCTATATGACCAAGTGCCTCCAAGGATTTTACGAGACATTCGAAGAATTTTCTAAGTCAGTCAAGGAATGAAATTATTGGATTAGCACCTCTTCAGAGAATTTACATAAATCAAAATATATGGGTGTGAATTACCTCCACAAGGATTTCATATTTTCTTGCCAATTAGAATCTTTGCACTTGAATTTATATTTTCAACTTCATTACAATAGAATTTGATTACTAAATTAAAGATATCCATTACTTTCCACCCTCATAATGATGGGTGGATAATGGTAGTAAACAAGACCTAGGATTAGTTCAAACATGGATGGGTGGATAATGGTAGTAAACAAGACCTAGGATTAGTTCAAACATGGCATAATCACAATCATCCAAGGGCCTATATCGAAAATTTTATTTACATACAACATTCCTATAACAACATCATCCATACTTTTGTTACTAAGTTCCCTCTTGAAATGTGCTTTCAGTATTATCCACCTAGCATCATCATTGGATATTTTAGATTTAAAACCAAAAAGACGAGTATTGGGATGAAATGATGCATAACATGGATAGAAGTTTATATATAGGATTAGGAACATCCATCTAAAAGTTAAATATAAACCAAGAAAATATTAGGGAAAAATATAGAACTAGGAATGATTGACACTAAGTAGAACAATATAGAATTTGTTTGCACCTTGATAAGAAAGGTTTTAAAATTGTTGAAAGAAAATTGAGGCATTGAGATATGGACCTTTGAAGTATTCGAGAAGGTATAAAACAATGCTTACAAACTTTCTCATTCACATTATATATGAATTTATACTGTAGTAAATGTGAAGAACCTAAAACTGTACAATCCATGCATGATCATTGGGATGAATAAGGCCAAGTATTACCTTCCATTGGATATTTGTAAATATATCCATGAGAAAAATTACTGTAATATATCATTATTCTTAAGAAAATCATAATGTCTAGATGGGGTCAAAATTAAGTTTTGTGGCTCGGAATTGTTTCCTTATTTACTTCTAGGGTAAATCCTATAATCTCTGGGGCACAAGGTTGATAAACGACAAGGTTCAAAGCCATTACAATGATATACTAATTAAGAGATCAACATGTCACTTGCAGGAAATGAATTTGACTGGGCAAGATAAAAATCGTTCCTCTCAACCACGTAGGCTAAATCCAACTCCTGCACACACACCCACACATGTGTGTGTGTGTATGTTACATGTTTTTTTTGTATATATATAATATATAAAGTATTATATTATATATAGTATATGTTTTGTATGCATGCAAATAAATCATAATATATCTTATTAATATCCACTTAAAAGAATTTGGCTTTTTGGACATGTGTTAATTTCGTTTAGTGATGAGGGGAAACCAACTCCAAGATCTCAAACACCTTCACCAACATAGATAAAAGAGGTTCTACACCTACCACGGTTTGAACCTAAATTATAAAAAAATCACAAGAATGGACAGTAAATAATAAGAGGACAACATCATTACACTAGTCTAAATTGGTGCATATAGGTATATTAACAATAATGTAAATGAAAATAGAATAGAAGAGGTTATCATTATTAAACCAATATATATCCACATCAAACATAAATCAATCAATAGTCAATAAGTCTAAAATCCATGGAAGTGCAATTTTTTGTACTTTAAGAAATGTTTTCACTTCTTGAGATTTGACTCCTCCTGGTACTTAATAGATTTGCTTAATATGGATATAGAACTTTTTATGTATATTACTTACACCACAATGAAGGGGAAGGCAAGATTTATAGTGATAAAATTACAACACTATAGATTGATATATGCTATTGTAAAAAAATCCCAAATTATAGGTGATTCTCAATTTAATAACCTTACAAAGGGACTATAGTTCCAAGACTATATTGGGATATACAAAACCCCTGGCCGCTACATTAAAATTCTATCTTTGAGGCATGAGTTTCGATGTTGATTTAATTACATCCTCTTTCACTTTAGTATTGACATCGTTGATATATAATAAGCACTACATTCCTTGCAAACCTTGTTTCACTCGTGGTTGTAATATCTTACTACTAAAATAGAACATCACTTTGTTGGGATTTTGTCACCCACTAATACTCTCCTTCTATATATTATATGTGTGTTAACATTGTCATGGATATTTTTTCCCAATTAGTGTAGGAATTTACAGGGTAAGTTCCTCAGACAGAACACCAAAGGACACCGCTCACAACCAGATCGCAGGTCAAGACACCAATATTTTTGACATGGTTACAACCCTCAAAGAGGGAAACAGTCCACGGCCTGAGCCAATGCAGCCACTTCAGGCAATTTATTAATAAAAGAATGAAAATTTACATATGTTTCTCTCATGCATGGATTACCCTACAAATGACCTTCCATGCGCTTTAAATAGAAATCATGGACCAATCGGGTGTCAAGCCACGGATCAAGTGTCGGTAATACCGAAGAGAGAATGAACTGTCGGATCACTACATATCATGACCGTCGGATTGTAAGTTACAAAATGTACAATGATAAAGAAACACACTTTACCTAACTCTATACCTAACTCTATACTAGACCAAGTTGTACTTAACTATTTCCTATGTGTCGGAATATCCTAACATCCCCCCTTAAGAACAACTTGGGATAGGATTGAAGGATTTACAAATATGACACAATAGGAGAAGGAAGGAGGCACTAGAGCCTATCCCCCCTTAGTGACAACTTCCTGAACTCCAACCATAAATCAAAGTTTAGTGAACTTCGCCTCTGTGAGAGCCTTTGTGAAGATGTCTGCAACTTGATCATCTGTTGAACAATATTGCACTTCAAGAACATGGTCGTGAATGAGCTTTCTGATGAAGTGCGTGTGCAGTTCAGTGTGTTTGCTGCGCTGGTGTTGGACTAGATCTTTGCATAGATGAATGGCACTTTGATTATCACACCAAAGTGTAGTCGGATGCTGCTGCTCAAAGCCAAACTCTGACAGGATCTGACGAAGCCACAAGGCTTCCTTACTAGCTTCTACGACACCACGATACTCTGCTTCTACTGATGAAAGAGAAATGGCACCTTGTTTCTTGCAAGCCCATGTAATAGGTCCTGAACCAAGAGTGAACACATAACCGGCAGTAGACTTCCGATCATCAGGGTCACCAGCCCAATCAGAATCAGTGAAACCAACCAATAGAGGAGATGCTTCGGCATTGTAATGAATCCCAAACTGAACTGTACCTCGAACATAACGAAGTATTCTTTTAGCTGCTTTCCAATGACTTTCACGAGGATTTTGCATGAACCGAGAAATAAGGCCAACAACAAAGGAAAGGTCAGGACGAGTATGGGTTAGATACAAAAGTTTTCCTACAAGTTTACGGTATAAGGTAGCATCAACTTCAGGAGAAGTACAAGTGACTGAAAGTTTGACTCCAGACTGAAAGGGAGAAGGGGCTGGCTTACAGTCTTCCATGTGAAAGTGGCATAGAATATCACAGGCATACTTGGACTGGGAAAGGGAAATACCCTCCTTGGATTGCAAGACTTGAAGACTGAGAAAATAATGTAAGTGTCCTAAGTCTGTCATTTCAAATTTCTTTTTAAGGCTGGACTTCACATGGTTTATAAGGTTGGGATCACTACCGGTAAGGATAAGATCATCAACATAAAGAACAAGAATGATAAGAGACTTGCCCACTTTCTTGGTGTAGACAGTATTGTCAGAATGACACCTAGAAAAGCCAGATTCTAAAAGAAAGCTATCCATTTTGGCATACCAAGCTCGAGGAGGTTGCTTGAGACCATAAAGGGATTTCTTAAGCCAACATACAAAGCTGGAGTCTATTTTTATGAAGCCAATGGGTTGTTCCATGTAGATTTCTTCATGCAAGTCCCCATGTAAGAAGGCAGATTTAACATCCATCTGATGGACTTCCCATTTGAACGAGGCAGCAAGGGAATGAACAAGGTGGATAGAATTCATTTTGGCAACAGGGGAGAAGGTTTTAGTGTAGTCAATGCCTTCAACCCGTGAAAAACCTTTAGCAACAAGACGAGCTTTATGTTTATCAACTTTCCCATCTGGTCCATACTTGGTTCTGTAAACCCATTTGCATCTAACAAGTTTTCGTCCCTTTGGTAGAGGAACAAGATCCCATGTATCATTTGCCAACAATGAATGATATTCTTCATTCATAGCTGCTTCCCAATCTGGATGGCCTGAAGCTTCTACAAAGGTGTCAGGATCATAATTTACTGGAGCTTGAGCTAGTAAAGAAGAGTCTCTCTCGAACTGAGAACGTGTACGTCGCTGATCTGTAGGATCACCGGCAAGATCACCTACTGCATCTCGAGTAGCACGAACCCATTTTGGAAGCTGAGGAGCTGAAGGAGGATCTTGAGATGGTGGGGGAGGATTGTCATCCTCACTTTCATCATCTGAAGAAGAAATGTTTTCAAAAGTAGAAGAGATAGGAAGAGGTGGCACATCCGCCGGACTAGGCTCACAGGCCGATATATTTTCATCAAATTTTACATCTCTTCTAATGATAACATTTTTGGACTTAAATGGAATAAGTCTATAGCCTTTGACATCTTTAGAATATCCAACAAAAGTACATTTTTCACTCTTAGGTTCTAAAGCTTTATGCTTTTCATCTGGAATATGGGCCCACACTTCACTTCCAAAAACACGAAAGTGACTTACATCTGGTTTGATTGAGCTCTGTGCTTCTTCTGGAGTGATATTCTTTAAAGCCTTAGTAGGAGTGCGATTTATTATGTAATTTTCACAGTTAATTGCTTCTGCCCAAAAACTAAGACCAAGTCCTTCAGATTGTAGCACACAATTAGCCATTTCCTTTAAGGTGCGATTCTTTCTTTCAGCTACACCATTTTGTTGTGGAGTATATGGAATAGTATGTTGCATTTGAATTCCATTCTCAGTGCAATAGTTGATGAATGTGTTTTTAACATATTCTCCGCCATTATCAGATCTTAGCTTAAGAATTTGATGTCCAGATTATTTTTCAACAAAGGCCTTGAAGGCCAAAAATGTGTTAAATACTTCACTCTTGAGTTTTAAGAAGTATACCCAAGTGCATCTGGAGAAATCATCAATGAAAGTTAAGAAATACTTGCAGCCAGAGAATGACACAACTGGAAGTGGACCACATAAATCACTATGCACAAGCTGTAGAGGGGCTGAGGCGTGCCAAGAGGCACGTTTTTCAAAACTGTCCCGATGATGTTTTCCGAGTACACATCCGGAACAAACACCATCTCTGCAAGATACCATAGGAAGACCTGTCACCATATTTTCTTTACATAGATGCTGAAGGGAGCGATAGTTTAAGTGACCAAATCGGTCATGCCAAAGTTTGCTCACTTCATCGTTATGAGCAACAAATACTGAGGGAAGATTTGATGACCCAAAGTTGTGAAACTTATACAACATTGTAGAATCATCAGCAATGCCAGTAGCCAAAATATTTTTAGGATCTCTTAAGTCCTTGATTACAACATCATGAGGTGAAAATTCAACGATTTTACCTTCACCTGAATGAGTTATTTGATATACAGATAGAAGGTTGCAGGATAAGGTTGGAACACATAATACATCATTAAACTGACCATTGCCTAGATGAACAGTTCCAGTCCCTACAACACTAAGAGATCTATCATCACCAACATATATATTTTTGGTGTTACAATCATTTAAAGAAGAAAACATGGCTTTGTTTTTGGCCATGTGATAAGAAGCTTCAGAATCAATGAGCCACTCATGAGAATTAGAAGAAGAAGATACATTTAATGCATAGCCAGACCGAGATGCTTGACAACCACATGCAGAAAGTGCCATTCCTGAAGATGAAGTTGAAGTTGAAGATTGCCCCAAATGGATGTTATGCTTCTTCATTACTGCTTCCAAGGCTTCCATCTTCTTAAAGCATTTTGATTCTAAGTGGCCATCTCGATTACAAAAATTGCAATGTCTATAAGTCTTCTTCCATTTGTTTTTATTTGTCTTATCATTTTGTTAAAATGATTTTTCATTTTGGGGCTGAAATTGCTTAGGACCCTTGTTTGGTTTAGGACCATTCTTTTTAGGATATGACTTCATAGGATTCTTTGAATTTTGTTGTTGTTGGGCGGCTAACGCTTTCTTGGAAGAGTTTCCAAGATTAAGAAGACCAAGGTGTAAGAGTTTTTCTTGTTCTCTTATTAAAGAATAAAAAAAAGAGTCAAAGGAAGGGGACTTGTAGTCTGTTCCTTGAGAAATGAAGGCTTCTCTTGTAGAATGGAAGGTGGAAACAAACACAGAGTAGGCTGGTCCCAACTTTGTAAGAATGGAATAGATAAGGTTACTATCTTCTTTCTTAACTTTAACACCTTCCAAGAGATATATAAGGGTCTTGAACTTGGACAAGAAATCTTCAATGCAAGAAAAATTATTAGGGTCCAATGTAAGCAACTCATTTTCAAGTTGATGGGCTCTAAGTTCATTTTTAATCCCAAAAACTTTATTGATTTGTTTCATTGATTCATCAGGAGTATCAAGTTCTGCAATATGGAATCTAAGATCTGTAGAAATAGACATCCCTATCAAGCCACATGCTTGATCTTGCCTATTTTCCCATTTAGCAGCTTTATCTTCATCCTTCGGTTTCTTTTCTTGGCCTGAAGCTATTCTGTAGAGACCTTTACTTCTAAGTAAATCCTCAATGTAGGACAACCATTGGAAGTAGTTGGTGCTGTCAAGGGTAACTTGGTATTGACTTTCCATTTCAATGGAAACTAAAGCTGAAGATGCTGAAAATAAGTGTTCCAATGGATAGATCTCGAAAAATTAGGTTGGTTTAAAAAAAACAGCTCTGAAAACGGCTTCCGGATGAAGAAGTTATGGCTTTTTGAAAAAATGTTGTTGAAGTTGCCGACGAAGTGCGGGAATGTGTGGAAATGAAAAAGTCTGCCCCCACAAAATGGAGACTTGAACCCAAGACCTCTACTCTCTTAAAATAGCTTTGAACCAATTGAGCTATACAAAAAATTTGAGAGAGAGAGAGAGAGAGGGAGAGGGGGGGGGGGGGGGGGGGGGTGCTTTGGGTTGCGTGCTTGCTTTGAGAAAGCTCTTTTTCCCTACAAAACAAAAAACACAAAACCCAACACGGACATGCAAAGAAAACGAACCTTACGGCTCGAAGATAGCTTTAGCCGAAAAACTAAATATTTTCAAAAATGAACCTTGTGGCTCAAAGTTAGCTTTAGCCAGAAACTAAATATTTTTCTCAATGTTTATGATTTTCCGAGATCACACTAAGGCGCAGGGAAAAGAGCATACGCATGAGAAAAATCTTTCCTTTCTGTTTTTGATTTGCCCAGATCGCACAGAGTCATAGGGCAAAGAGCATACGCAGAAATGAAAGGTATAGATCCAGTAATAAAAAAGGCTAAATAAACCGAAACCGAAATAAACAGAGAGAAAATAACTGTAAATTGCAAATAAACACTGTATACCTCCAGATCTTAAAAATGACGCAGCTAGGGCTACCGAAAACCTTTTCGAGTGAAACAAAAGGGGTTCCTCACTGGAACAGATGCTCCCAACACAACAGAGCAGTCCTCTCCGCCCGAAAGCAGTCAGAAAGAGTAGATCTAGGAAACGACAGTCGGATGCAGTTCTACCGGCTTCAGATTTGGGTCACCAACGGACGTGGCCCTCAAATAGCTCTGATACCATGTAGGAATTTACAGGGTAAGTTCCTCAGATAGAACACCAAAGGACACCACTCACAACCAGATCACAGATCAATACACCAATATTTTTTACGTGGTTAAAACCCTCAAAGAGGGAAACAGTCCACGGCCTAAGCCAACGCGGCCACTTTAGGCAATTTATTAATAAAAGAATGAAAATTTACACATGTTTCTCTCATGCACGGATTACCCTACAAATGACCCTCCATGTGCTTTAAATAGAAATCATGGACCAATTGGGTGTCAAGCCACGGATCAAGTGTCGGTAATACCGAGGAAAGAATGAACTGTCGGATCACTACATATCGTGACCGTCGGATTGTAATTTACAAAATGTACAACGGTAAAGAAACACACTTTACCTAACTCTATACTAGACCAAGTTGTACTTAACTATTTCCTATGTGTCGGAATATCCTAACAATTAGTATGTTAACACTACAGTAAGGCCAACCCCAATGTTTAATGGAAGAATAATCTACCCAATAGTGTGGTGTTATCAAAAATATTATGTAAGACTCCTCTAGCCTATATGACCCTTGGGGTAGTGTAACCCCCACAATTGATTCCCATCCTCAACCCCTCTCCAAGAGATTTGAACATGAGCCCTAATGGGAAATAAACCTAAAATAAAACCAACTAATCTACACCTATTAACATTGAAAATATAAAATAAAAAAGTTTAAATGAATAACTACAAAAAAACTTTACTAATATAAATACTAACTTTAAATACAAGTCGCAAACCAATGTAATAACATCATCTTTAAATCCACTGTCAACCACATCATAAATACAACCATATAACTTTAAAAGTGTATAATTTTGACGGTGGTTACAATGACATATCTACATCCCTATGTGAAAGTTTGGTCCATAGTAATACTCCTTTTCATAGTCATATCCTTGTTTTCATGGAGAAACTCCTATCCTAATTTTGAGGTAGGTTCCCCATCCATGTGACCAGAACTTTCTTATGTTTTCCATCCTCACTAAAACCAGGAGGTATGAGCCTCAATTGATTTAGTATTCTAAGTTGAAATGATAAAAAATCATGGAGAGAAGAACAAAAACTTTCTTGGTCATTTGTACGTGTACACAACCTATTTCATTAAATATCGGATAACTTGCCATTCCATTTCATCTCATTTCATGCAGAAATTTAAGACTGAGATCCCCTAATAAGAGGATGATTTGTGTTGCTTAAAGTGTAGAGCTTGGGCTTTTACGTTTAGAGGTTCTCAACCTATTTTTGAATTGGTGTGGTATCCTTACTTTATGACATCATAGGGTTTGATGACTAATCTAGTTCGAATAAAATTTGAGCATAATAATATTAATGTTTTTTAGGGATTTTCTGATTAGAAAGGTTTTTTTTGTTGTTCATAAACTCACCAAAGGAATGGGTTACTATGGAATACTTTCTCTAATAATACTATTATTCCTTTCCTTAAGGTTTTGCATTCTATTTATTTGTTTATTTTTTTAATAATGTGAATACTGATATGGGTAACATAAATAATCGGGCTAGTGAGTCATAGAAAAAATGGCATGGATCAATACTAGATAGTGGAGAACTATTGACGGGAGACGCCAATAAACTAAAATTAAATCTAGATAACTACTCAACAGAGAATAAAGAATTAGATCACATATGGAACTATCCTTCTTTAGGTTAGTAAGAGTTTATTTTTTTATTTACCATCATTAAAATTTTAATATTTTTTTCCTATTACAGTACCCTTTTATAGATTAGGGACTATGAAAAACCCCATTATATGTATAGTGGTAACAACATCTAAGTACGCCAATCATCGCTTAAAAACATTGCCTTCCTAAGTAACATTAACTATCTTGTTTTTCTTATTTGTCCCATGTTTTAGTGTCGCGCACCTAAACATTAGGGTTGCTCATTGTCTGTTAATCTTTACATTAACATGACATATGCTTTAAATAGTGCACATATGCTCTGGACACACTTGTCCTTTGATTGACCTATCGTCAATGTAGAAATCCTACAGCCCAGGGCCACAAAATTTTCCTATGGAGTTTTATTCGGGATTTTATAAGTAGTGTTGATCCAATTAATTGTTCTTAAAGGACCAACTAGCTACTTCACATTATATTGTCAACTCGAGGTCTCATCTTTCTATTCAAGGCTATCTACACAGTTTATTCAAGAGAAATTTTGGTATGACTAATCACTATTATCCTTACAGAAAGCGAAACTCCAATGATAAAGGAACCAACCCATAACATAATTAAGAACTTTTTATTTTAACTAAACCAAACCATTCAAAGAGTCAAATCCTAAAAACTTTCTACAAGAATCAACAAAGAAAGACTATCAAACATTGAGTTGTTACCTAAGGAACAATAATTATAAAATGAGATAACAACACTATATAAAGGCACCTAAGCAATGCAAATAATGACCCTATGATGATATACAAGAAATAACAATAAAGCAATAACGATACCAAATGAATTAGATAAATGAAATCCACTCTCCAATAACCAACTACAATTTCTATTTAAAACAGAACATGTGATTTTACAATTATTTAACCCACTGGAAAATATAAATTAAAAACAGCTAAGCAAATAAATAACTGAATAAAATAACAGAACATGGATTTAATGATACAAACTAAGACAACGCTGCTTCCAGGATTGGGCCCAAATCACCGGAATCAAACTGTATTGCAAAAGAAATCACCACAAAAAATTAACTATGGATAATAATAACTTTCATTAAATTACAATGTATTTATTACAATCAATGTCTTCTCATGTTCACAACTTATGTCAAAAATATTACAATTTGAACAACCTCTCTCGAGGCTCAATTCCTAGTCTTTATACTATGATTGAAGAAGATAATAACATTAATCTATTTTTTATAAAGAGAAATCCCGAGAATCTAAAGATTCTCAAGATGCTCATTTTAAGTTACAAGCGATCTTAATATTTCTAGATGACTAAGTTGAAACCCTGTCCTTAACAGATTTGATCCAAGAAATGATCAAAAACATCAATCACTCTGATCTTCTATGATCAATCCAAGGAACAACATAAAGTTTCAAGTCATTGATAGATTCTTGCTCAAGATAAGGATCCAACCATGAGTAAATAATAATTTTGTGATGGAGTAAGTTCATAAATGAAATAGAATAATATAAATACATAAAATGCTTCTAGAATCCATATTACATAGATTATCATGTAGTAAATACAAAAAAGAATTAGGAAAATAATATAAGAAATAAGAAATAGGGTAAGGAAATTATAATAATTGTGAGGCCCAACATCACCCCCTACTGACCTTTTTGCATGACCTCATGCAAACAAAGGATTGACATGCAAGGAGGTTAAGGAGTAAGCTTCATAAGACTCTTCTCCTCTATATCTGAATCCATTCCTACTTCTGAGTTCCTTAAAAGTGACATACTTACCTACCTCTAATCAATGATAGTTAGATTTACAATAAGACTGAAGGCGCTAGATCATGGGACATATGTACATGCACCCTATCCAACTCATACCTTTTTCCAATACCAGGTGGATTGGAAATTATGGAAGCCAAAGCTTTCTCTGTTTTTTATTTCATTAGATGATTCCTTCCATCTCACTTTGTCTCCACGAAGAGCCTCATATCTAATATCTCCCAAGTATATCAAACCTAAATGTAAGACATCATTATGAATTTGTGCAAGCGTAGAAACAAAAACAAGTTTTTAGATGAACATACCATGATGAATAAGTGTGCGAAAAGGCTTCTAAGGCTCTCCTCTAACCAAAATATCATTACCATGCTCTCTCCTTCGAAAGGTGTGGTATGCTTTTTCCTATTTCACCTGGTTTTGGGAAAATGGTGTGAAGATTTGGAACTGAATATCTCTAATAAATGGGATAACATTCTCATTCACATGTTACTCTAAAAATAAATTTCATATATAGTTCACACAGAAGGTACTTTCTATTCTCATCCTTTCTATGGAAATTAATGATAAAATGTATGGCATACTTGAACTTATATGGTTTCCCAATTTGTACAACTTTGATTTTTAGCAAAAACTATTGCTCAAGTAGAAACAAGGCATAATTTCAAGATGGGGACCTACATGGCAAAGCATCTTAATAAATGGATTAGATTTCCTTTTTTTTTTGTCTATAGCCTTATTAAGATTATCCTTTAAATCTTGTATTTTCTTCTCAGATTCTCTCAATTGCGCATAAGTTTCAACTTCTGTTGTTGCCAGTGCTCTAAATCATTGAAGCAATTCCTTATGTTCCTTCTGAGGTACCACTTCTCTTTGGTATCTTGCTATAGTCTCCCCCTGTCTCTTCAAGGTTTTATTCAAGACCTTAATGGTCGCCTTTAAAATTAAGGGAGTATAAACAGGTACAACTTTTGTGTGTACTATGATTTCAATAAGGACATATGGTGAATTTGTTTTGGTTTCTTCTTCGATGAGAATAGAAGTAACATCAATAATTTAAATTTCAGAATTGATTTGAGTTCCTACATCAGTAGAAACAAGGGAAGGATATGTCTTGACACTTACTTCAATGGAGACATGTGTGAGGTCAGTCTGGTTTTCAGTCTCCTCTCTGTCTTCCTTTCAACCTTCTTCACATGACCCTTATGAGGTTTCTTACTGCCATGTAGCCATTTTTTCAGTTGTTGTACCTTGCAATCTCTTGTTTTCTTTTCTTAATATATCAACTTCCTAATGGATCTAACCTTTTTCTTCGTATCTCATGGTTCTGTTGCTTCTAGTCTTTTGAGAAAAGTTTTTTGCCAAAGTTACTGGGGCAAAAGGAGAGGAAGCAACAATTATCACCCTGGGCTCTCCAACAGTAACCTCCTGAGTAGATTCAACTATAAAATTTCCAATAAATGTTTTTTCAACTTCCATTAGTATTGTATCAGCTACATATTTCAAGAAGTCATTGAGAGGGATCAATTCGAGGTCCAACCGAAAAACCAATATTTCCATCTCGTCCTTCACCAATCAGATCTTCAAGGGGAAATGGTGGAGTCGTCCCTTCCATAGAGGATGGATCCAATACAATAGTGACAAATTCTTTAGAATCATCCAGGAAGGAAATGGCTTCAAGTTCACCAAATGATCCCAGAATGACAATTGCTGAAGAACTGGAAGGGGAGGTTGCAACTGGTGAATTAGGTGAAGTCTCTTTTACGAAAGGGTTTTTTGGATGAGCTACAAATTCTTCTATTAGAATAGTAATTTCTTCTCCTAAATTCAAATTTTTTAGTGATTTATCTAACCCTTATAAAGCTTGAGATACTTTCATTTCTTGTTCTTTCTATTCTGGCGCTAGTGAGTCTTGAGCCAACTTTTTTCCAAGGGTTTCCTGCTATGTCCCCTCTGCATTGGAGAGTTCTTGGGTCAATTTTTTTTATTGGTAACTTCTAAAGGGGATCTAAAGAACTCTGACATTGTTGTAACTTGATTATCTTAGTTGACCTTCTCCTTTCTTGGGTAATGAGGCCAAGAAAGACACCATTCTTTTCTTTGCTTTACTAAGTTTTTGAGGATTTGATGTTTGTGCAGTTTCCTTTGGGATATATTTTGTCATAAAAGTTTTATTTTCCAAAGGAATTATTTGGCCAGTTTCGGGGTTTCCTAAGAACCCTTCCTAACTCTACTTTTCTTTACTCAAACTTCTTACAACTAATAATTTGATAAGCCCATGATGACTAATGACCGAGACTTGGTCTTTCGATATTCTTAGCCTAGCAGGAGTTTCATGCAAAAGAAAATTAAGAAAATCAGGAAGGTTTATGGTTACCTTTCTACTGATAGATTCCATTAATTTAAGATGATGTCCCCTCACCTCATTGTACCTTACATCATAGGTAATATAACATTGAACAATACCTACTACTTCTTTACATGGCTCTAGTAATGAATTGGAGTTATACCCCTTTCCTTTTCTGACCAACTCTTCACTAGGGTTCAAAAACCAGAGAGTTACGTTTCAGAGTGAAGTATTCATTTCATACCATGTTTCTCCCTTTGGCGGAAGCTCCGTGACTTCTGATATTGTACCTTCGCTCACCTATGCCTGTATGTTTTTTACCCTTTCTACACCATTATCCAAATTCTTTGTGAATTACCATGTTATTTCGTTATCAAATCCCTGTAATCATCAGAGGTATTCTAACCATCCTTCTTGGTCCAAAATGTTGCATGCTTATTTCTTGGTCTGTAATTGAATGGGTTCTTGGCATACTGAATGACCACCCATTTTTCGATGTTCAATATGAAGCAATTTTATATTGGGAAATAAAGGAATTCAAAATATAGTAATACTGCACAAAATATAGGGACTTGGCAACCATAATATGCAATGATATTTTTGGAAATTCAGGTAACAAATGATGTATTAGCACCTCCTCCCCCCTCCCCCCCCAAATAGAATTGAAGGCCAACGACGAACATTAGTCAGTCTTTTAATAGGTTGGTAGATTTGGCACAGTTAAGTGATATGGTGGTATTAATTAGGTGTGGTAGGAAAGCCATCAAAAATAAAAATGGAGGATGAGGTGTATATGTGGCACACAAGATCATTATTAAGCCATTTATTAATCATGAGGTGTAATGATGAGGATGATTATTATAATATGTGGAGTATGAGAGAGAAGTAAAGGCATGCAAATATTTTTAGGGATGATAGACGAGTGGAAAAAATATTCACATGAGTATCGTTAGTAAGAAAAACAAAAGAAATTGATTAGAATACTGAATTTATGAAAGAACTTATATCCTTGATATGCAAAATTGTAATTAGTAACTCATGATCAACCAACATTAGTAGTTTCTAGGAGGGTTTTATGAAGTTCCATAATAAATCTAACGATCTTCCTATATAAATTTTGGGAAGACAAAATAACCAAATTAAATTGTAATATTTAAATTTACTTTAATACCACAAGCATGTTCTCTGTTGCCAGCAGGCATCCATAGCCTTGATAGGGTTTCATTTTAACCCATTGAGATGCCAGTATCCCATTTGCTAGGAAGGATTCATAACTTTTTTTTTTGTATGAAACATCTACAGAAGGCCATTGTTCTAGCGTGGTAACTAGGTAAAAACAATGTCATTAAGTGGAGCTAATGAGGTGAACAAGTTGGCTCATGATGAGACATATTATCGTTTGACCTAAAGACCAAAGCCCATTGCCCTGGCTTGGTAACCAGAAGTGGTAATGTCACTTTGCTAGATCCTATGGTCATGGTAGGATGGCTCATGATGAGACCTCCTATCCTCTGTTTTATTTTCACTTTGCTTGTTATGCTCTTTGTTACTCATAAAATTTTACTTAGTGAATGGGGTGGCATGTTAGCTCCTTAAGAGTTAGGGATGGTGTGCAAAGTATTATTATAATTACTTTTTAGCTCACTGTTTTTTTCTCCAAACCTTATTTTTCAAAAATATCGTAGCATCGTTAAAAATGGAGTGAAAGAAATCTCCTTAAGTGGTTATAGAAGGAATGCGTCATGATTACTTTTATATATTTCTTACAAAATCAAGGAATTAAAAAAATTAAGGAAATTCAGAATCATGATAATGATTTCTTATAAAATATTCTCCTATGATAATAATTAGGAAAATTATTTGTCCAACCATCATATCAAAAGAGGCCTTAAAATATCCTTACCCTAAAGAAATAGAAATATTAACAAACTATGGAAATGGTAATTGCATCTAAGGGAACAACAATTTTTGTTAAGGGAGTGGCAAGTTTAATGACCGGTGTTGTGAGTCAGGAAACAAAAACTGTGAATAAGGAATCAATAACTGTAATTAAGGGAACAATAACTGAAATTAAGGAAACAACAACTGTGACTAAGAAAACACCAACGTTTTCATAAAATTAATTTCAATGCTTTGCCAAAGACAAAAATGTAGATACAATAAAAAGATAAGAATTATTTACATTATGTACAGAATGAAAGGGATTTCAAAAAAAAAATCACCTGGTTGTGACTGTAGGGACATTTCCCCAATCAACTACAACCTGCAAGTTCACATCATTATTAATTTGATGAAGAAAATATTCTTGTGTAAGTCGTTGGCGATACACATGAAATCGGTGCCAACTCGCAAGGAAGGAAATGATAGAATTATCAGTCATAGTGAGGCACACCATTCCATTGTCATACACTGCAGTAACTTCATAAGGATCCAACCATCTTGTTTGAAGTTTACTTGGAAATTCTTGGAATTTGGAGTCATATAACAATGCCCAATCCCCTTTCTAAAAGGTTTTCTTTTTCATCAGCTGATTGTTCCATTTATCTCTTTGTTTATGGACTATGGTTGTGCATTGTAAAGCAAGAAGACACATTTCATCCATTTTGTTGAGATCTTGTAGGCATTGTTTTTGTGCCTCTGTAACATCCAATCTGACTTCCTGAGCATTTATAAGAGTCTTGACTTTAAAATCGATCAGAAATATAAGTTCCTTGCTAAAAATGAGCTAACAAGTTGAATACCTAGTAGTGTTGTGCCAAGTTGTTTGATAAACCCATAAGGCCTCAAGAAGCTTGGAGGCCTAGTCTCGGTGGTTTGCAGATAATGAATTAGTTAAATTTTCCTCTAATACTTTGTTTGTGCTTTCCATCTGCCCATTTGCTTGTGGATGGTAAGGAGAGGTAACTTTGATATGATATTTTTGCAACATAAAATAAATTTTATGAGTAGTGAAATGTGATCCCCCATTAGTTACAATCTCTCGAGGTAACACATATCGAACAAATAGTTCGAATAGAAAATTGATAACTGCTTCTTCTTTGGCCCTTGAAAGTACTACCTCTTTCACCCATTTGGATACATAGGATGTACAATCTAAAATATATGTGTCCTAGTATGAAGGTGGATTAAAGGGACCTACAAAGTCCATTTCCCATATTTCAAATGGTTCCAATATAATATGTGGTTGAAGGAGCATTTCATCATCTTGAATGGGATGACCCATTATTTGACAATTGTCGTAGCTTTGGACATATTTCTTTGCGTCTTTAAATATCGTGGGCCAAAAATAGCCCATATGTAATACCTTATGTCCAGTCCTTTGATTAACAAAATGAACTCCACAGGGTTCATCATGACAAGCCTTGAGGATGTCATAAATTTCATCTTCTCTGATACATTTGTGAATTTGAAGATCAACCCCTAAGTGGGAGAGGTAACCACTCATCCATGAAAATTTTACATTACATTAGATAATAAGCTTATTTTCCCGGGATGACAAGTGTGATGTAATTTTTCTAGTGGCCAGGTAATTTGCAAAATCAACATACCATAGTGTCTGGATGGTCAGAATAAACACATGTTCATCTGGGAATTGGTCTTCCACTGGTGGAGGATCAGCCATAGATTAGATTCTTAATAAGAAATTTGCAACAAGTTTCTCTTTTCTTGGCCAATCCTTTATAGTAATGTCGAACTCCTGCAATAATAATAACCAACGAGTTACTATGCCATTGGTAACACGTTTCTTAGCTAAATATAGAATAGAAGAATGATCAATATACAGAAAGACTAGACATATTGTTATATAATGATGAAATTTATATATAGTGTAAACGATAGCTAAAAAATATTTTTTTGTCACAGTGTAGCTTAGCTATGCAGGTATGAGGTTTTTGCTAATATAATAAGTTGTGTTGGGATTGTTATCCTCTTCTTATCTGAGAACTGCTCCTATCATCGTGTCTGATGCGTCTGATGATATATGGAATGGTATACTCTAATTTGGTCCCCACAAAATAGGAGTTGTTGACACAAAAATTTTCAGATCTACAAAAGTAATATCACATTTATCAGTCCACTCAAATTCCATATGTCTAGCTAACATGCACAATGGTGCTACAATTTTTGAAAAATGCGTTATGAAACAGTGATTATAACCAGCATAACCAAGGAAACTACATACCTATGTTGACATACGAGGGGTAGGCAGATTAATAATTACCTTGATGTTAGTTGGGTCTACCTAAATACTTGTAGCAAAGATAAAGTGTCCTAGGTCTACACCTTCTATCATCATCATGTTGTATTTTTCATTACTAAGGAACAACCTGGTAGCTGTACATCGTGCATGAACCTTTTCAAGATTATGTAAAGCTTGAGAAAAATCATTACTGTAAAGGGTGAAATCATCCATATATAGTTCAAACCCTTCATTAATTAAATAATAAAAGATGATCAGAATTTCTCTTTGAAAAGTGGTTGGTGCATTGCATAACCCAAATGGTAAGAATCTATATGAAAATTTTCCCCATGGACAGGTGAAAGTAGTTTTATCTTGGTCTTCAAGAGCAATGTAGATTTGATTATACCTACTAAATCCATCCAAGAAAGAAAAATATTTCTTTTCGGAAAGAGTATCAAATAATTGGTATACAAATGGAAGAGGAAAATGATCCTTCTACATTGCTTTGTTCAGTTCACTATAATCTACACAAATTCTCCATTTTCCATTCTTTTTAGGGACTTCCACTGGAGGTGAAACCCACTCACTATCAGAAATAAGGTATATAAAATTGACATCAAGAAGTTTTTGAAGCTCTTGTTTCACTATCTCGCTATGGTGTGGATTTAATCTTCTTTAGGGTTGGGGAATGGCTTGGGAATCTTTCTCAATATAGATATAGTCTTTGCATAACTCTAGATCAATTCCTTTCATATCAAAATATTCCCAAGAAAATTCTTTTTTATATTTCTGTATAACTTGGATCATTTTTTCATGCTAAAGGTCATCAAGACTAGCGTTAATATTCTAGGTCTTTCTATGCTAAATTTTAATGGGGATGTTATTATAAATTATGGTCATAGATATATGCTCACTGTTCAAATCTTCTTGTGG